>OZ010797.1:125902882-127102882 GCA_963932465.1 Maratus speciosus
AAAAAAAGATATGCAAATGTCCTTCCATCAGTGACATAAGACAGTGACAAAATGTGGTCACAAGTGTAAAACCTTTTCGGATCCCTAGCTTCTTATAAAGAATAAAAAAGGCTTTTAATCATGCTGGAAAGTTCTATATGCACAGGGGAACACTGTATGAGATCTAAAATTATCTCAGTCTTGTCGATGAAATTTTGCCGGATAATACAGATAAAAATCTCAGATAATACATGCAGTACACCAGTACATACGTATAAAAGTTTTTCAGAATGTGACTCCATGACTTCTTAGGGGATCAAAAGAGGGACCCAAGACATTTTGGAGGAACATCTATGTAAATAATTATTATAATATTATAAATAATTATAATATTCATTAATACCGTAATTTCCAGCCTATAATCCGCGGATCAAACAATCATGTCTCGACCCATAAATTTTATTTCATTATTGAAGTTAAATATTTATCGCGATTGAACAAGTTACGTTGTATGAAACAAGATTTCTGGGTCCGATATTGTTTGATCCGCGGATTATAGGCCGAAAATTACTGTAATTCATGTTTTTACCTCAGAATGTGTCGAATATATTAGGTAAAGCAGCTCATAATAATATATACTAAATTTTATCAAGATGAATAAAAATTATACTATCATGATGCGACTGTAATAATACAGATAGGTGCTTGTCTGTCTCTGTGTATGTGTACGCGCGAGCGCTGAACTCTAAAAAAAAAAAAAAAAATGCAGGCCGCACAGCCGTAAGATTTGACAGGAACTGTATGCCTGAACTCATGCATATCGAAGACAATTTCTGTAATTTTTCAATTATTTTTTTATGCTAATTTTTTCGCATTTTGCTGCAATTTTTTCAAATTAGTAAAAAAAATTCCGATTTCAATATTTTATCCAGTAAACTTTGTCTTCTTTTCAATAAAGTGTTTTCGAGATTCTTACAGCGATTTTTCAATTAAAAAAAAAAAAAAAAAAAAATTAATGTTATTTTTAGAGAGTTTTATCGCATTTCGCGGTGATTTTTTTCCTGACATTCCTAGAAGGAATCCGGTTTAAATCTTTTACCCAATTAGTTAATTTTCGTTCCCTGTGGTTTTTTAATCTTTTCTAAATATTTAATGCGATTTTTAGCGAGGGTTTTCGTGCTTTTAGGCGAGTTTTTGGCTTTTTTTTTTTTAACAGAAAAAACTCTCCGGTAATTTTTGCAATTGTCGTGATTAAATTCGAGTTAGAATAATGTCAAATCAGTTCTTATAAGAAAGCTGAAAATTTAATTTTGCTCGAAATAAAAAACGCAATAATTCAAGATTAGCTTGTTTCGAGACAGAAGAAGTCGTAGCTTGCTCGGGAGTACGTTGTCGAAGGCAGTCCCCCCCCCCCCCTTCCCTAAATCCTAGATTTGTTTATGTCCGTAAAAAAAAAAAAAAAAAAAAAAAAAAAAAAGCAACGAACGAAACTCCACTTGTAATGAAGTTTTCTTTGAGGGACAGGGTTTGATATAACGTGCAGGATCGCGCGATTTGTGCACACAAAAGGAAAGTCCCGCATAATAAAAAATGCTGTGCAGTATTTCCCCCTCCAAATTTTTTCACAGACCTGTGATTCTTCAGTGAGAATTTAAAAAAAAAGTCCTCAATTTTTATTTCTTTAATGGAATTTCTCAAAATCAATTCCTGAATCGGTCCCGGAAAAATTTGAGAATTTCTTCAAACGATCGTGGAAAAATATCGGGAATTTCGATAAAGGAATGCAGAAAGTAATCGCCAATTTCGTCAAAAGATTCTGCAAAAAAATTACGAATTTCGATAAACGATTGACGAAAAAAACTTTGCAAATTTCGTCAAAATGTCGCAGAAAAGAGTAGAGAATTTTGTTAATTGGTACGGAAAGATATCGAGAATTTTCCCGATGGGTCGTACAAAACTACCGCGATTTTCGACAAATGATCTCTCTGTAAAAAAATCAGTTTCGCCAATCGGTCGCACACAGAAAATAAATTTCGTCAAAGAATCACGGTAAAAACAAGAATTTCGTCAAAGGATCGCGGTGGAAATGAGAATTCGCAAAAAGAAAGCGGGAATTTCGTCAAATAATTGCCAAAAGAAAAAGCGAATTTCGTCAAAAGATCGAGGAAAGAAAACGCGAATTTCATCGACGGATTGTGCTAAAGAAATGCCAATCTCGTCAAAATATCACGGTAAAAAATGTGAATTTCGTCAAAGGATCGCGGTAAAAAAACGCGAATTTTGTCAAAGGTTAGAGGTGAAAAGTGCGGATTTCAACAAAAAATCGCGTATAAAGACGGGAATTTCGTCAAACGATTTTGGGAAAAATTGTAAATATCATGAAATGATCGCAGAATAAAATCGCGAATTTGGTCAAAATTTACTGCACTGGGCTAAAAGGTTGAAACCGGGTTCCTTTTCCTACTTTCAAAAGAACACCGCGAAACGAGAAGAAACTCTAAAAATAGTATAAAAATTTTCAGTGGAAAAAAAATTACTATATTGTCTTGAAAGACTCCAACCACATTTCTTTTACGAATGTCAGAAAATGGCCGCGAAACACGAAATTCAACCAACCAACCTCCAGATTAATTTGAATTTTTTGTGCAATTTTTCATTTTCAAAGGAGGCAGTGTTTGTGTTAGAGATCTGCACGGGCCGGCCCGTTGCCCGAAGCCCGAGCCCGGCCCGCGGCCGGGCTCGGGCCTATTTTCATTCACGGCACTCGGGCAGGGCCTAACTTATTTTTTCTGCACACACCCGGGTACTGGTTTCATTCGTAATCTTCATGGCCCAAAATTTTCATTCCTAGTTTTCACCCACACCGTATGAAAATCATTGTCTCGGCGTGTCCTGGTCCGTTCAAAGGTAAGTAAAATTAGGCTTGGCACAAATTTTTTGTCAAAAAATGCATACATTTTTAAATCGCCATTATTCTACAATTAAACATTCAAATTCATTCTTTTAAAGAGTAGTAGATTTCTACACTTATTAAAATATAGTTAAATTAAAATATAGTAAAACGTGTGAAAAAGAACCTGTCTATGACGGAATCTTGTTTTAAACTGAAAAACATGTTGATCCATGCAAAATTAATATACTACTACGTAAGAAAATAATATATAATACATTTACACTTGCTAAGAAGGGAACTTGTCTATAACGCATTTTTTTTTCTTTTCTATGCAATTCAGTCTTAGATTTTACTGTATAGCATTTTTCAGATATTTTAACACTTCAATACATGGAATATGGATTAACAGTATTAATGATAACTGAAACATTTACATACAAGAAATAGAGATTCATTAAAAAATAAATATCGCAACCTGCGGCACTTCTATAAAAATGAAGATTATAAACATGAAAAGAAAAGTTAAGATAAATATTTTTGGCTTGAACTCCTCGTACGGGACAAACTTTTAAACCAAATCGACATAAAAATCAATATTTTGTAGAAATTCACTCGGTCCGGGCCGGGCCGAATCTTTTTTTCTCTGAGTCGGGCCGGGCCCGGGCCTGGAAATGTCGGCCCGTGCAGACCTCTAGTTTATGTACCCCCCCCCCCCCCCTCCTCCGGGTAATCGCATTTTGGAATTATCGTTTCACATTTGCATTCCCTTTCATTTTTTTTTTTTTTTTTTTTTTTTTTTTGCTTTTTTCTAGATTTTAAACTACGAAAGCAAAGAGACAAATAGTTTCTATCCTCGTCAAGAACTTGCATTAATTTCTCATGAAATTGCAGAAACGTGCAATGGAAAAAACGGTGTTAAAAAAAATCTCCCACACACACACACACAAAAAAAAAAAAAAAAAAAACTTCAAAGTGGGATTATAAAGCCACCTTTTTGACTTACTATGACTAATACAGATTCTTGTAAATATTCTAGTTTAAAAAAAGATAAACAACATAATTTTCTTCAAAAAAAAAAAAAAAAAAAAAAAAGAAGAACGTGGGTTTCTTTTCTTTATCACATTTCAAAACTTAGGCTGTTAGTTTTCTGAACTAAACTAATTTGCTAAACTAATTGGAACTCTGCTATCACTTCTTCTTCTACTTTTTTATTTTTTTATTTATTTTTTGCTTTTTGTAGATTTCGACTTTTTTAAATTGTGCTTGATTCTGCGCAAGAGGGGGGTGCCCGGGCACTTATGGCACCCCCCCACCCCCCCTGGTTACGCCTATGATTACACAGACATATATGTTTTCTTGTGTAATTTTTCACGTTCAAGTATGTATTTCAAGAGTGATCAGGTAAAATTGTATTTTGGCAATTTACTCACTACTTTACACATATAGACAAAATTTTTTGTATAATCGATATAGCTGTTTTCATGTTACATTTGCACATTTATTATTGGAGTGCATAAATGGAAACATCCATGCAATTTTTAAGATTAGCTACGTGCTGCGATGCAGAGAATTTACAGAAATCTTTAACTTATTTGTACTGCAAAATAAAAAAAAAAATGCAGCAGAATTTTTTTGAAAAAATTTCTTTTTCCTCCACTGTCGCGTCCGGTAATTATGTGTAAGAAACTTGCTTAGAGTGGTGCATTTGTTACGTCTGATTACCTGCAAGTAACAACAACGTTAAAATGCTTTATATAAACTAAATCCCCCCTCTCAACCTCCTCCCTAACACACACACACTGTCTCTTATTAGTTAGAAATCTTTAAAAATTGCCATTTAAGGTGGTTGAGAAATTTTTTCATTTTTTAATAAATGAATTACATCTTGAGTTAAAAGTGATTGTTGTCACAAGAAACCAGTTTTAATAATAGGTTTTAATAAATGTGAGCTTTATATTTAAATGAAGTTTGATTTTTATTTTTGACTTATTACAAAAGTTTTGAAGCTCAGAACAAGAGGTATTATTTCTCTTCTCGACATGTTCATAGGTATCCTACCCCTTAAAAGCGAAAGAAACTCTCCTGATCTCTGCTCCGTATTTTAATTTTTAACATCACTTCTTTTTTTTTTCCACTATTCGTTAGTAGGGGTTGTCGAGGAATGGCAGGAGAGATAAGGGGGTAAACTTTCGGCGAATTTGACATGAATCGATCTTTCGCTTCCTTTTTTGCACATTTTACTTCCGCCAAGCTATCGTTCTTTGACGCTTTCTAGTTTCTTTTGCTTTTTATTTTCTTCTTTTTTTTTTTTCTTGTTTATAAACTTTGTGCTTGTAATATTTGCATCCTTTTGCTTTCTCTTACTTGTCTGTATAGGTCTTTTCACCAATGGGATAGGAGATATTTTGTTTAACAGTTTAATCGGTGAGAATTGCAAACGGCCTATGGTTTTCTTATTCACACGTGATGAACTGACATTGTTGCTGAGAGTATTTTGGTAAGTACCAGAATGCGCTAAAATACGTTCATTTAAATGTAAGTTCTACTTAAATCGCAGTGATGAATTTATTAAACCAAAAAAGAAAAATATATTTTGCGGCATCTGTCCCATAGTGGCGTGTAAGATGCAGCGCCGCCATTTTGTATCATGAGAGCGACGCGAGTGAAATGCAGGCAAATGGTCTGTATTCTACGAGGATCTAGTCTACAGTTGCAATCAGTTTTGGGATGAAATCTCTGTTTATTTGTCTTAAAATATGTAATAAAACTTTATTAGAATAATTTTAGCAACTCACCACACAGGTTTGAACCATAAAAACTGGCACAAATATTTAAATACTGACAATTAAGCGGTGGAAACGTATACAACATAGCACACAGCACTGCACTGTCAAAAATAATTTACTTAAAAATGAGAACTTCCATGTACTCGTATTTTTTTAAGTACAATTGTTTCAAAAAGAAGTACATTGTTAAAAATAATCTACTTAAAAATGAGCATTTCTATGTACTCATATTTTTTAAGTACAATCGCTTCAAAAAGGAGCATTAATCTACTTAAAAATGAAAATTTTTTTGTACTCGATTTTTTTAAGTACAATTAATTCAGAAACGAGTACATGATCTTTTGAAGTTGTCTATACTTATACTTGATTTATAAATGTATGCAGAAATGAATACATATATTTTGTATTTTAACTCTTAATATTCATGTTTAAATCCTATGTGCTCAAAAATATGAGTTTTCTGATAAACCCTTTTCTTATGCCGAATTGACAGTAGGGATTTTCAAGCTTTTATTTAAAGATATGTCTATCTTCGTTATAATTTTTAATTTATAATACACACTTTTCAAATTTATTTACAATTTCATTAGAAATGTTAAAGAAGAAAATTTAGTTTAAAAATTGTTTTATTAGAAATTAAAATATTTAAAAAAGGGAAAATTCATCTCTGCTGTTAGCAATCTTCTGTTGCTGATTCATAAAAGGTGTCATTTGGAAGCAGCTGGTCACTGCTCTTATAGCACAGTCAGTTCAATACTGATCTCCTACTTAGATGACTCGGGTTCAAATCACGGGGCGACTCATACACAAAATTTCAAGAATTAAAGTAGTAAATTTCGTTGTTCTTTACTCCAAAAAGTGTAGTTCTTCGCAATTCAAAATTTACTGTAATTAAAAATGGTGATTTGTCGGTTCTCTGTAATTTCGCTTTTTTTTTTTCTTATAGTGTATGTGTGTTCCTATACATACTTATTTTCGAGTCCCTGTATGTACTCAAAAAAATGAGTACATGCGTTTCTCAAATTTAAAAGTTAAGTACTTGGAGCTATTATAAGATCGGAAAGTACTCAAAAATGAGTACATTTTACTTATTTTTAAATATCCAGTTTTAACAGTGTGAGGAACACTACGAACTTCTTAAATTGGTCTAGGGAGCGCTAGTGTCGCCCACACAATCTCTGGGGCATCTGTCCTACCGCGGCGTCTGTCCTCACTTTACTATATATATGAATTAATAGCATAGCGTCGCTCAAAATTTGATATCATTCTTTTTAAGTTCCAAATTTAAAATTCTTAGAGCCATAAGATAAAGTGTTGCGTCACAAACTTTTAACCCGTTAAAGGTTTTTGTATTGATAATCTATGCCGGGAGTTTTTTTTTTTTTTTTTTTTTTTTCTTTTTTTTTTTTTTTTGTAAAGGTAAACATGCCCTTTCACTCAGAGGAAAGATAGAAGAAATCTGTCTTATATGAGAAGTCTGCGCCCTTACATTTCCTGATTATTTATCAGATGAAGAAACACTTCAACTGCTACGAATCGAAATAAACTGGTAATGTGGAGAAATCATTTCTGATAATTTTTGTTACGACTTTCATTACAGATCAAGGTATGTATTTTGGAAATACTTGCTTAAAAATTTAACTAATCTCAACAACTTTAAAATAATCTCTTTCAGTAATTCATTATGCATGTAATGTGAGGAGTAGAAATGGTTTGGAGGGGATGAAAATATGTTTTAACACGTTACACTTATTTTTTAATGTGCCACCCAAATTTACGAAGCAAGATATTTTTTTACTGGGGTGTGTGTATTCTTAAACATTTTGTGAATCGAGCAAGTGAAAAATACTTTTTTTTCACATTTAGTAATTCAGATACATAGGTATTAAGGAGGAACCAGTTGCGTCAGAGCCGTCCTTAGGAGTGTGCGACAGGTGCGGCCGCACGGGTCCTCGCGCCCGGAAAAAAAGATTTTTTGTATTTAATAAAAATTTAAAACATTTAGCGCCTGCATAAATATTAAAATAATTATCAGTCATTGAGCAATTCACTTTATTTTGCATAAGTTTTTTACCTGTTATTAAACATATATATCGTGTGCTTTAATTTCTAAACTTTACACCGGAAAGAAAAGTTGACTGTGCTCTCTTTCAGCATACAATTTACCTATTTAAAATTAAACAAGTTACAAATGTGGCATTTTTTATGAATGAAATCCAACTAGTTCATGCCCCTAACTCAAGAAAAGCAGTGTGTCTACACGGGATGAAATTTCAAGGCCCAATCCTACACACGTGAAAACTTTATTGGCCCGGCCGGTGTATCAAATCGATGAAATAGGACTTTATGTGCAATGGAATCAGACACAAAACATGTAGATAATTCTTAAACATTGTTTTAAAATTAAATGCATTTTAATAATGTTGCATACATATTTATGCTTTTTTTTATTACATCATTTTTCAAGTTTTAAGTCCGCAGTTCGTGGAATACGGAACGGAACAATAATGCTAATGGTAGGAAAGAAAGAGAGAAAGCAACCACATCATGCTTTTTATCCGACTGCCAAGAAGGGTTATGTGTTTCACGCGTATCTGGGTATGTGGATTTCTTTATACCCTCGAAACATTTCAACGGCTGGATGGATTTTAATGAATGAGGTCTCTATCGATTCGTCTTAACCGTCCGATGGTTATAGACTAGGTTTTGTTTTTATAAATTGAAAATGGCGGTCGTAAAATACAAAAGGGCGGTAGAGACGAAACAAAATTTTTACGCACCCTATTGAGTGGGATATTATTGGATAGGTCTTTCAAAATGAAGACGATGTTTCATTGACTATTTTACAGTCAGAAGCTCCATTTAAATATTACACAACCTGGAAGTTATGTAGGTAGGATCTCTAGCTTTACTTCAACTCTAACCATCATAGACATCTATAGGCGTCATCCAAACAGTGTTTATAGATAGGAACTAATAGTTAAGCACAACTTAAAAGTTATCAATACAAGTAAATAAAAAAAAATTGGTAAGTAATATAAAAAAAAAGTTTCATATTGATGAGAAATAATTAATTAGTTCCGGGTTTTTTGATTTTTTAAATTTAATTTTTACTTGTTTATCATCAAATCCTCGCTGAAGTAACTGTTCGACTTGAAATGTGTTTACTTTAATGAGTGAATTTCTTTTAATAGGAGTTGGCTACATAATAAAAATAGTTCCAACTATATTTTTAAAATTTAACACCCACTTTTGATATTCTGTTTGAGTTCCCTGGATTAGGGATTGACCGAATAGTCGATTCGATATTCGGTGATTCGGCATGTAAACCGAATATTCGGCTTCGGCTGAATACTTTTAAGTATTTAAGTATTCGGCTGAATAATTAAGTATTTTCTTAGAAGTAGAAGAATTCTTTTTTACTTAGAAGTAGAATAGGCTAAACGATGAGTTTCCATATTATGTGCACGAGTTCAGAGTTCAGCTGCACTACAAAAAACAAATCAAGGGCTATTTTTAATTAAAAAAAAATCCTTCCTAAAATAGTCTATATAGGGGGTAAATCAAAACAACTGTCTACAATAGAGAAAAAAAGTAAGGAAGGTGGGCATCTTCCCCTTATCATTTAATTTTAATTATATTTCTACATTAGTTTTTTTAATTTAAATTTATTTAATGTTTATTTTCTTTAATATATACATCAAATAAGTATATCAGAGTTCATCTCTGTATATCTAAGGTGTATGTTAAAGAAAATGCACACATCAAATAAGTATAATAATAGCCCTATGCAATATAATAGCCCTATGCATATCCTATAGCTTTTATAACCATTAAATTAAAATCGCTCAAATCTGTTATCTTCATCACCACAATGTTAAAATGTTAATCAAAATATAAATGTGTATCAATAATTTGATAGAAAATAGTTAAATGTACAAATTGATATGATAGCTTTTGTATTTGAGAACATTCCTATTGGATATGTTTATAATTAGACTTAGGCAATCAGTAAATCAGCTTAATGACAACATTGTTTCTTTTTATTTGAATGAACTTCTGTTTTTCTGACAATCCTTATCCTTAATAATAGCCTGTATAGTTTAATACTTTCATAGATTATTTTGAGTATTGGCTAGTGATAAAATAATAAAAAATAAGTGATGGGTTAGTAAATTTTTGAGTGGGAAGAAGTCATTAAATTTTTTTGTGTAATTAGATTTAAGAATAAAAATGTAACTGATTTAAATTATTAAAAATAAAAGTTTTAATTAAAGTTTATTAAAAAAGCTAATATATGCAAAAATGTGTATTAAATTTTTTTAAGTATTCGGTTGCCGAATACTGAATATTCGATACACACTTTGACTGAAGCTTCGGTATTTGGCAAAATCGCTGCTTCGGTCAATCCCTACCCTGGATCAAAGCAGCTCTGAAAAAGGTATAATTTATGTACTTTCTCTTGCATCTTCATAGAGTAATGAAAGAAAATGTATTATGGTTTTTTTCATAAATTTCGAAAAATAAAATGAAGATCTTATAAGGAAAAGTATCAAGAATATTCAATTAGTTATCAGAAAAAAATATTTAGAAGTTGTAAATGTAAACTCAGTTTAATTAAAAGAAAAATTTATAATTTTTTTCCGGTTCCAGTTTAAGATTTTCTTTTCTGTGGATGCCAACGAATATAGGAGACCGAGATCCAAGGAAATATAATGTGTAAAGTAGCGTTGTAGTAAAGAAAGAGATAAAATGAAAGTTGGTATGATTTTTAATATTTAAATGTCTCCGTTTCAAAATTGCAAATTTCGCATTGCAAATTTCGAATCATTTGTACATATTCGAAATTCCCAGTTGAACGGTACCTGTCACATCCCTCGGTGATAATTTGGTGATAAAATATATGTGGCTGGTGAATTTCTTTTCAACGACTGTAGGTGCACTCTTATTAAAAAAAAATAATAATAATAATAACGTGGTTTAGAATGAAAGAAAAAGATTGTTAAAGAAAATCATAATTTTAAAGCTCTGTAAGGGGAAAAAGTAGATTTTTAAAAATAATTTTTAGTATTTGTTAAATCAAATTAAATTTCTAAAGACTTCGTTAAAACAAAGTACAGTAGCACTATTACTTAAAAATACCTTCAAATTGAAATGGTCTTGGGCAAATTTTCTTCCTGAAAAGAATAAAGTCTAGCTTAGGGACGGCGAACCTAATGGCACGCGTGCCACTTTTGGCACGCGAAAGAATAATTTTGGCACGGCATTGCTGTGACTCTAAATCCAAATAAAGTGGGATGACACAAAATCGCGATTGATTGATCTTTTCTAAATTCAATCAAATGATTTTAATTGCGGCATATAATATTCCAATCTAATTAATTATGGTCTCATTTTTTTTTTTCAAACAAAGACGATATTTGAAAACTATCTATAAGAATTGTTTATTAGAGATTATTAAATTATGATGGTAAAGTTATGGCAATTTTGAATTTATTTCAGAGCTATTCAAAGAAACTGGCGTTTGCTATTTTAACAGATTTTCTGCCTATCTATGCTTTCGAGTCACCTACTGTTTTCACAAATGAATAATATAAAAACTCAATTTGAATGCACTTGTTAGATAAATCCGGTTCAGGTTTTATTAAAATTAACCTGATATTAAGATGCAACAACAGAAATCAAATTACATTGCATTAATTAATTTTTTTTTCTAAAATACATTTTGTTGCCATAATTATTATAGTGTAGTACCTACATGTATATTTCTCATCTTTTTTAAATTTTAATAGAATATTTTAGGTAATTTTAAACCATTATTTTTCCACATACTAACTTTGTTTTTTAGTTGGCACGTCACGGTCTTGTAAAATATTTTTTGCTCAAATTTGGCAAGCGTCAACAAAAAGGTTCGCCAACCCTGGTCTAGCTCTAGCGCCGCTTTGTTTCGTATACCATAAAGTTCAAGTCCGACTCAACCGATATAAATTTATGTCCATGACCAGCCAGGCCCGAGTCAGCAGAAAAATGCGAGGCCGGGGCTGACCTGGAAAGAATGATGTCCAGGTACCCGTCAAAGTCTGCAGCAAAATGTAATCCTGAGTTTGGCCAAGGCTTGAGTTTCGGGCAATGCGCGGCTCCGTGAAGACCTCACTGTAAAAAAAAAAAAAAAAAAAAAAAAAAAAAAACGGACTAAAATACGGAAATCCTACTGGCAATCTAGACTCCAGTACTATTTCCGTATTTTAACGGAACTTTTTCCGGTAAATTACAGAAAAATTTCCGTTAAATTTAAAAAAAACGGAAATTTTTCTGCAATTTACCGGGAGAAAGTTCCGTTAAAATACGGAAATAGTACTGGCTTCTAGATTGCCAGCAGTATTTCCGTATTTTAGTCCGTTTTATTTTTTTTTTTATTTTTTTTTTTTTACAGTAATTCCTTTAAGATATGCTACTGAGGCATTAGTCCGGGAGCCGGTGACATCGAAAGTCCCGTCATCGCAAAATTTTAAAAAAATTATGTAAATCGACAGTAAAAAATCATACGAACGAAATGAGCTAGGTATGACTACGTTTGACAAGCCTATGATGTAATCATATATTAGGCCTAATTTATTAATTTAAATGTATTACAATGTAATTAATTCCCCTCTCTTTTAATGTTTATTCCTTCAGTCTTTTTTATTTTAAACGAAAACACTCTTCTGCTTTGTCAAAATTCAAAATCTTTTACTCTATTTTATCCCAGTTATAAAGCTCATTCTTTCAGGCAGATGTGTTAATTTAACTTATTTTGGAAAATCAATTTGATAGATTTGTGGGTTTTGCAATCATAAAAGAAAATTACTTTCTACCGGGTGTCCCAAAAAGGACTGACTGATTTTAAAATTCAATAACTTGCAAACGGTGACAGATATTTAAAAAATTCTTGCAGGAGGGTTATGCATGAGGTCAAAAGTTTTATTGCAGTGATTTTTGATTTTAGTTCGAATTACTAACAATAGATGGCGCTGTAAGCAATAGTCGCAAAATACAGGCTCGATTTCTGGTCCTTTCTCTTGTTCCATGCTGAAAAAGGAGATGGAAATGTATTATCCGGGCCACGAAGTACCAAAAATCGAGCCTGAATTCAGCGTCTATTGATCGCAGAGCCATCTATTGTTTGTAATTCGAACTAAAATTGAAAATCACTGTAAAAAAACTTTTGACCTTATGCATAACCCTCCTGCAAGAATTTTTTAAATATCTGTCACCGTTTGCAAGTTATTGAATTTTAAAATCAGTCAGTCCTTTTTGGGACACCCGGTATATTATCTTCAGTTTCACTTATAATGCCTGCGTAACGTATTGCGGTTACCATAACAACAAAAGCAATAAGTTATTATGACACACCTGCGATGCTTTCAACTGCTTTAATTTAGAGCTGCGTGTCACTGCCCAATATGTTGGTTAAAGATGACGGCGCCAATTCTGGTTGACCTTGGCAGTTTTTGTTTTTAAATTTTAGAATACATTTTCTTCGTAACGAAAATTTTTGTTGGCACGCCATGACTGGATTTGGAAAATGTTTTTGTTGGCTTTGTAAGCGTCACTAGTCCTCTATTCTTGCATCTGAGAGGTTGCAATTAGCAATGCTGGCGGGGGCCACCTCATGTTACTCATATATGATACTAACATAAACTCTTTCCATCGAACTGTGATCTCTAATTATTGAGTAATTGATTTCCAGCATATTCTCTTTCAAGATCGGAACCTGTGCGGACTTAAGGGTGCTGATCACTTACAATCCCGTTTTC
Source organism: Maratus speciosus (assembly GCA_963932465.1). Taxonomy (NCBI): domain Eukaryota; kingdom Metazoa; phylum Arthropoda; class Arachnida; order Araneae; family Salticidae; genus Maratus; species Maratus speciosus. Next base: position 125,916,337 of record OZ010797.1, read on the forward strand.
CGTTCTCCATGTAAACCCATGGGAATATTTTGTCTCACTTTTCTAAGGATATCTCATGAAAAAATTAAGATTTTCGAATTTTGTTTTCTGTATGCAATTCTTAAAACTTGTCACTTTTCATCCTAGTTTTCATTTTATATTAAAAATAATTTTAAATATTTGATTTTACGTGAAATACTCGGAGCATGACCAAAATAATTTCTACCTCTCATTAAATTGTAAATTATGGCAGTTCTATTAGGTCGTTTGGAAATTAAAAAAAAACACGAAAAAATGTACAGTTTCCAATTTATCCATTGATATAAAAATATTTCATTGAAATTAATTAGGGAGGGAGCTATAATTAATACAAAACGCATATATTTCTATTCTGATGATTTCAGTGTCTTCCCCCTCGATATAATCCATCACTCCATGGGGAGCGACACCCCGTTGCGTTTGTTCGGACTCCGGAGTAATAAAAGTTGGGTCGGGGGAATAGTTAGAGGGGATAGAAATAGCTGAGAGAAGTTTTCAAAGTCAATTTAGCAGGCATTGATAACCGAACAGGCACGTTTAGGTTTTGCTTCACTCAGAAAATTTTGAAGGGACTCTAAATTGAGAAAACATGACTCGAAACTGAGAAAACAGGAGGCCCCAAATGTTATATTAAATTAATTCCATTCAAAAATTGTATATATGTGTGTGTTTGTGTGTGTGTATTTATAAGAGTTTCATGAAAATGACTTTCATAACACATTAATTTTTCATGTACATAATACACCAGTAGTTTAAACCACATGATCACAATTCTTCAGTTTGTCCATTATTTTAGATGTATGTTTATTTTACATATTGAATTTGACTTGTATACACAACATAAAATATTAGTAACTTAAACTACTGCTAAAATTGAAAGAAGTATTTCAAAATATTGATATTTTATATTGAGCATACATGCTGAATTCAACATTTTTATGTCAATACTATGCAAAATTATTTTTCCATATTTTTCTTGATTGCGTCCAATTTTCCTGTTCATAGTATATATAAGAGAACATAAAAAGTTGTTTTATTAGCTATATGTGTTTAATTTTAATTGAACTCAAATAAGCCACTCTTTGGAGTAATATGAAGCTGTGCTTCCCATAGCTTCAGAGGTCGAGCCCTGCTTAGAAGTGCATTTAATTTTCAGGAATCGTAATTTTATAACTAAAATTTCTTTCCATGCTTTTAAATTGATTATTTTAAATTTTTATGTAGTTCATTTCAATAATTTTCCAATAAGTTCTATTATAGTTTTTCATAATTGTTCACGTTTTAAATTCTTATATTCAATTTTAGATTGTATTTATATTAGCTATGTAGCTAAGTTATTATAACGGAAAAATACATCAAATTGCATTTAACAATAATAAAAAATCTTAATTCTCATTACTCTTATTTTTAGAGTAATAATTTTAATTTAAACCGTTTATGTTTTTTTTCACAAAATATTTTTTTAAAAGGTGAATTAAAGTTTTTCACCTACGTCAAAATATTCATTTACGGTTAGCATTCGTTTCTTTAAATATAAATCAAAGAGTTTCAAGGATCAAAACAAAATATATATATATATATATATATATATATATATATATATATATTTAAATACCTATAAACTATTGAATTATAATAGGCCTTTTTTTAACCCTTTCGAGACGGAATCCCTTGCACAAATTTTATTTGGATGGCACCGCTTTTTTTAAATCGTTCCCTTTACTTGTAAAATACCAAACAAAACTGTAATTAAAAAAGACAAAAAAATAATTTATTAATGGTTCAAAAAACAGATTCCACATGAATCTTTTGACGATGCATATATGCTCACCCGTCCCGAAAGGGTTAGTATAGAGTATCAATTTCTTAAATACAGTATTTACACATTCAAATGGCGAGGGGTTTCGGCATGTGGCAGTAGATTTTTAGAAAATTATATACAATTAGATATTCCAAAATAATATAGTACCGTATTTTATGGAAGAAACGCCGCGGCGTTTACGAGTTTAAAAGTTAATTTTTTTCCAAGTGCGGCGTTTACGATTTTTCTTAAATACCAACTGAGTTTCCTTAATTTAAAAATTCATAAAAATATTTAAAATCGATTTTGAATATTTTAAATAAAACTTCAGATATCTTAAGATATTAAAAACGAGGCATCCTAATACACTGCTAAGAAAACTTTGATTAAAGTTAGGTCAATGTGAGGCTGTCGACAAAAGTAGCGTTCCGATGGATGCGACGTTTACAACGGGTGCGGCGATTACGATATTTTTAAGCTTATTCAGGCCAATTTGAGGAGTGCAGCGTTTACGACGGGTGCGGCGTTTCTTCCATAAAATACGGTATTTCAAACTCAGTGTGCAGGAAGAAAAGGAAAGGAAGGGTAGGGAGGTAATGGGAGAGTAGAAAAATAAATAAATAAATAAATAAAAATGAGGAGTGAAGAGTTTTAAGAGTGTTTTTGCCTGAATTAAATTTCAACTTTTTATATTACGTGCATAAAAATGTACATGTAATATACAGGGCTGTACAAAAGAATTCAAGTACGCTTCTGCCTATTGGTAGTGAATTTTTAACTGTGTTATGTGTTTTCTTATTATACTAAATTTTAGCAGACTGTGTAGAATGTGTACAAATATATAGATCATATACAAAGCTGCAGAGACGAATTAAAGTACCTTTTCGAGTGTGGACGGTAATTACTGATATCCGATTTTCAAATGCGCTATTTCTAAAATATTTTCTTGGGTATCTTATTTACATTATTAAACGGCGAAGTCTTGATAAAGCATTTTGGAAGTGTTTGAAAGTGTTTTATAATCTATGCTTGGTGCATGATTTTTCTTTCTTATTATTTAAATATTTTTTTCTTTTTCTTTCTTTTCTTTCTTTTCTTTCTTTCTTTCTTTCTTTCTTTTTTTTTTACGTATTAAATTTATACTCAGATATTTATTTTTTAATTGAATATATATATATATATAAAGTGTGTGTGATTTAAAGAAATAAATTATGATTAATTATTATGTATTCACTGACCCGCCAGTTGTTGCCTTGGGCCGTGATAATTATTTCAAACATGCCAAAATCAGTGTTGAAGGATTTTATATTTTAAAACGAAAATCTTTACAAACGATCATCACGTTGGAGGACCCAGTGCCTTCGGCTGCGTACACGGGAGGTGCTATACAGCTCGCCGATAGTCAGCACACTGTATATGCTGCGTCAGGCTATCACAGTCAACTTTTTTCTTTTTTGTTTCCTTTTTGAGCATTTTAAAATTTTATGAAAGATGCAATATGTATGATTAAGTTATCTACTTATGTAAATAAGAAAAAAATGTAATTTTTAAGTATAATCAAAATGTATATGATATATGTAGATTTTTTCAATGAGTTTATTTTTTCAATGAGTATAGTGTTCAAAGCATACATTTTTCATCTGTTACGCTCCATATATTTCCTTCTATATTTTGTTTCTTTTATTTTCTATCTGAAATTTTGCTGTTATATGATCGAGAAGTAAAAAAAAATACGTAAATATCTAAATGGCTGTACATATATAACGATATCACTTTAGAGGGAGGGGGACTCTGGCATTTGATATCGTAATGTATCTGTAGAAGGAGGTGTATTTTGATAATCTTTATCATTTTTTAATCTAAGCATTTTTTTTTTCATCAAAATAGTCTTTTAACTTTTTGCTTAGTCTGCTATCTATTTTTATGAAAGTACAAAGTTGTTACTAAAACCATTAAATAATTATAAAATAATTTTATTCCAAAATATGGAATATCCCAACGTTTGGCATTCCTATTCTTCTGCCATATGAGCATAGAATGCGTTGTTAGAGTAACCAGGTTCGAAATTATACTTGTTTTTTAACTCGTAAAAAAATAGGAAGAATATTGGCCACCTGTTTTGTTGATAAGAACTTATTTCTGCTTACTCTTTTCCCATACAGGGGGCAAGTGCAGGAAAATGCATTATGTAACAAAAAGCTATTATTAAACACTTTTATATAATATTTCCTTAAAATGTTTTTTGGTATAAAGCTATTTCATGTTTAATAGTATTTTATTGACTTTTCTTCATTAAAATCAGTAAAATATGTGAATAATAAATGCATAATATCGCTGCAAACGTATGAAAGCTCGGAGCCAAGCACAAAGTCCATTATGGACGGAAGAGCGTCGAAAGTTACTAACAGCGTCAAATTTTGGCGCAGTATGCAATAAATTACCACATACAAGCTGCAAAAGTATCATAAAACGGACTTTATATTCCAATATAAATACGCGGGGAATGCAGTATGGTAAAATGCATGAAAGAGATGCAAAAGCAAACATTGAAACATCAGAAAACATCAAAATATTAGAATGCGGATTATTTGTCGATGAAGAACTTCATTTTTTAGGTGCAACACCAGATGGTATTATCGAAAACAGTGATTGCAGAAATAAAATGTCCATTATCGTGTGAAAATTTATATCCCAATGAGGCTATTCTAAAGCGAAATTCACCTTTTGGAAAATTAATAAAGATAGAACAGCGGTCACAGAAGTAAATAAGAAATACCAGTATTTTTTTCAGATACAAGGACAGTTACATATAACAAAAAAAATGCATTGTCTTTTCGTGTTTTGGACCCCGAAGGGTATGAAAATAGAAAAAATCGAAAGGGATGACGAATTTTGGAAAAAAGAAATGGAGAATAAACTTAAAGACTTTTATTTTAGCTGTCTTTTGCCAGAACTAATAGATCCCCGCTACACGAGAACCATGCCAATAAGAGAATCAAAATGCATTTTAGATGCAATGGAAGCATATAAAAAGAAGAAAAAGAAATTCGAAGAAATATAAAAAAAAAAAGTGGCTATTCCAAATTCAATTGTACATGGTTCCACTCTCAACGATGTCCAATGGCTGATTCCTAAACCGTTAGTCATAAACATATAGTTCCAATTACAAAACTGTTTTAAATGATGTAAAGAAGCAAGCGATCTGGGTCAATAAAAATATTTCTTAAAAAATTTCGAAATATATATACGTTCTGTAAGTGATATTTAGTAAAAACGTTCTGTTACACTAAAAATAAAGTCAAAATAACTCATGAAACTCAACAAAAATATGTGTTCATCTAACACTGAAATTGACCGAGTTATGAAACTTTGAAATTCATGACTTTTATGCTATTATGATTTGTAAAAAAATTTTACGTGGTGGTAAAAAAGGGAGACTCAATTCCGGTTTCTTCGCTACAAAATACATACAGTCAATTATCAAAAGCTAAGGAACATAACACAACTCAAATTTTGCAACCTAATAGCATTTTATAATATGTATAATTTTGTAAAGAAATGAAGCTGTTGCTGTTCATAATCTTATTTAACAAAAATTCAGTTATTTTTCCCCTTTTATTTGTTTAGTACAAATTGTATATTTTGCATTAATATGTCGGAATGATTATAGATTTCAAATTTATATTGCAATTTTACTCTCAACTATTTTTTTTAATACAGCTGACGATATTTCTACTAAATTTGTGAATGACCGCTATTTCGCAGCAAAAAATATGCTCCAACTTTAAACAGATATTCGGTCAGTTTTAATCGTGGAATAATGGCTTTTTTTTTTTTTTTTTTTTTTTTTTTTTTTTTTTTTTGTCTTACTTGTCAGTGTAATATTGGAAAATTTTACTAAATATTACTTATAGGACCCGGGGCATGAGACAGTATAAAAAATAAAATTTCATATTTAAAAAAAAATATATTTTTATTGACCGAAATCGCTTTTAAAATACTTCTTTACTTCATTTAAAACATTTTTGTAATTGGAACTATATGTCTGACTAACGGTTTAGGAATCAGCCATTGGACACCGTTGAGAGTGAACAACCTGTATACGCTGCGTCACGCTATCACAGTCAACTTTTTCTTTTTGGTTTCCTTTTTGAGCATTTTAAACACACACACATTTTACAATCACATAATTTAAAAAATGAATATTAATTGAAAATTTAAATATGCAGCGCAAACATATTATGTTTCTTGTTTTCACTTTCAGTTAATATTGTTATGGATATTTTTGGTGGAAGTAAGTCGAGGGATGGGTGAGAACTCAGCATGCACATTACACATTTTCATTCAATGATTTTTTTTTTTTTTGTCTCACTTGTACAATGTATTAATATTATACCCTGGCATTTTGTTTTTGTGAATCATATATATGTTGCTGCAGCTTTATTGCATTTATATTGAATATTGCATCCTTTAATTAAATAGATGACAATGCCAGAATTAACTGAAAATTAATTATATGTATTGAGCTTAGCAATTTTGGATATTTGTTAATAATGTCAATTTTATTAAAAAATGATCAGAAAAAGAAAAAAAAAGAAAAGAAAAGAAATTGTTAAAATGTGTGGAAGATAGCTGTGAACCTTCCTAATGTATGAGAAAACTACTATGGTATATTTTGAGTAATTAATGTTTTTTAAATAATTTTCAGTGCTAAGTTTTAATCTACATAAAGGAAAAAAATGTGCTTTATTTAAATACTCTGTAAGAAAAAAGAAAGTTCGGGTAATATTTACATTCGGATGTAAACTATATAAATACAGAAAATATAGTTAGTTTTTTTGTTTAATATAACAAAATTCTTATAAACTCAAAGCAATGTTAACAAAGTTTTGGGGGAAAATATAAAAATAATAATTTTTTGAGGAAGCATTCCACATCTTTAATTAAAATTTACAATCACATAATTTAAAAAAAACTAATATTATTTGAAAATTTAAATATGCAGAGCAAACATATTATGTTTTTACTTTCCTTTCAGTTAATATTGTTAGATATTTTTGGTGGGAGCAAGGTTGAGTAGGAGGGGGAGGGGGGGGGGTGTACTTAGCATGCGCAATACTAATATTCATTTAAGGATTTTTTTCCCTCATATCTATACATATTAATATTATACTTTGATATTTTGTCTTTGTGAATCGTATATACATTGATGTATGTTGTATCTATATTTAATATTGTATCCTTTGATTGAATAGAGAATTAAGGAAGCTATCGTTACATGTATTGAAATTCGCAATTTTCAATATTCTTTAATAATGTTAATTTTATTAAAAGATGATCAAAATTAAATGAAATAACTTTCAAAATTCGAATTTATGGCCGTTAATTTGAGTTATTGGAAATCTTATATTATGCTTTTGTCAAATAAAGCTGCATTAAAAAACACTACTTGGAGTATTTTTTGTATAATTTATGTTCATTTTGCACTGTAGTTTAATTTCATTATATAAATACTTAAATACGTGCCAATATATTGGATAACTTCAGTAATCTATACTCCTATTATAAAGAGGAAAAAATTGTTTATTTGTCGGAGATAAGCTCAGGAACTACCGGACGGATTCCAAAAGTATTGGTATCAAAATGATGGTGTTCGCCCAACTTAGAACATAGGCTATATCTTATATCGGTGCCACTACCCCAAAGGGGGTGCAGGAGCAAAAAACGTTCTAAAAATGCGATTTTTACGTTACTGAAGGGCCTAGAAATATGAAATTTGGAATATTAGTTACTTATAAGATATAAATGGTGTCTAAGAACAGTTCTTAAACAATTCGAAATTTAAAAGGGGTGAAAATGCACAAAAAGCGTTCTAAAAAACGTTCTAAATGGTAGTTTCTACATAATCTCAGGAAATACCAAACCGATTTCAAAAGTAATGGTATCAAAATGATAGTGTTAGTCCAACTTAGAACATAGGCTATATTTTATGTCGGTGCCACTACCCCAAAGGCGGTGCAGGAGCAAAAAACGTTCTAAAAATGCGATTTTTGCGTTACTGAAGGATCTGGAAATACGAAATTTGGAATATTAGTTACTTATAAGATACAAAAGGTGTCTAAGAACAGTTCTTAAACAATTCGAAATTTAAAAGGGGTGAAAATGCACAAAAAGAGTTCTAAAAAACGTTCTAAATGGTAGTTTCTACATAATCTCAGAAAATACCAAACCGATTAAAAAAATAATGGCGTCAAAATGATGGTGATAACACTTGCTCCAACATAGGCTATGTTTTATGTCGGTGCCACTACCCCAAACGGGGTGCAGGAGAAAAAACGTTCTAAATTGCGGTTTTTGCGTGACGGAAGGGCCTTGAATCGTGAAATTTAGAATGGTAGTTAGTTATAAGATATCAATGATCTCTAAGGACATTTCCTAAAAAAGTCGAAATTTAAAAGGGGGGGTCAAAATGCGCAAAAAGCGTTGTAAAAAACGTTCTAAATTGCGATTTCTAGCAATCTCAGGAAATACTGAACCGATTTCAAATATAATGGTGTTAAAATGATGGTGACAGATCTTGCTCCAAGATAGGCTATATTTTATATCTGTTTCCACTACCCCAGAGGAGATGCAGGAGCAAAATGAGCGAAAAGCGTTCTAAAAACGTTCTAAATGCCGATTTGTCACCAATATCTCAGGAAGAATCAAATTGATTTCAAAAGTAATGGTAAGAAATTGATGCTGACAGCCTCTGCTCTAACATAGACGCTATTTTAAGTCGGTATCACTATCACCTAGACGTTGCAGGAGCAAAAAAGCGTTCCAAATTTCGATTTTTGTGATCGGTAGGGGCTAGCAACTTAAAATTAGGCAAGGTACATATGTATTACATATAAATGATCTTTAAGAACAGTTTCGAAAAAATTGGAAATTTAAAAAGGGGTGAAAATGTGCGAAAAGCGTTCTAAAAACGTTCTAAATTGCGATTTCTACTCAATCTCAGGAAATTCCAAAGCTATTTCAAAAGTAATGGTTGCAAATCAATGGTGACAGTCCCTGCTATAACATAGATTATATTTTATGTTGCTGTCACTACCATCTGAGGGTTGCAAAAGCAAAACATGTTCTAATTTGCGTTTTTTGCATAACTGAAGGGTCTAACACTTTGAAGTATGGCATGGTATTTACTTACAAGATGCAACTGCTTTCTAAGAACTGTCGAAAGAAAAATTCAAATTTAAAAAGATGAAGTGAGCGAAAAGCGTTATAAATTACAATTTTTATGTAATCATATCAAATATCAAACCAATTAAAAAAATAATCATTACGAATTGTTGGTGATAGAACCTGCTTAAACATAAGCTATATTTTATGTCTGTGACACTACCACCAGTGGGTTGCAGTAGCTAAAAACTTTCTAAATTGCGATTTCTGTGATACTGAAAAGGCTAGAAACTTTAAATATGGCATGGTAGTTACCTATAAAATATAAATGCCCTCGAAGGACTGTCGAAAATAAATTCGAATTAAAAAGGGGTGAAGTGAAGGGGAGGTGCGAAAAGCATTCTAAAAAAGTCCTAAATTACGATTTCTACGCAATTTCAGGGAATATAAACCAAATATAAAAGTAATAGTTGCGAATCAATGGTAACAGTCTCTGATCCTACACAGGCTATATTTTATGCCGATGATTCTACCACCTGGGGTTCACAGGAACAACAAACGCTCTAAAAAAGGCCTTTAAAAGCTTTCTAAATTACGTTTCTGTGGAATATTAGGAAATAACAAACCAATTTCAAAATTAATGTTGGCAAATTAATGGTGACAGTTCCTATCTCAACATAGCCCTTTATGTTGGGAGAGGTGGTAGGACTTGGAATTTGACATGATGGTTAATTTTAAGATGTAAGAAGATGGTTTCTAAAAAATTCAAATCTTCAAATGAATACTGAAAGGAGCGTATTAATTGAGCATAAAAGTTTCAAAATATTTTCTAAATTATTATTTATTTAGTTTTATTTCGTTTTATTAATTTAAGTCTCATTTCTGCCTTATGCAGTGTAACAATGATGTTTAATCAAACTGTGTTTTAAATAGTAATTTTTTTAATTATTCCTAAAAGTAATAAGTACCTTTTAATAAAATAAAATATTACCTTTTAATAAAATAAAAATTTAGTTAGTACATTTTAATAAAAATTAGACATATAAATATGACTTGGCATATTTAAAATATTACGCGAGCAAAGCCGCGTGGTTTGCTAGTCGGAGATATTTTGATAAAATTCTCTTACAACCTTTTATTTTTATTTTTTCGCTTTTAGGTGGAGAGGGGGGGGGGGTGGTTACTACATTGAGAATTCAGCTTCTTTGTCTTACCCAGTGAGAAATACCGATGGCTGTATCTATTATCGTTTATAAAAATAGGTCCAAAATCTCAACGAAACATCGAATTTTAAAGTGTTCAATAAATTTGTGAAATATTTTTAAATATATCATATTGAAGAATGAATGTGTAACTCAGACTAAAATCTTCACTCTGTCCATATTTTCTTTACCTGATGATTTATAATAATATTTTTATCTATAAGCAAACATTAAAAAAAAAAAAAAATACATATTACAGTAATTAATTATAATCAATTGTGCTTTGATTTTCCAGTAGTAAATTAATGTTGCTTTACATAAACAAAGGAAAAAAATCACAAACACTGAATATTACGTAATTAAATTATGAAAACGAGTTATAGACAAGTTGATTTAATAATTATTTGTTTAAAATTTAGGATGGTTAAATTTGAAGGTAAACATGAACATATAATAAACATAATATAAAGTAAGGTGAAACATCAAAATCATTTTAGACAGGTGAATTACATTGAATCAATTTTTATTGTCATATTTAAATTTTTATCAAACCTTTTCTAAAATTTAGGCATTTATAAAAGTCGAAATTATTCAATTGAAACTTATTCCTTGATGGAATTCCCGGTTGCGTTGCTGTAATAATAATAACAGTAAAATTGTTCAATGTGATCTCGCGTATTTTAAAAAGTGCAAAAGAAATTGTAGTATTTCCCTACTAACAAAAATAGCTGCTATGGGAGAACTTTCCGCTCCTACTGGCTCGTAAATTTTGTCAACAGATAGCCGATAATATCTCCTGGACTTCACGGCTATTAAAAGTACACGCCTCTCTGACAGCTCGTAGGGGGGGTAGGAACAGTCTACTATATGAACTGAACGCGATATTTTCCGCCAGTGACCAGCGCCCTTAACGCAAAAATATAGGAGACTATATCCTAGATATAAAATATCACGGCTTTGTACGAAAACTCTTCATGTCAAGTTAAGAATTTACAACAGTGTAAAGCCAAAAATAAGTTTAATTAAATTAATTATTATTAAAAAGCTATAATGAGTTACCGTTTTCGCGAAAAGAAGACACTTGGCCAGTGTCCAGACTCGAATTTAAGGCGCCACCGGTAAAAATTGGGGTAGGTACAATTAATCAGACGCTAAGAAAAACTGCACAAGTTAAATCGCAATTATTAAGATAAGAATCAAAATTAGAAAAAGAATGAAGCAACAAAAAATTACTTATGAGTGCAAAAAACAGAAAAATCGTAATAAGTGTTCACTGCACGTAGGTAATGCTGCAAAACTACAATGAGGATTGTAAAAAGCAAGAAGAAAGGTACTCTGTGACTGGTTGCGCAACCTATCCACAAACAGGCGATTTATGAGGACTGCGCCTACTTACCCCTGTAGCCAGCTAGCCGGTCTCCCCTACACTTCAGATTCATATGTTATTTTGAAGTTATAATATCAACTCCTAAAGAAGTGAAGGGGGTATTAATTACTTGTAAAGGAAGGGCCTTGCTTTCACTAAGGACGGCTCCCAGTTGCGTATCCAAAAGGAGGGGCTTCGGCCTCCTCCAAAACTCAAAGAAAATATCAAGTTAAATTATGAATGTTGTGCAAAATGTAATGAAACCTGCTAAGATGAGATCAAAAGGAACCGTAAAATTATTCCTTTTTACACAGGTTTTAATCTTTGAAAAGCATAATTTAACAGAGACAGTGAAATTTCTGTTTCAGCCAGGTTTCCATTTACACATGTTTTACTGTATAAAGCAAAATATGAAAATTACATTATTAAATTATTTTTTTAAAACATTAATAAAATTCTTATTTTTGCTGTTTTTCAGTTTGAAAGCCTGTGTTTTAAGGTAATTTAATAAATTAGTATTTAAATAAATAAATAATAAATCTTGTTTGGTGCAGAGAGAAATGAAGGATTCAGGATTTCTTCCCACCAGAGCTTTAAAAGAAAATACAGTAACTGCTGTTTATCTTTATATAAATTATTAGTTAATAAAATTAACTACTTTTATCAATCAAAAGAAAGCTAAAATCAGGGGGAGGGGGGGGGGGCTCTAAAATCAGTATTATTTTTTGTACAGATGTCGCAAACACACCAAGTTTGACACCTTTCTTTGTGTGTGTGCTATTTTGGCTTGAAAATCCTGTTTTCCAATATCTATTAGTCCAGTATGGTAGTTTTATTTTATTATGAAATTGTATTATAATTTTATTGTATTTAACACATTTAATTTTATTTATTAGTATTTTTTATATTGTTTTATTTTATTTATTTACACACACATTTGATTTTATTAACACACATATTGAATAAAAAATCAGGTTACCATACGAAGCATAAATTGTGTCTTACTATGCTGGGCGAAAAATCGACATTTTGGCACCAAAAATAAACTGCGGTGCATATGTACCATTATTTCATTAAGATATAACAAGCTAATGACATTTATAAAAGTAAATAAAGGTTGCCAGAAAGTGCTTTTAAAATTTTTGCATTCCTTGCCCAATTCAATCTTGCTGTTTTATTTATTGTACCAAGGCTCCTATAGCAAAGAAGTACCTACATTTTATTAAAATACTAATGGTGATAGCTTCAATTATATCTTTTAGAAATCTTGGAAAAGATGTCGCAGCCGCACCAGCGTTAGCAAGATTTTTTCTTTGTGCCATTTTGGCAAGAAAATCCTTTTTCGAAAACCTCTTATACTACAGCATGGCACCATTTATCATTGTTTATAACCTTATCTCATAAGAGTTCATGTGGCAATGATGTGTGTGGTTTGTGAAAATCTAAGTTTGAAATGGTATACAGTAGACTCTCTCAAATCCGCATATCATCGCAGATGTAAGCAATGAAACTTTCAGTTCAGATATAAGGACAAAATTACAGATTTTTTTTTTTTTTTTTTTTTTTTTTTAAGTTTTATATTATAAGTCATATAATATTTTAATATGCAATTCTCGATAATCTGACTGAACTCATGGTTTTTCGTGAAGGAAGTGTGAATTTATTTTTGAAAAAAAAATCAAGGTATTGCTGATATCACTGGTAATCACAATCTTTTTACCAAATATGTATTAATCAAGCTTTTTTGATTATTAAGATTGGCTAAACCTGAAATAAAACGTCCTTACTTTATGATTTTGATGTGAATTAATAGGGTGCCTTTAAGAGGAAAGTTTCATTGAATAATTCAAGAAAAATGTATCTCATCTTTATTATGCATATTTAATTACACATTATTAATTATTTACTTGACCTTTACTTTTAATAATTTAATCATTTTTTAAATTATCTTACTTTTTATTGCTTTAGTTTATTACTTTACTTAATTATTTTAATATTTTACTATATATTACAAGATTCATTATTTCAATTGCATTATTACATTCAAATTACTGTTTAAAAAATGTAAACAAAGCAATGACCAGAAATCCGCAAAATTCTGAAACCCGCACAACCTCTGGTGCCAAGCTGTGTGGATTTGAGGGAGTTTATCATGTACTAGCTTTCGGTGTAAAAATATGGCTAGTATTAATAATTATGATTTTAAGTTCGATATTATTAAAATATCTAGAAAGGGTGAGTTCGCGATTAGCATGAAGCTAAGGACCCAGTATAAATATAAAATTGTTATACCAGAAGTTTTTTCATTAATAATGAAAGATAGAAATTTATTTTCTTACCTTTCTGGTAAAGCAGACATACGCTGGTTTCCTTCATGTGAAAACAACCTATAAATTTTTATTTAATGAGTAGATATTGTAAATCGTGAAAAATATCTTCTTTGAATAATGCAGGTGCACTTGTAGAGAAAAAAAAATATTTAATTCTTGAATATCTTGATTACATGGTTCTACACACACACACTAAAAAATATAAAGTAAAAAAGGGTTAGATATGAATACTATAAGAGTAATAACATTAGAAATCCAGTAGGAGACCTTAGTCTTCCATAAGACAAAGAGTTAACGCACGAAAAACCGTGCGTCTTGGCCTCACAAAATCGGGCCTTCAAGTGAAGAAGTAAAAAGGGGCCCACAAGAGTTAAAACAGAGTAAAAAATACTTGAAACAATACAGACTGCTTAACAAGCAAAAAAGGTTCTATTTAAAATCAGTCTATCAGAAAAGTTCTGTGGTGCTGCGATCTGTTGTCGCCTTTTCGAAACAAAAGTCTTTTACGCAATCCTTCGCTAGTTTGTGATCTTACGCCAGCATAACTCAGGGAAGTGTCGCCATCTTGGAACATATTTCACAACTAAAAAAGAAACGCGTTGCATATTTCACGAGGAAATTGTCATTTCACAAGCGAGGTGATGTTGGACATAAAATCACTTACACTGTGACGTTTTCCAACACCCCCGCTTTTTATGTCAAACCGACGAGCGTAGAATGTTTAACTGTTTCTCAAACACTCGAAATGAGGCTTAGGCAACGGCTTGGTGAGCACGTCTGCCAGCATTAACTTCGATGGGCAATAAGTTATTTTGATTATACCATTCTGGCATAGATGTCTGATGTGGTGATACTTAACTTCCACGTGTTTAGTTCTTGTCTGTGCCTTTTCGTTTTCGGTCAATCTTATGGCTGATAAGTTATCTTCGTACAATGTTACGGGTAGTTGTTGACACAGTTCGAGGTCATTTAACAGGTCTAACAACCACGAAATCTCTTGACCTGCATTAGAGGCAGCGATATATTCAGCCTCCGTGGACGAGAGTGCTGTGCAACTCTGCTTCCTCGATGACCATGCCAATATATTATTTCCTAATTTAAACAAGTTTCCAGTGGTTGATTTCCTGTCTATTCGGTCGTTCCCCCAATCGGCATCGCTATATGCCGTTAGGATTGGAGGTTTTGTTTTATCTATGACGAATTTAAGATCTTTGGTAGTAAGCAGATATCTAATTAATTTCTCGATAGCTTGCCAATCGACTTCCCTTGGGGATTCATTCCTTCTTCCCAGGATGTTAACGACTGATGCTATGTCGGGTCTAGTTAAAGTTGCAATGTATAGAAGCCCTCCTATAGCCTGTCTAAATTTTACGTTATCTCCCATTAGTTTCCCGTTTGGATCTAGATTAAAGTAGTTAGTATTCATGGGTGTATACGTAGGCTTACCATTTAACAAATTGAATTTTTCTGCGATTTGTATTATTTTGTGTTCCTGGTCTAATTCTAGATTACCGTTTGCTGTTTCCTTTATGTTTATGCCTAAATATTGTGTTACTTGACCCAAATTTTTGATTTCGTATTGCTTTGATAATTCAGTGTATATTTCGTGTGTGTCTGTTTTGTCTCCTGCGACTAAGATGTCATCAACATACACTATTATGTATGCGATTTTTCCATCTTGGACTCTTTTGTACAGACATTTGTCTGACGCGCATTCAACGAAATTTAGTTCTTTTAGAGAGTTACTTATTTTTTGGTTCCACGCCCTAGCTGCCTGCTTAAGGCCGTAAATCGCTTTGTTTAAACTACACACTTTATCTTCTTCCCCTTTTGTTATGTATCCCTCTGGCTGATGCATATAAACCTCCTCTTCTAAATCGCCATGTAAGAAAGCAGTTTTGACATCTAGGTGAGTTATTTTAAGATCTTTGTACACCGCTGCGTTTAAGAATGCTCGTAGGGTGGTATGCGCTACAACGGGTGCGTAGGTCTCGTCGAAATCGCTTCCATATTTTTGAGCATATCCTTTAGCGACCAATCTGGCTTTATATCGCTCTATAGACCCGTTGGCTCCCCTTTTTGCCTTAAACGTCCACCTACAACCTATGACGCGTTTTCCCGGGATAGGTTTTATTAATCTCCAAGTATTATTTTGCTTCAGAGAATCTATTTCCTCACTAGTGGCTTTTAGCCATTTATCTTTAGTTTCTGCGTCATTGATATTTTGTAGGTCTGTCCATGACTTTGGCTCCTGAATTTGACACAGGTTTGCGCTTATTCCATAACGGTTAGGTGGTACACCACGATTTTGTCTCTGCGATCTTCTCGGCTCAAGGGATGTGTCGGTCGGGGTGTTATTCTGATCATCGTCGCGCTCTTCTAGATCAATTTCAATATTATCTGCGGGAGTTTGTTCGATGTTTTGATTTTCTTTGGCGGGTATAATTTCCTCATCTTTTATACCTTCTTCGAAGAATTTTACGGTTCTAGATATTATAATTTTATTTTCACCCGTATATATCCTATAGCCCTTGCTTCTGAAATCATATCCCAACATTATTCCCTCGATGGCTTTCTCATCTAATTTATTTCTTTTAGGTTTGTCGACATAGGCAAATGCCTTACATCCGAATGTTTTGATGTTCGAGAGATCGGGTTTTCTTTTATGCCAAAGTTCATAGGGTGTCGTGTTATTTTTGTTAGCCTTTGTTGGTAGACGGTTGATGAGGTAGGTGGCGGACATGACAGCTTCCCCCCAGAATTGCTTAGGTAACTTGGCGTCCGACAACATGGTTCTAGCCATTTCCACTATCGTTCTATTCTTTACTTTCTGAAACGCCGTTCTGTGGGCTAGAATAGGGAATACTCAATTGACGCTCTATCCCGTTTTCTATCAGGCAGTTTTCAAATTCGTCACTGATATACTCTTTTGCGTTATCGGACCTTATTGCCTTTATCAACTTGCCAAATTTATTTTTTGTTAGCGCTATGTATTCTTTCAGTTTGATAACGGCTTCCGATTTATGCGCGATTAAGTATGTTATTGTGTACCTGCTATAATCATCCGTGAATGTTATAAAGTACCTTTTCCCTCCTATCGTTTCAGTATTCATGGGGCCACATACATCGGAATGTGCGAGGGTACCGATGTCTTTGCTTCTGTTTGTGGCTACTTTAGGGTAGGGCAGAGCGGAAAGTTTTCCTTCAATGCACTTGGTGCATCGCGTGTCATGTTTACATTTGTTAATTGTTATCCCATTGGCTAATTCATGATTAACAAGGTATTTAATATCATCAAAATTTTTGTGTCCGAGTCTTCGGTGCCACAATGAAATAAAATTTGTATTGTTACAGAAAGTTTGAGTACTTATAGTATAGCCGTAATCATCTTCAGGGTTTAATATGTAGAGATTATCATTTAATTTAGCTGTCAAGATTATATTATCATCTTTGACAAATAAACATGCATTTTTCTCGAAAATTACCTTTATATTATTTTCAGTGGATTTCTTAACTGACAATAAATTGCCCTTTAGTTCTGGACAGTATAAGACGTTTCTTAGTGTAATGTAGTGGTTTTTGTCTGTTTTTATTTTTACGTCGCCCATACCTTCCGAATTAAGCCTTTTTCCATTAGCGATTGTTATATTCCCAAAATTCCCGGCTGTGAATGTAGCAAAATTTGTTTTTGCTGATGCAACGTGCCTGGTACAACCCGAGTCAATGATATATGTGTTTGGATCTGTTGTTTGTGTTTGGTTAATTTTTACTGACTCAATTTCAAAATTGTTTTCCACTGGGAAGAGAGGAATGATCGATTGGTTGACCTCATCCTCTATATTTGACTTGCTGTTGAAACAAAAATTCGAGGAGTCGGCTTTACTACCATTGTGTTGATTTTTGGTGTTTACCTAATTGGTTTTAAAGTTGGCATGGTTGTTAAATTTATTACTGTTATAATTTTCACTTCTTTGGTAATTGTTTTTCTGTTTGTTTTTCAATTTGTAACATTCTGAACGAGCGTGCCCATCTCGTTGACAGAAGCTGCAATATTTTTTGTTTCCTTTATTTATAATTTTATATGCTGTGTCCCTTGGTCGTGTGCTGGTGTTTTTGTATTCGATTCGATGAGAGTACTCGTCGATGAGTTTGTTTTTTACAAACTCGAGGTCTAGATCCTTTTCGTCTCTAGCCTCCATGCTCGTTATAAGAGGAGCATATGACTGAGGCAAGCTGCAAAGCATAAGAGCCACGATGTGCGAATCATTTATGAGCTCTCCAATGGCAGCGAGTTTGTCGCGGATAGTTAAAATATTGTTGATATGTAGATTTAAGTCTCCGCCCTCATTGAGCCTTTGCGAATATAGTTTCCTCAAAAGGAATAATTTGGATGATAAATTCGCCCTTTGGTGAACACTTTTTAATATTTCCCAAATTTCTTTGGGAGATGTCAAATGTCTGATGTGCACGATTTGTGTATTTTCAATGCACAAACAAATTATGGCTTTCGCCTTAGCCGCGTTTTTAGTATATGTATCATCGGGTGTGGCAGGTGGAGATTCTGTTATATATTTGAATAAATCGTCTTTAATTAACAGATTTTCTAATTTGAAACACCAATGATTGTAATTATTATCATTTAGTTTCTCCACTGCCGTAATTTCTTTTGTGGCAGACATAGCGTGTTATTCAAGTTTTATAAATTCTTTGATAACAAATATATTTACTATAAGAAGTTTGTGACTTTCTTAAAATAATTTCTTAGAATATGTTATAAGTATAAATAAAATGATCAGTTATTCACAATAATCAATCAATATTCGTTCACAATAATACTCTTTTTGCGATATTATATATATCGTTATTTATTCATGCACATTTATTTTTATTTTCATGTATATATTTCATATCTCATATGTGCATCTTGTTCATCATTTTATCACAATCAGATAAACAAATTTTTATTACTGGTTTTTTTTTTTTATTTACTTTCCCTTTCAACTCAGCCTTCATAATCTATTAAAATATCTAGAAAGGGTGAGTTCGCGATTAGCATGAAGCTAAGGACCCAGTATAAATATAAAATTGTTATACCAAAAGTTTTTTCATTAATAATGAAAGATAGAAATTTATTTTCTTACCTTTCTGGTAAAGCAGACATACGCTGGTTTCCCTCATGTGAAAACAACCTATAAATTTTTATTTAATGAGTAGATATTGTAAATCGTGAAAAATATCTTCTTTGAATAATGCAGGTGCACTTGTAGAGAAAAAAAAAAATTTAATTCTTGAATATCTTGATTACATGGTTCTACACACACACACTAAAAAATATAAATTAAAAAAGGTTAGATATGAATACTATAAGAGTAATAACATTAGAAATCCAGTAGGAGACCTTAGTCTTCCATAAGACAAAGAGTTAACGCACGAAAAACCGTGCGTCTTGGCCTCACAAAATCGGGCCTTCAAGTGAAGAAGTAAAAAGGGGCCCACAAGAGTTAAAACAGAGTAAAAAAACTTGAAACAATACAGACTGCTTAACAAGCAAAAAAGGTTCTATTTAAAATCAGTCTATCAGAAAAGTTCTGTGGTGCTGCGATCTGTTGTCGCCTTTTCGAAACAAAAGTCTTTTACGCAATCCTTCGCTAGTTTGTGATCTTACGCCAGCATAACTCAGGGAAGTGTCGCCATCTTGGAACATATTTCACAACTAAAAAAGAAACGCGTTGCATATTTCACGAGGAAATTGTCATTTCACAAGCGAGGTGATGTTGGACATAAAATCACTTACACTGTGACGTTTTCCAACAGATATCGAAGAATATAAACTGTTTCAGGGGTTCAGGTTTAGGGCATCTCTACTCAAGTCCAGTAGTATTCTGCTAACATTGACGTATTCCATCACCCCTGGTATTTTTTTCATTGTTGATAGTTGATATGTATTGGTAAAATTGGTAACCATGTCTGTCACTTATAACACCGCAGTTTGCAGAGAAATAATCAAGATGAGAGTGAAGGAAATTAATTTTTAGGAACATATAGCGAACCAGCAGCTGATTCTTTTGTAGCAAATTGTTTAGAATCTCATTACAGTTCTCAGATCTCCTTTTGCCCAAAAATCCATAAAATCCCTATTGAAATTGACACAAATTTTGACATTTTCAGTATTAAGACCTAAATTTGACACATTTGGATTCTTCGATAAATTTTATTTTAACATATCAAATAGCAAATCATTTGTTGACGTAGTTTAGGATATATACAGATGTAACATTTGGAACGCCTAGTGTTAAATTCCTTTTTAATATTGTTCCAAAACAAACTGCAGTGCGGGTAATTTTTTAAACATAACTTAAAAACTACTTTATGGAATGAGCTCTAATTTTTGATTCACATGCAGTAGACTCCCTAAAATCCGCACATCATAGCAAATGTAAACAATGAAACTTTCAGTTCTGGTGTAGGGGCAAAATAACAAATTTTTTTAGATTTATATCCTTCCTTATATATTTTTTAATATGTAATTCTCGACAATATGACTCAACTCATGGTTTTTCTTGGAGGAAGTATAAATTTATTTCTGAAAAAAAAAATCAAGATATTGCTGATATCACTGGTAATCGCAATCTTTTTACCGTATGTATTTATGTATTAATCAAGCTTTTTTGGCTATTAAGATTGGCTAAACCTGAAATATAACTTCCTTACTTTATGGATTTGATGTGAATTAATAAGGTACCTTTATGAGGAAAGTTTCATTGAGTAGGAATTCAAGGGAAATGTATCTCATCTTTATTATGCATATTTAATTATACACTATTAGTTATTTGCTTGACCTTTACTTTTAATAATTTAATCATTTTTTAAATTAAATTACTTTTTATCATTTTAAATTATTACTTTACTTAATTATTTTAATATTTTACTATACTGCAAGCATTCACTATAATTTTGATTGCTTTATTACATTCAAATTACTGTTTAAAAAATGTAAACAAAGCAATGACCAAAAATCTGCAAAATTCTAAAATACGCACAACCTCTGGTCCCATGCTGTAAAAATTTCAGGTAGCTACTGTATTCGAAGCTTCTAGAAATAGATTTCTGTTTAAAAAAAATTATAGTATGCATTTCATATATCAGGGTGGTCACAGACTTAGAAAACATGGAAATATCAGGGAATTTTGTTGACCTGGAAATATCAGGGAAATTTAAACTGAACCTGGGAATTCATTGAAGCAAATGTTAATTTCCATTACGATGTCAGTAATCTGGAAGGAAAAAATAGTCTTAACTTTTTGGCTCAGTCCGTTCCTGAAACCAGCTTGCACTCTATTTTTATACCAGTCTTTGGGCTCAGGGCCATGGTGAAAATGTTATTTATTTAAAAATTTAAAACTCTCGCTATTTGAGAAACAAGAATATAGCCTGAGTTTCTTACAGTGTTTTAAAATTCTTTAAAAACGGAAAGTAAACTGAATTGTTACTAATGTGATATAAAGAGAAATATTCTGATTTTGAAGCCTTTTTTGCACAGTTAGTGTTAGTAACATACAGAAGTCCTGAGCTATCCCTTATCTATCCTCTCTTTCTGTTTGAAGTTTTTTGTTCACTGGAAAACAGAACTGATGTCTTTTTGCCATAGTTGAACTATGATACTTTACAAGGATGAAAATAGTGACTTTTACAGATTTTTGTCAGTGGTTATATATATATATATATATATATATATAAATTATCATTCTAAACAAATTTTCAGGAACATAAAACAGGGGTTGATCCAGGCAAATTTTGGGGCCTATTTAGGGCCCCTTCACAAAAATCCATTTAATAAAACAGACCTTTTCACAAGAATAGTGTTAATTAAAGCGTTCAAAAAGGATGTTATTTTAACAACCCAGCTTTCAGAATATAATGCGGACGCCAATTATGAACTTATAAACTTAAAATGTACATAAAGAAGTCAATTAACCTCTTAAAATACAAATAATTTATTTACCGGTAAAGCTTTTTACCTTTTTCCATAAAAATATTCAAAACATTAAAAAAAATACAATTTCTAATTCACGTTACATGATATATAAAAGTTATCACGAGAATAAAAGATGAGAAGATAATAAAAAATAAATAAACATGGACAATAGATTTAACATCCTCCCACCTTTTGATTATATATTTTAATCAAATTCAAAACTTCACATTAAATAAATACAACATTTACATACACATCATAAATCTAGTCTTTCTGGAACCTTTATCATTCTATCAGATCTCGTCTTTTTAATTTGTGATTCGTCTTTTGGAGGTTCAACCTGATTTTCATTCAAAATTGGTTTAGGAAAAATATTTTCGGTACATTCCACTGGTGATACTTCCAGAGGGTAGATTCTTTGAATAGGCCGAATCACCTGCGAATGAGACGTTTCTAACTTCAGAAGACGAACATTTCCATCTTTGCCCCGAATGAGCTCTGTAACTCGTCCTAATGACCAATTGATCCTTTTCTTGTTATCTGCTCCTACCAAGACTGTATCTCCTACAGCAATTGAACGTTGCAATAGTCTCCCATTTGGTCGTTGAATAAGGAGACCCCCAAATATTCTGATCTAAATCAATTTCTCAGATATTTTTGCAATTCTTGCCTATATTGTAGTCTTCTAGTAAGAGAACTTTCCTCAACCGCATCAACATCTGGTAAAGCACATTCATGAATGTCTTTCAGAAACATGTCCGGTGATGTGGGTTTGATGGACTCCTTCTCAGACATGCAAGTTAGTGGTCGGGAATTTATAATGCTTTCGCAGTCAGCTAATACAGTTATCATCTCTTCATAGTTCAAACAGGCTTGTCCTACGACGCTTTTTAATAGATCTTTCATCAATCTGATGAGCCTCTCCCACCATCCGCAAAACCAAGCATCAGTCGGAGCGTTGAATTTCCATTTGATAGAATTTATTGCTTCATACTTCTGTATGCGATTCCAGTTCAATATTTTTAAAAAATTGGATGCACCAACAAAATTGGAACCGTTGTCGCAATATATAACAGACATCTTCCTCTACGAGATACAAATCTTCGCAAAGCCATTAAAAATTACTTTGTAGAAGCTGAAGTCACAAGCTCCAAATGCACAGCTCTGTAGAGGGCACATGTAAACAAGATAACCCAACTCTTCTGTTTATTTTTAAGAAACAGAGGGCCAGCCAGATCAATGTCGATAATCTGAAATACTGATGCATCTTTCACTCGATTTTCTGGCAGAGAAACTGGAGAAGATTCTAAATTCTTCGAATTAAATCTTTTACAAATATTATACATTTTGATAAAACAGATCTCACAGTTCTTCTTCCATTCAAAATCCAATTTTTTTCTCTAAGCAAATTTAGAAGAATCTGAGTACCTGCATGACAATTTTTGCGGTGGTAATGTAAAATTAATTGTTTGACAACTTCATGGTTTGAAGGAACAAACATAGGTGTGAGGAAATCCATATTGTCTTGTCTATATGTAATCTTAGTCTTTACACGTATTATGGCTTGTTCATTCTTAAACGTCTTCAGAGTTTTCAATCTCCCTCACTTTCATGGGAAAAACATTCCTTTTGTATCATCCAAATTATCTTCGTTTCTGCTCTCTGAAATTCAAGACTTGTCAATTCTCTTTAATCTGTTCCTTTGGATTAGAAGAATTATATCTGAAACGAAGTATCCAATCAACAAGACGTACGATTTTCTCATAACTGGAAAAATACTGGTAGTACCAGTTTTCTCTGGACTTTCATCAACATTCACCAGTAGTTTTGTAGACTTCAATTTTTCTTTCTCAATTTCTTCTTCGTTTATGTCTTGGCACTTGAAATCCATATATTTATAATATTCTTTAGGATCTTTAAGCCAAGATGGACCCTCCCACTATTTGAGAGATACCAGCTGTTTTGCTTTACACCCTCTAGATGGCAGATCTGCTGGATTAATTTCACCAGGTATCAGGGGCGTAGCTACCGTGGAGCAGTTGGAGCAAACTGCTCCAGGCGCACGAACTCGAAGGGCGCAAAATTAGAAAGAGCTAAATAAAAATTTGTAAAAGTATTTGCATATTTTTTTCATTATTAATCAGGTATTATAGATGAATCTTGTTACAATTAACACATTCTTATGTCATTTTATCTTGTGTGCCTCAACATTTAGATTTTAAACATGTTTTTATAAACAGTTTAAAAAAATTAATTCTATTCGCGAAGTTTTAATTTTAATTCATTGCATATTGCAGCCTCAAGTAGCTTCTCCAACACCGTTTCAGCGTGACAATTTTTTTTTTTTTCCTGTAAAGGACAGTTGAAAATTTTTAAATCATGAAATAATCAAAACTTATTTGCAGGGCTCTCGTGGGTCACTTTATTGGCTACTACTATTTAAAAACAATAATCTCTTTGGTACTTTTTGTCAAAAATATATCATGATGATTACTGTACGAAAATAATGGTAGCCAAAGAAGTCACCGCTGAGAAACCTATATTTACGATGTAACAGAAATGCCTTACCTATTTAGTTATTTTTCGATTAAAAGAATAGTTTCACAAATTGAAGAAAATTGACAATTTTACAAGCAAAAAACCTAGAGAACGAAAGTTTTTGTGTTTTGTGGAAACTAAACATGCATCAATATAGATTGCAAAACAATAAGAAGAGCCGGATTTAAGCATATTCCACATCAATCCATGGCGACAAAATTTAGAGGAAGGAGGGGAGGGGCGAGGGGATTAAATTTAGTCCGTATCATTTTTGAAATATTGAGAACGTGGCAAGTCTCAAATACAGAATCGATAAGCATTTTCCTTCAAAAACATAGAAAAAGTTAAATATCAAATTTAGTGTTCCTTAGGAACTGATTATCGCCTATTCAAATTTGCACCACTTTTTTCGATAAGAATTTTTCCCCATTAAACGATATTTAGTCGCAGAATTTTTGGATTAAATAAAGCAAAACATATTTTTCGAAAATAGTAATGTGAGTGGCCGTAATCAGGCTCCCCCCCCCCCCACACACACGCACACACACGAACACCATCCGATATCACATGTTAGTAGTCAATGAATTTTTGAATTATACAAAAAAAATATCAATCTCTAGTTACCCCACTCCACTTTTTGTTTACAAAAAAAAAAAAAAAAAAAAAAAAAAAAAATTGTGTGTTGTGTTCAGTACTGTATAACAATTAGGGTTAGATTGCACTGGCGTCCAGCTCCAGTACTCCTCTGTATTTAGTAAATATTTAAATATTGGTCGGAATTCACCGGAGCTCATAAATACAGGGCTCCGGAACCCAGTGCAATAAGCGTTTCCGAAAAACTGAAGCCTAAATTACCCTTTCCTTTCCTTCCCATCTCCAAGTTTTTGCATTCTTTTTTATCAAAACACTTATGTGTGACATAATGTGCCGCACACATAGAAGATGGAGATAAAATGGACTCAATTTTTATATCAGCTTTTGGGCTTGGACTGACTCAAGCTCAATCTATCTTATATTCAAAATTTTATATATTCATGTATAAAAGAAAAATTTCCTCCTTCAAAATTACGTATTATATTCTATTTCAAATCATTTTAATGCTATTTTGATCAGAATGAAAGGAAAACAGAAATCGTGTTTTTCTAGTCTAGTGATAGTAGCAAATTTATGTCGGCGACGCATTGATACGGCGCCAATCAAGAGACTGAACAATGAATTTGCTTTCACTACGATTTTCTTTTGTGACAGTAGGACAATTTTTTAATCGGTTGGTTTTTTATTTATTATTTAGATATCTAACCTGAAAGGAATTTTTTCTGTTTTTAGCCAACTAGCATCAGCTTGAGGTTTTGTTTGTTTGAGGTTTTTGTCTTCTATTGCGTACGAGTATAAAAATCACGTTAGAGATTTTTCTTTTTATTTTGTACCATAAACGCTGGTCATGCTAAGGCTCTGTTGTACACATTTACGAAGTCACTTTCATTTGTAAATAGATATAATTGCCATATATTGTTATTCTGATAGAAAGCAATCGAGCAGTGTTTTCGTTTTTTCTATCAAAGCTTAGAATCTTTCTGATAATGGTGTCAAATTTTTAATTTAATCTGATTTTCAGGGACTCATCACAAAAGATTGTTATGCGGAAGTAATCGGTTATAGTTTAAGATATGCACCTTTTATAGGAAATTGAAAATCATTGTTCCATTCTTCAGCATATAAATATTAATTTCTGTAAATTTCATTCATTTTTTCATAAAAATGCATAGCTGCGAACTATCCGTTTTTTGTGTTAACACCATTTCCGAATCACAATCCTTACATTTAATCGTAGAATTAACAAAAAATCGCAATAAACATTATAATTAGGCAAAGATTACTATTCGGAAGGAATGATAACTAAAAAGTGGAATAGTTGACAGCTAAGTATATGCTAATAGATATAATTAAAATTTTTATTTTGCTAAAGAAAGAAAATGCTTTAAATTTTCCGAATAATGTACAAAATATAAGTATGCAGATTTGAGTGGCAGGGGCCAGGAGGGGGAACGGTACAGTTGTTAGTTCTGGTACCGCAGAATATTAGGGCTCCGGAAATTTTTTTGTTAGAAATTAAGCCCTGATAACAATGAATAAAAACTTAGATCCTAAATTTTATACAAAGGTGAAATATTTCCACTTTTGTATTTCCACTAGTGTTTTAATGAAAACGTGCACTTTCATTGATAAAGTTTATATATTTTTTTAATGACATAATTTTCCACAAATTTTCATTCCAATTCCGAAATTGAAAACATCCCCAGAAAGAAAAACTGGAAATGGTAATGGATGTTATTGGTTTCTACTAGCAAGGTGGTAAAATAATGAGTTTCTAAAGTGTTGCGCCCTCCAAAAATCCAAGGTCTGCGGGTTGGACAACGACAGAATCCGACCGACCCAGCGTGCAGTAGTAGCAGCTCTTCAGAGGTTCACAATGACTTTTCTACCAGAATATTAGTATATAAAATTTGATCTATTTTAATCGTGGGATTTTCTACGATTAAATAAGGATAAATTATTTTATGAAATTACTGGTAGTAAAGTGATTGTGAACTCTTTGTCGATCCGCCACTGTCTGCATGGTGAAACATTGTTGTATAGATATAAGATGAACGTGAACAATAAAAAAATAATTTATATGTAAGAGAAAATGTTCATCAGTTATCATCAAAGAATGGTTGAAGAATAGTTTAGATACCAAACCCGTCGGCCAATTTCTTCGAAAATTAATGCAATTCTTGTGACAGATTTAATAACATACCTGCCAACATCATTAAAAACATACCAAATCGTGCTATGGGAATCTGAAAACGTGAGGAAATTTTAACATATATACGCGCATACATACACACATACATATTGAATCATTGTAAAAATTGTGATAACGGAGTGAGAGTATTGGAAATTGTTAAAATATATTATTTCCATTATTTTCATTTATTTTTATTGTGATTACAAAGCTTTCTTATTTCCTTCCTTACATTGTATGTGTTTGGAAAGTAAAAACTAGAATTTTAAGTAATATATAAAGGTGTTAAACAGGTTTCTCGCTGCTGATCGCCACTGCGCCAAAATGTTTCACTTGGCGAGAAAACTAAGGAATGAAATCGACAAATTACAAGAGATGTTTATTTTTCCTTTGGCAACACTCTCAATGATGTTATTGTGCGATTAAACCTTTTCTGTGTAACTCATTACTTGTGCTTTGATATTCTTAGTGTTTCACGACGAATCTATTGAAACCATTCTTTGAATTTGATTAGATTTTCTTTAGCGATTAGCCAAATTGCTCAGATTAGTCATTTGCTCAGATTAGCAGGTGAGAACCTCGGTGTCAAATTTTATATCTGTCCATTGGCTAATTTTTTAAACCATTAGCTTTAGAAATAATTCCAATAGTAAACAAGTTTCTATGTTATTCTTCATCCTCTTAAAAGTAACTTCTATCAAAATAGTTATTTTTTAAACGGTCCCTGGGTTCTATACGTTATATTTAGAAAATAAAGATTTCTTTACGATCAAAACGTACCGAGTTATGATACTTTGAATTTTATGGAATTTTAGTATTTTCTGGCACTAAAAACAGAAAAATGTGTTTCCTACTTACGCAAAAAGTTAAAAAAAAAAATCTTAACAATAGTGTTTTTTCATAGTAATTTACAATGCTTCGAAACCCTTGAAAAGAAAAACAGATAGTAAGGGCGGCAGACTGTACTGACCCATTGGCGCATTTACAACGAAAATCAAGTCCAATTCTCAGAAAATATTGGTAGGTAGATATTCCGTACTTAAAGAATTATATTTCCTTATTCATTTTTTATTTTTATTATTTATATTTAATACGTTAAAACACTTTGACTTTCAAATAAAAGTAAGGTTTTAAATCGAATTAAGAATAGAATATAAATTTTAAACTTCAAACGAAAACTGTGCTTAACTTTTTCGAGTAACAATGACAAGAGGGCGCACAAACTTTATTTGCTCCAGGGCGCTGAATGTCTAGCTACGCCACTGCCAGGTATATGTTTCCATAAAAGAGGATCACTCAATTTTTTTATTTCTTGAACTCTGTTTCTAACAAAAACAGACCAGTTTTTTTTTTCCTGTATATCCACGCAAGCACTGTCATGGAATTGCTCCAAAAATAACTTTCCATATCTTCCCAGCCCATAGCGTCAGTTACTGATTTAGCCAATTTAGCACCAATCAAAGCAGCTAAAAGTTCCATTCTAGGTATAGTTCCACATTTTAAAGGACCTATGCGGGATTTCGCAGCAAGAAGGAATAACTCTACACTATCTTTAGTTGCTATCCTCAAAAATATAACAGCAGCATACGCATACTGACTTGCATCACAAAATGTGTGAAGAGTACAACCTTCTAAATTATCTGGGGTGAATTGAATATATCTAGGAATCTGAATTTCTTGTAAAATATATAATTCACGAAACCATTCAATAAATTCATTTTTTATATCACTAGCAACTTCTTCATCCCAGGTGATTCCTTCTTTCCATGTTTTCTGTAACATCATCTCGGGACATATCATAACTGGAGCAGTAAAACCAATTGGATCAAAAACTTTAGCATGATTCGTTTTGTTATTTTTTCTATATTTATATCTTTTGTCCAGCTTACGTTAACTTTTAAAACGTCTAGAAATCTGTTCCATTGTAATCCCAAAACAAGAGTCAATGAAGGTTTTTCATTGTGATTTTCGTGTTCAATGGGTTAATTTCACTTTCACTTCAAAGGCAATTTTGATTTGGGCCAGTGTAATTTTTTAAGCTTAACTTAAAAACTGCTTGATTGAATGAGCTGTAATTTTAGATTCCGATTTTTTAAGCTTCTAGAAATCGATTTCAGTTAAAAATTTATAGATTGCATTTCATATATTTTTTTAATAATAATTTAAAAATACATATTTTTGGAAGTCCTTAATTTTGCACATATGTATTTCCAAAACAAGATCCAATGAAAGTTTTTAATGATAATATTCGTGTTCAGCGAGTTAATTTCGTATAGAATTGCACACTTTCACATCAAAGGCAATTTCATTGTTGAACAGTGTTTTAAAAAAGAAAAAGAAGTAATATAAAAATTTTGTTTTTAAAGTCAATTCCTACTTAGGCCATCAGAGAAAAATTTAATATAATCCCTTAAGCTAATATTACTTTTTGTTGCATTAAAATATCTCAATTTGTTGATTTTCTATAAGCAAGTAGGTTTACAATGGAACTCTATGGGAATTTGGCGAAATATTAGAGATATCTCTAAGTTGGCGTCTCATTTTGGCCGCCAAATTTGGCGATATATCGTCAAGTTGGCGACAAACTTGGCGATATTTGGCGACAGAACAGGGTCCCCCCTATGGTAACCCCTTATTGAAAATACTTTCATTGATGTTCAATAACCAATGGCCGCCATTTTGTTTCCCATGCAAAACTAAAATTAATTAATTAATATTTGAAAAAACTGTATTAACATCAATTGTCATCCAGTACAAGTTTTAAAAAATTTATTTCAACTTGATAGGATGAATAATAAGGATTTTATTAACAATTGAAAATTTGAACAAGATAAATATATAAATAATAAATAAATATAGGGAAAGTGTGAGCTAATAGTAGGAATTGAATAATCTTGAGAATAGAAATTATTTTCACAAAATGTTTATTTTTTAAACAGATTTTTTGTGAGATACAACTGGTCTAGAATTATTAATAAATTTACAAATTGGATAAATCATTCTTTAATGTTTTATTCTTTTTCTCTTAAACATTAATTAATGTGATTTAACTTGTGTAAATAAATTTTCTTGCAAAATATTTAAACTTTTATTTACTAATGTGTATTTGGTGAAATTTGAATTTATCAGATTTGAAAAATGATTAAACAAATTGTTGTATGTTTATTAAAAATGCTTTAATATATTTCTTTGTTTACAAAGTAAGAAGAAAGTGAAAAATAAATGTTTAGCTTAATTGTCCTTAAAATAATATCATGTAGTAGGAAAATTCATACTGCACAAGAAAAGTGTGAAGTTTGATCAGGGACAGTGAAATCACAAATTCGTCCGAAGGCTTTATGTTAAGTAGCTGTAGGTTGGATTGACTTGGAATATTTAGGTTTCGAGTTGACTTTATATTCTTTCAAGTCTGGTTCAGTTTAACGCATTTCTCAAAAGAAAGTCCTGAATATTTTCAATAAAAAAAGCAATACATTGGAAAATGAATAAGTGTATATATCTTCCTTTTAAAACCAAAAAGATAAAATTAATATTAGAGACATAATTGTAGCAATATTAAAACATGGAATAATTTTCTTTACTTTGGCTTTGACAATATTAAAATATGGATTAATTTTCTTTGCTTTGGGTTTGGAAATTTCAGATTTGAGTCGGATCAGTTGAAGTGTGTTGGGTTGACTTTAAGCAGATTTTTCGGTTTTGGATTGGGTACGGTACAACCCAACACATGCAGGATTCCAACATAGACCGTACAAACAAGCATTCTGTTACTGTGCTCTGTTACTCATTTTGATTGCTTTTTTGTGTTTCATTATTCATGCTAATGTTAAATCATCTTCTTGAATATGTAAACACTGCATTGTATGGATTTTAAAATCATTTTTTTTTCTGCTTTGGGCTGAAATATTCTTATTTAATTTGTTGGTTCATATATATATATATATATATATGCAAATTTTTATATATACACTGCTCAAAACAATTAAAGGATATTTGAAGTTTTATATAAAATAAAGATATAAACGAAATTTTTTTGCCGAAAATAGAAGAAGAGAATCACAAATGCAAATTTTTCTGGTTTTCAAACTGTGGAGTATGCAAATTTTGAGTTCGACGTCAAAAACGTCGCTTCAGCGGCAGCGAATGAAATTTGACTCTCAACTGGATAAAAGAGAATGAAGACAAGGATGATCGGCATTCAGTGATTGCTTTGTTTCGATGAGTACGATGTCTCAGCGAAGTCATTTGACAGATTCAGAAGCTTTGAGAATTGTTGGTAGGTTAGAAGGGGGCCAAACTCAAGCCGAAGTAGCGCAAGCCATTGGAGTGTCACAAAGTGTCATTTCCAGGATCTGGAACCGTTTTTTGGAGAGTGGATGTGCAGGCCGAAGACCAGGGCAAGGTCGTAGACGGGCAACAACGCCCAATGAAGATCGGTATTTAGCGTTAACAGCTCGGAGACACCGAACCATGAACGCTACTCTTCTCCAACAACACCTTCGCTCGGCTACAGGCACCACGATTTCAACTCAGACTGTCCGAAACCGGCCCCATGCTGTAGGTCTGTATGCTCGTCGACCGATGGTATGTGTTAGATTAACATCAAGGCATCGTCGCGACCGCAGGGAGTGGGAAGCCGAGCATGTCAACTGGAGGAGAAATGAATGGAGCAATATTCTGTTTTCTGACGAGTCCCGTTTTTCTGTGCATCCGGATAATAGGCGTATTTTCATCTGGAGGGACCGTGGCAGTAGGAATAATCCTGCGTTCGTGCACGAAAGTGTCAGATTTGGCGGTGGAGGAGTGTTGGTGTATGGTGGCATCTCCATTGACGGGCGCACTGACCTCTACATCATTCGAGATGGAGCTCTGACTGGTCGCCGATATAGGGATGAGATCCTCAGACCTATTGTAGTCCCTTACGCTGCAGCAGTCGGAGATAACTTCATTTTAATGGACGATAACTGCAGGCCACATCGTGCAAACCTGGTGGAGGATTTCCTTTTCGAGGAAGGAATCGTTCGAATGGAATGGCCAGCGTGTTCTCTAGACATGAATCCAATCGAGCACGTTTGGGATGCTCTAGGAAGACGAGTTTCTGGCCGCCAACAACCCCCACAAACTCTCCAAGAACTGGAAAGAGCTCTTCTGGAAGAGTGGGGCAGAATACCCCAACTCGTCATTAATAGCCTCATTGAGTCCATGCCTCAAAGGTGTTCAACGTTGCTGGCCGCCCGTGGAAACCATACCCCCTACTGAAAATGATTTTCTTTGAAGAAAACACCTTTTCTTATTCTTTTTTTCTCATATGCACAAATTGTGTTTTTTTCCTTTAGTACACAAATGCGCAATAACTTTTCGAGTAACAATGACAAGAGGGTGCACAAACTTTATTTGCTCCAGGGCGCTGAATGTCTAGCTACGCCACTGCCAGGTATATGTTTCCATAAAAGAGGATCACTCAATTTTTTTATTTCTTGAACTCTGTTTCTAACAAAAACAGACCAGTTTTTTTTTCCTGTATATCCACGCAAGCACTGTCATGGAATTGCTCCAAAAATAACTTTCCATATCTTCCCAGCCCATAGCGTCAGTTACTGATTTAGCCAATTTAGCACCAATCAAAGCAGCTAAAAGTTCCATTCTAGGTATAGTTCCACATTTTAAAGGACCTATGCGGGATTTCGCAACAAGAAGGAATAACTCTACACTATCTTTAGTTGCTATCCTCAAAAATATAACAGCAGCATACGCATACTGACTTGCATCACAAAATGTGTGAAGAGTACAACCTTCTAAATTATCTGGGGTGAATTGAATATATCTAGGAATCTGAATTTCTTGTAAAATATATAATTCACGAAACCATTCAATAAATTCATTTTTTATATCACTAGCAACTTCTTCATCCCAGGTGATTCCTTCTTTCCATGTTTTCTGTAACATCATCTCGGGACATATCATAACTGGAGCAGTAAAACCAATTGGATCAAAAACTTTAGCATGATTCGTTTTGTTATTTTTTCTATATTTATATCTTTTGTCCAGCTTACGTTAACTTTTAAAACGTCTAGAAATCTGTTCCATTGTAATCCCAAAACAAGAGTCAATGAAGGTTTTTCATTGTGATTTTCGTGTTCAATGGGTTAATTTCACTTTCACTTCAAAGGCAATTTTGATTTGGGCCAGTGTAATTTTTTAAGCTTAACTTAAAAACTGCTTGATTGAATGAGCTGTAATTTTAGATTCCGATTTTTTAAGCTTCTAGAAATCGATTTCTGTTAAAAATTTATAGGTTGCATTTCATATATTTTTTTAATAATAATTTAAAAATACATATTTTTGGAAGTCCTTAATTTTGCACATCTGTATTTCCAAAACAAGATCCAATGAAAGTTTTTAATGATAATATTCGTGTTCAGCGAGTTAATTTCGTATAGAATTGCACACTTTCACATTAAAGGCAATTTCATTGTTGAACAGTGTTTTTAAAAAGAAAAGGAAGTAATATAAAAATTTTGTTTTTAAAGTCAATTCCTACTTAGGCCATCAAAGAAAAATTTAATATAATCCCTTAAGCTAATATTACTTTTTGTTGCATTAAAATATCTCAATTTGTTGATTTTCTATAAGCAAGTAGGTTTACAATGGAACTCTATGGGAATTTGGCGAAATATTAGAGATATCTCTAAGTTGGCGTCTCATTTTGGCCGCGAAATTTGGCGATATATCGCCATACCCCCTACTGAAAATGATTTTCTTTGAAGAAAACACCTTTTCTTATTCTTTTTTTCTCATATGCACAAATTGTGTTTTTTTGCTTTAGTACACAAATGCGCAATAAAATGCATTTTTTTCTGCCAAACATGTGTAATTTATTCTCATATAACTTACTATGTCTGTCGACCATGTATCAATCAGCTAAACAGTTTACCAGATACAAAATCCACCTAAAACTGCAATATCCTTTAATTGTTTTGAGCAGTGTATATGCAAAGAAATGGGCAAAGAAAAATCATAAAAGTATTTTAAGAATTTTCAAAATTCAACAAAAAGTCTATTTTATTTTTATTTGGAATATGTGCAAATTGTTTATTATTATTTTATGATGATTTTTCCATTGGCATAAAAATTTTGATGTGAGGTAGGGGAGAGTGGGGACAGTGGTCCACACCTTATATTTTATTTATTTTTAAATTTTTAAAGCTTTCCTTTTAGGTGAATTGATTACTTATAGCTTTCAAAACACACCGTTAGCTCAGAATGAACCATTTTATCCTGACTGGTTCTTTTGAGTTTCTAACAGTAAAATTTTTCATCATCATACTTTTCTTTATTTAGTAATTAACAGATATAGATAAATAAGATAAAACAACTTTTTTCTAAAGGTAAGATACTTCTTGTTATTTAATTTTAAAGTTAATATGCTTAAAAGAAAGCTTTAAATAACATTTTTATGAGAATGTATTGACTTCAACATGGAGCATCGTGGACCACCCACTGCTGGGTACAGTGGTCCACAATCCACTCTGTTACTGAAATGCAGAATTTTCAAGATATTTAATAATTGCTTATTCTCTACAAAGAAATATTATTTTAAAGTAATTATTTAACTGTAAAATAAAGTAAACAAAGAAAACTGTCCATTTATTTAACATAGTAAGAAATATTTTGATTTGTATTTATTGCTTTAAAAAAATATTAAAGTATCCTATTGACTGTAGCCTTTTATTATTAAAAGAATTTCTGGCAGGTTCTGAAATTTTATTACTCATTTTAGATGTACCATAAAACAAATTTGGAATCAAAACTTTATGGTTATTAATC
This sequence comes from Maratus speciosus, assembly GCA_963932465.1. Classification (NCBI taxonomy): domain Eukaryota; kingdom Metazoa; phylum Arthropoda; class Arachnida; order Araneae; family Salticidae; genus Maratus; species Maratus speciosus. The sequence continues at coordinate 125,951,343 of OZ010797.1, forward strand.
TGTTGTTTATATCAGTGTTATCGTAAAATCGCCCTCAGATCCAAAAATATTTCAAGAAAATTTCAGGCTCATAAGTATTTTGGAGTTTCATTTGCAAATTTTAATGACGATGACTTTATTTTATTTAATAACTTCACCTTATTTTCAATTGTTCCCGTACCTTAATCTGTTATTATTTAAAACATATAATATTTTTGGATAATTTTTCTGTTTTGTTTTGTATATGTTTTGTTTGACACTTTTAGTTGCAAATTTGCATTATTATGTTATTTTGGAGGTAAAGGGATAATAAATAGGAATTAAATTAATGAAAAATAAACTTATATTGCATTTCAAATAATACTTAATACAATAGTGGACCACTGTGCCCCAGTGGGTGGACCAGTGTACCCCGCTTCTGGGGCACACTAGTTCACTTTATGAACTTATACAAATATATTTTTTTTTCCTTATGTATTTGAAACTATGTTCTGAAAAAATTCTGAGGCATGTAAAAATGTTTAAAGAATGTTAAGGAATATTTTCAGGCAGATTGGACTTTCCATTAAAGAGAAGAAAAATGTAAACTGCAAAAGTGGTCCACTGTGCCCCAGTCTCCCCTATACACTCTTTCAAAAAGCATGATTTAGATAGCTAAAATAAATAAGTGCATAACTAAAATATGTGCACTAATCTTTTAACATTTTTCAGTTTATATGCTCTCTTTTTAGTTTGGACTTTTTATTTTACAGTTTGAAATTTGATTTAAATAAAATTTAGAAAATATGGTTTTTTGGTTCTAGCCCTTCTCCTCTAAAACACACACACTAAAATTTTCAAAGTATTTTTGCCAAAAACATAAAATTTATTACAAAATAGTTGACTTAAATTTTAAATACTTTTTTTAAGAAGTTGTCTTAAATCAATAATAACAAATAGTTGACTTCAATCAGGTGTTTGATCATGATTAAAACCAAACTGATTTAAATCAACAAACCGTGATAGTATATGTACATATTTTTTTTTTTTTTTTTTTAGGCTTTTTGTTTGGTCTGTGATACTTTTGATACATGATTGGCCTTGTAAAGCTTTTAAATTTAGCCTAGCTTTATCTGAAGGAAAACTAAATTAAAGGTATTTTATTTATTTATATTCTTTTCATTTTTAAATGGTTGATTTATATATTTGATTACTTAATGAATAATCAATAAATACATATTTGTAAATTTTGTTTTTTATGCAAAATTTAATTTAATATATAATTTTGTTATCATTTAATACCTTCAATGTACCTATCAATATACCTTCTAAAAAGGAAATCTCTATAAGCTGGGATTTTGTTTTTACATGTTTTACTGAAGTAAATCTCTCTTTAACTGACACTGGTGAAACTTGATTTTTTTAACTACAGTAGAAGATCTTTATAACGCACAACTTCTCAGATGTAAACAATGAATTTTGCAGTTAAGAAGCACCTGCATTCCCATATTGTAAAAAATTCCTAATTTCTGGAGAACTAAATTTGTTACATTAGTTCAACTTTATATCCTTAATTCAGAACTTTTTAATGAAAAAAATTTCTGTTATTAGAATAAACATTTTTGAAAATGAGTAATATATTGCATGATTTGGTCTAGATATATTTGGACCTTGTTTATAATGTAAATTTAAAACTGCGTGGAATAATGTATATTATGCACAAATTTATAATCTGGATAACTCCTGGTAACAAGGAATGCAGTATTAAGATACTCTAATGTATTTTGATATGTTTCAGACATATATGGCCATGTTTACAAGGTAAATTTAATGATGTGTGAAATATGATCCATATAACGCAAATTTCTATGTAACGCACTACCTTGCGTTTTTTGGTTTGTGTTATAAAGATCTTCTACTGTATTATTATCATTATTATTTTTTATGCAAGTAGGTACAATATTTATATTCTTGATAGTGATTGAAATAAAAAATACATATTTATAGTAATTCGCAATATAGTATTTCTTTTTTTTTTATTAATGAACCATCTGACTGATAAAAACAATTAATTTTAAAAAGAATTTCCTTCGCCCAAACTTTCATTGTTGTCAGCCTTTAGGGTCAATGTGGGAAAACTTCTACATATCAGATGACAAAGAAAAGCAGACATTAGTCGGGAATTCAGTATTTCACCTTTTTTCAAAAACCTTTTCCACTTTAGGTCATTTTCAAATTCTGAGAAAAATTCCATTTTTAATAAGAGTATGTGAAATGTAAGTTTGAAATATCGAAAAAATCGCATAAGGAGTCATGTTTAGACTTCAAAGCAAAAAAAAAAAAAAAAAAAAAAAAAAAAATTGCCTTAACACGTTGGCGGCGGGTGTCGAAGGGTGTTCGACACTAGCGCCCCTCTCCAAATGGCGGCCGTCGACGACCTTTCGACACCTGTTAATGCTGTTTCAATTCATTCTGTTTCTGTCTAGCCAACTGGTAACATCTTTAAATCTTTCCCTAACCTTCTTAAAGAGTTTTGCTTGATACCTGTGCTACCCGCCACCGGATTTTTTCCAGGCAAAAATATAAAAATCGGCAAAATTTGTTATGGAACATTTATAGCATTGCATTAAAATTAAATTTCAACAAAAAAAAACTTTCATCCACGAGGAATGATTCCACCTCATACGGCTTAGCCGCCAACGTGTTAAGTGGGATTTTGCGAAATTCTATTTCGTGTTAAATGAATTAATTAACATTTATTTTCAGACTTATCTGACAGGACCGCAGTATTATTTCGTGTTAACGAGGTTCGGCTGTAATACAATACTCTGCAAAATATCAACTTCATTTTTACAGATTTTCTTGTTATAATACAATATGTTAGAATCATGTATATCAATTTTTAAATGTTTTTATCTTAAATCGTTAATGTGTAAATAAAAATCTTCATTTTCAGCTGACTATGGCATGTGTGGCTAGGCTAGTGACCTTTGAAAACAGAACTAAAAAAAAAAACATGTTGAAATTTGAAAAAAAAAAAATTAAATGATAAAATACAATTTTCTTTAAAAAATATATTTATTCTTAAGGAACACATTTAATCTATACAAATTTAATGCCTATTTCGATAATTCTGAAGATTTTTTATGGTATGACATAAAAAAAATCTACTTTTACAAAAAATAAAACCCATCCATCTTTTTTTGCACACAAAGATACCGTGACGTTTTGTGAAGGACGACAGAGATATGTAAGCACACTACTTTATTTACGATACGTAACACACAGCAGACATCACAGGTACATTTCACAGTAAATTAAAAAAAGACAAAGTCTAGTCGGCACATAGAATTATACAAGAACGAGAAGGAAGACAAGGAACCGGATTAGCTCTGAAGTGCGCAGGGGCTGACAGGATTCTACGAAGACGAACTGCTTGCAACCCCCCTAACGCTAAGCGATAACTTCACCTCACTATCCAATGGACTTTGTTACTATCACCCCTTTTGCCTCAAGTGCTCATGGGGATTAATACCCTGTTCACACTGCGTTATCGGAACTCTCTTAAACCTCCGAACTCTCTGAGGGAGTTCCACAAACTCTCTGAGAGAGTTTCAACTTTCTTCGGGCTACAGAGAGTCACGACCATTCACTCTCGCTGGCTGTAAAGCTTCGCATTAACTGATTGGGTGTTGCGGGCGGTTTTACCTTAAGCGCATGCGCAAAGGACACAGTGACGTTCACTGAGTTATCTTAAGTGAGTTTTTCCATGTGAACAGGTTTCCAATTCCGGGAGGGTACCACCTCAAAATTAAGAGAGTTCGGCGGCCTAAGATATCTTAAGTATCGTAGTGTGAACATAGTATCACGAACGAGAAATTATCCGGTGGCAAACAGCAGGCAGGGAAGATGCAATGCAAAGATATGCTTGCCTTCCTTCTCGTTCTTTGTAATTCTATGAGTCGGCAAGTGTACTATTCTGCCTGTTGGTTCGGAATAAGGAAAATTCTAGAGCACTTTCTGTTTCTGATACTCTGTTTAAATTGTTCCTTTCCAAAGGTGACCAGCAAGAATCATTTCTGACCAGCCTTACTGGGTAAATACAATACTGGTGTCAGGGAAGCTCAGAGAGCTCTCTGATGTAGTAGTTGAAAATGAAAATCCCTTCATGGATCCCATGGCTGGTCTATTTATGCATTTGGCTTTTCAAGTAGTTGAAGTGTCTCTCTGATAGCCTTCAAACCACTCAAGAATTTATCTGCCTATAAAAACTCAAGTAACGTTAAAACTGAGAACTTTAGGAAAGTTTATGGATTTCAGTGTCAAATCTAAGTACATGGCTAAAAATTATGATTGGTGTTAAGAAGTCTTTTTGCTTAAGAATACTTAGTTATCTTATTTACTAAAAGTAATTAGCAATCGTTCTGTTGCCTCGATCGTACAGCTTTATGCTGGAAAACTTAATGCAATAACCTGATTCTTGTCGGTGATCAAGCTGAGCAATAAAAGATAGTAGTAATATTTACAGTACCTGAGTTTCTTGGAATAAAGATCACAAACGAAACAATCAAACTGTTCTTGAAAGGAAAGCACTTTATTTTTGTTGACTGGCGTTTCTATAGGAGTGATCCTTGGCGGCATCATAACGATCTCCATGATCTTGTAAGTATTGACTTATTTACACGTTGAAGATCTTCTTCAACGTCTTCTTCTTCTTCTTAGATAGGATTATATATTTATAATTACACTATGAATAAATCGATTAGAAATACTTTAATAAGTCCTGGGAGGAAAAGTTACAACGTCGGGTTAAATTAACTATTTTGATTATCATCAGCACTTGTCATTAAGGATCGTGGGTACGCCTGAGGCCGAAGCCCGAGGGAGGACGCACCTGCGTGCTACACTCTATCAGTTTCACCAACTTTTCGAGCAACCAACTTTTCAGCCGATTTTAACCCCAACATTTTCCCGTTCAAAGGGAGAAAAAGGTTACAATTGTCGTTGCTAAAGTTGGAGGAAAACCAGTACTACTAGTACCAGCCGTTAATATTTATCGCCAATTCTTATCAATCGCTTATCTCTGGTTGGCTGAAAGGTTGAAAGTAGGGGATGGGGAAGTCGCGGAGGCTTTGGGGGGCGGAAAGTCGCGCAGACTTTTTTGAGCTGTGGATAAAAAGTTATGGATATTGCTGTTTGCTATCACACTGAGTGTTGAGACAATATTTCGCGAAAAGTTGGAGGAAATCAAGAGTTGGCTCAAAAATTTCTCGAAAAGTTGATGAATCTGATAGCAGCTTTAAAAGTTTTCACCAGTACTGACTGAAGGCAGAAACGACAATGCGTTTCAAACTGCTGCGCAGAGAACAGGGTTGCCGAACCGAAGCGTGCGCGCGCCAAACAGTACGCCAAGCGAGAGAGGTGCGCGCGCAGCGGTGCGAGGACACTCTCAAATGGGATAAAATGCAAATAGACCTGTCGTTAGATCGAAAGCTATGATCTAATAATACGGCACGCTATGCATGAAACAAAGTGCAGATATTAAAATGACAAATGAATAAAAGTAACTTTAAACAGAATAGGTCAGATTGAATAAATATAAAATGTTTAGAAGTAAGATTAATTAAACTGCCTGGGAGTATGTAAGCAAAATATATTGCTACACAATAATTGGTATAGTGTCATATGGAGTGATCTGAAGTAAAATTGATGGCTGGTCTTAGAAATTTTATGGAATTTTATGAGATATTTACTGGCAGTGGCATTTCTCAGACTTAAGAGGGTTTTAGAACTCTAACATCCGATCATTAATTAGTAAATGGAGACACTTTATTACAATACTCATCACTTGTACATTACACTACACATTATTTTGAAGTTTTTAAACATTTTTTCCATTTTACTTTATTTCTTCTTTTGGCTTTTTTATGTAAATTTTATCACTTAAAGACAGGAATAACCATAGACTTCTCATATAACTGAACTCAGAAATAGCAACCCTTCCTTGAAGCCGGGATCACTGCCCACCGTCACGTGATGGTGGGTAGAGAAAACGTGCCAAACCGGTTTTTCTCCTTCGGTTCCCGCTGAAACTTTCTTGCGTTGGCGTTTCTCTAGACTGAATCAAATCCGACTGTTGCCAATAAGGAGATCGCCGCCAAAAAAGACAACCTTTTGGCGATAAAAGCGGAAACATGTGAGCTTCAAGTTCTAACCGAAAGCACAATGGGATTCGGCCTCTACTTCTTATCTTTACTCTGAGGGAATAACCATTTTTCTTCATACAAATTGTTATTGGTCAATTTTTAGAATTTTATTCCAAATTTAAGAACTTCTTCAGAATCTGCAGATAACTTTTTGCCAGTTATGTTGAGATGGTGAATACCTTATCATTTTTTGCAGTGACTGAACTATCAAGCTAGTGTAGTGAAGCACTCTTTTTATCATAAAATATTTTGTAAAGTCTGGAGCTTTTGACTGCAGTATTGGTCCTGAAGTTGGACTCCCCTTTACCTGCAATTGCATGAACTACAGAAATAAAGCTAAACTCACAGTGCTTCTTTGTCTTCCTGGCATTACTACAGTTTATTTTGCTTACAGAAAATTTTTCAATCTGAACACTATAATTCCTTTTGAGTTTCCAACAGTAACCTTTCCAGCACCCAGGTCTAATGCAATTTTTCTTATAGATTGTCCTTTCCATCATTTCCATGCATCAATTTTTGTTTCAGTTAAATTCAGTTCCATTTTTTATCTTTCGTACACAATTAAATTTCATCACTTAAAAAATACTTTCTACTGTGAAACAGCACCGAAAAACTGGCGATAAATCACAATTAGAAAAATAAAACTTAAAAATACAAAATAACACGCATATTGTATTTTATGTTGATTTTAACATATTTTTCTAATTACTTTCTACTGTGCACAAAAATGAATACAAACTGAACGTGAATAACCAACTGCCAATGCAACAGGTACTGTCGTAACCTTAGAAGAGGAATTGAATAGAGAGCGAATCCCATTGTTCTCATCTGTCGAACATTGATGCACTCATATCGGAGATTTCATCGCCAAAAGGGTGTCATTTTTTGGCGGTGATCCCTTTCTTGGCAATTTTCCGCTTTCATTCTCGTGATAAAAGAAACGCTCCAAAACGAACGCAGACGAAAAAGGTCTTGGTGGGATATGGGAAAAACCGGTTTGCCGCGCATTCTCCCCACCATCACGTGATGGTGGGGAGCATGATATGTGCCTCAAGAAAAGGTTGCCATTTCTGCGTCCAGTTATATTAGAAGTCTATGGTCGTAACCAATCTCCATTTCTTGAAAGAATGCATGCTCCTTCTCCTCTTCAAGTACAGAAAAGAACTGTCATTGTCAAAGAAGTGCTAGGGAGAAATGCAAGAGAAGTCATGAAAATTTAGAACTCTGATTATTTAACTCCCTTGTTCCTATTTCCCTTTTCGAATGATCGTGTACTGCCTAACACTGAAATCACCATTAATCACTTGGTAAAAACCCTCTTGTTCAGTAATAACACTCCTCTGCATTTTATATTGTCAAACAAGAGTGAAAATGCAAGAGAAGTCAGGAAAATATAGAACTTTGATTTTCTGGTCAAAATGAAAAAAAAGGGGGGGGGGGCAATACATTTTTTTTGTTGTTGTTAACTCATTTATGCTGGGTTCAAGACTGTACTATACAAAAAAAAATTATTATTTTATTTTATTTATGAAAGCTCTGCAAAAATCACGTATGTTTTTTTGTTTTTTTTTTGAGGGGGGGGGGAGGGGGGTTCTTTTTGAGACCCTAATTTAAAAAAAAATAGATTTTGTTTTTCGCTTATTTATTTTTGTGTTTTTTAGTCTAACAAAATAATCTGTAAAAGCACTTATATAAATATTGTATTTTTTAGACCTATCTAATGAACAACAGAAAGAAAGACAATAGAAGAAATGTTAGTTCTAGTAGCGCACGGTGGAAATCGGCCGATATTGATTCAGATGATGAGCAAAGCAAGTATATGAATGACATATCCAGTACTTCTGTATTTCGCACACATGCCAATGATGCTGCTGCTAATGCTCCTGTGAGAAATGTTACTAGACCCACTCGAGTTTTTTATGAGGGTGATAAAACATTTCAGTCAAGTTCCAATGCAGCAGAATTCCAGTCACTTTCATCCCAAGAATCTAAAGGAATTAGAAATTGCAAAAGACAACACTCGCTGCCCCAACCTTCTCGTCGTGGCCGAGGTAATGGCAATCAAAGAAGAGGTAGGCCTCCTCTTCAAAACCAGACTTGTAGAAATGTCAGGCCACATTTCAGGAAACAGTCAAACCATTTAGCACAAGAAAATGATGAAGAAGATTCTGCGTCTGTGAACTCCGAACTCCTGTCTAATAAGTATGATATTGAATATTTTCCTAATACTGTAAATGTTAACAGGTTGACACATATGGTAAATGAAAAAAAAGATAAAGAATCACACTCCTTAGATTTTGCAAACAGCAGAGACAAATTACTCATGTTTAAAGAATTTGACATCATGAAAACTAGTAGATCGCCTGATGAAATAATCACGGAAATCAAGAAAGAGATTAAGAAGTTATCCAATGACTATACTAAAAATAATTTAGGCAAAATGAGAAGAAATGAAACTTTAATGCAAGAACAGAAAGCTCATTCTCACATTTTCAAATTGCTTTATGAAAACTTAAAATTACAGCAAAAAAGTTTTAATGACTTTATTGATTCTAAGAAGCATGACTTGAATAATGTCCGTGATAGAAGTACTGATTATATTATCAGGAAGGTAGACAAAATTAGGTATCAAATAGAAAATGAATGTTATCTTTTCCAGACAAAACTGCCAGCATATGCATATAAAAGTGTTATATTAAATTCTTTGAGAGATAACCAAGTAATTATCGTATCAGCTGACTGTTCATATTTTTTTAATACTGTCACACCAATTATTGTCATGTCAAATTTATCTAACTACTTTGTTGTGTCATGTGAAAACAGTAATATTTCTTGTGAATGGATCAAATATGATGTTGACAGCATAATAAAGCATCACATTGAGGATTTTTCAGAAATTGATTTCTTGAATGCTGAAAAAATGCTTGGTTATTTGAAAGATGGAAAAACATCTAAAAGAAACTGTTTTATTTTAAATATTCCACTTAAGCGATCAATCACTTATGATCTTTTGTTGGCCACTGTAAAAGAAGTATTAGCCAAGCAGAAAGAATCTAAATTAGTTCTTCTTCTTTCTATTTTTGATGATGTTAAGAAGTACCAAAAGTATTTTTCTTCATTGAAATTCTCTTTATTAAAGGTGCCAAAACTGTTACTACCTGTGAAAACAGTTTGGAAAAAAGATCCATTAGTCCCCAAAACTTACAAAGAGGACATAATTTTCACAGCCATATCTATTCATATTTTGAATAAACCTGGAGATGTTTTGGCATTTTTGCCAAGTTTGGCTGATGCCAAAACTATTTATACCATGCTTCATAAAAAAATTCAAGAACTAAATTATGACAATTTAGAATGTATTTTATTGCATGAAAATAGCAGTGATATTTTGGATTTCAAGAAGCCATTGAATAAGGAAAAAAGAAAAATTTTTCTTGCAACACATTGTGTGGAAGCTATTCCTATACCAACTGTTTTATATATGATTGATTGTGGTTTAATGCGTGATTATATATTTGACAACAGCAAAAACTTAGATGTCTTAACTACTGTTTTGAACTCTAGAGCAAGAGCTCGATTAAGAAAGAGTTTAGTTGGTGTATATACAAAAGGCATTTGCTACAGAATTTTCAGCAAGGAGAATTTTTGTAATGACATGTGCTCGTATGAACCACCTGACATATTAACTCTCAATCCTTTCAATACACTGATTAAAATTTTCCATCATTATCCAGAAAAGGCTCTTTCACTGAAGTTTGTGGAGCCATTAACTGGTGCTATTGAGTATAACACTGTTAAGCAGCTGAAGAACTTTAATGCAATTAAAGATGGAAAATTGACACAGTTAGGAGAAAAGATTGTCAAGCTTCCTTTTAGTGCCAGATATTCAAAATTGATATTGCAAGGTATTCAGTGGGGTTTTGCTTATGAAGCTGTTGTTCTAGTTGCATATTTTTCTGTGGATTCTTTTCTTTTCAAACCTGCAAAAGATCAACAGGTTATTGATGCAAGTAAGCTGGATTTAATGCAGCACGAAAGTGACACATTATCTTTTCTTCAAATATTCAAATGTTGGATGGAAAACAGTTGTAGTATTGAATGGTGTGATAAATTCTACATTGACTTTAATACATTAAATAAAGTGATAGTGAAAATATCTGAAATATGTCACATTGTTTATGACAGTCTAAATGAAAACATCATTCAAAAATTTTCTAGTAGATATAATTCATCTGAAAGTATACTAGAAATACTATTTCAGTGCTTTTCAGATAACCTTTGTGTGTTTTCTGGACATTACAAATGTGGATATCAAGTACTATCTTCTCACCAATCGGCTTACATTCATCCATCATCGATAATTTGCAATAAAGAGAATTCGCCACAGTTAATAATATATGACAAGATCATAAGTACAACCAAATATTTCCTCCTTGGAATTACAGCAATTCCAACTGAATTAGTGTTAAGCAGTATAACAGAAAAATCTTTAGAGTATGAGTATTCTGATATTTTTGAAAGAACCTTGACCTCAGAAACTATTGAACCAGTTGGTGAGAAGATTATCAAACAAGTACTTCTTGGTGTGGAAGGGAAAAAATTACAGGAAATCGAAAATTTAATTAAAAAGAAGGTTAAGAATGATTATGTAGTTATAGATCCATGTGTTGAAAAAGGTTATGTTAAGGTGTACTCTCTAAAACCTCATCTGAAAGATGTCGTAAGCATGGTTGATCAGATTTTAAAAAGCAATTTAAATGAAGTAATTAATTCTGAGCCAGAATATACTTTGGAACTTCAGAAAGGAGAAGTGGTTGTTCCACTAAAACTAAAATTTGTAAAGGGTGCAGTAATCACATCAGTTGAAGTAAAAAAGGAAACACAATCATCTTCAAGTAAGGATTTAAATAAGCTTGTTTCAGAACCTATAAAAGATAACACAACATCATCTTCTATTAAATATTCCCTTAATTTAACCTGGATTAGGCGTGCTTGTTATGAATGTCTTGTAAGTTTTACACCTAATTCATTTATGAAAGCTAAAAAACTTACAATGCAAAGAATTCTTGTTTTGCAGTCTGAAGTACGTGTTAAAGTTAGTTCAAGAAATGAGTTTGAATTGTTATTGACTGAGCTGTCTTGTGAAACTAAAGCCAGTGATGTAGAAGAAGCGTTAAAGAGACTCTTACCCGGTATTACTATCACAAAAATTGAACTAAAGTTTACCAAGCCATTTGAGACAACATCGAGAGATATTGCAGAAATCAAAATGAAGATTCAAAAGATATGTGAAGATTTAAATGATTTTGATATTATAGTGCCTAAGCCAAAAAATACTGCTACAATAATGACTGCTTTTATTAATGTATTTGGATCTGAGGATTTGACAGCAGCTGCCAAAAAATTGTCTAATATACTGATAAACGGTTTTAAAATAAATGCAATACCAGTTTATAGCTCTGTAATTAGAGTTAGTTACAAAATATTTAAATCACTAGAATCAAGAATTAAAAAAGGGATTGAAAAGCTGAACCTTGATTTAAGCAAAATATTTCTAGAAAGGGACTTGTTTCGTTTTGAAGTTGATCATATTCCTCATACAAATTTGGCTCTGTTGAGACTTCTTTCTAATGATATAAAAATTATGAAACAGCTTCAGAGAACAATAAATGAATTATTAGAAGGTGAAGTATTGAGTAAAAAACAGGTCAAAGACATTCATAAATTGTTTTGTCATGGTGGCCACATGTGGCTAAGAACATTAGAGAAATCAATGAAAGTTCATATATTAGAAGAGTATAATTCCAAAACAATTAGAGTTTATGGGTCTGTGTATAATTGCTTTAAAGTTAAAGAGTGCATTTTAAATTTTCTTGAAGATACTGAATATGAAGCTGTTGAAACTATTATCTTATCTAATGATAAAACAAATAGAATCTTGATGAAATCTTTGATAAAGGAATATAGTGTTCATTTAGAGAAGTTTGTTGAACTGTGTGGACTAAGATCTGCAGAATTAGACATTAAATCATGTCACCTTTTGCTTCATGGCAGCAGAGATAGCATTGATAAGGTATGTTTTATATTGATACTTCTGTCTGTATTTTTGTCATTTTCCATGTGTATTAGGGGGTCAGGTGGGATAAAATTGGTAGGTTTCAAAAATAAATTTATTAAAAATACAAATTGTAAATTTTTGCAATTGTTTTACCAAATTAGTTTGTTACAGCTATCAGTTATCACTTTTCAATGAATAACAGAACATTTGTTGCTATATTATTATACTTAGCAGACATTTTAAAATTTTGGATGATATGACTTGGTTGCAATGATGAGAAAAACTTTAGTTTTAAAGCAAATAAAAACTTTTTTCAGATAATTTATCCATTGTATGGGATAAAAAATTTATCCAGGATTAACTTTCTACATTTTTGTTGCAAAATAAAGTAAAATTATTTTTTTAGAGCAAAAAAAAAAAAAAAAAAAAAAAAAAAAAAGTGGGTAAAATAGTTATATTGTTAGGCTTAGCAAACAAATAACTTTTTTTTTTTTTTTTTTTTACTTTTTTGAAACTTTGATAATATTTTGTTATATGTAACATTTGTCATTAAAGAAATATAGTACTCTAAAACTATTTACTTTAATATCCATCACATAACGAAGCCTTTGAATGTTTGGAAACAGCTATGAAATGGCTCGAACGGCAGAAGAATGCTGATCCTATTCAACTAACGTATTTAAGAATAATTCGAGATATGGCAGCATTGAAAATGTCTTTTTTGAAGCAAACAACAATCGAAAGCTTTTTTGCTTAAATCATAATCTCTGGTGTTCAGGAAATGAAACAAGTGGGTAAGTGTGATCACAGATCGCACAGAGGGTTCCGTTTAATATTCCTTTCAAAACACTTTATCCTTTTGAAAAATCTATTAGTTCCACATTTCGCAACAAGGAGAGCACTCTATTCTAAACAAACCTCTATCCGAACGAAACTCCGTTTTACATACTATCCATAGATATATTAGTCGAGGGGATTGGACCCATAGCACACGAGATAAGTAGGCGCCCCTGGCGGTAAAAAGTGGAACTAAAATATGTAAGGCTATGGTGCATAATACGAAAGAATGATCAAAGGGGTGGCGGCAAAAGTTGGAAAATTGCTCCCCGGGTGAAAAGGGTGGAGGTTAGAAAAATTGCTTAAAATATACAAGTTAGAGCACGGAGGAGTAAATAATATAAGACTTATTGAAAATTTTATGATTTGTCGTGTGGTCTGCGGTATTCAACTATACGTATGCAAAAATTCATGTCTCCAACTTAATTAGGGGCTCTCTTAGAAAGAATTGCTTAAAACACATATGTGGTAGCTCAAAGGGTTAAACGTAAGACTTTTTCAAGATTTTATGATTTGTCGCCTGGCCTCAGGTGTTCTGCTATAAGTATGCAAAATTTCAAATCTCCAATTTAATAAGGGGCTCGGTTAGAAAGAATTGCTTAAAATACGCATGTGGGAGCCCAAAGTGCTAAATGTATGACTTTTTCAAATTTTTATGATTTGTCGCATGATGGTGTTCAGCTATAAGTATGCAAAATTTCACGCCACCAACCTAAATAGGGTTCACTTAGAAAGAATTGTTTAAAATACACATGTGGGAGCTCAAAGGGTTAAATGTACGACTTTATCAAAAATGTATGATTTGTCGTTTGATCTGAGGTGTCCATCTATAAGTACGCAAAATTTCACGCCTGCAACCTAATTAGGGGCTCACTTAGAAAGAATTGCTTAAAATAAACATGTGGGAGCCCAAAGGGTTAAATGTACGACTTTTTCAAAATTTTATGGTTTGTCATTTGATGTGAGATGTTCAGCTATAAGTATGCAAAATTTCACGCCTCCAACGCAATTAGGGTTCACTTAAAAAGAATTGTTTAAAATAGACATGTGGGAGCCCAAAGGGCTAAATGCATGACTTTTTCAAATTTTTATGATTTGTCGCATGATGGTGTTCAGCTATAAGTATGCAAAATTTCACTCCTCCAACCTAAATAGGGTTCACTTAGAAAGAATTGTTTAAAATACACATGTGGGAGCTCAAAGGGTTAAATGTACGACTTTATCAAAATTGTATGATTTGTCGTTTGATCTGAGGTGTCCATCTATAAGTACGCAAAATTTCACGCCTGCAACCTAATTAGGGACTCACTTAGAAAGAATTGCTTAAAATACACATGTGGGAGCCCAAGGGGTTAAATGTACGACTTTTTCAAAATTTTATGGTTTGTCATTTGATGTGAGATGTTCAGCTATAAGTATGCAAAATTTCACGCCTCCAACGCAATTAGGGTTCACTTAGAAAGAATTGTTTAAAATACACATGTGGGAGTTCAAAGGGTTAAATGTACGACTTTTTCAAAATTTTGTGGTTTGTCATTTGATGTGAGGTGTTCAGCTATAACAAAATTTCACTCCTCCAACCTAATTAGGGGCTCATTTAGAAAGAATTGTCTAAAATACATATGTGGGAGCCCAAAGGGTTAAATGTACGACTTTTTCAAAGTTTTATAGTTTGTCGTTTGATGTGAGATATTCAGCTATAAGTATGCAAAATTTCACGCCTGCAACCTAATTAGGGACTCAGTTAGAAAGAATTGTTTAAAATACACATGCGGGAGCCCAAAGGGTTAAACGTACGACTTTTTGAAAATTTTATGATTTGTCGTTTTATGTGAGGTATTCAGCTATAAGCATGCAAAATTTCACGCCTCCAACCTAATTAGAGGCTCTCATAGAAAGAATTGTTTAAAATACACATGTGGGAGCTCAAAGGGTTAAATGTACGACTTTTTCAAAATTTTATGATTTGTCGTTTTATCTGAGGTGTCCATCTATAAGTACGCAAAATTTCACGCCTGCAACCTAATTAAGGACTCGCTTAGAAAGAATTGTTTAAAATACACATGTGGGAGCCCAAAGGGTTAAATGTACGACTTTTTGAAAATTTTATGATTTGTTGTTTGATGTGAGGTATTCAGCTATAAGCATGCAAAATTTCACGCCTCCAACCTAATTAGAGGAGCCCATAGAAAGAATTGTTTAAAATACACATGTGGGAGATCAAAGGGTTAAATGTACGACTTTTTAAAAAATTTAATTTGTCGTTTGATCTGAGGTGTCCGTCTATAAGTACGCAAAATTTCACGCCTGCAACCTAATTAAGAACTCACTTAGAAAGAATTGTTTAAAATACACATGTGGGAGCCCAAAGGGTTAAATGTACGACTTTTTGAAAATTTTATGATTTGTTGTTTGATGTGAGGTATTCAGCTATAAGCATGCAAAATTTCACGCCTCCAACCTAATTAGAGGATCACATAGAAAGAATTGTTTAAAATACACATGTGGGAGCTCAAAGGGTTAAATATACGACTTTTTCAAAATTTTATGATTTCTCGTTTGATCTGAGGTGTTCAGCTATAAGTATGCAAAATTTCATACCTCCAACCTAAATAGGGTGTCACTTAGAAAGAATTGTTTAAAATACACATGTGGGAGCCCAAAGGGTTAAATGTACGACTTTTTCAAAATTTTATGATTTGTCGTTTGATTTGAGGTATTCAGCTATAAGTATGCAGAATTTCACTACTCCAACCTAATCAGGGTTCACTTAGAAAGAATTGTTTAAAATACACATGTGGGAGCCCAAAGGGTTAAACGTACGACTTTTTCAAAATTTTATGATTTGTCGTTTGATGTGAGGTATTCAGCTATAAGTATGCAAAATTTCACGCCTCCAACCTAATTAGAGGCTCACATAGAAAGGACTGTTTAAAATATACATGTGGGACCCCAAAGGGTTAAATGTACGACTTTTTCAAAAATTTATGATTTGTCGTTTGATCTGAGGTGTCCTTCTATAAGTACGCAAAATTTCACGCCTGCAACCTAATTAGGGACTCGGTTAGAAAGAATTGTTTAAAATACACATGTGGGAGCCCAAAGGGTTAAATGTACGACTTTTTCAAAATTTTATGATTTGTCGTATGATGTGTGGTGTTCATCTATAAGTATGCGAAATTTCAAGTCTCCAACATGTATAGTTTCTGAGAACGGGCTCTGTGACGGACAGACAGACAGACAGAGGAGCGAGACGAATAGGGTTTCGTCAGATGAACGAAACCCTAAAAAAGAGAAAAAGAAAATTTTAAATGACAAAAAAGTAAACAAAAAGAATTATATAATTAATATATATATATATATATACATATATAGCCATAATATAAATACAAATCATCATCAATTCCTATTACAAAAAAAAAAAAAAAAAAAAAAAAAAAAATTTAGCAGCAAATAATAACTGTAATATTATACAAAATACAGATGGAACCCTATACATGTAATATTAATTAAGCAAAATTCACCAATTAGCCAGCACATTGCATACGATTAATTCATATTTACATATGAAAAACCACCAAAAAATTTTTTTTTCCCTTTTTTTTTTGAAAAAAAAAATATATATTAAAGACTTATGAAATAAGAAACCAGCTAAAAAATTTTGAACTCTTAAAAGACATATTGTAAACAGAGAATAGATCAAGTGGAATGAAGAATGGAGCCGGAAACTTATACAGCATTTCACTTCATCAGGGGTACATGAAACGCCGATATAAGCAATAAGCATAGTCGATTTCTGTACAAGAATCCAGCATAAGCTAAAAATAGATTCCTGATGCACCCTATCGACCACACACCATAAAAAAGGCTTAAAAATCCCATGACATGTAAATTTAATAATATATAAAAATTTTTAATCAGAACAAGATCCTTAATAATAAACATTTTTAATTTAAAGAAACAATTAAATTCGAAGACATACCGGGTGTCCCAAAAAGGACTGACTGATTTTAAAATTCAATAACTTGCAAACGGTGACAGATATTTAAAAAATTCTTGCAGGAGGGTTATGCATAAGGTCAAAAGTTTTTTTACAGTGATTTTCAATTTTAGTTCGAATTACAAACAATAGATGGCTCTGCGATCAATAGACGCTGAATTCAGGCTCGATTTTTGGTACTTCGTGGCCCGGATAATACATTTCCATCTCCTTTTTCAGCATGGAACAAGAGAAAGGACCAGAAATCGAGCCTGTATTTTGCGACTATTGCTTACAGCGCCATCTATTGTTAGTAATTCGAACTAAAATCAAAAATCACTGCAATAAAACTTTTGACCTCATGCATAACCCTCCTGCAAGAATTTTTTAAATATCTGTCACCGTTTGCAAGTTATTGAATTTTAAAATCAGTCAGTCCTTTTTGGGACACCCGGTATCAAGATATGGAATTTCAAAGACCACTTAAAACCATGAAACATGTAGCAAGTAGCAAGTTAATCTCAGCAAATGTCCCGCCGATTTATTTTGACAGTTAAAAACAAATTCTAACTGTTGCGAAACTACATAGTGTTCCGAAAAAATACACCACGACAAAGAAAAATAAATTGACATATCGTCATAATTAAATAAAAATTATTAGATGCATAAAAATATTCTATAAAAAATTATTACTAAAAATATATAGAATAAAATTATTTAAATTTAAGCGTATAATTACATAGAGAAATATTATAATATAATAAATGAAATGGCAACAAACTTATTTAAACCTATATAAATGATTATTTAGTGCTGCCATCTGGCGTAACTATTTAAAGAACACAGCATGTTGAAAAAGATTTTTTTTATATAGTGCTGCCATCTATTGTGATATTGTAATTCCTAATGTAACAGTATAACTATTCCGTCTAATCTTAAAACGCAAAAAGAACAAATTAATAAATCATATTTAAATATCGTTAATAATCACTTATCATCAATTAGATTGTTGATAATTATTTATATATATATTAAATATGCCAGCACTAACTGGTGCTGCCAGTCCTAAGCCTGGATAATGTGTGAAAGTTTTAGTATTTTAAGGAACATACCTTAAATTGTATGTTCATTTAACCGAACTTTTGCTTATCTGAACTAGGGTCGGTCCCGACTTGTTCGGGTAATCGGCGCTCTGCTGTAATTTAAATAGTAACAGCAGCGGACAGACTATCAAAATTGGATTTTAGGTCAGAGTTTTTGAACAAGATAACAAATTAGGTATTTCTTGTGATCACAATAATCAGGAATACATATAGTTAAATTTGCAAATTAGAGTGGATGTTCCTATTTCATGTTTCCTGAGAAAGATGGCATGTTTGATGTATCACAAATTGAAGCTATTCTTTCTGATCTACCATTGAACCATAATTTAGACTATTTCTTCTCTTTAATCTGTTGTTTAATATTTTCAGCATTCCAAAAGAGACTTTTAATGAGATTCATGTGCAAATAATTATTTAATTTAAAAATAGAAAGCTTTAAATAAGTAATATTTATTTTGGGGCAAAATAGTTAATTGACAATGTATTTTAAAATACCATTATCAGTAATAATTTGCAGTTTTATTGTTGAAATTGCCCTTGAAATGTTGAGAGCAAAGTTCGTTTGCACGTTCCATGTAATTTTTTTGCAGATTAAAATGATGTATTTTTGGCAAAGTATACACTAACTAAGTAGTAACTAGAAAACAGGAATTCTGCTTTTTCAGAATTTAGTGTCGACCCCGATGAAAAAAAATATATGCATATATAAATAGTACAAAACATATTTCAATTTTAAGACTTAAAGCACACACTTTTATTTTATGTAAAATGACGTTATTAGCATCCGCTTAAGAATTTCCACATTTACGATCCACCCTTAAACGTCTACAGTAAAGCATGCATAGGATGTCACTATCTCAAAATAATACACAAATGCAGCAAAAAGATGCCGTCATTAAAGAAACTGGACAAAAAAAAAACGGCTATCTAATGATTCATAGGCATTCATTAGTTTGTAACATTAATATAGACGATTTTAGTCGTGACGTCAGTCATGACGTTTTCGTTGGAAACTGTTGCTATGTTGTATTTTTTTATTTTGTTTGTGTGTTGCAGCTATATCTTATATCTATATCTCATATGTAAGTGTTTTAATACTTGATATATACTGGTAACATTTTACACGATTTATATTTTTAAAAAAATGACGCGTAGCAACCGTTTGTTTGGAGTCAGTTTCCAACCAATGCGTCATGACTGACGTCACACTGAAAGGGTCTACACATACTTAAAATTAAATATAGTTTATAATAGCTCCATGTTTTATTATTCGTTTATATATTTTTTTTTCAAAACAGCGCGTATTTTAATTACATTTTCTTTCGGTTGTTATGAGAAAATGGCAACAAAAAGATATAATTGCTATTTTTCAACTATTTTCCCTTTACTTTCTATATAAACGGAGTACTTGAGTTGCCAAAATTAAGCAAATGGTGCTAAAAACTACAAAAAAATTAATATTTCAAAAATAAATGGAGGTACAGTTTTCAAACAAATTGCATTTAAAAGTACTTTTTTTTTCCAATACGACGGTATAAACATTTAAAATGTGAGATGCTTAGAAATTAAAAAAATTGCTATAGACCATTTAATTGTACAATGATACATCTGCTTTGTTTATTGCTAGCTTCCGTAAGGTAACGTTATTTTTTGGAGACAAAATAAGCTGGGAGTAAGAAATAGCATACCGCTACGGGGGCTAAAAAAAAGTGCTATTTTTATAACTATTTTACCCCACCTTAGCCTACTGGTTAATTTTTTATGATTTGGAATCCACACCAAGAGTTCATGACAAACATCAATTATAGTAGCATGAGTTAAAGTGATTGAAGTTATTCAGAATGCTATAAATGTTTGCCAAAAAAAAAATACTCTTTATTACAAGACTACTATCAATGTTGTACAAAACCATACTTACTAAAATAATGCAGTTCCTTTGGACGCAATTATTAAAAATCAATCATTGTCTTAGTCAATTTATTCTTTCTTAAATTAAAAATGTATACATTGTAATGATATTAAACATTGTCAGGGTACATTCAATAAAACAGACCTCTTCGCAAAATTCCATGCCATAAAAACATACTCTTCATTAATTATTTTTATATTGTTAAGTTTTAAAATGTGTAAATTGAAAAGAAAACTAGTTCACCAGAGAGTTAAACTTTAGCTAAAGAACTTAAAGAAGTTATTATTAATAAATGCTTGGTTCGAATTCCAGTAACTAAATTTCATATTTCGTTACAAAAAGTTACTTTTCACAAAAATAAAATAAATTTCGCAAAAATAACTTTCACTTTTCACAAAATGTGCCCCAAGAAAAAAATACTCGCATCGACCCCTGATTGTATTAAATCAAAGAAGTATTAATCAACTTTATACCTTAAAAGAAAAGAAAAACAGTTGTTAATTCTCCAATTCTTGAATATTATTGAAATTTAAAAAATAATAATATGTATTATTGTTGAAGATGAAATATCTTACAGCTATATTTTAAATGAATCCAAATGTATCAATAAAGTGTTTCTATATTTATTTTTTATTAATTAAGTTTGCTATATATTTTTTTAACTGTTAGGGACTCTGCCTTCTATGAGCTATGCTCTCCAGCCAATATCCACAGTCTTTTAAAACATACTAATTTGCTGTGTTTTAAAGTAAGAGAAAGGGCTGCAAACATACAAACTCAATTTGAAGATAAATTAAAAGTATTACTAAAACTTTCAATTTAATAAAATATCATTTTACGCTTTCTATCAAAATACTATTGAGTTTGGTTGAATAGTGAAATAAAAAACACCATCCGCCTGCTTTACATAATAATTTAAATTATCAAAATTCAATCAATATTGTATAACTTTCCAATGATGGAGACTTTTTTCTATCATTTAATAACTATTCATATTTTTTTTTTTTTTTTTTTTTTTTTTTTTAAGCTGGTATAAGAATTATTAAATTATATAAAATTTAGGTGAATTAATTATTACTAAGTGCAAGCAAATGTATTCATCAAGTGTAAATTATGTTTTATCAACAGGCTAAAGAGGTACTGGCTGGCCTTTCCAATAAGCTAGATTTGACAGAGGTGTCTGTGTTGTCAGGTGAAGAATTGTGTCCTGTTTGCGCATGCCCTGCATTTAACCTCACTGTAAGACTCCAGCATTGTAATCATCTTTATTGTTGTGACTGCTTATTAAATTTAGTCGAACAAGCCCAATTTCCTATTCAATGCTGTGCCGAAGTAAGTACATTGTAGACCAGAAGGCAGAAGCATAGACAATCACCTCATCGAGTTGGAGGATAAAATTCCAGAATTAGCTAAAATTGGAATAAGTAACTCGATTCGCATATTAAAGCCCAATTGGTCTGCCAAGTCATACCTTGATGGAAAACACCTGAAAACCCGATTTTACTGGTTGACTCGTATGTTTACCATTGTGTTTTTCCTGCTCCCAGTCCTCCATGTTTTCATACCTTTGGGTGCGGGAAAACACAATGATAAACCTATAAGTCAACCACTAAAATCAGGTCTGAAGGTGGTTTCCACCAAGATATGACTTGGCAGACCAGTTGCATTTTAATATGCTAATTGAGTTCTGTCTAATACTGGAATTTCACCTTCCAACTCGATGAGTTGATTGTCTGTGCTACCGCCTCTGGTCTATTGTTAATTATTGATACTTTCAATTTATGTTTTTGCAAGTTCTATATCCTATTTGAAACCGCAATGATCTCTTTCTTGGTTCTTATAATCTATGATCCATTAACTGTTATTCTTAACTCTTTGTGGCTCAATAAATCTGGTTTTAAAAATATTTACTCAGATGTTAGGATACATGATTTTAAGTATGTAAAAAATAATTTTAAAATACTAGAACATAAAATTAAAAATATATTGTCTAAAAAGTACTTTTTTCACATCTGCAATAAACAGAAAATTATATATTTCTCATAAATGTTCTCAATTTTCTAATACAAAATTGAAAGTATACGAATTTATCTTTGCAAAAATCTATTTTTCAATATTAGATTAATTTTTAACACAATTATTCAACTGGTAATTAAATCATAACATTTGTAAATTTCCAAGTGGGTGGAAAAAATCTGGACCAGGATTCGAACCAGGAATATCTTAGCTGAAGCTGCCAATGCTCTACCGACTGAGCCATCCTGGACGAATCTGGAGAACCAATTTACCCAACCTAACTTTTAATGATCACAGTGGCTGGTCTTATATCTGAATCAGCTCAAAAGAATAAATCGAAGGTTATTTTTTTTAACACTGCAATAAACACTGCATTCGTAATTGTATTAGATTAATTTTTAACACAATTATTCAATTGGTAAGTAAATCATAACATTTGTAAATTTCCAAGTGGGTGGAAAAAATCTGGACCAGGATTCGAACAGTAACTCGAACAGTAATTTGAACAGGGGATATTTACAGTGAATTTTAAAAGAGAAAGAATATTGTAAAATAATAAATTCATTAACATGCGTTAGAAGTCTTAAATAGGAGAATTTACGTCATATTACACTTATTACGAAAAATGAACAAAAAATAATATTCCAAAACAGTTTAAATTTAAAAATTGCGCGGGACATTTTTTTGATATTTTAAGATGATCATAATATTTCATTTCTAACAAATTTTTACGTGAATATTAAAAAGAGAAAGAAAAGTTTGGTGAAAATTACGTCAGATTATAATTGTCAGATTCAAATTACAATTCAATCTTCCGAAATCTTTTTAAAGCCGATCAAATTAGCGTGCTGTTAGAGTCTGCGGTGTCTGAACGGGGGTTGACGAGCGTAGCTCGTAGGGGGCAGAGCCCCCTAGTATTGGAAAAATAAATTTTCTATACCTACGGTAATACAGCATTTACCTATAACATACCATAAAATTTTAGGGAAATTTTCATGTGGATTGGGGGAAATGTTGGGAGTAGAAACATTTTCTGCACCCCTGTATAGACAGATATAACTCATTTTAGTTTCAAGAAATTAGGGATATAAAGATAACTAACCAAAATGTAGCAAAGCGTGAGATCTTGAGACTGAAAATTTAAATATTTGTAAAATTTTTATAGTATCTTACTTATAATTTTTGGGGGTTTTATTTCGAAACTATCACTTTATTACATTATATTCTCTTCGATATTACATATGCTGTGTATATTAAATAGTAAGTAATGTATTGTAAAAGTAATAAAATTCGGCGCTCCTTAAGAACAGTTAAAATTTTAAAAAAAAAGCAAAATATAAAATTAAATAGTTTTTAATTGAGTTCCTTTGAATGTGACACAAATTATCATTTTTGTGCTTGACACCAAAACCCCCGAAATATCTTATCCAGATTCTTCACTCGGTCTTCAGTCGAACATACGGATTTTGGATTTAAGTTTTTTTTTTAATATTTTCATTACTTAGGTAAGTAAACGTGTTATTGTTAATGAATGCTGTTTGATCTGTCTTTCATTTTTTATTGATATACATCACAGTATGCTGATATACATCAAGTATTGAAGCTCTCTACCAGTATTAATTATTATTAACCGAAAATTTTTTTAAAAGGTGATTTTTAACATCCTCAGTTCCGAAGCTAAAATAATTATACAAATGCTTATTCATGGGTTTGTTCCAAACAAAATAACATTGTAAATGACAGAAAAAACATCTTTTCTGAAATGGATCCTTTAGGCGCTTAGTAATTTGGGTTCAAAAATATGGATCTAAATCTGCAAACTCCCCCTTAAAAACATCAATTTAATAACCATTAACCTAAATTAACGCAATCACAAATTTAAGAGCTTTAAACAAGTAAATAATCTACAAATATTCAAAATTTTTTATTGAAAAAGATTTAAGTTAAATACTTATGCAAATTTTTCACTTTCTTGGTCATACTGCCTTTTGGGCATTTTTAGGCCATTTTGCAAACTCGAATGAAAATAACATTTCTTTTATGTGGGAATCAGATTAGATGCAGCCATTTATTCGTTTGCTTTGAACGCAAAAAACATTCAGCTATTAAGAAGTGATGTGAAAATGTAAAAAAATCGGACATTTTAGTTTTTATAAGGAAAAGAACAGAGGTCCCCGTATGGGGACCAGGGCTTAATTTCTACCAAAAAAGCACCGGAGCCCTAATTTTCTGCAGTACTAAAAGCGTAACGTGCACCCCCCCCCCCCCCCGGCCTTCATGCCAATCAGCACATGTATATATTTCATATTTGCAAAATTTAATCATCTTGTTTTTTCTTTAGTAAAATAAAAATTCTAAATATATCTACTTGCATATACTTAACTGCCCTCTTTTTAGTTTACCACTCCTTCCGAATAGAAATCGTTGCCTAATTTTAATGTTAATTAATCGCAGAATTCTGTAATTAAATAATGTAAGAATTATGATTCGGAAATAGTGTTAGCACACAAAAAGAAAGATTAGAAGCTTTTATAGAAAAAGACGAAACACTGCTCAGTTGCTTTCAATCAGAATAACAAACAATATATAGCAATTATATCTACTTACAAATGAAAGTGGCTTCTTAAATGTGCAAAGAAAAGCCTTGACATGGGCAGCGTTCATGATGAAAAATAATTGGAAAAATTAGTAACTTTTTTTTTTTTCATACTCGTACAAAATAGAAGGCTAAAAACCTCAAACTGATGCTCGTTGAATAAAAACAAATGAAAATATTCTTTTCATCTGAGATATCTAAATAAAAAAATAAATGATCCAATTAAATTTATCCTACTGTCAGAAAAGAAAATCGAACTGAAAGGTAATTTAGGCATAGGTTTTTAGGAAGTGCTATAGCACTGGGCTCCGGAGCCCTGTATTTATGAGCTCCGGTGATTTTCGACCAATATTTAAATATTTACTGAAAACAGAGAAGTACTGGAGCTGAGCTCCGGTGGGCTCCGGCGCAAATTAAGCCCTGATGGGGACCCAGGGACCGAAGAGGTTAAGAAGAGGACACAGAAAACAGAAAGAAAAAATTAATATCCTTGGGAGATATTTTAAATACAGTGCGGATGAGCAGTTAACGAACTTAATTCGTTCCAAAACAGTGTTCGCTAACCGAATTGTTCGTTAACCGAGATTTTGTATCGATTTGTTTGGGAATTCAGTTAATTCTTTTTTAAACGATAAATAATGCATAAAAAAGAATATAAATCTTCTTTTTATAATATAGTTAATATGTGTCCTTATTTTATATGGCCAAACCATATTTTGATGGCTTTATTCGTACTATGGTGTAATAAATTTAAAGAAAAGTGGCATGCCCTTTGTAAAAAAATTTAGGATTACATTCATTGACTACGGCATTAAATCCTATCAATTTGTCACTTTGACCTTTCAAAAATTTCTTAGCCTGGAACATTTGTGCAGCGTTTGTAGCCTTGCCAACATATAATAGTGAGAAGTTCCAGGCTGGGTATCGTTCCATGTGGTTTAGTCAGTAGAACGTCAGTGCGCTATACTGATGGTTCGGGTTCGAGTCCCGGCATGGAATCTTTTTCACTATGTTAGCCTTTGCGCCTCTTAAGCAATTACTTTGAAATTTGATTTTCCTTTCAAATATTGTATGCAAGGCGAACGTTTCTCTCTGGAATAATTTCCATGTATTAATATGGTTTCTATCGATGCTGGATTTAATTAAATTTCGTGCTTTCCCCATGTCGGTGGCTCACGATAAATATTCCATCTTGTGCTGCGTTTGTAGCCTTGCCAACATATAATAGTGAGAAATTTTCCAGGCTGGGTATCGTTCCATATGGTTTAGTCGATAGAACGTCACTGAGCTATACTGATGGCCAGGGTTCGAGAACCGGCGTGGAATTTTTTTCACTTTGTTGGCCTTTACGCCTCTTAATCAATTACTTTGAAATTTGATTTTCATTTGAATCTTCTAGTTTTTGATTGCATTAAATTTGCATATTCTCATTTTATTTTGTTTTTGTTGAAATATTACTTTCACACAGAAAAAGGCAGTTATATTAATCATGTTGGATAGTTATGTTCACTTTTTATTAGTCACATGTGTATCTCTGTGATACAAGTTGCCATTTTCCTTTTGTAAGTTTTGCACCAAGTAGATTCGGATTTTATGCTTCATCCCACTGATATCAAATTTTCACCTGTGTCAGTTGCTCTCAAACCGTCTAATGCATTTAAAACTTGCAAGAGGAAAATGGCAGCTTGTATTATACACCTGAAACTAAAGCAGGGTCAATATTTATTACTTATGTTCTAATATTATATTAATTATGTTGTTATAATTCTAATATTAAATTAATTGTGTTTGTTATTACAGGACTGTTCCCAAGACATTGTCTTGGATGACATAATCAAAATACTTGATGAGGATGATGCAAAAATTAAAAAGTTACTGCGCTCCTCTCTAGACGATTATCTGAAAAATAATAGTTCAAAAATATTTTCCTGTCCAGCTCCCGATTGTCCTATGTTTGCTTATAAGAATGAGATATCCAAAAAGTGGATTTGTCCATTATGCAAGAATGAAATTTGCACCAAGTAATTATCATATTTATACTATTATTGTTACCTTATTTCTGTGATCTAAATCTTGTTCTATGCTTATTGGTTATATGTTTTATGCTTTTGCATAAAATTTGAATTTCTGTACAGTTTATTATTAATGTGCTTATCCAAAGCCACCCTATTTTTCGTTGTATGCCATACTTTCATATAACACTTGCACCAGGGTTTTTAATACCTCATTTGGTTAAAAAAAAAATTAATTCTGGTTAAACTTACGAAAAAAATAGTTTTAAAAGATTGCATTCTAAAATCTAACAATTTATGCTATATTCACAACATATTGCTTAATGTTTTTGTAAATTTAAATATAAAATTGCTACCCAATGATTTTACGCATTGAATTATAGACATTTATATGGAGACTAGTTAAATACCCCCCCCCCCCAAAAAAAAAAAAATTATTAAATTAGTTTTATTTAATAAGGTAAAAAATATATAATTAAAAGCATTCATTTTTTAATTGTGTTTTAAAATAATTTTCATTATTTTTGCAATCAATGTTTTGTTGTTTTTTTACAATTGTATATTTTATTAGTTTGTTTACTGATAATTATATAGCAATATTTTTTTTTCTGAGTCACCAGATAATTTTAATTAACTGTTTAGCTAGAATTTTGATATATTTTCATTCAAAATCATATTTTTATGCTTATTACTATCTACCACATAATTTTAATTAACTGTTTAGCTAGAATTTTGATATATTTTCATTCAAAATCATATTTTTATACTTATTACTATCTGAATTTTTTATATTGCATGTTCTGATCAGAACAGTATCTTCATTTCCACACAGGGATAAAAAAATAAACAAAAAAGAATGTATATGCAACATCCATAATTTGTAAATAAAAGAAATTTTCATAATTATTACAAAACTTAGTCATTACAGTGTATTAGTCCTCTAAACGTTCTACGAATCAAATGAAAAAAAGGTTTCTTAACTAGCTTCAAAAGTGCTAAGGATGTTTATGTGATTTATGAAGTTTTATGTATAGTTTGTTGACAACAAAGATGTTTAAGGTTATTTGGGGCAACTGGGCCATGATTTTACAATGTGACTCTGGAGCTTCTGACAATTCAGCTTCAAAAAGCTAATGTTCATTTAAATTAAAGTCTGAACTTCTGTAAATGTATTCAGTTAGGTTCCCTCTATCAGACAGTAATGCTCAAAATTACATTTTAATATTTAAAAATATAAAAATATGCATATTTCATCTTTCTTTCCTCATGGGTCCAGTTGCCCCATAAAAATGGAATAAGTGGACCAGGAGGGTGTATGTTCCACACGCGTTTATTTTTTTTCATATGGGATATCTGGTCCTGTTTGAAAAAGTGTAAACAACTTAAAAAAAATGTAAACCAGGCAGATCATGTAAATTATATATCAACTAAAGAGCGTTGTAAGGGAAACCTTTGCTGTCAATGTGTCTAAAAACAGCACTAAAAGTGAAAATATTAGATTTATTTATGCCAAAAACTTAAAAATTAAGTAAGTACTTATGTACTTTAGTATAGGTAATAAGTATAAAAGTCACATGGGTATTTTAAGGAAAAAATAGCAAAGTAAATCTATGAACAAACGGCTACGTAAGTACTTAAGTACTTTATCTGTATTGTATCGTACAATTTCAAGGTTTGGCTATCTCGCTTTCAGGAGCAGTTTGGTCCTTGAATTTTTATCTAAAGAAATGTGTACCCTATAAGAAAGCTATATAGACATTTTTTTGTTGTTATTATTTAGTTGAGCTTTTATTATGGTTTATGAGTATCCTAAAAAGTAATGATGGAGCTTATTTTTGGATTGGGTCTTAATTTTGGGGAAATTTTCTATGTTTGATAAAATTTTAAAATACTTAATGTGTTTGATTATTCTTTTATCAAATTTGATTTTTCTATTTATCTAGAAATATTTTATGAATTTGCATATTTATTTACTTTATTTACACATTTTTTTTCCTTTTTTAGTTGTAATGCAGTATATCATTATGGATTAACATGCAATATATATCAAGGTTCAAAGAAAGATCCTGACTATTCATTCAAAGTAAGTTTCCCATTTGATTTGTTAATTTAAAAATTAATTCTCTTGAAAGGTTTAATGTGCTATATTCTAAATTTTTGATTTTCTTTATCCGGATATAGATTTTTTGTGTGTGTGTGTGTGTGTGTGTGTGTTTTATAATCTAAATTTCTTGATTAATACTTTTATAAAAATTATTTACTATTTTTTTTTTAAAAAATTTGGGCAAATTTTAGCATAGCTTAAACACACTTTAAACCTGAAATTTAATTCGTGAATTTTTTAATTCACATTGCTAACAAAGCATAGTAGCCCAGTGGTAGGGGAGCAAAAAAAAAGGCCCAATTCGGAAATAATTAGGGGAAAGTTGGAAATTATTTTAATCCCTTCAGTTTAGGTCTAGAATTAATATGCTACGTTTTCCCCCTCGTACTAGGTGAGCGTTAGGAATTATACACTGATTTATAGTCAAAAAACAGGCTTTTTTTAATACCATAACACTATCTCGAAATCACTAACTTTTTCAAAAACATTGTCAATACAAATGTTGTAGAGCTATGTATTTTTTTTCTTTTTTTTTGGCGGTACGAATTGGTACTATTAAAAACTTGTGAATAAAAAAGTTGTTGATAATATTAAAGAGGTTTATAATAAAATTAATTGGATTTCATATCTTGAGAATTGACGAAGATCTCCCAAAAACGCTATTTTTTTCGCCCTTTGATCCCATTTCTAATTTTATCAAAAATCTGTGATACATAAACTTTTGGCCCTATTTTTAGTAGAAGTAATAAAAACTTTAAACTGATTTGATATGTACAAAATTTAAGAAGTTATGGTATTTTTTCGATTTGCACAAAACCGCTCCCTATTTCCATCCCATTGGTCTGATTTTGCCCATTAACGAACTTGACTGAGATTTTATGCCCCTTGATTTTATGTATCAGTTTGGAAGAGATTTGTGCAGAATTGTGGAAGTTATCGTGTCCAGAAGAAAGTTATATGCAGTCGGACCTCTATTTAACGAAGTCGCTAAATCCCGAAAAAAGTTCGTTGTATGGAAAATTCGTTAAATAGAGAGTCCCCTTTTAAAATACTTTAAACTACATAAAACATATTTTAAACCCATAAACACTAAATATAATTTTTTAAAAAGTAATTAATCACACTTTTTGTATAAATTATATCTATTTGTTTTATATATTTTATCCTTCAAAAAGAAACTTGCAAGGGAAATAAGAATGAAACAAAACATTGTCTGAAAATACATTGTATTTTCAGTTCAAAAAATAATTTTACATTACAATCACGATTTTTTATTATGGTCGATAAGCTGTTTGGAGGAATACCAAATTTTAAAGCAATATTCTTTTTCTGCACGCTTTTATTCACCACATCAAGATTTTTTTTCTTTTATGCCAAGCACTTTCTCTTTGACATTTTCGGGCTAAAAAAACCGAAATTACCAACACGACTGAATGATTAGACACTTCTTGGATGAAAAGCAAATAATCACAGCGATTTTACTGCTCTCGGTGAGTTAGGTGCTGGTAAGACCTGTTCATGGTGATTGATCGTCATAAAATGTGTTAAAAGAAAGAATAAGTTTGAAATGTCCAGTAATATTTTGACAAATAGGGAGAAAAAAATTTTAGATTCCAAGAAAAAGTTCGTTAAATAGAGAATGCACTTCGCTATTTGGAGGTTATTTTACGAAGAAATTCGCGAAATGTTCTTGGTCCCAAGGAAAAGTTCATAAAATAGAGAAATTCGCAAAATAGAGGTTTGTTAAATGGAGGTTCGACTGTATATATATATATATATATATAGATAGATAGATAGATAGATAGATAGATAAAGTTTTTTACTGAGGGTGGTTTTGGGTTCTAGGGGTCATGATCGGTGTAGATCTGCAAACATTTTTCAGAAATTCCAACATAGGGGAGAATGTAATAGGTAGTATTTCATACGAAATCTACCTAATTATCCAGGACAGAGTTCGAACCTGGGTCATTGGTTCAGCGCACCAATGCTCTGCCAACTGAGCTACCAGGATATTTTTCACTTTGTTGGTTCTACGCCTTGTTAGCAATGTGAATTAAAAAATTCACGAATTAAATTTCAGATTTACTATTTCTTGGGCATAATTCATCGTTTAAAAATTGTAATACAGTTGAACCTCGAAAATCCGGAATCGGCGGGACCGCGGCAATTCCGGATTTTGGAGGTCTGTTAAAAAATATTTTTATGACAATATTATAACATACAAAATGCAAATTTTTTCCCTAGTGCAAATAAACGACGATCAAATCGCCGAATTAAATAATAAAAAAGGAATGATACACTAAAACATAACACTTATGCAGAAACTAAATATACATATTAAAACACAATAAATTAAAATCTAGTACACAATAGATAATACAGGAGTGATTCTATTCCGAATTTTCCGAAAATTTAAAAAAAAAAAAAAATTGTACATTCAGAAAAAAAAATTGGAAAGGAAAACAAACTTCTTAACATAAAATTCTCTTAATGGGTGTTAAATATGAGTGAATCGTGTATCTGCAAATAGTTACATCACGAATTCTTTATCTCAGAAGTTTTAGAGCCATTTTTAGAGTTTCTTGAGGAGGGGGGCATTTTCTTTGAGATAACGTGTAGCATTGCATGATTCTCCCAAGAATATATATTTTTTAATTTTGGTGTAAATCCGCGATTTTTATTTATTTATCTTTTGGGAATTTTGCAAAATCATTTCGTGAGTCGGTCGCGAAAAAAAAGTCAATTTCTTAAAACGATCGTGGAAAAATATCGTGAATTTCGTCATATATCTGAGAAACAATTAGAGATTTCCTTCAGTTGATCACGGTAAAAAGTTGCTAATTTCAATAAACAATTGAAGAAAAAAAATAAAATTTTTCCATCGGTTGTTGAGAAAAATCGCGTATTTTTTCAATCGGTTGTGGGGAAAAGAAATTACAAAGTTTCGATAAATGATCGAGGAAAATATCGCAAATTTCGTCAAAAGATGGAGAAAATAAATAGTGTATTTTGCCAGTCTGTCACGGGAAAATAACACGAATTTCAGTAAAAGATCGCCAAAAAAAATCTATTTTGTCAATCTATCACAGAAAAAATTGCTGATTTCGTAAAGCGATCGAAAAAAGAAAAGAAAAGAAAAAAAAAAAAAAAGGCATTTACAAAGGATCGCAGAAAAAACAAACAATCA
The DNA here is from genome assembly GCA_963932465.1 of Maratus speciosus. Taxonomy (NCBI): domain Eukaryota; kingdom Metazoa; phylum Arthropoda; class Arachnida; order Araneae; family Salticidae; genus Maratus; species Maratus speciosus. The sequence goes on from OZ010797.1 coordinate 125,983,308, forward strand.
ACAACAACACAATAAAAAAACAAGAATTTCGTCAAAAGGATTCGAAACATACTCATTTTGTTTTCTTATTTTCCTACTGCATTCAAAGTTCTTTTCAAAGAAACAAAACGGAAACAAATCGCATCGGCCAATGTGTGCATCAAGGTCATGAGGCAATGTGTCATTAGGTTGATCATTCTGTTGTAGAAGGAGCAGGAAAGAATATCAAGTGTGTTTATCTTTTAATTCAATCAAAAGGAAACGAAATTTCATGTTTGTTTCTTTAGTTATAAATACGTACTTGAGCGATTTTATTAGAATTAAAATACATAAAGCTTCGAGTCATCAACGTATCAGGTCAAGTGTTCTTTTCTTATGCCGTTTTTTAACTTTCCAGTTTTTGTAATACAGTAGAACCTCGATTATCCTACCCTCGTTTAACCGGATCTCTCCATAAACCGACGTCGGTTTCCTGACCTTTTCTTTTTTACTTTCACACTCCTTGTGTATGCAAGTGGGCATTTCCGAACTACGGGTATAGATAAATATTTGGTTCCCCTTTCTTAGAATGAACATTGTTAGAATTTACATCTTTGAAATTAGCTTGACCTCCCATAAGTTTAGATTCCGGTAATAGTGTACTCTTTCCCCTCCCCCAACAGAGCTGCATGAAAAATATGGCCAATTTATGCCACACGAAGCTTCCATTTAATCCATTGTAAGTTTTTTGTTTCCAAAGAAATTTATTTCTATGTATAATTTGAATTTAGTTAATTTATTTAGCAGTTTAAGTAGTCGTAATAGCAGTTCGATGACGATTTTACATATTAAATTAGATGATCATTGCTAAATTTCCGATTTTCCGATGTAGGTTCGGTGCCAATTACGTCGGATAATGGAGGTTCTATTGCAATAAAGTCTTTTTATTAATGATCAGTCATGATAAAAATATACCAGAATATATCTATATTTATTTATTTAGTGTTCATTTAAAAGAATTCAATTTCATTTGATGAGAAATATGAAAGTTAGAGCTAAGTCTTATTTTAAAAATTAATAAAACTAAAATCGGACAAATGTCTGGAATTTAGAGATTCCTGATTTTGGATGTCTGGATTTCCGAGGTTCAACTGTATACATTTTAAACCTTTTTATAAATGGAAACCCATTATAATGTGTTTCTGTATCCATTTTTCTTTTATGATTGCTTTTTTCTTTTTTAACGTTTAAAATGTTTATCGTTCAGAATATTTTTGGTAATTTGCCCTGATTTTTAAAATCTAAAGTTACATTGATGATACATAAACAGCTGTAGTGTAACAGCTGATTTTTAATCCATATCTTCCTACTACAAACTCGCAACTAAGTTTTCAGCTGCTGCAACCTATTTCAGTTTTTATTTTAAGTATTTATGCTTAACAGTTCTTATCAATAATTTTCTGAACAGAAGTGCAGTTGTTCTTTTATTTTTTATTTTATTTCTAAAACTGATTAAAATTATGTTACAGCATGTAGTACTTTTCATCATAAATATTTGAAGGGTTTTTTTTTTTTAGAAGATTCACTGTAATGATACTGAAACCAGCTAAAAACGTTTTAAAGTTGAAAAGAAAAAAAAAAACCCACATAATTTCTGTTATCAGTATTTAGCTTAAATATTTATGATGAAAGTTACAGCATGTAGTACTTTCATCATAAATATTTGAAGTTCTTTTTTTTTTTTTTTTTTACTAGATTCACTGTAATGATACTGAAACCAGGTAGAAACGTTTTAAAGTTTAAAAAGAAAAAAAACCCACATAATTTCTGTTATCAGTATTCAGCTTAAATATTAATGATGAAAGTTACAGCATGTAGTGCTTTCATCATAAATATTTGAAGTTTTTTTTTTTTTTTTTTTTTTTTTTTTTTTACTAGATTCACTGTAATGATACTGAAACCAGCTAGAAACGTTTTAAAGTTAAAAAAAATAATAATAATAATTTCAGTTATCAGTATACATTTTTTTTTTTTTTTTTAACAAGATTTACTTTAAGGATACTGAAACCAGCTATAAGTGTTTTAAAGTTGAAAAAAAAAACACATAATTTCAGTTATCAGTATTCATTTTAAATATTTATGATGAAAGTTACAGTATGTAATACTTTCATCATAAATATTTGAAGGTTTTCTTTTTTTTTTTTTTTTTTTTACTAGATTCACTGTAATGATACTGAAACCAGCTAGAAACGTTTTAAAGTTTAAAAAGAAAAAAAAACTCCACATAATTTCTGTTATCGGTATTCAGCTTAAATATTTCTGATGAAAGTTACAGCATGTAGTGCTTTCATATTTGAAGTTTTTTTTTTTTTTACTCGATTCACTGTAATGATACTGAAACCAGCTAGAAACGTTTTAAAGTTTAAAAAAAAAAAAAAAAAAAAAAACATAATTTCAGTTATCAGTATTCATTTTTTTTTTTTTTTACAAGATTTACTTTAAGGATACTGAAACCAGCTTTAAGTGTTTTAAAGTTGAAAAAAAAACCCACATAATTTCAGTTATCAGTATTCATTTTAAATATTTATGATGAAAGTTACAGCATGTAATACTTTCATCATAAATATTTGAAGGTTTTCTTTTTCTTTTCTTTTTTTCTTTTTCTTTTACAAGATTCACAGTAATAATACTGAAACGAGCTATAAATGTTTTAAGGTTGAAAAAGAAACTCTTCTACTTCTTAGCACTTCATTTCTTCTCACTTTGCTTCTCTAATTAGCTAAGGGCAAAAAAAAGGGTGCATGCATCTTCCTTTTTTCTTTCTTCAATTCAAAATGAAATGCTGATTTTGTGTGTGTTAGAAACTTAATAAACTTTCATCACAAATCACAATAAAATATTAATTAATAAATAAGCAAGAATTTAAAGAAAAATATGAATAACTCTACATGAAATCTAACGCCTCTAAATGTAATAATTTGATTACAGTCCGCTACCTCTAATCCGCAACTCTATAATCTACACTTTATTTCAGATGCAAACAAACAGTTAAAATCTTTTTTTTTTTTTTTTTTTTAAAGCAAGATAATGTACATTTTGATGTTAGTAAAAGTTGACTGACCTGGTGAATTTATAAGAAATTTATAATGCATTTCTGCATTCATTAGAAGGAGTTTTTTTTTTTTTTTTTTTTGTCTATCTTGTAAATAACTATTAGACTGCAATATTCTGAACACATTCGCTGCCTATATAAAAGATAAAATTGCTTTCAAAGAGGAGTTAGCTCTGAAGGATATATATCTTAGTTTTTTAGAATAACGAACTTTTGTTACTGATCAAGAAATCCCGACTTTTAAAAGACTTCAAGATTAAACTGCTCAGCATAAATTAAAAGCTATAAAGCAAACCACTATCACTGTGATGCTTAATAGATTTAAATACAAGTAGAAATGTTTTCTATTAATTTTGTATTATGATATTATTTGAATATATTTCTAATATTGAATATAGTTTTTTATACACATGAAAAAGGTATTTTCGTTTATTTACAGTGCGATTACTATATTTGTTGATAAATTCCAAGTATTAGAATGCAAACAAAGAAATGACCTATAATCGACAAAATTCTATAATCTACAAAACTCTTGGTCCCGACCTGTGCGGATTAGAGGGAGTGTACTGTATATCATAAAAATGAAATCTCTGTGCTCTTTTTTTTCTTATGTATATATTAATATTTCTCAATTTCCAGTAGATTATCCCGCTAATTAGGAATTAACGGAAAACCTCTTATCTAACATTACAATTAACTTCTTAGATCTTAGAATTACAATAAAAGACAACAAAACAATAACAGATCTATATGATAAACGTAAAGAATTTAAATTCAAAGTTAATACATTTACTAATTTTAAATCATGCCTTCATAATTCTGTATATCGTAATATAATCCTTAATCATTTATATAGAAAAAAATGCTTATGTTCTTCTCATCTAATTAACAATAATATTAAAAAACTAATTTATGATGCATTAAATCATGGTTTTCCAAAAAAAATCATACATTCTTTAATATACAATTAGTGCTTAAATGATCTTAAAAAATACATTAACACATGCATAAACAAAATTACAAAAAAATATATAAAATAAGAAAATAATTATAAAAAATTAAAAATTGTTAAATAATAATAAAAAAAATATTATAGGACGGTTTGGTGGATAGATGTTAGAGTACGGAGGAGGGTGGTGTTGTCTGGATAATACGCAATGGTTAATTAAAAAAATGGGGCATTTGATTTATAACTATGTTGCTAATACACATTTTATAATGGATGTTGATTCGATGCTTTTGGTATTTTATGGTGAAGTTATATTTATATCAATTCATTAAATTTATTCATCTTCATTAATATTTTATATAGTTAACGATTAACTTGTATTTCATTTTTATTCTACTCAGGACAATATCATATTAATTTCTAATAGTATACCATCTTAATAGAGAATAATAAGAATAATTAGTTTATTTAATATAACTATTGCTATGACAGTATGTATTAAAATTTGGTTATTTGTTTTTTATTATTCCTTTATCCTTTTTAATCTTGTTTCATTTTGAACTTAATTAATATTCAATGATTAATTCTTGGTATTCTGTGTAGGGTAGTCCCAAATTCATATTCTTTAGCTTTTTTATGGCTAATATGAAAATAAACCACAAACTTTATATGTGAACTTTAGGCATTTGGGTACTGAAGATTCTGACTAAGTTCTACAAATATCCATTTTTCTTTTCCTGTTAATTTTATTAATTTAATTATTATTATTTTTTTATGTTTGATGGTAATTCTTAGTATGTTTTTGTGTCATATTTATATATATTTATTATATATAATTTATTTTATAAGTTTTAGCATATTGCTATATAATATTATGAATGTTATAATATTATTTCAATTCTCCGTATAGATTAATTGGGTTTGGTAGCAGAATATATTGTATGCATTATATGCTATTTATATTCTAATAACTTGATATTACATCTGTTATAGTTAAATTTCATTATAAACATTTTTATTTATGTCGTTATGATACATAGTATCTTAAGAATAATAATTGTGGTTAATCTAATAACATTTATATTTATTTAATATTTTTGTGAATATTGATATATAATATGGTATTACTTATTTATTAGGATATGCGGGGTAAAGCAGATGGTAAAATTTGAAAGCACTAGCTTCAATACTGTTACCATGCTACCTTTATTTAAATACACGGAAATATTAATTACTAAGGTTATAATATCCATTTTCATTACAACTAAATATAATTATATAAATGTACAGTTAAATGATTAATAATTATATAATTGGCTAAAGATTGTTAAAAATAGTGTGGCGCGAAACGGATTGAAATGGAGGTGGGAAAGGAAGAAGGCAATGATTTATTTATTCAATTAATAAAAAAAATTTTGAAAGTCTTTTATCTTTTTTTATTCTTTTTAACTATCTGACATTGTAAAAGAAATACATAGCTTTGTAATAAGATCAAACTACTTTTGTTTTAGCATACTAGATGGCAGCACCAAAAACTTAATTTGTATTATGTCTATGGCTTTAGTTAGTGAAATATTCTTTAATTTTTCTTTCAACACCAGGTGGTACTAATGCTAGTTAAAGACGATAATGCAGATTAATACTATTGTGAATTTTTTACTTTAGTTAAGTAAATTTAAAAGTGTTTATAGGTATTTTAAATACTAATAATGTAATGATTTTCTATTTATATTAATTAATTGCATTTATCAAGGTATTTCAAAATCGATTACTACAACCATTAGGTATTTTTATCTGAGTTAACTTAACTGCAAAAATAACCTTAAAGTTATAGCGGTAATGGATAACATGTGCAGTTGTGTATCTGGATTAAATAAAAATGGGGTTGTATTGGTAAGCTGTGTGTTTTTACTATATTTCATTGATATAAATTAATTATGTAATAAGGTTTTATTGTTTTTGGTTTTTTTTTCACATTTCATGGCATTTAATATTCTGTTTTCATTTTGCACCTATTCTTTTGGTTATGTAGTCGTTTGGGTACAGGGGGAAAAAATCAGCTTTGAGCTTTTTTTCTCACAGAAAACGACTATTTTTCTTATTTGAATTCTGTACTCTTGATAACGTAATTCAATATATAAGCTTTTCAATTTTTATCGGTATCCATATTTTTCTTTTTTTCTTCTATATTAATACTCGTAAGATAGTACAAGGGGCTTTACTTTGTACTTTACAGCTGGTATATACTACGTTTTTGGAATCCATGTTATGAGTATTGGGGGGTACTCTATTTGTTATTGTCATTTCATTCATAATATCACAGTTTTTGTTGGTGGTCGGTAATGTTTATTTAATGGTTATATATATATATATATTTTTTTTTTTAAACTAAGAAATTGTTACTTGTTCATCTCTTAATTCTTCATAAGAAGCTACCTGTTGCAGCCGTTCGGAGGATTGCAATTCTGGAAAATTTCAGTAAATATTCACCAGTCATGACCCTAGATCCCAAAAACAACCTCCATCCAAATGTTAACTTATATATATATATATAGAATAAATGCACATTCACTTTGTAGAATAAATGTACAGTTTGGGTCGGTAGGTCTAGAGTAAAGAATCCAGGCAGATTTTTGAGGAAAACGTGACACTTTAATATTCTTGGATATGTGGATGAAAATACTTACATATAGGGTATTTACATTTAAGTTAAACATGAAATATAGCTGGCCAGAAAAATTCCGCTTACCCAGGTCCGCTTGACCCGGTATTCGGTCGAACACGACGTCGTATTAACACGTCTGCTCCCAAGCACAATCAACAGTCGTCTCTCTCTTTTTACGAATTTAATTGTAGGTTCAGCAGTTTTTCGTAGGCTCAGAGGTTGAGGTTGATCGTCCAGAGCCTCATCAAGGAATTTGCTAGGCTTTGCAGTGCAAAGTCCATATCCTGTCACCACATATATATGTATACCTAATATTTTTCATACAATAGCACTTGTATTTATCAATCGATTTGGATGTGACTGAGCATGTACATGACTTACCAAGGTCTCAATCAATTTCATTCGGCAGTTTTATACGCCATCTTGTTTAAAAAATGGCAGCCGTTTAAAGATTTCACTTTTTAAAAAATGTACCAAAAAATTAGAAATCCAAAAAAATTTTACCTTTAAATGTTCGGCCTTGATACAAGGATTCAGAGTATTTTTTGTTTTCTCTCTATCTTTAAAAATGGCTGGGATAAAACAGTTTGGAATTCCAATGTGGATTATATTTCTATAATCAGGTTTCATTTATGAGCATTAGAAAACGCAGTTTCTTTCAAATTTACTTTATTGTAACCAAAGCTGCTTCTCTCATAAATTTAAAACTACATAATAACACCTACCAGCATCAAATTTGTGCCAAATCTGGCAGTTTGGTGACCAAATAAATCACCTTAAATCAAGCCAACTTTGCTGTAGCTGATTAAAATTAAATCACCTTAAATGAAGCCAACTTGGCTGTAGCTGATTAATTTAGCGAAATTCTCATTCAATTTCCATATCGACTGAAACTAAAATTGATTTTTTTCTTTAATCGGGTACCATGCATTTTATCTTCGCATGTTTGAGTAAAATTAGCTGAATTTTTAAAAACAAAGAATAGTGAAGCTGCCTTTTCCACCCAGTACAGGCCAGTAGGACTTTTTCAATTCCATGAATTGAATCTGCATGTCTATTACATGTATTATTATTTTCATCAGTCTGAACTTTGAAATCTTAGCATTAGGGATGCATAAAATATTCAGTATTCGGCCATACTACTGAATATTCGGTTAGGCCGAATATCAAACTATTCGGTATGCCGAGTATCAAGCTATTTGGTATGCCAAATATTTGGCCAGACCGTACACTTAAAAGACCTTTTTAAAAAATATTTATAAAAACTTAAAACAACTGTCAAATTTTTAACTGTCAATTATTGAAGATGTTTAATAATTAGAAATAGAATTATATTTAAATAAAAGAGAATGCTTTTACATTTTTTATTTGCTATTTGAAAAGTATCACATAAGAAAATTAACCAATAATGACGATTTTAGTCCCTTCCTGACAAATAAACAGTATATGACTGTACAATTTTTCTTTCCCTTTGATATTAAAATATTTGTTTTAGAATATAAGAAAATTTAATTCATTTTTTTCAATTCAGAGAGGAACCCATGAAATTTAAAATTTTACCAATTAAATAAGCTTTAAAACTATCCTCTTCTTAAATAACAATTCACAGCATTTTTTTTTTTTTTTTTTTTTTGTGTGTAAAATTTGCTTGTAAAAAGATCTTGTTTATCAATACGAAAGTATGCGTGTTAAATATTATGTAAAATTGTTTCAATATTTAACTTTTTAATACATTCAAATTCTGAAATTTAAAAGTAATCAGCAAGCCGAATATTCGGTATTCGGCCGAATAATTACTATTCGGCAGGCGGCTTGATAGTCACTATTCGTCTAGCTGAATATTCGGTATTTGGTTTACCTGTTGGCCGAATATTCGGCATTCGGAATTTGGCCAAAATCACTATTCGGCGGATCCCTACAACATATACATATTTTTTTTTAAGTGAAATGCTCTATTTTTTTTCTTTTCTTTTTTTAATAACAAGGAAATTCAAAATCATCATTGTAGTGTTTTTGTTTTTCTGTTTCAGCTTTGGAAAAAAGGTACTGCTCGGTGCAAAGAATGTCCCAGGTGTAAAACAGCTATAGAAAAGACTGAAGGTTGTGATCATATGATCTGTATTACGTGTAAAGCTCATTTCTGTTGGGTTTGCTGCAAAGAATTTCCTTCGGCTGGAGATGTTTATAATCACATTCCTTTCTGCGATCAGTATCCAAAATGGTGATGCTGTTTTGTAATTGTAAGACATTTTAGAAATTGTTCTTAAAAAAGGGACCAGAGGTGCTCTGCAATTGTTATATGATGCAATTTTAGGGCTCTTTTTCTTTTTACGACATTTGTATTTTATATATTTTTTTTCCTTTTCCGTACACACATAGCATAAGGAAATTATTTGATAATGATAAAAACTTGATTATGGAAATATTGGTATATTTCAAATATTCCTCTTGGTTGAATGTGTTGCAGGCCGCTGCCACAGGAACTGTATACGTTTTTAAAGAAATTGGCTAATGGGTCTGGTATCTAAATATTTTTAACCATATTTCAACCATTCTGCGATAAATAACTGATAAAAATTTTCTCTTATATTGCAATTAAATAATTTTTATTGCTCCAGTTGAACTTATGTCAATACAACAACTATGTTTAACCAGTAACAAAAAAGATTTTACTAAATAAAAACATCTGGAGATATTTAATGTTAAAGATCTCAAAATAGTTCCATTATAAAAGTTCTGTAGAAGCAAAACCTATACGTAAGTTTTTTTTTTCTTTTTAAGGATAGACATTAGAAGCTCACGATGTGCAGACTGTATTTATTTTTTTCAATATGATTACTTTTTGTAGGTTTTTTTTTTCACTTTTAAATTCAAATTTTCAGCATTTCAAAAGCTATTTTTTTATATTTTAAATTGTTACCAATTGTAAAAGCAGCGCAAAGAATAAGATTTCCTTTGAATTAAAAATTTATTTACACGTTACTATTATAAACATAAAAAAGAAAAAAATTCAAATTAGAATTAAATAATTACATGTTCAAAGCAGAAAAATATTGAAAATTACATCATAAAAAATGTATTTATATGTAAATATTAAAAAAGAAAGAACTTTAAAACAATAAATTCATTAATATGCGTTAAAAGCAGTAAATGGGAGAAATTACGTCATATTTAAAATAGCCAAATAATAATATTGACAAACAGTTCAAATTTTAAAATACATTTACACGACACATTTGTTTCATATTTCGAATTGATCAATTATTGTTGCCAATTCTAAGACAGAGCAAATAATAATATTTCCTTTCTAACAACAAAAGTATTTTGACGTGAATATTAAAAGAGAAAGAAAACTTTGGTGAAAATTATGTCAGATATAAAACGATACATTTATAATATCTTATTTATAACAATTTTCTTATAGCATTGTTAAAAAATACTGGGAGGCAAAGACACTGTTTACTTAGTTCATTTCATATTAGATTATTTTCAAATGTTTAATTGATCTTATTTAATCTAACACAAAAACTGTTTTAACAGCTGATGATTCGGCCTTAAAATTCTACAATCAAACATAAATAAATGGAAACTCGTTTACAGGGAGATCGCCACAGGCTTTTAATTATAATTCAATCTTCCATAATCATTTTAAAGCCAATCAAATTAGCCTGCTTTTAGAATCTGTGGTGTCTGAACGACGCATCTTGACGAGCATAGCTCGTAGGCGACAAAGCCCCCAAGTACTTTTTAAAAAATCAAACGAAATACTTTTTTAACATTTGCAAAGTATGCTAAAACGGTCCTTTTTGGTGCAAAATAAAAGTTGTAATTCTCATAACTCTTGAAACTTGAAACTAATTATTGCCTGGATTGCTTATGTTTGACACCAACTTTGATTGTGAATCTATTTACGGAATATTAGCTGTATATTTTAAATGTTTTACTAGAATAAATTACATATGGTACATTAAATATTTTTTCAGTGACTTTTGGATTGCCTCAATGCAAATTGTAGTATCTGAATACAAATTATTCTATAAAGTGTTCGGAAAGCCGAGTGAAATCAATCTACATTTTTTTAAATAATTTGTCTTGTGTTGTCACTTATATTTCTATATTTTTATCTATTATTATTGTTATAGTTTGGAGCTAATTTTTGTTCCATTTTTTAAATTGTTGACTATTTTGAGGAATATGTGTAGATATTATACTCATTAACAAAAGACTTATAATCAAACGTGGAAAAACTGAAAAAAAAAATAACTTTTGATATTTGATTTTTTTTTTTTTAAGTAATTGAAAAATAAAGAGAGCTTACTTGAACTCAATAATATATATATATACGTATCATAAATTTCATGTGTGACAATTACCGTATTTTCCTGCGTATAATCCGCAGAGTAGCTGTTAAAAAACCTCAAAAATTTTAAGTGCGGATTATCTGCTGAAATTCTTTTTAAGCAGAAGTTCACGTCAGATATTCAGTTTCTATTGTCAGTCATAAAATAAAAATGTAAACAGCTATCACATGATTGTCTGCTATCGACTGTTCGCGGAGTTGCTCGTGATTGGTTCACGTATGACGTAATCGTGCTAGTGGGTTCCATTTTTTGTTAAATTTGGTAGCTTTTTGGCAACTTGCTTCTATGAAGAACAAAGCGTTTCTCAACTCGTCTCTTTCAAAAATTTCAATCTCAATCATTATGAAACATAAACAAACAACTTTGAAACATCGTATATTGTTATAATAATGTCAAAAAACGTGTTAGTTACACTGCAGAATTTAAACTGAACGTTATTAAAAAAGCGGAAGATGTTGAAGATGATTTAAAAACAGCAATTATTATTAAATTATCTGTATTCATAAGAAATTCTACATTTTAGGGGCTATACTTATATAACGTTATCAACTTTTTGGTAATTTTGGACCCCCCCCCCCCCGGTAATGATATCGTCATCAATGTCTAATTTTTTTTTTCCTTTTGTTTGGAGTGATATATGCTTCACTAAAATTTCACTTTATATATGAAATAGCTTTATATCAAATAACACTTAAAAGAAATAGTTACTATTTAAAAGAATCTAACAATATATTTTTGTTGCATTAATCATTCAACAGTTAATAATGTATTTTTGCACTTGCAGCTGCACGGGGAGAGGGGGCCGCAGACAGAGCTTCTTATCAACAAAACAGATGGACAACATTCTTTCTCTTTTCTTTACTAGTAAACACAACTATTAATTCAAACATAATTCGCATATGTTTTCTCGAAAAGCGTATTATATATGCGTACACATGTGACAGAAGAATTGGAATGACAAACGTTGGAGTAGTCCATATTTTGGAATTAAATAATTTTATAATCATTTAATGATATAATAATATCTTTGCATTTTCATAAAAATGTATAAGAATAAAAAACATATTATTTTGACGTAAAGACAAAGTTACAAATAAAAAGAGGAAATTTTGGTTTGATCAAAAATGACAACGATATCATAAGAAAACGCCCCCCTACCCCTAGAGATATCTTACGATATTATGTGCCAGACACCCCCCTCCCCCCTAAAATGATAACGTTATATATGCATAACCCCTTATATATAAGATTCAATCAATAAAAAGGCATTTGTATTTTTTAACTTGTAATTATTTTATAATGATTTTTATTTTATTTACAAGCATTTTATTACAATTATCATTTAAATAAAGCAACTAAATAAATAGGGAGGTGGTTTATTAATAGTACTTTGGAATGTTGAAAATAATGAGTAATCCTCGTATAGTCCGGCGTATAATCCGCAGATTATATGGCGGTGCGAATTATCTGCTAAAAAAAATTTTTCAGTGCTAAAAATTGCGACTGCGAATTATACACAGGAAAATATGGTATATTTTTTTAAATTAAAAGTACTGTTTGTTTTTTACTTAAAATAAATATATCTGACCTTATGTATATAATAATTTATGTGTTTGAAAGTATAAAAAGTATTTTATGTACTTAACTATAAGGATTGCATAAAAATTTCACAAAATATATTATTTATTTTAAAATATTAATATAGTTACTACATTAGGATGGTATAAAAAGTATATTTTCTGAGATTTAAATAAGTAGAGAAAGAGAGGAGTGTAAAAAGAAAGAAGCTTGTTTGTGTGTATGTGTTGACGATGGCGGTGTCAATGGCTAGAGAAATCTATTTCACCTAGAGCTCTACAACTTTGATAAGGACAGACAGACCGACAGGTTTGAATGCACCTGAGACTGACATTTTTCATTTTGTTAATTTGACAAGATATTAATTTAAAATTATCATTGAATGCTAATGAACATGCTTAAATTTTTGGCAGCTCACAAATGTTATACAGTAGAGTTCCGATTGTCTGAGTTAATCACCAAGCTCACCTCGGATAAGCAAAAAACTCGGATAAACTGGATTTACACAAATCGTCACCAATTAAGGAGATGAAACATAAATTTTCACTTAATTCATTAATTTTTATGGTACTAGCAACATTTCTTTGATGTACATTTCTGTTACTTTTAAGATAAACGGGGAATGAAATTGTTTCTTTGAAAAAGCCCTTGATAGTTTTTTTTTTTTTTTTTTTTTTGAAAAAAAAAATTATGGCAATTTTTTCCCCCCATTCTGACCAGAAAATCAGAGTTCAAAATTTTTACGGCTGCTCTTTCATCTTCATCTAACACTTCATTTATAATAGATGTTTCATAATAATAGAAGCCATCAGTCCATCAGAAGAAAATAACTCAGTTAAAGCGGAAAATCGGTTAAGTGGGACTCGGATAATCGGGACTCTATTGTAAAACCTTTCAAAACATAACGTGTATAAAATCCTGCCTTAGATGAAAATATTTCGTGTGCCAATAAAAAAAGAACACAATACATTTATTATAAACAGAATATCTATTAAATAGAATCTTGTCTAAAATGTTAACTTTTTCTTTTGTGGTTCTGTCTAAGCAGGTTTTACTGTGTATATTGCAGTTCTGGAAAATTTTCTGACTTTCACATATATGTGTTGTGCTTTTTCTGTATTTTGAAATTGCGATCGCCAGGTCCACTATGGAGGTACAAAAAAAGAAAAATACATGTGTTTTATATGGTACCTTCCTGGTTGTAATGACATATTTTGTTTTTTAAAAAGTATGAATATTTATTATTAAAAAATAATAATAATAAATAAAATAATCTAGAAGTCATTATGGAACAAAAAGTTCACTATTTCCTTGGAAAATTTCCGATTTTCCATCAGCGTTAAATCCATTTAACCTTCCATCAGTTTTCCGTTTATCAGTTTTTAAAAATGTATGACTATTTATTATTTCTAAAAAATAAATAAATAAACGAATCTAAGAAGTTATTATTGAACAAAAAAATTCGCTATTTCCTTGGAAAATTTCCGATTTTCCATCCGGGATGTAGTGGAGGATCTACGAAGATATACGCCGTATACCTTTAAAGAAGATCCGTATACTCTCTGTTTCTCAAATAAAACAATAGCGTATACTCTAGCCATGAACTTTCATGACTCTAGCATACACCTTCTAGCATACACCTTCTGAAATGAAAGGGCAGTTGACGTCACTGTTGGTCGAATTACTGTTGGTCAGTAAGAAAAACCTGTTCATTCATTATGACTTCTACCTGTACACACGAGCTAGGGAAATTTGATTGGTCTACGTTTAACAGGTCTCTGATATCATTGGCCTACGTAGCCAAGATTATTCCTGCAATGATCGTTATGACAAAAATGTAGTTGGTATATTAGTTGACGGAAGTGTTTGTTTGTAAACATGTCCTTTCCTTTATACCGTGTGCCCTCTGGTATTTTTACGACTACAACACTGTTTTCCATGTTCACCGGCTATCATAAAACTGGCCACTCATAAAAGCAATCTAAATTCATTCTTTTTGTCCGATATAGTAAATTTCATGTTCTTTTCAATAAAGCTTGTTCAGAACGATTTTTTAATTTTCTATGTTTTTTATCACTGTTTTACCAAAGATGAGAAATTCCTTTTTTATCTTCTTAGCTCTATTTTATACCTAATGCATACAGTCTCATAAATTGATTCTGTAAAATCAGTACACTTAGGGACCAAAGGTTTTTCGGATTATAGATTTTAATGGACTATAGATCATCCCTTTGTTTACATTTTATTTTTTAAAGTTTGACTATAAATTAGGAGCAATGTGCACTGCACAACAATTACAATTACAATGGAAAAGAAAAAAAATAATGTAACATTGGTTTAATATATTTAATAACTAAGTTAATTTAAAGAAAAATTAAATAACCAAACAAACAAACATTAATGCCTATTTAAAATAACAATTTCTATTTTGATTTGATTGTCTCTTTTTACCATGTACAAATTTTTAATAATACTGCTCATGGTTTGGCGATATATACCAGTGGATATGTATCTTAACATATATCTGATATTTATTTTCACAATATCATGAAGTTTGATACTTTTGATAATTTCAAATTATTGTGTATGATATTTTTTATATTTTCAATCAAAAAAAAAAGTGTGAATGAATTTTTTAACTATTATTGACTATATTGCTCTGTAGATAAAGAACTGTTGCTCTGGCAATCTTTTTTAGTATTTTAATATCCCTATTTACTATTTTAAGTTCATAAATATGTTTACAAAACTCTTATATGAAAAATTCTTACTTGCACACAAATTTTTTTAACTTAAACTGTGATTTGTAATGAAACAGTAATGTAACGTGATGTAATATTTTCATTATTTTCCTAGTAATCAGCATCCAAAAAACTATAAAAAAACACAGTTCACTTTACAGACAATTGTTTCATTGCAGATCTGTGTAATTGAATTGTGACCCTATGTTCTTGCGTGATTTTTGTTTGTATCCAAATGCATCATTTGTTTTTTTTTCATATTTGTCATAATTGGTGCATTACACTACCAATCATAGACATAAATAGACATATATTATAGACAGAAATCTAGATGTAATTATAGAATCACTCTATGTGTAATACCAGATGTCCCAAAAATGATGGGTTTATTTGAAATTTTATATTTTATTTCTATTTTTACTTTCTTCTATCTTCAATAGAAGACAGTATTGTAATCGAAATTTTTTTCGACTTCCGGTTTTCGACGGATTTACACGTTTTAGGAGTCAAAGAGCCCAAAAAACATGTTTATAGAAAATGTCTGTCTGTCCGAGTGTCTGTCGCTATTGTACCATCAAAACGTGTATGAAGTTATGCATAAAATTGAACCATTTTTTTTTTTTTTTTGAGCTTTTGGCTATGGCAAGCAGGTCCTCCCTTAATTAAAAAAAAAATCCGCTGGAAGGGGGCGCTGTAATAGCGATTTTTGTGCCATTTTCATTATTGTACCATCGAAAAGTGTATGAAGTTATGCGTAGAATTGAACCAATTTTTTTTGTGTATGTTTTTCGCCATGGCAAGCAGGTCTTCCCTGAATTTGGAAATATTCCGCCGAAAAAGGGCACTATAATAACAAATTTTGTTTAATTTTCTTGATTTTTCGTAGTTCTATTGTACACCGGTAGCTCGTGAATCGACAGGAACTTTGCATCCCTATAAGCCGGCTATTCGCGAACACCTAATATACATCAGAATAACGGAAAACTATCGATTTTAATAAATACAGTGGAACCCGGTTAAGACGCGTTTCAAGGGAGTGGACCAAACTCGCGTATTAAGCGGGATCGCGTATTAAACGTGATTTGCATAATGTTGCAGGAACTGGTCTTATTTACACATTTAATCGTCTAAATGAACTTTAGAGCTGTCATTTACATGTTTAGGGTAAAAAATTGCGTCTTTTACGTATATTTAGATTTAGATTTAATTGTATTCCATTTCAACTGATTGTTTCTTTTTATAGGACCAACTGGAATAACAACGTAAAATAAATATGGATTCAAACATGGCTTTATTATGGATTAATGCGTTGCAACTAAAAATAAAATAACAAAAATAATTTTCCTACCTGACTATTGTTTAACTGAAAGAAAAAATATTAAATCTTTGAAGCACAATCCAGTTTTAAAAATCCTATTTAGTACTTGTAATTATCAATACCATTATAATCTGTCCTTCTTTTTAATATAAGAAAAACTATCCTTATTAATCTTTGTGTAAAAAGTAATGTTAGCATAGCAAAAAGTAAAGAAAATATAAAAGAATTATCCAACTGCAGTCATATTTACTTATTCGTTACAACTTTCATTTGTTGTTGCCCATAATATGCATTATAAATCGTAGTTATGATAAAAGACGTTGATAGTACGTTTGAAACCTCACTAACAACTGGTATGGTCATGTCTAATCATAATAATTTTTACTTTCTTCTAACTTCACAAGAAGAAAGTAAGTGGATTCGTGAAAAATTTCGGCTTCCGATTTTTGATGGATTTATACGTTTTAGAAGGTCCTGAACACAATTTAATGGTTTTTAGAAAATGTCTGTCTGTGAGCCTGTCTGTCACTCTGTGAGGCTGAGGTGACATAAATTTTGTGGGCGCTCTATCTCAAGAACTAATGCTCGGAATTTCACAAAACTTTAGATTCCGTTAGACCTTCATATAAACTGGTTCTAATTACGTTTTGGTGTAAATCAAGCGATATGTTGCGCTGCTATGATGCATTTTTCTCGATTTCCGCAATAGCTATATCTCAAGAACTATTGCACGGATTTTCACAAAACTTCAAATTCATGATATAATTTGATGCTTATTACTTTTTGGTGAAAATCGCCCAACAGGTGGTGCCCTATGCTACATTATTCATGATTATATAAATAGCTCTAACTCAAGAACAAATGCACGAATTTTCGTCAAACATCAGATTCATTTAGTCCCTGATATAAATTAGTTCTTTTTAACTTTTGGTGCAAATCGCCCAACAGATGGCACTTCTATGCTGCATTTTTCAAGATTTCCGCAATAACTGTATCTCAAGAACTAATGCATGAATTTTCATCAAGCTTTAGATTCAGTTAATTCCTGGTATAAATTGGTCCTAATTAGTTTTTGGTGTAAATCGCCCAACAGGCTGCGCTGCTATGCAGAATCTTTTACAATTTCCGCAATAGCTCTATCTCAAAAACTATTGCACAGATTTTCATCAAACTTCAGATTCAGTTAGAAGTTGATATAAGTTGTTGATGATTAGATTTTGGTGCAAATCACCTAACCGGTGGCGCTGATATGCTGCATTATTCAGGAAGTATTAAGATGTATGAGATACAAATAATTTTTGGGATTGCCACATCCGACTAATTATAACATGTGTGAGTATCCTGAATTCACCTATATCTCTCTAATACAGTAAAAACATACACGAAGTGAGACACAAAGAATGTTACAGGCGGGATCAAAGAAGAATTGCAGTTTTGCTAAGCGGGTTTTTGTTTTCTTCAAATATCCACCACTATATTCGATTACTAATTTTTGCCTTTATTAATATGTTATTAAATAAAGTATATAATACTATTCAGGAACTTTGTTTCTCATCTTAATAAAAACAATTCCGCTAAATTGGCAACACTCGAGAAGAGAGGAGGATTGATCAACGAATTCGCGTCTTAAGCGTGATTTTTCCCCCGCAAAGAACCGAAAATTTATCGCGTATTAAGCGGGATCGCGTAATAACCGTTCGCGTATTAAACGTGATATTTTTGCATTAGCTTTATGGGCGATGTTCAAGGGACCGGAAAATATCCGCGTATTAAGCGGGATCGCGTATTAACCGTGAACGTCTTAACCGGGTTCGACTGTATCATGATCGAGATTAACTCATTTTTACTCCAATTAATTGACTGGAGCAGAAATTTAAGTTGAAAGTCAAAATTGATGTAGTATTGAACTAATAAATGTGAAATATTAACATTTGTAACAACATTTTGAAATATTAAGTTATATGAGATAGAAGAAAGTTTTGGGATTGGCCCATCCAACTAGTTCTAATATTAAATTGATACAACTTAAGTATTATTCTCTCTCAAAATTTGCTTTTTTACCAAGTACATTGCTGCAAAACGATACATTTCTGTCACTTGCCATTAAAAAAAAAAAAAAAAAAAAAAAAAAAATCTAAATAAACCCGTCATAACACTAAAAGCATCGGAAATTTTTCTAAAGTTTTATTTTTAAAAAAGTACACCACAACAGTCAAATTGGCTGCTAAGGCGCTTCTAGTGTTAAGACACCCAGTATGATATGAAGTGTCCTTTATGATATGAATAATGGGTACTTTTCCATTAAAGGAACACCACTTGTAATTTTGTTCCAAATATGGTAAACTTTTAATTTCACCTGGACAAATATAGTAACCTGATTATTGCAGAAATGATGCTTTCATTCAAGATTTGTTTTTTCTATGCGTTTATTATTATTATTATCTTTTTTTTTTTTTTTTAGATTTAATATGACATGTACAATACGGCAATCGCCAAATGATGAATACTCTGTGATCAAATTCTTATAAGACAAAGGCATATTTATATTGTGATATTTTTTCATAAAAACATATGATAAAACTATGTATTTTTGATACTGATACACCAAAATGGCACAACAACAACACAAAAAAGGACATATGTACAGAAATTTAGGTGTTCAAGATTTCTGCATCTCGTTACTAACTACTCTTTGATTTTTTTTTTTTTTTTTTTTTTTAAGCGCTTATTACTGAGAAGTTTCTGAAAAAAAGCAAATACTTTCATAAGTGGTAAATATAATTAAATATATTCATAATACAATTATTCTCAGTTCTAGCTTTCAGGGGATACCCAGTTGCAATGCAACCTCACTTCCTGTATATGAGTATTTGTTTAACACAATTTAGAGGAATCATAAAAATCACATCTAACCGTAGTATTATAGATATACTACAATAAAAGTAAATAAAGATAGTATTAAAAAGGTAATAAAGTGTCTTTATTGCAAGAGATAGAAGACAAAGCAATTAGAAGTGTAGAAAAGGTCAATAATATCGAATCGACATTGGCTAATCCAAGATTAGGAAGTGGAACTTCCTTGGAAGGAACCAAATAGTCTTAAAAGCAGAAGAATTGAGAAAATATAACTATAAATTTAAATATTGAGATAGCATAGTGACTAGAAAGTTTCATACAGAGAAGTTTAATCTAATATATAAAAAGGAAAATTTGTTTGTTTGTCTGTAATTCTATACAAATCCAGAATTGTGAAATGTTACGTACATGTGTATTAAAACATGGTGGAGGCAACTAAAGTAATCCGGAATCAAAATAATGTATAGTTAATTTTTGATTAATAAAAACCCACCAATTTAACAGCAATTTCCTATCAAATTTAAACATTTTTCGTTATAGTAGTTGCCAACAATTAAAAATACGCAATAAAGTTCTTACCACAACAATTGCTTTTCTATTGCAAGATTTCCACATGAAATATGAAAATGAAATAAATAGTTTAAAAAAAGTGAATATTACGTCATAACTTTTCTATTGCAAGATTTCCACGTGAAAAATGAAAATGAGATCTATTCCATATATATACGTGTGTGTTTTTATTGTTTGTTTTATACTGTATGTTTAATAATGAAATCGATTTTTCAAAAAAAGCATTCATAAAAAAGTCCGGGCAACGCTGGGTTCTTTAGCTAGTATAGAATAAAAGGTTTAATTTAAACTGTTTAAAAACTGTCAAATAACTCGTCATAGCTGGATCACAAAAAAGCAAGATAATGTAACATATATAAGACTAGCATAATTTATAAGAAAAAAAAAATGGATGCAGTCATTCATAATGCAGATAATCTTCATAAAATGGTCAACTTTATGTTGGTTGTTGGTTGTGCAGTAAAACATTAATTAATTTTCTTGCTTAGAAATTTTCCATTGTATTTTGTACTTAATAAAATAGTTATTATTTTCATTAAACTGTACATATATCATTGACTTTCCATTGTCATCATCAATTAGCTTCCGAATGTCCTTTTCCTAATATTTATACCTGCCTAATTAGGTTACTTTGTCACCGACATTTGGGATTGGCACGAAGTGGTCAGGGCCCGAATTATGCAGGGGCATGCGGGGCAGCTGCCAAGCCCCCCCCCCCTTTTAGGGGACCCCCATGAGAGTAATCAAGATTTTCATTAAAAGGTGCCAAATGATTAAAATTACCCAAAAGTAACGAAAATTCATGTATTTTCAAACATTTAGGAAGGGAGTGCAGTCCCCCTTCCCTTTTCTGCTTCCAGTACCCCCACCACCCATGCAAAAAACAAACTATATCATTAGAAAACTAATGATTAAAATTCTATTATGACAACTTAGTATTCTATTGTTTTCAAAAGAAATTCTTTATTAACGTTTTCTACATAACATGGTAAGTTAAAACCATTTATTATGACCCATTTGGGGCATTTTCTTTTAGGCATCTTATAACGTACGTAGATAAGCGACGTTTGCAAAGAAATACTCGTGTCAACCAATGTATCCTTTTTCCTAGTATTATCATACTAGTATTTTTTCTTAAAGTTGTGACCATTTTTTGTGATACTCTGTATACAGATGTGAGTAATACCGGGTACAAAATTTATGCATACTTGCAATATGTATGAAGTTTAGTTGTAGCTACTTACACATTATTCGCAAAAATTTTTTATAGATAGATAGAAGCCCCCCCCCCCCCCAGAATGATTCTTGCCCCGGGACCCCCCATAGCCAAGTCGGGCCCTGGAAGTGGTGTTTGTCTAATGAAAAAGTACCAAAAAGTGTCATTTTGATACTTTCTTTGCATATTTTATAAATGAATTTAATATGTTAAGGTGTGCTTGTGTATTTTCTTGGATGTACTTAAAATTTTGCTATGATCTTCTGTTCTTGAGTAAAAGTAGAAAAATTGCCATAAAAATATTTTCAGTTTGAATTTAAAAAAAAAGTCCATTATTAATATTGCCAGATCAAGTAAAAAAAATCACCTGAAGGAACTTCTAAGACATTTGCACGGATAAAAATCTGTGGCTCTACCTTTTTATATTTAGAAAATTCTCTTTTTCTCCTAGAATTTTTTTTTTTTTTAACAACTTGCACCTCCAAATTGAATGTCAAAAGCAGATGCCAACTGCACAAGTTTTGACAAGAAGTTCCTGATTTTTGGCCTAACTCCTATCTGTTTGCTTTATTTACAGTATATTTCTAATGACTTTGTATTATTCTTAAAGAAATTTAATCTTTTCCTATGATCTGCTCTGAAAGCCATATCATAACTTGCTACGTTCAATCTTTCTCTACCTCTTGTATCAGTGTTAGTGTTCACTTTATTCTTACTTCAGTAAAATATTAATACCAAAAATAAATAAAAAATAAAATAATAGAATATTTCAGTCACATCATTTTTGTTTTATAATTTTTAATTTTTATTGCAATGTGATGAAACGGATAACAAAATTCATTACTAAACTTTTTCACTTTGTTCTTTATCAATCTGATAAAAATAAAAGCAAAGAAGATTTCAGAAGGTGTGAAGAACAACTTTCCATTGTCAGTCTATTGTCATTTATATATACAGTAGATCTTTATAACGCAAACCTAAAAACGCAAGCTTGTGCGTTAGATAGAATTTTGCGTTATATGGATCACCTATCATACAACATTAAATTTACTTTGCAAACATGGCCAAATGTCTCAAACATATCAAAATGCATTAGAATATCTTTATACTGCATTCCTTGTTATCAGGAGTTATCCAGATTATAAATGTTTGCCTAATATTTAATATAGATCATTTAACTTACTGTTAAATTTACTTTATAAATATGGTCCAAATATGTCTGTACCAAAACTGCATATATATTAAGTGTACAATGTTAATGCTGCAATCTGCCGTAAATTGACACAGCTCTGAGAGCGGGGTTGATAACGCAAAAACGCAGTTTTTAGTACGATGTCATATATGACAGAATATCTACTCTCTGTGCATCTTTTGCCATGGGCGTAATCTGGCGGGGGCAAGGGGGGGCATATGCCCCCCCAGTTTTTTAAGAGCAGGGGCAAGACATGTATTTTGCCCCTCCAGTTTTTTGTCTTGTTTTCGAATTTCTGTATTTCCTTTTTCGCTTTTTTTTACCCCTTTAGTTTAATAATTTATATTACTATCTTGGGTTTGAACTATAATTGGATACAGCAAAATCAAAACAGCCAGAATTAATGTTTTCACGTTGACATAAGTAATTTTTCTTATGTCTTGACAAAACCTTCTGCCATAATAACAGTTCAAGAGATTTTTTTTCCGCCTCCCTTTTTTTCCTTTTTGTACAAAGTAGAAAACTTATTTTCCTCTTCATTTTCAGTTATGTTTTTTTGGGGGGGGTGCACGTGTGCGAAGAGGTGGGAAAAGATATCACGATTACTGTGTCTTGACTCTGACCATTGTCCTTTTTCGCAAGATAATATAAGCACAAAACAAGAACTTCCTGGCCCTCAGGGCTCTCGACTATAGTGACGCTCCTTGAATATACTCGTAGCGTCAGTCCAGTACTGGTGAACTGAGGAAATTCTCATGGCGTCTGGATATACAGATGCACACACATTCCGTTCTCTGGCGTCGTACTTACAGGGACTAGAGTCTTGCACATGTCGCGTTGTACCCGGTTGTACCCTTGGGCGTAATCTGGTGAGGGCAAGTGGGGATCACATACCCCCTAGTTTTTCAGGAACAGGGCAAATACCTTTTGCCCCTACAGTTTTTGTATCGCTTTGTAGTTAAAGCCCAGCTTTGTATTTCATTTTTTTTTTTATTTAACCATTTATATGCTATTTTGCGCACGAACTGGCGTAAGCATTGGATAATTCAAAATAACCAGAATTAACGTCTTCACGTTCATAGAAGTAATTTCTGATGCAGTAGTCAAAGCTCAAGTAAGAATATTTCCTCTGCTCTATTTTTCAGAAAAACGGAACTATTTTTCCTTTTTTATTTTCATAGAACTATTTAAATGCACATGTGGGATAAATCTCTTGATTACTGTCTTTTGATTCTGACTATTGTCATTAGGGTTTCCTTCATCTGACGAAACCCTATTCGTCTTACTCGTCTGTCTGTCTGTCTGTCTGTCACAGTGCCCGTAACTATATATGTTGGAGACTTGTAATTTTGCATACTTATAGCTGAACACCTCACATCAAACGACAAATCGTAAAAATTTGAAAATGTAGTAATTAATGGACGTTGTTAATTAAAAAAAAAAACAATTACAAGATCTGAAAGGCATTCATGATTCAACAAAAGCATAATTTTTTTTATCGAATTATAAAAACTATCTCTTCCATGGATTAAAACCAGGTGTCATTTTAACGGCAGATAAGGACTAGCGATTGCTTTAGGGCGCTTTTATTTCTTTTCTACTCATCCCAGAAATTCGAAATTAGTACCACAAGACGGGGGAAAAATCAGCTTTCAGAAATTCTAAAAATTATCTCAATCGTACCATAAAAACTTTGAAATTCGTTAAAAATCGAGAAAAAAATCTTTTATTTTCCTTCATTTGTGAAGGCGACAGATGTCTGATGAATTGAATTTTCGGCGATAACCAGAGTATATAAAACAGGTGCGGTCTTGCGGTCAGAAACAGACTCAGAATTCAGAATTTTTATATAAGACCAAATTTAAATATCGATTTCCGAGCTATGATTTTTATGCCATCCGACGTAAAATTTCATTCTCTTTCTGAATATGTCTTTATTTTTAAATTTCGATAATCAGAAGCGAAGATAATTAAATGTTTGGTAATTAAAACCAGAATTGCATTTTTTGCACGGCAGGCCAAGTGGCACGGAAAGGAAAAGAGTTACATTTTTACCCGGTAGCAAAAAGCGCGTGACGTGCGTCGCAGATTTATTTTGGACCTTGCAGATAAATTTGCCAACTTGAAAAAAAAAAGTATCTTCTTAAAAAAAAAAAAAAAGTACGAAAATTCTGACAAAAAATATCGTGAATTCGACAAATGGTCCCAAAAAAATCGGTAATTTATAGCCAAAGGGTCGCTGCAAACACGCAAATTTCGTCAAAAGATCCTGGACATAAACTTGAATTCTGTCCTAAGGTTGTGTGAAAAATACAAATTTCTGTCACAGGATCGCGGAAAAACGCGAATTTAGTCAAAGGATCGCGGAAAGAACTTTAATTTAGTCAAACGATTGTGGGGAAAATGCAAATTTAGTCAAACGATCGGAAAAAAAAAAAAAAAAAAAAAAAAAAAAAAAATGAAAATTTATGTCAAATGATCGTGAAAAAACGCAAATTTATGTCAAAGGATTGCGGAAAAAAATGCGGAATTTCGTTAAAAGATCCCCAAAACCGTAAATTTCTGCCAAAAGATCGCTGTTTAAACTTGAATTTTATCCAAAAATTCCAGATAAAACATGAATTTCGTTCCATGAGCGCGGGGAAAAAAGCAAATTTCTGTCACAAAATTGCAGAAAAGGCTTGAATTTCGTCAAAGGATCGAGGAAAAAACACGAATTTAGTCAAACGATCGCGAAAAAGAAAAACAAATTTAGTTAAACAATCGCGAAAAAACGCAAATTTCTCTAAAAGGATTGCGGAAAAAAGCGGAATTTCGTCATACGATCGCGAAAAACGCAAATTTCTGCCAAAGGATCGCTGTAAAAGCGCGAATTTCGTCAAAAGATCTCGGGAAAAACGTGAATTTCGTCCCAGGGGTGCCGAAAAAAACGCAAATTTCTGTCACAGGATCGAGGAAAAAGCACGAATTTCGTCAAAAGATCGAGGAAAGGACACAAATTTAGTCAAACGATCGCGAAAAAAAGCAAATTTCTGTCAAAAGATCGCGGTAAAAACTCGAAATTTCATCAGAAGATCGCGAAAAAAGCAATTTTCTGCCAAAGGATCGCGGTAAAAACTCAAATTTCGTCAAAAAGACGCCTGATGGATGTACAGAATTCTTAAATTTTAACTTATTCCTGACTCCTACTCTTGTAATGATAACTTCTTATCATTAAATGTAATATTTGTTTTTTCTTTCAGTTAAAGAAAAAAATAAATCTCTGTTCTCTTAATATATCTCTTATTATATATGAAAGATCTGATAAGATTTCTGTGAAATAGATAATCAATGTGGTCACTCTTTTCCTTATGTGTTATTCTATGCCATTTTTATGCAAGTATCTAAAAGTGTGCTGGAATAGTATTTGTTCTCGAGTATATGAACCATGTTACAGATTCATTATTATTTAATTCTTCATAAAATATTAATTTTTGCTATTTACTTATTTAGGTTAATATTATAGTTGGAATATAGTTCTATTTATTTATAGTATTAATCAGCAAGAGCCCTATTTATTTTAACACTTATAATGCTTGTACATAATCGCAGTACAGATTTTTTTTAACTATTGATTTTACAAATTTGGTTCTTTCGCATCCGGATGTTATTTCGTACGCTGATTCGTAAAATCTAAATTTAAAAAAAATCGGGATCACAACTTTCCGGTTTATGAAAAAATCGATTTTTAAACATAAAAGTCCTTCCGGCCAGTGCCGGGAGGAAGAGGTAGCTTTCATAATCCTTATTTAAAAAAAGCCAACTTATATCATGCAAACACACGAAGCTCAATTTAGTGGAAACCGAATATAGGAGATTCAATACTAATTTTTATCAATATAATGAATGAGAATTTCGCGAAATTAGTCAGCTTTATCCAAGCTGCTTTTCTTTAAAGTAACTTATATTTGGCTGCCAAATTCGGCAATTTCTTAAAGTGCCTGTCATTTTAAGACAACATGGTGGATGAGGCTAAGCAGTGAACTTGGTCGAGATCTTAGTAATTGCTGTGCACATGCTCACTCACATCGGAATCGGTTAATATATAGGAGTGCTGTCGCATGCAAAAAATCAGATTTTTCAAAATGTCACCCACAATAGAAATTGAAACTGCTATATCTGAGCCATTTTTTAAGGTAAAGACAAACAAAAAATGCTCCTGAATCCTTATATCAAGATCAAATACTTAAGAAAGAAACCTTTTTCAATTTCTAATTTTTTTGCACCTCACTTTAAATACCTATATATTTTTTAATTTAATGGCCGCCATTTTGAAACAAGATGGCTGATGAATCTGGCCAGCGAACTTGGTCGAGGTGTTGATGTATACTATCCACATGCCTTCGTACATCGAAATAGGCGAATACGTGTATTATCGCGTGACAAATACAAGATCGTTTCAAAATGTTAGCCATGCTAGAAATTCAAAATGCTATAACTCAGCCATTTTTTAAGATATAGACGAAAGAAAAACTGCTCCGGAATCTTTGTATAAAGGTCAAATACATAAGAAAAAAATATTTTTCCATTTTTAATTTTTTGGTACCACATTTCAAGTTTTAAATTTTTTTAAAAAATTTAAATGGCCGCCATTTTGAAACAAAACGGCGGATGAAGCTGACCAACGAACTCGGTCGAGACATTGGTATGTACTATGTACACACCGAATTGCATCGAAATCGGTTCATAATTGCGGGAGTTACAGTGTGACATAGGTCATATATATATATATATCAATTTTGAACGGAGGGTGGTTTCGGGGTCTGGGGGTCATGATCGATGAAAATATACCAAAATTTTTTGAAATCGCTTTCCTCCGAACGGCTGCAATAGGTAGCTTTTTTGTAAAGAAAGCTACCTAAAAGGGATGCTTTTTCGTACAGACAACTGATGGGAATTTGCTAAAATTAGGAAAACTAAAGAACCGATCGATTTTAAACTTTGACATAGTTCATAACACATAATAAGAATTTTATGAATTTAAGGTGAGCTGAATTTGTGTGTGTGTGTGTGGGGGGGGGGGGGGAAGCAAACAAGGGCTCCGTGAAAAAAATGGCTAACCTGATTAAAAAAAAAAAAAAAAAATCTACGCATTTGGTTACGTCTATTTATTAATTACATGCATTATAATTTAGCTTTTATTACCGTTTATTTGTTAGCTCCCAGACTATCAAAGCTTGATAGCTAATGTGCCCGCATGTTCTGTATATACGTATGTGTATACGTAACGCGATAATTCTTGATAGAAATATCCGTTTTGTTTTAAACTTTGTATAATATATAAAAAATTGAAATATGGGAGTGGATAATTTTCAGGGGGACGCATTCCTAAATATAATAGTGCTGCCATTTATGCAAGGAATTATTAATTTTCTATTAACAAATTTTGATTTGTTAATTTAAGGATAAAGGGTTTTGAAAGAGATATTAAACGAAATCCTCTGCACGATTTGCGTTCACACTTACCCACTTGTTTTCTTTAGGATAAAATAATACATAATTGATGATTTTTTTTTAATGGTTTTCTGGCTGGTTTTCTCCTTACGTCCGGAAATTCGGTTCAGAACTCCAATTGATGGTATTTTTTGAAAGATCATTTACGTTTACCAAAAAATGGAAAACGTATTTCGATTACATAGTTTCTGAATAACAACACCTGCCTATTCTATGCTTTTCCGAACAAAAATAAATGAAAACTTGTGTCATAAAGTTGACCCTTTGGATTTGAGACCAGCCTTAAGTACAATTGAAGAATATGGTAAAAAAGGAAATATGCTTTAGATAAATCGAAGCAGAAAATTAGACATTTTTTTCTTCATTCTTCCATCAAAATACTATAAATTACATAAAATTTTGTATTTAGTATTGTGAAAGTAAAAACAATACATAAAAATACTGAATATTTTTATTTAGGTCTTTAAGGGGAGCCCACTTTGAAAATGCGTAAAATTAAAAACATTCGAATTAAAATAAACATTAAAATCAGTGTTTAATTTAAATTTTTGTATTGCTAAATTATCTGGATTCATCTTAAACCAGAATGAGTGAGATCGTATCAAAATTGTTTTTCGCTAAGAATGGCGGTTGACTTTCAGAATGTTTCTCTGATAACGGGTTCTGAACTCCCCAATTAAAAGGCTACTTCAGTCAAATGAAAAGCCGCATTCGCTAATGCTAATCCTATGGAAGAAATTTATAAAGATATCTCGATCCCATTTCAATATTTCTAAATGATTTCTTTTGCATTGAATAGTTGAGATTGACTTATACAAAGGCCGTTGTTTACTTTTTCGATTTTGTTTACAGGTATTTCTTATGAGGACACTTTCATTTTCGGAACCAGTTTCGAAAGTAAAAGCATTCTCATAAAAAATATCTGCAATCAAAATCGAAAAAGCAAAAAACGGCCTGCATACAGATCGATCTCAACTATTCAATGCAAAAGAAACCATTTAAAAATATTGAAATGCGACGGAGATATCTTTATAAATTTCTTCCATAGGATTAGCATTAGCGAATGCGTCTTTTCATTTGACTGAAGTGGCCTCTTAATTACTTTTTTCACACTACATTTGAGGTTGTTTCAGAGCTTTGATAGTCAAGAACGAAAAGAGTGGGAAAAACGAGTTATCTGGAATTTCCCTGGAAACTAGTGATGGTGACTATAACAGTTTACCGACAGTTAAAAAAAAATGAACTATTAATGTTACTAGATTTAAACAGCTCTAAAATCTAACCGATGATTAAGATGTCGCATACGAATTATTTTTTCAATCAATCTCTTTCAAATTTCTCCTGTATGCTAATTTTGTTTTGTTTTTTCTTTTAATAAATGTGTATCAGTATGAAAAAGAAGAAATAATTATCAAATGAATTATTAAGGGGAAATGTCAAAAAAGCTCGCCCAATTTGAGGACAATCTATACTAATAAAAAAAAGTTTCGCTTTGTGTGTGTGTGTGTGTGTGTCTGTCTGTCTGTGTGTATGCGATGGCTAGCAAAATCTAGCGTAAGTACGATGCTGACAATTCTTGTGAAAGTAGCCCAAAGTCTCTTCTGATGCACCTCAGATTCAGAACTTTAAAATTCTAATAATTAGTTGAGTTATAAATTAAAATTCGCAAATCACTCTCATTAATAACTCATCTCGGCCCTTGCGAAAGGGAAAAAGTGATGGCGCACACGCGCAGAAGCCTTATTTATGCATCGGGAGAAAATGAAGTTCGAAAAGAAGGAATTTCGGGAGTATTTTGTCACTATTTATTAACTTACATCAGTCAAACTGCTTAGTAAAGTTAAAAACGGATGACATATTCTATAAGATCGTATTCTTATGTCTCAAATGCCGCAATCAATTGAAAAAAATATCACAGTTAATCCTTTGAATTTTTTTTTCCAAAAAGGCTCGGTTTTTCTGTCCTGTTGCAGCGCCCCTCGAGGACGCAATTTTAGAGGTACCGACAAATTAAAAATGTGCTCTCAAAGCTAAAACCTTCTAATCGATGGTTTTAAAAATATGAATTTTAACCTTTTCAAATACACTGGCGAACTCAGGTCACTTCGCGTTTTATGGAGACGATATTTTTTTAACCCTAAAAGTAACAAAACGTCCATACTTTAACACACTTTACTTTTTACTTTACACACCATACTTTTTTTTTCTGTTTAGAGCATCTCTATAAACCAGATTTACATAACCTACAAAATTTTTTTAACTTCGGACGGGTATAAAATATTTTTTACAAGATAAAATATGTGAAAAATTCGATGGAAATAAAAAATCTGAGTGTTTCGTCGCGGTTTCGCCCCTTCAGGGCACAATTTTAGAGGTACCGACAAACCAAAAATATATTCTTAAAGGTGAAACATTCTTCTAATCGATGTTATAATCGGCTTTTAAAAATAAGAATTTTAACCCTTTCAAATATACCGGTACGGAGGCCACTTCGCGCCTCACGGTGAGGATATTTTTTCTATGCTAAATGTAACTAAACGTGCGTATTTTAACAGAAACTTTTTAGAGCATTTGGATAGACCATATTTACGTCACCTGCAAAAATTTCGAAACGTTCGAACGAGTATAAATATTTTTATAAACTAAAATATATGAAAATATCTACGAAATCAGTAAAAACCTGTGTGTTTTTGCGAGGTAAAAAAAAAGACGTCTTAATTTAAGTGTATGTGTGTGGTGATAGAGAGGGAGGGTATAAATATTTTTAAAAAATGGCCTTAAAAATTTTGCCCCCCCAGTCTTAGAGCCCAAGTTACGCCTATGTCTTTTGCGCATATTTTCTGAATCTTTACTCACTTATGGAAGATGAATCTTGTTTACCAGATTTATTGCAAAATATTTTTGTTACAGTTTGTTTTGATAAAATTATGTACATTTAAAAATAGTCACAATATCATTTTTATTTCGGGAAAAAAGCACTAATGTTACGAAAATATTATTGCATTTTGCCCTGAAACTAAAATGACATTGCGACTATTTTTTAAATACACATATTTTTATCAAAACAAGCTGTAACAAAAATATTTTGTAATAAAAATCTGGTAAACAAGATTCATCTTCCATAAGGGAGTAACGATTTGAAATTCGTGATTGAATTTTGAACAGGGATTCTCTAAATGGCTTTTTCTGTTTCAAAAAAAAAAAAAAAAAGGAAAAGAAAAAGAAAAAATATATAATCTAGCGATTTTAGGATAATTATTGTCTAGAATCGCAAAATATTTAAACAAATAAATGAGCAATATTTGCTTGTTTAATAGTACAACATTTAATGCATGCATTTTAAATTAGAGTGATTTCGAATGTAAAATGAAATGAGTTTTAAATTAAATGAATGAAATATTTGTTAGTTAAATAACATGAATGCAATGTGTTCAAGAGAATATTGGGAACTTATCGTCTGCGCTCGATAAGCGAAGAAAAAAGACTTTAAATTGAATATTTTATTTATAATTAAGTTCTATACATATTCTAAACATTCATAAACGTTGTATTCTCATCGGGAATACAACCGTGCATATCATTTTTTATAACTTTAGTACATAAGAATTGAGTAAAAAAATGAGACTACAAAATTCTATCTTTATATATTATATATCTATAAGTATACTTACTAATTTTTATGCGTAATTTTTCATTACATTGAAAAAACATGATTAAAATCTAGCGTATTTAAACCAACAACATTTGATAATATATATTAAATAATATTTTATCTATACATATACAGTCGAACCTCGTTAAGACGAAAACGATTAACGCGAAATTTCGCTTAAGACGAAGGGAAATAGTTTCCCCATCACGTTATCTTGAAAAACAATAATAATTGCATCGTTTAATACGAACGTGAAGACAAACTTCTCCCGTTTAAGACGAAGTAAATATTGCACCTAATTAAAAAAAAAATCCTCGTTGCGACTTTTGCGGCGGCCTTCCATCTTGAAACGAGTTTATCGCTTTTCTGGGACTGGACGAGGGAGGATATGCGTTTGTTCTTGTAACTGATGTGGGTGTAATGGTGACCGCGGGGCAAGAGAAAAAAGTTGCATTCTTTCTCTGCTGATGTTGAAATTCTTTTGTGAGCAATTCATTTCGTTGCTAGTACGTGCTTCATATCAGTTGATATGAATAAAGTTCTTTGCTATAAAAATTTTATCAGGCATGAGAGTGGGTAAAGAACAAAAAGTCTGAAAATATGCGTAAGCTAAAATTTGGTAAAAAACTAAAAAACCGCTCGAAATCTAATTTCGCACAAAACAGGCAAAAAACACAAATTTTGTCAAAGGGCTCGAAAAAAATGTGAATTTCGTCAAATGGTCGCTGAAAAAACGCAAACTCCGTCAAAAGATCGCGGAGAAAAACGCGAATTTTGTCAAAAGATCGCGAAAAAAGTGCAAATTTTGTTAAAAAATCGTGAAAAAAACGAATTTTGTCAAAAGATCGCGGAAAAAACGGGAATTTCGTCAAAAGATCGCGGAAAAGCGCGAATTTTGTCAAAAAATCGTAGAAAAAACGCGAATTTTGTCAAAAGATCACGGAAAAAACGGGAATTTCGGCAAAGGATCGCGGAAAAACGCAAATTTCGTGAAAGAGTCGCTGAAAAAACGCGAATTTAGTTAAAAGATAGTGGAAAAAACGCGATTTTCGTCAAAAGATCGACGAAAACACGCGAATTCCGTCAAAAGATCGAGGAAAATACGTGAATTCTGTCAAAAGATCGCGAAAAAAACGCAAAATTCGTCAAAGAATCGCGGAGAAAATGCGATGCAATTCTGGCGCGATATGTCTCGTTTGGCGCATTTTTCCGCTGCCAGAAAGAAAAAAACGGCAAAAATTGTTTTTTTTTTCGAGATAAAAATCAAAAATTTTCTCAAAAATTTACAAAAAGTCGGAAATTCCGATAAAAGTCGGAAGAATCTCATCCCTGTTTTATTGATGGAATTCTAATTGTATTGAAGCTCTAGTTGTGAAAAATGGCTCTTAATTTAGAAACTAAGCAGAAGATTTTATGTGATGTTAGTGATGGCATTTAAAAAAAAAAATCACAGATTTCAGCAAAGTACTGAATACCTGCTAGTACTCTTTTGACAGTTATTAAAAATCGAAAACAATTTGAAATGCCTTTGCCATCAATCTCCTTACACATTTTTTTTTATAAGAATATTACAGTACATATAGTACTACTATCGTAATGTGTGTATCCGTGTGAGTATGCATATTTGTGTCTTTATGGTGATATTAGAAATGTACCTTTTAGCACAAAAATACTAATCAACATAAAACGACTATAAAATATTTCTCTGCAGATATCATTTGCATTCTTTGATATCTTTGTTTTAGTGATTTATATTTAAAATCATCCTAAATGCCTATTGCTGTTTTATCGGTTAACACGAATTTCGGTTAATACGAAAAGATTTTTGCTGCCCTGCGACTTCGTCTTAACGAGGTTAGACTGTATATATATATAAATTAAAATAATAACACATAACTAACTTTTTTTACTGTATGGAAAAGGACAAAGATAAATTCCGCCAGAAAATGAATTTTCTTACAATTTCGAAAACTACAGCTATTAGATAGCCAACATTTTACTATTTTAACAAATAATATTAGTTCTAAAAAGATCTGTTTCTATTTAAATAATTATCTATAATAAATAAACTAAATAATCCCGAATAAAAATAAATAGAATATTCTATACTGTCAGAATATCAATACTACAAACAAATGAAAACACGGCCAGTGGCTTAGCTACATATTCAGCGCCCTGGAGCAAGTGAAGTTTGTGCGACCTCTTGCCACTCGAAAAGTTCTGCGCAATTTTGTTTTACTATTTATTACTAATTCGATTTAAAACCTTTATTTGAAAGTCAAAGTATTTTAACAACGTATTAAATACAAATAATTAAAAAAATAAATAAATAAATAATGAAATGAATTATAATTCATTATAATAAGTACAGAATGGTAGTAAGTAGGAATTATAAATACGAAGTACCTAACCAATACTTTCTGCGAATCGGGAGGAATTTTCGTTTTAAATGCGTCAATGGGCCAGTACAATCTGTCGACCTTTATATCTGATTTTCTTTACAAGGGTTTCGAAGTATTGTAGTATACTACTAAAAAATACCAACACTATTGTTAAAAGAAAAAAAAAAATATATATATATATATATTCTTAACACCTTTTTCTGATTTTAGTGCCATAAAATACTAAAATTCCAGAAAATTAAAAGTACCATAACTCGGTAAGTTTGGTCGTACTAAAAAGAATTTTTTATTAGTTTACCCGTTAAAGTACGGAAAATATTTTTTTTTTTAATATAACACATAGAACCCAGGGACCGAATAAAAATGTAAACATCGTAACTTTTAAAAAATAACTATTTTGACATAAAGAAGATGAAGAACAAATATTAAACTTTTTTACTATTGGAACTTGGAACTATATTTCTACAGCTAATGGTTTAGCCAATGGACAACGATAAAAGTTGACACCGGTGTTCTCACTGGCTTTTGACTAATCTGATCAATTTGGTTATTCACGAAAGAAAAAATAGTCCATTTCAAATGATGGTAGTAATAGATTCGTCGTGAAATTCTAAGAATATCAAGCACAAATAATGAGTTGCGCAGAAAAGGTTTAATCGTACGATAACATCATTGACAGTGCGCCGAAAAAAAAAAAAAAAAAAAACAAAACTTTGGCGATTTCAGTCTTTAGTTTTCTTGCCAAATGAAACACTTTAGAGCAGTGACGATCGGCAGCGAGAACCCTGATTGACACTCTTATATATTATCCGAGATTTCAGTTTTTAATTTCCATACACATACCATGTAAGGAAGGAAATGGTAAGCATGACAATCACAATAAAAATAAATAGAAATAATGGTATTTTTTTACATTTTCAAATGCTCCGAATTCATTCTCATAATTTTTACAATGATTCAATATGTATAAATGCATGTGTATGTTAGAATTTCATCACGTGTTCAGATTTCCAGAGCACGATTTGTTATGTTTTTGATGATGTCGGCAGGTATGTTATACATATGTCAGAAGAATTATATTAATTTTCAAAGAAATCGGCCGACGGGTTTGGTATCTAAACTATTTTTCCGGTACAGGTCAGTTCGACGCCAACGTTTCGACGCCAACTGTTCGACGCCAACGTTTCGACGCGTGGTCAGTTCGACGCCGTACTTTTCGACGCCGGGGCAGTTCGACGCCATATATTTTTTATGAAACTTAGGAACTTCCGATTTTATTTACGTTTGCACAGCTTATTTAGACTTTCTAACAGCATATATATATATATATATATATATATATATATATATATATATATATATATATATATATATATATATATATATTTTTTTTTTTTTTTTTTTTTTTTTTTTTTTACTTTTCTGTGTTAAAAAAAGAAAAGAAAAAATGTTTACAATGTAAAATATCTTTATTTTTATGTTCTTACTAAAAAACACCCATTCTTATTTAAATTAATTGCTAATGAGCTATTTTCTTCAAAACTTTTAAATTCCTTTACAATGTATTTTATTCTATTTTTTGCTATAGGAATATAATTCACAAATATCCACATTTTAAAAGTACTAATTAAATGAAACTCTTTAATAAAGACCTGTTTTGTAATTTTTAATCCTTGAATAGTTGTGTAAATTTTAAAGACTAAAACGCAGTAAAACTGTTAACGTTATTTGTTCAGAATTTGGAAATACCTTTAGTGTAAGTAAAGCAGCTTCCATAACGTATTAACTAGAATTCACATGCAATTCCTTTGTCCTCACCTTGACAAAGGGATAGGGAGCGTCCATAAAGGGGACAATGAGGGCGCACGTAAATGTACAAAGGAACCGTGACATTCCCACTCAGGGGGGAAGAAATGTTGCACAGAAAAGCTAACACCGCTTCCCCTAGAAACCCTTGCCGATATAAGAAGAAACGGGTTGAAACTTCGCATTGACGCCTGTGACTAGCTTATCCTTATCTATTCTTCTTTCTTTGAAACATATTACAGGCTTGTAAATAACTCTAACTCTTTTTTGACAAGTGCAACCCCCCCCCCCCCTCCTCCAGTTGGGGGTTATGAAATCGCCTCAGATTTGTCGTTAAGTATTGCCGATTGTCAACGCATGCGCATTTCTTATCTTCTCTAAAGCGCCCGTAATCTATTTGGAAGCCTGTCGATATTTTTAAATTCAATGTTAGCACTTTCAACCGTAGAAATGTCTGAAAGCCGAAAATATATGACTAAGAGAGGTAAAGAAAAGTATGAGCACGATGGATATTTATATTGTTTCGATAAATATATAGAAAATGGAGCAAAAAAATCGTGGCGTTGTGAAGTTGAATTTTCCAAAAACAATAAATGTAAAGGAAGAATTTACACTGATGCAGTTACGAGTGAATTTTTAAAACTTGTTCGCAATCATGCTCATGAAGGAAATGCAGCACGTGTTGAAGTTGTCCGCACTTTAACATCAATAAAGCGAAGGGCAGGTGAAACACAAGAAACTCCCGCAGTAATTCGCATTGAAGAAACGCAAGAGCTGTCTGTTGGAGCATTAGGACAGTTTCCAAGCAGAGAAGCTGTAAGATTAGTTATTAAAAGACGTAGAAAAGACATAAATGCACTCCCGTCGCAACCAATTGACAGAGCTTCCATTGAATTGCCAGAAAATTATAAATATTACGGAGAAAATAAGGAAAATTTTGTTATCGCCGATTCGGGAGTGGGGGATAAAGACCGAATTTTAATTTTCGGAAAAGCCAGTGTCAGCGATTGGATTCACCTCGTAACAAAAATTTACGTTGATGGAACTTTTAGTCTAGCACCACATCATTTTTACCAGGTTTTTGTTATTATGGCCGAACGTGGAGGTTTTGTATTGCCAATCATTTATGCCCTCTTACCCGACAAGGCGGAAGAAACATATACACGAATGCTTGAAATGATTCAAGACAGTTGGCCATTTTTTAAGGCGAAAAAAATTTCTTTAGATTTTGAAATTGCCTTAATTAACACTTTTTCAAGCAAGTTTCCAGACGCCGAAATTCAAGGGTGCTTGTTCCACCTTGTGAAAAATATGAAGCGCAAATTGGTAAACGGAAAAAAGGTGACAGGAAAAAACGGGACCGGAAAAAACGTGACAGAAAAAACAAGAGCGGAAAAAACGGGACAAGGAAAAAACGGGACCGGAAAAAACGTGACAAGGAAAAAAGGTGACCGGAAAAAACGTGACAAGGAAGTGTTAAATATTGAACTTGTCGATAAATAAATGTTAAAAACTAATCTAAAGTTTTTTCACTGTCAGTTTCTTACAGCGTAGGAGGGGGGGCGGGGGGCAGAGTTGATGGGTGAGTTAGACAATTCTAAGATTTGGTCCAAGAAAACAAAATTTTAACATTTCATTAAGAGAAGTTTAATGAAACTTCTACAAGGGACAAGCTCGTGCTTTCTACGGGGGGTGGGGGGGGGTGGGGGGGTGGGGGGGAGTTTAAGAAAATACAATTTATAGATTCTTTCAACTTCGCATTCGCGAACGCCAATACAAATATTTTTTGTCGATTTCTACGAATGCTAATATTGAAAAAATTTGAAAATTCGCTTACGATAATTCTAATTAACATCACTACTTGATATTTGATGTTCGCGAACGGTAATACCAATATTTTCCGTTGATGTTTGAGTTAATGGGTGAGTTAGACAATTCTAAGATTTGGTCCAAGAAAACACAATTTTAACATTTCATTAAGAGAAGTTTAACATGACTTCTACAAGGGACAAGCTGGTGCTTTCTACGGGGGGGGGGGGGGGGGATTATGGAAATACAATTTATAGATTCTTTCAACTGCAGATTCGCGAACGCGAATCCAAATATTTTTCGTCGATGTCTACGAATGCTAATATTGAAAAAAATTGAAAATTCGCTTACGATAATTCTAATTAACATCACTACTTGATATTTGATATTCGCGAACGGTAATATCAATATGTTCCGTTGATGTTTAAGAACGCTATTATAAAAAAAAAATCCTGAATATTCGCATATGAAAATTCACATTTACACTACTACTTAATTTGGACATTATGTGAATAAGAATGCTTTCCGTTGATAATTAGAATGCAAATATTGAAAAATGTTGTGAATGTTCGTATACGAGAATGCTCGTTTACATAACACTTGTTTTTCGACTTACACATGAATAATATCATAAACTTTTTTTTTTTTTAATTTTAAAGAAGTTAGTTATAATAGATTCGATTGGAAAGTTTTATTTTTATTATTTTTATTTTATTTAACGCTATTTGAATTTTTTGTTTATTAACATTAAATTATATTAATAATAATAATAATATTTTTTAGTCTTTCTGAATCACTTATCAATTTATAATTTTTTATGTTCTGATCAGTGGCATTAGTATTTTCAGATATTAACAGAACAAATAAAGAAAAAATAATAATAAGTAAATATCTTTGTTCTATATGCCTAAAATTAGAAATTAGCATAGTTTGTTACTTTTCTTTTCTTTTTTTTTTTTTTTTTTTTTTTTTTTTTTGTTATATTAAGCAATTGATTGAAGTCAAATTTTTTGCAATTTTTGGTTACATCATGGAATTTCCAGACATATTATTCTAAACATTTAAACTAAACAAAATAAATTAAAATAAACATTTCTATAAGATACTGGAATCACGGAAAAAAAGCTCACATAGGAAAAAACAAATCGGATAAAAGACCACGGGAAAGTATTCTATTTATTAAGCTGTATACATAACAGAAAATATAATATGAAGTTTGTTTTTTAAGGAATTTAATATATATTTTTAAAACATAGTAAAAATTATATATTTTTTAACGACATGAAGGCCATATTTAAATAAACAATTAAAACTAAAGTGCAGTTTTTCCACTGTCAGCTTTTTATAGCATAGGGGATGGGGGGGGGGGGGGGTACTGAGTTAATGGGTGAGTTAGACAATTCTAAGATTTGGTCCAAGAAAACACAATTTTAACATTTCATTAAGAAGTTTAGTATGACTTCTATAACGGACAAGTTAGTGCTTTCTACGGAGGGGGTGGGGTATTAAGGAAATACAATTTATTGATTCTTTCAATCCGCTATTGATAGCTTATATATAAGCAAAGATGTTTTATATATTTTTAAAACTTTAATCAATAATGATTTTACGTTTGGGTACAGCGGAGGGTGGGGGGATGGGGAATTACGTACACAGCTTGTAAAGGGAATAAAATAAAGACGAAGAGAGGAGGCATTTTCTTTAGAGGAATTTTTTCATTATACTGTTTTTTAGCTCGCAGGCTATCAAAGCCCAAGAGCTAATGTGCACGCAGGCTCTGTATGTATGTATGCAATGCACTTACGTCTGTATGTACGTAACGCGATAACTCTTGACAGAAACATCCGATTTGCTTCATTTTTTTTCCAGGTTCATTCTGATAAGGCGCTTCCCTAATTATTTTTGGAGGTTATTGGTTAACAGTAAAGGGGGCTATTCCCCCCACCTTAATTTAGATAAATGGGTTTTTCATGCAGAATTATTAGATTTGCTAAAAATTTGGTATGCCGGTTTATTATGTTAAGAAGCTGCCTTGATTAGATTTGGCGGTTCATTAGTTAAGTATACACGAGGGAAAGGGGACTAGACCCCCCCCCCCCTTCTTAATTTAGATAAATGGGTGTTTCATGCAGAGTTATTCGATTTGCACCAAATTTAGTATACCGGAATATTATCCTAAGGAGCTGCCTTGATTAAATTTGGAGGTTTATTGGTTAAGTATGAAGAGGGGGGCGGGGGGTAGTCCCCCCTTAATTTAAATAAATGGGTTTTTCATGCAGAATTTTTCGATTTGCTTCAAATTTGATATATCGGTTTATTCCGATATGGCGCTTCCTTCATTAGGTTTGGAGATTCGTTGGTTAAATATAAAAGGGGGAAAGGGGGGCAAGTACCCTCGTCTTAATTTAGATAAATGGATTTCCATGCGGAATTATCCAATTTATTTTATTTTTTTCTATGTTCATTCTGATAAAGAGCTTTCCTGATTAGATTTGGAGGTTCATTAGTTAAGTATAAAGCTTAATTTACCGATATGGTTTTTTTCATGCAGAATTATCTGAGTTGCTTCAAATTTTGTATGCCGGTTTATTAAGTTAAGGAGCTTTCCTGATTAGATTTGGAGGTTCATTGGTTAAGTATAAGGGAGGGGCGGAGGCTAACCCCCCTTCATTTATTTTTTGAGGTGCATTATTCTTTGAAAGTTATAATTTACAAGATTATATTATACTGTTATATTTTACAAGAAAACCCTATTGTTCCGTTTGCTCCTATGTCCCATTAGCCCCCAGTCTCCCCTATATGTATTTTTTCTCAATATTTGTTATCTGAATTTTTTGTTATACTGACTGAAAAAAACCGCATGGGAAAATTAAGATTTATATTTCTGATCAATTCTGTGGAAACTGATCGAGAAAAAATTCTGGAAATGTTCATACATATAGGAATAAAAAATATTTCGTAATCGTATTAGCGAACGTGGAAATGGAAAATATGAAACTTAGCAATTAAATAATACACTAACCCTTTATGTGACGACAGTTCTTCAAAATACCATTAAAATAACTGTTCATAAAATTCATTTAATACATCGATTAGTAGTAATACAGTTTAGAATGAGTTACAGACGCTTTACTCTATCATGTTCGAAAGCATTATTGGTTGCACAAAACAAAAGTATTTTTAAAATGATGATTTCTTTGCTTTGCATCTTTTCAGCTTTCTTGATGTTGAAAGGTTGGGGGGGGGGGGGGGGATTCTGTTGTAAGAACACGACATTTGTACATTTCCAAATTCTACAACAAGGTTAAAACAATGTGAGTTCTTAAATTATTGCCCCTCCAGTGGCCGAGAGGTTCTGCTCTCGAAGCTGGTAGACGGAAGGTGCTGGGTTCGAACCCAACCGCACCCGTCTGCCTAATCGTTCGGAGATTTCGTGGTTTGCTTCGAACGATGGATTTCCATGCGTAAATACGGGTTAGGTTCCATTAGAAAGACCCCCAAGGAGGGCACCCCCACCTTTTGGGCCTATATCCCTCGTGTTGATAATTGGCCGTCATAAACACAACCAAGCAATCTCTTAAATTATTATACACCAATCTGCAATAGTTAAGCAAAAAATAATTCAGTCTTTAAACTTGTGAGGTAGCATATGGCACTTCAGGGAATATTTAAAAAGGATAAATACAGCTGAGTATTTGTTCCAATAATCCGGTTCAAAGTTATTCATTATACGCTATCTCAAATTGTGTGAAATATCTAAAATCAACACCATTACCTATTATTTACATGAAAATACCTCATAAAACACGATGGGTGGCACGTAAAAATTTCACAGAAGAAACAACCCTTATATTATACATTCGTCTGCCAGATTAATATAATTCAACAAAAACCATTCTGGAAAACTAAGGTTTATCTTCTATCACTTTTAAATATGTATATTGAAGTGAGTTGTAAAATTCCAATGTACTTTTTGTCAACATAATGCCTGTCTATCATTCTTTTAAAACTACAATCTGCAAAATGCCTGTTACAATCAAATAGAAGCAAAATATTTTCAATGATTGTCAATCAATAATAAGAGGAACCACTCTCTTTGTTGAATGATTAAGGATTAAACCTGGGGGGGGGGGGGGTCCCATGCTCCGAAAGCATGATTTTTCGTTAAAGTTCAAAAGTTGGGTACAATTTTTCTTAATAGCCATATTTATTTAGTTTGAAATATTTTAATTTTATTCAATTATATATTTTTTAGTAAGCTATAGATTTTTTTTAATATATATATTTATATATATAAATGAATCGGAAAATTTGTCAAAGTTTCGCGTTGTTGAGTAGAAAATTTGAGAACCGCCTAAATGTATATATCTTTATTTTCGGTTGTCCGATTCCATGACATTTTTAACTTAATTTCGTTATTTGTTTTTTGAACCGGAAGACGAATGAAATTTAATGCTTCCTCCTTCCACCCGGTAGCCCAGGTTTTACGCCCCCTAGCTTCCCTCTAGTTTAAACCCTGAGGTCATGTAAAGTTAGTTAAACTGTATTACCAAATCTAATCGTATGTAATATATTGCCCTCTCTTTAAAACAATCTAATTGTTTGATAGGAAATAAAATATTAATAAAATTAAA
This sequence comes from Maratus speciosus, assembly GCA_963932465.1. Taxonomy (NCBI): domain Eukaryota; kingdom Metazoa; phylum Arthropoda; class Arachnida; order Araneae; family Salticidae; genus Maratus; species Maratus speciosus. Next base: position 126,025,620 of record OZ010797.1, read on the forward strand.
TAAATTATAAATAACTATTAGTTATAATATTAAAACTTATGGAATTATATTAAGACTTTTTTTAAATGATAATTGCTTGTGAATTAATTATTCAAATTATTAATTTAAAGACTCACTAAACAAAAACATACTCAAAATCTCAATTTTTCGTTTTTTATATACAGTAAAACCTCCCTGCGATCGCGTTCCATTCCAATGAAAATAGGTCACTCCGAGAGGTGGTCTTTTAATGGAGGTCATGTTTAAATCTAGATTTTCATCGTAGAAAAAGGTAACAATTAATTTTATTAAAATTTATTTTTCACATTAGGAAAAAAGATGAAAATTTAAATAACAAAACAAAAGTTAATTACTGCAGGGTTTAAAAAATGAATACACTGACGTTTGCTTTGATTTTGCGGTTTTATCTTTAACTTTTATTTCCAAGTTCTTTCGAAATTCATTAAATAAATGCAATTTTTTTGGACGGGAACAAATAATGACGATTTCATTAAATTATCTATTTCTTTGAGAGTTTCCTGACAGAATTGGGCAGGGGAGTTTATTGACCGTCATTCTTAATTTGTCATCAGAGTTAAATTCATTGCCTAAAAAAACACAAAAGGGTTTAAACACTTAAGAGTTACCGGAATAATAATTTAAAAAAAATTCTAAACTTAGTTTAGAAGTTTGATGGATAATGCTCTCTCCGGAATTATTTTTATAATAAAACCTTCTTCAAGCGACCAGGAATAAACGGAATTTATTTCATTTTCTTCAAAGAAATGGGTCGCTCATGGAAGGAGTTCAACTAGGATGGTCTCTGAATGGAGGTAAAATTAGTATTGAGTCTATGGGAATCAATTTCGTTCCATGAAAAAAAGGTCGTTCAGGGAGGTGGTTTGAAAAAAATTGAATTTCCGTGCATAAGTCGAGCCACATTTCTGATAGTATATTGAAAAATTATTTGTAATCGAGGATAAAAAAAATTATTAAATTTTCATTAATAATTTTTACTAATGTAAACTTTCTACATTTCTATTTAAACTTTTTTAATTCAACGTTTTATAAAGTATGTAAAACCGAAGAAGGTTAAACTATTTCGAAACCTATTCATATAAATTCAATGATGCTTAAAAAGAAAAAAATTATTCAAGCCTTATTTACGAGAGTAAACAACTTCTTAAACTGCTAAAATATAGTACTTTTCTTGTAGGACTTTTACAGAACAATTACAGGGACATTATCATTGAGCTTTTTTTTGTCAATCACAGGGAAATGACCATTGTCCGGTTTTATCTCTCATGTGATTACTTAAGCCTATTTTTTTTTTTTCTTCCTCGTGTATAAGTCGACCCTCCCATTTTCAACTCCCAAATTTTGTCTAAAATTCTTCGACTTATACACGAGTATATACGGAGTATATATGGTATATCTATATATACGAGTATATACGATATTACTTACCAATACGGTAAGTAAGAAAAATTAAACACTTCTAAACACTTCAGTATTAATTGCCAATGCATTTGTTCTGCTACTTAAGGGGTCTCAGGAGTTTTAAAGCTTCAAAATTTTAATATTTTTATATGTTAAATTCCTATCTTTTCTGAACATTTTGATATAATTATTTCTTTGAAATTCCCATTAGAACAGAAGTTGTGGCTTTTAGAATTATACCCGCCCAATAGCTGAAGCGTTTCCGAAACTTTGAAGTCATTTTTCTCCAAATGACGTTTTTGGGCATACCGCGCACGATATCTCAAACTTCTGAATATTTTTTCATGACATATTTAAAACATATATTTCATGTTAGTCTCTTTAAACTGAACCTAAAATTACATTTTTATTGCTCAAAGAAACATTTTTTTTATATGTTTATACTGTTGAAATTTGCATTTGCCAAATACAACTTTGCATTAAAAATATAAAAATGCTTTAAATATAAATTTATTTAGGCTCAGAGTCTAAGTTCAGGGTAATTACTACAACCTGAAGTATAATTAGACACGAAAATTTTTATTCTAGTTGCAAAATTTATTTTGTAATCATGCACGTAATCTGTTATACCAATTTTTGTCGTATTCTGCCTATTCGTGAAGTAATGTAATAGAAAAGAAGAATATTACGAAGACTAAAAGCGAAGGTCTAGAAGTAGAAAATGAAACATTATAAAGTCCTTTAAAAAACACAAAAGAAAAATTGTTTAACTGAACCTTTTGTGACAAATAAGGAGGTTTTCCGGGTATTTCAAGATCTATTGCATTCCACAGGTGCAATAAGTTTCGTTGAAACACATTCATGGATTTTGATATAGTTTACAAACCATTTTTCTCTCTTTAAATTCAAAGGGATAGGAATGAAATTCATATTTACGAGTATATCCTAAAGGTATTTCTATTTATCTGGCATAGCTTGTCAAAATTACAATACAAGTTTACATTTTTGTTACTATACTCAAACCTAAGCCCTTTTGTTACTCAAACCTAAGGGATTCTAGTTTACCCCTGTTGTCCATACCAGCCCCGCCCATTTATCAGGATGAACATAGAAAAAAAAAATTGGATAATTCGGCATGAAAATCCATTTATCTAAATTAAGAAGAGGGGACTTGCCCCCCTTTCCCACTTTTATATTCAACCAACGAATCTCCAAACCTAATGAAGGAAGCGCCATATCGGAATAAACCGATATATCAAACTTGAAGCAAATCGAAAAATTCTGCGTGAAAACCCATTTATTTAAATTAAGGAGGGGGGGGATTAGCCCCCACCCCCCTCTTCATACTTAACCAATAAACCTCCAAATTTAATCAAGGCAGCTCCTTAGCATAATAAACCGGTATACTAAATTTGGTGCAAATCGAATATCTCTGCATGAAAAACCCATTTATCTAAATTGAGGGGGGTCTAGCCCCCTTTCCCCCCGTGTATACTTAATTAATGAACCTCCAAAACTAATCATGGAAGCTCCTCAACATAATAAATCGGCATACCAATTTTGGAGCAAATCGAATAATTCTGCATGAAAAACTCATAGTAGCCCCCCTTTACTCTTAACCAACAGCCCCCAAAATTAATAAGGGAAGCGCCTTATCAGAATGAACCCGGAAAAAAAATTAAAGCGAATCGGATGTTTCTGTCAAGAGTTATCGCGTTACGTACATACAGACGTAAGTGCATACATACATACATACATACAGAGCCTGCGTGCACATTAGCCCTTGGGATGCCCTTGGCAGCCTATCGCCTGCGAGCAAAAAGCAGGATAATGAAAAAATTCCTCAAAAGAAAATGCCTCCTCTCTTCGTCTTTATTTTATTCCCTTTACAAGCTGTGTACGTAATTTTGTCCCTCCCCATCCGCCTTATAAAACATCTTTGCTCATATATAAACTATCAATAGCGTATTGAAAGAATCAATAAATTGTATTTCCTTAATACCCCCCCCCCCCCCTCCGTAGAAAGCACTAACTTGTCCGTTGTAGAAATCATACTAAACTTCTCTTAATGAAATGTTAAAATTGTATTTTCTTGGACCAAATCTTAGAATTGTCTAACTCACCCATTAACTCTGCCCCCCCCCCCCCCCTACGCTGTAAGAAACTGACAGTGGAAAAACTTTACTTTAGTTTTTAGCATTTATTTATCGACAAGTTCAATATTTAACACTTCCTTGTCACGTTTTTTCCGGTCACCTTTTTTCCCTGTCACGTTTTTTCCGGTCCCGTTTTTTCCTTGTCCCGTTTTTTCCGCTCTTGTTTTTTCTGTCACGTTTTTTCCGGTCCCGTTTTTTCCGGTCACCTTTTTTCCTAGATTCGCGCAAATTAGCAGAATTCAATTTAATGCAACGATATAATACCGATGCTGATTTTGCTCTCTATGCACGTATGATTCCTGCGTTAAGTTTTGTGCCTATCGAAGAACTTGAAAATGCTTTAGAAGTTTTGAGTGAGAATTTACCTAATCAGTTAACCCCAATTTTAGATTACTTTGAAGATTATTATGTTGGAAGGATTCAGAGAAATAATCGTCGCCGTCGTCCTATTTTTAAACCAGAAATGTGGTCATGTTATGCTAGAACCTTAAATAACGAAGGACGCACCAATAATTTCGCGGAAGCAGCACACAGACGTTTACAGTCCGAATTTGGTGTTTCACACCCCACATTATGGAAATTCATAGATGGTCTCAGACGTGTTCAAAAAACAATTGACCAATGTTATGAGCAATTTGTACGTGGAGATGAACCGCCGCACAAGCGGAATAAGTATCTGCGAGCTGATATGAGAATTAAAGTAATAGTTGAAGATTTTGAAAATCGAGAAATAATGGAATACCTGAAAGGTGTGGCGCATAATTTTGCAATGGATTAGTATAATAACAGTTTTGTGATGTAATCTTATTTATGTGTAATCTTGTTACTCTGTAATTAAATTTGTCTGCAATATAACTTTTTTGTAACCATATGTTTATTTACCATTTCTGTATTTTGCCTTTTTGATGCTGTTTTGTGAAATAAATAAATAAAAAAAAACAACCTCCCTCATGTCCCAGGGCCTTGACGTTGGCGAGGGGGCTTCTCACTAATCTGGGACAAAAAAAAAAAAATCTAGAACACTTTCACACATATATTTATTTCAAATATGCATGCAAACAATCGATAATTCAATAAATAAAAATCAGTCATATTGCTTATTTATTTGAATCACGCTTCATATACATAACAAAAATATATATATATTATATCAGGCATATTGCATATTTATTCTAAAAATAAATAAAAATACGGAAAAAAATATATGGCGTCGAACTGCCCCGGCGTCGAAAAGTACGGCGTCGAACTGACCACGCGTCGAAACGTTGGCGTCGAATCGTTGGCGTCGAACCGTCGGCGTCGAAACAACCTGCTTCGCTATTTTTCAACCATTCTGTGACGAAAACTGATGGACATTTTCTCTAATATTTCGATTAAATTATTTTTATTGCTCACGTTCATCTTATATCTAGACAACAACGTTTCACCACCCAGACAATGGTGGCTCGACAAGGAGTTCACAATCTCTTTACTACTAGTAATTTCATAAACAAAATTTTTCCTTGTTTAATCGTAACAAATCCTACGATTAAAACAGATCAAATTTTATGTACCAATATTCTGGTAGAAAAGTGATTATTAGCTCCTGAAGAGTCGCTCTGTTCGCAGGGTTGGACTCGGTGGGTGTCAAATACGCAGACCTTGGGTTTTTTGTAGGGCGCAACTTTTTAGAAACTCATTATTTTACAACCTAGCTAGTAGAAACCAATAATATCCATTACCATTCTAGTTTTTCTTTCTGGGAATGCTTTCAATTTCGGAACTGAATCCAAAATTGAAAGAGCCCTTAGAAAAAAAAAATCGAAACAGTATAAAGATAATCGTTTAGACATCGGCCTCATATAGTCTATGGAAAAAAAAAATAAATGAGAAATTTGTAAAGAACGCTACCATTGGTTTAACATTAGCTTGCGAGTGGCTAGTGTATTATTCTAAGTATACAGAGTTTTAGTACTAAATAAGAAATTAATTTACGATTAATTAAACCTATTTTAAAGTTTTTTGCAGCGCGAGGATAAAAGATCTAAGGAATGTGTAAATACTATTAATTTGATTTGATAGCAAAATATCTTTAAAATAGATTTTTATACAGTTAACTCTGTCTAAAGCTCTGTGTAAGACAGATTTATGTCTTATGCAGAGTGTATTGTATTTTAAAAAGAACCTAGCAAAAGGGTACAATCCAAAAAAGAAACTTCAAATGGGGTGAACAGTCCTGTTCTGATACATATATACAAAACACCTGATAATTACATTTATAGACGATATTGAAACAGTCCCGTTTTTATGTGAAAATGCAATTGTTAACAAAAAAGAATGTTTAAGTTACCTTTTCTTTGCTGAAAATATTCTTTATAAATATTTTTGTGCATCAAACGCAAAAGTAAACGTTTGTGTACCGGAAATTATAATCACAGCATTGTACGAATACACGAAGCTTACACATTTCAAACAAATACTTAACAAATGATTTTACAAAAATCTAAATAAAAAAAATACGTACATATGTGTATATATATATATATATATTTTTTTTTTTTTTTTTTTTTTTTAATGGAGGTAACGTTCTTAAGCCAGTTAGGCTTAAAATTCTTGGGGCAGATCATGACGCCATTGGTAACAGACAGAATTACAGAATATACCAGGTTAGATTTTAAAAGATTTAAAAGGTTCTCTGAAACAAATAGACTTTCAATAAAAAAATTTCAATTATTCTACTTTCCACAGATAAAAAAAAATAAAAAAAATGCTTCAAAAAAGTTTATTTTTTTTAAATAATTAAATAATTTAAGATTGTTGAAATCTAATGATTGTAGCAAATTTTGTAACTATTAGCTTTACATGAAGGAGGGAACAGCTTTACCTTTTTTACGGCGCACCGACCAGCAGGTCGGTTGCCCGGCGGGCCAGTCTAAGCCTGCCAGAATGTGACTTAATTTAGTAAAATCCTATTTTTTTCTTATTCTTTTTTTTTTAATTTATAGGTCTTGTTTCAGCACGGATGGAATGAAAATTTGTTGAAAATTTTGTCATTAGAAAATGTTTAAGCTTTTATGAATGAAAGTGTACGTTTTCTTTAAAACACGAGGTCTTTAACACCACAATGGAAATATTTCACCTTTATATAAAATTAGGATCTAAGATTTTATTCGTTGTTATACTCCTGTGAACACACAGTATTTCTGTAAACTGTTCGGAAAGTTGGGTGGAGTGACTCCAGATTTTTTTTTTCATTTTATATTTCGAAAATTCAGACTACTAATGTGATATCGGATGGTGGTGTTGTGGGGGTAGGAGGGTGTTAGAGCCTGAATTCGGCCTAAGTAAACTCACATTACTATTTTCAAAAAATATGTTTTGCCTTATTTAATCTTAAAATTCTGCGATTAAATAAGGTTTAATACGAAAAAATACTTTTTGAAGAAAGTGGTGTAAATTTGTATAAGTGATAATCGGGTCCTAAGGAACACTAAATTTGATACTTAACCGTTTTCTCTCTTTTTGAAAGAAAATGCTTATCGATTATGCATTTGAGAATTGCCATATTTTCAAAATCTCAAAAACAATATGCAAAAAAATTTCATTTGCCGCTTCCCTTTCACCACACCCATTTCTAAATTTCGTTGCCGTGGACTGATGTGGAATATGCCTAAATGCGGCTCTTATTATTGTTTTGTGATCTGTATTGATGCATAAACAAAGAACAAAAAAAAAAAAAACCTCAAAGTAACTTAATATTTGCATATAAGTGATAAAAATAAATTTAAAAGGCAAAAATACCAGAATCCATTTAATATAATGAACAAAAAAATTAAGGAATTAGTCAATAAAGGAAGTTGGCCTGATAATATGAAAGTACCAATCAGAATTAATAAACTAGCAGTAATCCCAACAATTGTGGGCAGACTCAAAGAACATAAAATAGGCGTGTCAATGAAACCAATAGTAACTAAATGCCCCACATATTACATATAAAAAGCTTTTGTGGTTATATTGAAAAGTATTTTACCCAGTTCTGATCATGTAATTAGTTCAACACATGAGTTCATTCAATATTTGAATAGCATAAATTTACCTTAGAATTATTTAATAGCCAGTCTTGATGTAATCTCTTTATACCCATCTATTGACACTCAAAAAGTCGTTATAAGCAGGGCTGCGGAGTTGGAGTCGGGCCCATTTTTGAGTGAAAGAGTCGGAGTCGGATCTGTTAAAATTCCCGGAGTCGGAGTCGTCCATTTTACAAGCAGGTCTACATTGTTGGAGTCGGCTCATTTTTGAGCGAAAGAGTCGGAGTCGGATCTGTTAAAATTCCCGGAGTCGGAGTTGGAGTCGTCCATTTTTCCCACCGACTCCGCAGCCTTGGTTATAAGAATAAATAGCTGCATTGACCGAATGAAGAATGCAAACGAAAATATGACAACTACATTAAAAAGTGTTCTTAATCTTATAGTTGATAATAATTATTTCACCTTTGACAATAAAATCTATAAACAAAATAATGGGGCTCCAATGGGTTCTCCTATATCAGCACTTTTAGCCGAATTTATACTACGACCTCTAGAGACAGATATGGGGCATTCTCACAATCTTTTAACTTTCATGTCCCAGAATAATATTTTTTTATTTAATACACTTTTTTGTGTTTTTTTTTATTTCATATACTTGGGAACATCCCATTGCATGATTGTACAACGATATTAACGAGATAAATAAGTTATGGACGATGTTGGGGGTCCAAACACATGGAAAACTCATCTACCGTCCCGTGTCCCTGATGCTGGTTTTGAAGTTTGAAGCTGTCTGGATAAAACTGTTTCAATAAAAATAATTCAATTTAATTTTTTTCTGAAACTGGAACTACTGTTTTCTATAAATATGTAGCTAAAAATTAACCTGCACACATTTTTAGGGTTGATATTATTTTTTGAACTCTGTCCCTGGGTTTTAGATTTTTTACCATCCCTCTTCTAAAATTATACAGAAAATCACTTCAGATGCAGCGACAGAATTTTTTTCAAGTTTTTGCTCATGAAGAAGTATGCTAGAGAAAGAATATCTAAAATTCTTTGACAGGAAATTTACTGCAGAATATAAATCAGCATTTAAATATCAATTTCAAGCACCGTGGCTTTATTGGTATAGTCTTACCGTCTCCAAGGTTTATTCCTGCACTTTTCGAGGTAAATTTAAAAAATAATTTAATTTAATCCAATGTTAACAACTGTTTCGAAAAATCAATGAACATTGTGGCTATCACTTAGTCTTAACATGATTTTCCTAAAAATAGGTGGTAATTTTCCTTACAGTTCCATCCTTACCGTCTCTTTTTTTACTATTTCGTCCCTTTTTTTACCTTACCGTCCCTTCTTTAACACCCCTTTAAGACAATGTTATACAAAAATTCTGTATTAAAAGTACTACATTTGTATTATTTCTTATTTGAAGTCCTGTGGGTACTATGCAAATTCATTATAAGTTAAAATTTAGAAGAAAATAAAAAGTTATAGGGGTAAAATGGTAAGGAAAATGAAACTCGCAAGTTTAACCTAAACCTCAGTTAAATAAAAAAAAGTTTCGCTGCTGACCATTTTTTCTTTATTTTGAATCATTATGGTATTCGTCTATCAGATTAAAATGTTATTTTAGCAAGTTTAATTTCGCCAGATTTTTTCCCCCCAAAAGTCAAAAGATTGTGAGAATGCCCCATAGGGTAAATGCACCAATAGTCGGCCACCCGCCAGTAGTCGGCCACTTTGAGATAAAATATGTTATGAATAGCTTATTTTTGGTTTGAAATGAAATATTACAATCCCCCTATATGTAGCCATCCTATATACGTCATAAGCCATCAGCAAAGAATTGTGGGTATTTTTATTGCGTTAGTAATCAGCCATTTTTTATTTGGTTGCGGTCAAATAACCGTTTTTGCTATTTTTTTGTTAACCGATGACAAAATTGTTAAAAAACTAGTATTATTTTATTTTTTATTATTTTCTAAAATTATAAGACTCTACTATTAAAAAGTGTAATAAACTAATGTTTTTCAGTATCAAAATTAAATAAATGTGTTTGTATTAATTAAGTTTAATGTGGCCGATTATTGGGTATTATATTTACTTACATGTTCAGTAATCGACCACCACGGTTGACTACTGGCTAAAAGGCCATTTTACTTTTTTGAGTCTATTTTTAATAATTTGATTTTTTTCGTAATTTGATTTTTGCAATTTGAGATTTATATAACATTTTACTTGCATTTCATTTTATGTACACTATATATAAGGTGTCCCGGGGTAATAACGCCACCTTAGGATTCTACTAATTTTTACGGCTTAGTTTTAGATTTTTTTCCCCCCAAACAAATATAGGATTTGATACAGTAACTTATTGATTATGTATACAAGAAAGACTATTTTAGCAGATAGCAGATTCATAAAATATAGTGGCGTGATTTCTTGACCAATGCCATTAGGCGTTATTACCCACCTGTTGGGAAATAAAATAACGTCTAAATCGCGGCCCTTACAACGGACTGTAAGACTTAAATAAATATCATTCATGCACAAGTTAAATGAAATTGATTTGCGCTCATACGTTAGTAGTAGGGAAAAGACAGTTCGAAAGAGACGGAGGAGAGGAGGGAGGAGGAAATCGTACTATAGTACGAGAAGGTTTGAGAGATATGTGTGTTAAGTTCTTATTAGTCGGAAAGGAGATAAGAAAGGATAATCTGATAGTGAGATAAGAGTAAAGTGTGGGAAGATCATGCTATAGTAGGAGAGTATTAGTTTAGGATGAAAATTATAGATAGTTTTCGAACGTAAGGAATCGATCTAGATCATACTATAGTATGATAGGGTAGGTTGGGGCTAAATTTTAGACGGGGCTTAATTTTTCGTAGCATCTTAGAGTGTTTAAACGAATGTCCATATAAGGTAATGTTATACTGTAACATAAGGGGTTAGGTCTTTTTGAGAGGAAGCTTATTTTTTGAATCGACTTAGGGTTTCAACATGAAAATTCTAGGTGGCGCCCTCTATCGGCAGGAATTGGGAAGTATTGTAATTAGATTTTTTCGTAAAAATTTCACTTGGAATCGAACCTATGACAAAATAGTCTCTTGACTTGATAATTTGAAGTAGGTTTAACTGATCAAGCCAAGAAACTATACCTGTGAGTCGAGATTTTAGATGTTTCAAGGCAAAAATTGTGGCCCTCTCATTTATGTGCGTTGATTTGTCGGTTACTTAGGATAAGTCAACAGTACCTATTTTAACTACTACTACTTTGAGAATTACTTTAATGTATAAGATTTTATCGACTTTGCATGCGAGAGTAGGCTCATTCTTACCATACCTTAGTTTCGAACTTCGTAACAAATTTCATTTTTTGCAACTGATTTATTTAGTACTAGTTTAAACATTGTCTTAACATATATTTCACTTAAATAATAAATTTAACTTGTAAAACTTTAGAACGATGAATTCAAACTTGTAATTCAAATAATCATATACTTTCTAGACATTACAAAAGTATCTTTCAATATCTGATTGATCCACTTCCCGTGAACTTTATACTTTATGTCACGTGTTATTCTCACATTTATGCACCAATCATTAATTTTTTTTTAACATGCGCCCCCTATGATTATATGAAATTGAATGGAACGAGACTTTTTTCATTAGTGTTTGCTTTTCTTTGAATGTGTGAAAACGTTTTTACACTTAAGATAATATGGCTGGTTCTCAAGATGGATATTCTACTATGTTAAACGATGATGTATCAAGATTAAATGATTAAGACATGATATTAACAGTACAACGTAAAGTACCACCCGTTTCAGATAATGAAGTGGAATCCTCTGTATCAAAACTGAAGTCACCTTTTTTATGTACTATTTGCAGCAAGCCTTTTTTTACGAAAAGGTAATTTAAACCAACATTTGATCAGACATTCAGGCGAAAGACCATTTGTATGTGACATCTGTCAAAAAACATTCTCTAGAAAGACTGTTTTGAATCGCCATAAATTATCTCATTTAAAGATACCTTCACAACATAAATGTGATTCATGTGATGAAGCCTTCTCAAGAAAGTCTGACTTATTAAAACACAAGAAGGTCCACAAGTCCTCCAAGCAGGATAAATGTAGCGAAATGAAACCAGCTTTATGCGATCAAGAGATACATGTTTCGGATATTGGAATACCTCCTTTAAAGATAAAGTCCTTTGAATGTGGAATTTGTCATAAAACATTCATGCAAAGAACTGATTTAAAACGTCATAGTATAACTCATTCCAAGACAGCCACTTCATATAAATGTGAACAGTGTAGAAAAGACTATTTAAGAAGGTTTTTGTTAAAAATTCATATGAAGTCTCACGAGAAGACTCTCAACTCATACAATTGTGATAAATGTTCCAATTCATTTTCATCAAAGTCTATTTTAACTAAACATAAAAAAATTCATTCTAAGAAATATAAATGTAATCACTGTAACATTATCTTTTATCTCGACTTTGAGTTTATACATCATCTTATCAAAATGCATAAATGAAAACTTTGTCTAAACATATAAATTGATTTGAATATCTACGCCTTTCTAAAATTATTTGTCTTTCTATAACTATTGAAAATGATTAATAAATATTATGTAAGTGAAACATATTTTGTCTTTTTATTTTTTTGTTCTAAAACCATTTCAAATTTTATCTAAGAAATTGTATTCAATTAAGAAATTAGGGTACTTTTCGGTTAGCCGGGCGCCAGTGTTATATATACATATGTATGTATACCTATCTATACACATATATGTATATTTACACATATATTGAAGCTATATGTATACATATATATGTGTGTGTATATATATACATATATATGTATAGATAGATATACATACATATGTATATATAATACTGGCGCCCGGCTAACCGAAAAGTACCGAAATTAGTTACTATATATTCATATAATATTTTTCTAAATAGAAAATACTCATTGGTTATTAAACAGCATTTTATGCATATCCATACTAAAAAGAGGGTTGCAACCAAAATTAGTCAGCGAAAGTGACGCCAACTTGGCGATATCTCTAATATTTCGCTAAATTCCTGTAGACATTCATTGTGAACCAATAGGGATTACTTGCTTAGGTAAATATTTACTAAGTATTCATATAAGATTATACTAAAAAGAAAAAATAAATGTCATATTTCAAATTTTGTTTAAGTAATTGCAGAACATTTAATAATATTTCTACATAATATTTACTAAGTATTCAACTAATATTTCACTAAAAAATATTCAACTAATATTATACTAAAAAGAAAAAATAAATATAATATTTCAAAATTTTGTTTAAGTAATTGTATTCAATTAAGTAAATATTTAATAAGTATTCATATAATATTATAAGTAGTAGGGAAATGAGAGTACGGGGACAGCCGCAGGCAGAGCGGCGTATGATGTAGTATGCATTTTTTATTCATATTTTCTTGAAAACGGCTTGTGGCAATCTTCACAATAGGGTTTTTCATCTGTATGGATCTATGTATGTTCTTTTAAATTTCATTTACTTAAAAATTGTTTGTAGCAAATAGAACACATCTGTGAGAGAAATAAATGTAAACAATTAGAATTCTCTTCAATGATATGGATAAAAAACATTTGTTAAAGTACAAACAATAAAATATTTGATTTTACTCTATTTATTTTATCTAAATTTACTCTATTTACGTTTCATATATGAATTATAGTATTTCATATCTAAGTACTTACATATTTATTATTCTTTAACTCTACATGTGCTAAGAGCGAATCATTCAGATCATCCATTTCTGATAAAGAGGATTGCTGCTGTTTTGATTCATCTTGCTGCAACATCTGTACAATAAAAGAAATATATTTATACACTTAGGAAAGGTTTAATATATAAATAATCATTTATTTATTTATTTTTATTAATACATATATGTTGTAATGATATACTAAAACTTACTTTATTCACTAACAAAGAAATCGATTCCTCACTCGAATTAAAATCTGGAAATTTATCTGAGTTGCGCACTTAAAGTCATCTTCTCTCCCAAGTTTAACAGTTGAAATGAGAAATACTGCGCTGCTTTTCGAAAATTTATATTATTCTCAATCGTTTTGATCACGTGACAACTCACGCATGCGTACAAATCAGTAGTATAATATATGTTATCAAGAAATTATGTTATAAGAATCTGATAATTATTAGAAAAGTGTGAAGCATAAATCATTCTGTGATATTGATAAGTGATGTAGTAAAAATTCATATAGTTTAGTTTTGAAAATAGGTCATTTAAAATATGAAATGTTAAAATTAAAGATTATATTCATGTAGGCTATGTATCAATAGAACTATAAACACAGTATTAATATTTTAAGCAACTTGATGGATGACAATTCAGAAATCTTAGAAGTGTAAGATGAAACATATGATAATTTGATTAATAATATAGACTGAATAACTCGGACTAATTTTAATATATCAAGTGATTGTAGCAATAAGAAATGTCATGTAGGACCAATTCATATAAGGTGAAAATTGAGTATAATCAATTTTTAACTCTATTGCTGTCCTAAGTCTATATCTATCTTAATTGTGTAATGTAAAAATATACAAGGGAAGAATCAAGTCCAATGTCGATAAATATTGTGGTATTGGTTTAAAAAATGAAAAATCATCGAATTTCACTGAATCAGAAAGTATAAAAATTTGATTAAATAATGTTTTGAGTATAAAAATTAAGTTCAAATGTGATAAATTATGGAAATTAGTTTGTAAACTCTTATTTTTATATGTACAATCATGAAAAAAGAAAAACATTAATGTGAAATTTCCAGTTAAATAGTAATCTTTGCTAATAAGAAGGGATTATAGAATTTAATTGGGTATATAAAATTTAGACGGAACATAATAAAATTATATGGAAAACGTTAGGTTTTTAATATGAAATTAATAAAAGATAGTTAACTCATGTTTCATTCGATAAGAAATTAAAAGAATTATAAACTTAAAAATATATACAATATGTATTTTAAAATTTTAGTAAAATCGTTTTGACTTAATGAGATAGAGTCAAGAAAAATCACAAGTTGATATGGCAAAAATAAACGACAAAAGCTTTTTCAGTTAAACAATATTTATTCATCATTTTCAACAGTTATAGGAAGACATATACATTTTAAAAATATACAGATATTCAAATCAAGTTTATGACTTAACAAAGTTTGCATTTTTCATCTATGCATGTTGATCAGATGATGAATAAACTCCCTCTGGAGATAAAAGATAATTTTACAGTGTTTACAACTATATTTCTTAGGGTGAACTTTTTTATGATGTAAAAATTCAACTTCATCGTACAATTTAATGTTGCAGTATTTACATTCATATTGCTTGGGATGAACTTTTTTATGTTTAGTTAAAGCAGATTTTGTTAAAAAAGAGTTGGAACATTTATCACAATCATAAAACTTCTTATGAGATCTCTTGTGAATTGTTAACAGAAACTTTTGTAAATAATCTTTCCCGCATTGATCGCATTTATATGTAGTAGATGTCCTGGAATGAGTTACAATATGTCGTTTTAAATCACTGTTTTGAATGAATGTCTTTGAGCATATTTCACATTCAAAGGGTTTTTTTCTCCAAATGAGATATTTGATGTCTGTTTAATGCATTCTTTTTTGAATAGGATTTCTCGCATTGATTGCAAGAAAAAGCTGGTTTTAGTTGTTCTGGTGAAGAGGGTAATATTTCAATGTTCGAAGCATGTGCTTCTTGACTGGGTATAGCTGAATTCATATCCTTTAAGTAAGATTGGCTTGAATCTTCCTCTGCTAAAGACATTTCTTGCATATTACTCATTTTAGTTAAACTAGAGAATACAAGCTGACGTCTTCATATAACGAAAACAGCAAACAGTATAAAAAATTCGACTCGTTTCACTCAAAGCTATAAAATTATAGGAGGCGCTGTTGTTTTTTAAGTCATAGGATTGGTTTGAAAAGTGAAAAATCGCTGAATTTCGTTAAATCTGAAAGTACTGAATTTGATTAAATAATGCTTTATGTATAAAAATTAAGTTCGAATATAGAAAAATCCAATTAAATTTAATAAAACATGGATATTAGTTTGTAAACTCGTATCTTTTATGTACATTCATGAAAATATTTTTAAAATGTGAAATTTTCAGTTATTGATTAGATTAAAATTAATTTATTTTGTTTAGTAATGAGTATTTCTTGAAGTGTGTCTGGTTGAGAGATTAAAATTCTACATAGCTAGCATCTAAAAGAATAAAAAAATCTCAAACTAGTGTAAAAGTTAATCAAATTCGTTTAAATTTGTCTTTTTTCATTAAAAAATAACATTTTTCTTTGTTATTTGTTCAATTAATAAAATTCATTAAGGTAATGGTTTGTCAAAAGCTAAAATAAATGTTTAAATTTCCCTTTTAAGTTGAAATCCTCGTATCTTTCCTCTTTAAGTTGATATTCTGATCTTTTTCCTTAAAAATTGATATTTTCCATTGTTTTGCTTAATTATTAATAATCATTAAGGTGTTGTTCATTCAAAATCTGGATATATGTTCAAAATCTCGAATGTATCAATGATCAAATGATCTGATAAAACAATTTTATTCATTTCCATTTTCCATATAGAAAAGAAATTTATACTATTGGTGTAAGATCTCAAATGTAGTCATGATGTGAATAGATATAAATATGAACACTATATAAAGACAATCAATCTTCTAAAGATAGCTAAAGTTTAACAATATAATTAGTATCTTGTAAAAATATATAAACAAGTGTATTTCAAAGTTGAAAATTTGCGTAAAAATTCATCTTTTCTTGAAAATCTATAATTTCTTTTTTGTTGTTGTTGTTGTTTAATTAATGATATTTATTAAGTTTTTGTTGTTAAAAACTAAAATATATGTATAACTCTTCTCTTAGAAGTCGATATTCCAGTGTTACAGTTGAAAAATTCGTAAGGAATCAGCTTTTATCCTTCAAATTGAAATTTTTCCATTGTTTTGCTTAATTAATAATAATCATTAAGGTGATGATTGTTCAAAACTAAAGATGAACCATATGATAATTTGATTAATAATATGGGTAGAATAACTCAGATTACAATCATGTGTTTACTGACCATATCAAAATCTGCGTTCTTGTTATATGAAAATACATCAATAAGCTGGTATAACATTCTATTGTTCGCATTCCCTGCTTGAGGGGAAGATTTGGGGTTAGCGAAGGGGTCATTTTTCGAATATTTCTTTCAAATGTTAAACGGAGTATCGTGTTTTTCTTCAAATGCTTTTAAAGGTTGGGAAATTAAGTAATAATAAATACAAAATATGCAAGAATTGGTTTAAAAACTGAAAAAATCACTGAATTTCATTGAATCAGAAAGCATTAAATTTATTAACTAATGGTTTATGTATAAAAAATTAAGTATTAAAATTCATTAAGGTTAATAGCAGTTCAAAAACTTAAGTGTGTGCTTAACATTTCTCATTTAAGTGGATATTCTCATCATATAGTTGGGGAAAAAATAAAGAAATAAAGAAATAAATCAGCTTGTTTCTTTAAAAATTATAATTTTCCTTTGTTTTGCTTAATTAATAATACTCATTAAGGTGTTAATCACCCAAAAATCAAATATATGTTTAACTTTCTCCATTTAAGTTGATATTCCGATCTTGTAGTTGAATAAAATCTACAGACATCAGCTTTTTCCCTAAGAAATTGATATTTTCCACTGTTTGGCTTAATTTATAATACTCATTAAAGTAAAGATTGTTCAAAATTCAAATATATGTTTAACTTTCTCCATTTAAGTTGATATTCTGATCTTGCAGTTGAATAAAATGTACTGAAATCTTCTTTTTTCCATTAAAAATTTATATTTTTGTTATTTTGTTTAATTAATAATGCTCATTAAGGTGTTAATCGCCTAAAAAGCAAATATATGTTTAACTTTCTCCATTTAAGTTGATATTCTGATCTTGTAGTTGAATAAAATCTACAGAAATCAGCTTTTTTCCTAAGAAATTGATATTTTCCACTGTTTTGCTTAATTAATAATACTCGTTAAGGTACAGATTGTTCAAAATTCAAATATATGTTTAACTTTCTCCATTTAAGTCGATATTCTGATCTTACAGTTAAAAGAAAATCTACAGAAATCAGCTATTTCGCTTAAAAATTGTTATTTTCCATTGTTTTGCTTAATTAATAATACTCATTAAGGAAAAGATTGTTCAAAATTCAAATGTAAATTTAATCTTCATCTTATAGTATGATAATCTAGTCGATCTAACGTTCAACTCTCATGTTATAGCAGAAAAATACTCTAAAAATGCCATTTTTCCCGCTAGGGGGCGGTGTCGGAGGGGGAGCAGAGGGGTGTCGGAGGCGGTGCGGCACCGCCGCTCCGCCTGCGGCTGTCTACGTACTCTCCTTTTCCTACTACCATTATACTAAAAAGGAAAAAAATAAATACAATATTTCAAATTTTGTCTAAGAAATTGTATTCAATTAAATAAATATTTATTAGGTATTGATATAATTTTATACTAAAAAGAAAAAAATATATAATATTTAAAATTTTGTCTAAGTAATTGTGTTCAATTAAATAATATTTACTAAGTATTCACATAACATTTTACTAAAAATTGTATTCAATTAAATAAATAGTTACTAAGTATTCATATAATATTGTACTAAAAGGAAAAAAAATAAATACAATATTTCAAATTTTGTCTAAGAAATTGTATTCAATTGAGTAAATAGTTACTAAGTATTCATATAATATTATACTAAAAAGAAAAAAATTACAATATTTCAAATCTTGTCTAAGAAATTGTATTCAATTGAGTAAATAGTTACTAAGTATTCATATAATATTATATTAAAAAGAAAAAATAAATATGATATTTCAAATTTTGTGTAAGTAATTATGTCCAATTAAATAATATTTACTAAATATTCAGCTAATATTACACTACAAAGAAAAAATAAATATAATATTTCAAAATTTTGTTTAAGTAATTGTATTCAATTAAATAAATAATTACTAAATATTCAGCTAATATTATACTAAAAAGAAAAAAATATATAATATTTCAAATTTTGTTTAAGTATTTGAAAATATTAAAACAAATATTTAATAATATTACTATATAATATCTACTAAGTATTCATAAAATATTTTACTAAATATATATATATATATATAATATTTTAAATTTTATCTAAGTAATGGTGTTCAATTAAATAATATTTACTAAGTACTCATATTTTACTAAAAGAAATCATACAATAGTTAAAGTGTCAGTTAAAACATCAGTTAAAGTGTTTAAACACGCAGTTTAATTAAATTACTCTTGAATCAACTTCACTTAAATGTAATTTTTCTTTTCAATTTCTTATCAAATGAATCCTGAGTTAACTTTATTTTATTAATTTCATATTAAATTCCTGAAGTTATCCATTAAATAATTAATTTTCATTAGTTTTAATATATTAGAACGTTTAATATATCACCCACCGTTTGTATAAACAACTGTCATTCCCTTATTAATAATGGATATTATCATATGTTACCACACAATTCTTCAATATATATCATTCACCCTGTATATAAAAACTATTACCTTGTGTTACCATACTATTCTTCAAAAAAGGATAAAACCATTCACATAATACATATCATTCACCCTGTATATAAAAACTGTTACCACACAATTCTTCAAAAATGATAAAACCACCATCCAAAATGAATTGTTTAAAACGTAACGTATTCCTATCTTCTTTAATCTGTGTGTTTATTTTTTCAAAGTGTTTGAGTATGGTACTCCTATTACAACTTTTAAAGGAATGTTATAATTTGTACATGTATAACTAAAGAAATAAACAATCCCATAACAATTAAAAATGTATAACATATCTATAAAATATCCTACTAAAAACCTTAATACTATGATTCATACCTTTCAAGAATTAAAAAAGTTAATACTATTCTTCGAAAAAGAATAAAACTTTTAACATAATACATATCATATCAATCAATTAATCAATCAGTCATATCAATCAATCAATCAATCATATCATTACTAATATGTATGTTTATTTTGCTATACCTTTTAGAACTTTTAATAGAGTGTTAGAGTATAATTTGCATATGTATAACTTAAGAAAACAACAATTCTTTAATAAATAAAAAATATAACATAAGTTTAAAACATTAAACTAATAATCTTAATATTATAATTTATACTTTTTAAAATTAAAAAGTTTAAAAAAAACTTTATAAAATTTCAAAATTAAAACTTTGGAAGAAAAAAACTTTTATAAAATTTAAAAATTAAAGCTTTGAAAAAAAAAAACCTTTATAAAATTTAAAAAATTAAAACTTTGAAAAAAAAACTTTATAAAATTTAAAATTAAAACTTTGAAAAAAAACTCTATAAAATTTAAAAAATTAAAACTTTGAAAAAAAAACACTTTATAAAATTTTAAATTAAAACTTTGAAAAAATTATAGAGTTTACAAAATTAAAAAAATTAAAACTTTGAAAAAGTTTAATAAATTAAGTTATCAAAATTAAAATAATATTTAAAAAATTTTTAATTTTTTTAATTTTATAAAGTTTTTTTTTTCAAAGTTTTAATTTTTAAATTCTATAAAAGTTTTTTTCTTTCAAAGTTTAAATTTTTAAATTTTATAAAGCTTTATTAAACTTTTTAATTTTAAAAACTATAAATTATAATATTAAGATTATTAGTTTAATGTTTTAAACTTATGTTATATTTTTTATTTATTAAAGAATTGTTGTTTTCTTAAGTTATACATATGCAAATTATACTCTAACACTCTATTAAAAGTTCTAAAAGGTATAGCAAAATAAACATACATATTAGTAATGATATGATTGATTGATTGATTGATATGACTGATTGATTAATTGATTGATATGATATGTATTATGTTAAAAGTTTCATTCTTTTTCGAAGAATAGTATTAACTTTTTTAATTCTTGAAAGGTATGAATCATAGTATTAAGGTTTTTAGTAGGATATTTTATAGATATGTTATGCATTTTTAATTGTTATGGGATTGTTTATTTCTTTAGTTATACATGTACAAATTATAACATTCCTTTAAAAGTTGTAATAGGAGTACCATACTCAAACACTTTGAAAAAATAAACATACAGATTAAAGAGGATAGGAATACGTTTTGTTTTAAACAATTCATTTTGGATGGTGGTTTTATCATTTTTGAAGAATTGTGTGGTAACAGTTTTTGTGTACAGGGTGAATGATATATATTACGTTAATGGTTTTATCCTTTTTTGAAGAATTGTATGGTAACATATGATAATATTCATTATTAATAAGGGAATAACAGTTGTTTATACAAACGGTGGGTGATATATTAAATGTTCTAATATATTAAAACTATTGAAAATTAATTATTTAATGGATAACTTCAGGAATTTAATATGAAATTAATAAAATAAAGTTAACTCAGGATTCATTTGATAAGAAATTGAAAAAAAAAAATAAATTTAAGTGAAGTTGATTCAAGAGTAATTTAATTAAACTACGTGTTTAAACACTTTGACTGATGTCTTCACTATAGTATCATTTCTTTTAGTAAAATATGAGTACTTAGTAAATATTATTTAACTGAACACCATTACTTAGATAAAATTTGAAATATTATATATTTTTTTTCTTTTTAGTAAAATATTTTATGAATACTTAGTAGATATTATATAGTAATATTATTAAAAAAAAATTTTAATATTTTGCAATTACTTAAACAAAATTTGAAATATTATATATATTTTTCTTTTTAGTATAATATTAGATGAATACTTAGTAATTATTTACTTAATTGAATACAATTACTTAAACAGAATTTTAAAATATTATATTTATTTTTTCTTTTTAGTGTAATATTAGTTGAATATTTAGTAAATATTATTTAATTGGACATAATTACTTTCACAAAATTTAAATATGATATTTATTTTTTCTTTTTAATATAATATTATAGGAATACTTAGTAACTATTTACTCAATTGAATACAATTTCTTAGACAAAATTTGAAATATTGTATTTATTTTTTTCTTTTTAGTATAATATTATATGAATACTTGTTAACTATTTATTTAATTCAATACAATTTTTAGTAAAATGTTATACGAATACTTAGTAAATATTATTTAATTGGATACAATTACTTAAACAAAATTTGAAATATGATATTTATTTTTTCTTTTTAGTATAATATTATATGAATACTTAATAAATATTTATTTAATTGAATACAATTTCTTAGACAAAATTTGAAATATTGTATTTATTGTTTTTCTTTTTAGTACAATATTATATGAATACTTAGTAACTATTTATTTAATTGAATACAATTTTAGTAAAATGTTATGTGTATACTTAGTAAATATTATTTAATTGAACACAATTACTTAGACAAAATTTGAAATATCATATATTTTTTTCTTTTTAGTATAATATTATATCAATACTTAATAAATATTTATTTAATTGAATACAATTTCTTAGACAAAATTTGAAATATTGTATTTATTTTTTTCTTTTTAGTATAATATTATATGAATACTTATTAAATATTTACTTAATTGAATACAATTACTTAAACAAAATTTTGAAATATTATATTTATTTTTTCTTTTTAGTATAATATTAGTTGAACATTTTTTAGTGAAATATTAGTTGAATACTTAGTAAATATTATGTAGAAATATTATTAAATGTTCTGCAATTACTTAAACAAAATTTGAAATATGATATTTATTTTTTCTTTTTAGTATAATATTATATGAATACTTAGTAAGTATTTACCTAGTAAGCAAGTAATCCTTATTGGTTCACAATGAATGTCTACAGGAATTTGGCAAAATATTAGAGATATCGCCAAGTTGGCGTCACTTTCACTGACTAATTTTGGTTGCAACCCTCTTTTTAGTATGGATATGCATAAAATGCTGTTTAATAACCAATGAGTATTTTCTATTTAGTAAAATATTATATGAATATATAGTAACTAATTTCGGTACTTTTCGGTTAGCCGGGCGCTAGTATTATATATACATATGTATGTATATCTATCTATACATATATATGTATATATATACACACACATATATATGTATACATATAGCTTCAATATATGTATAAATATACATATATGTGTATAGATAGGTATACATACATATGTATATATAACACTGGCGCCCGGCTAACCGAAAAGTACCCTAATTTCTTAATTGAATACAATTTCTTAGATAAAATTTGAAATGGTTTTAGAACAAAAAAATAAAAAGACAAAATATGTTTCACTTACATAATATTTATTAATCATTTTCAATAGTTATAGAAAGACAAATAATTTTAGAAAGGCGTAGATATTCAAATCAATTTATATGTTTAGACAAAGTTTTCATTTATGCATTTTGATAAGATGATGTATAAACACAAAGTCGAGATAAAAGATAATGTTACAGTGATTACATTTATATTTCTTAGAATGAATTTTTTTATGTTTAGTTAAAATAGACTTTGATGAAAATGAATTGGAACATTTATCACAATTGTATGAGTTGAGAGTCTTCTCGTGAGACTTCATATGAATTTTTAACAAAAACCTGCTTAAATAGTCTTTTCCACACTGTTCACATTTATATGAAGTGGTTGTCTTAGAATGAGTTATACTATGCTGTTTTAAATAAGTTTTTTGCATGAATGTTTTATGACAAATTTCACATTCAAAGGACTTTTTCTTCAAATGGGGTGTTTGATGTGCGATTAACGTATGACTTTTTAACAAAAACTTGCTGAAATAGTCTTTTCCACATTGATCACATTTATATGCGGTGGCTGTCTTGGAATGAGTTGTACTATGACGTTTTAAATCAGTTCTTTGCTTGAATGTTTTATGACAAATTCCACATTCAAAGGACTTTATCTTTAAAGGAGGTATTCCAATATCCGAAACATGTGTCTCTTGATCGCATAAAGCTGGTTTCATTTCGCTACATTTATCCTGCTTGGAGGACTTGTGGATCTTCTTGTGTTTTAATAAGTCAGACTTTCTTGAGAAGGCTTCATCACATGAATCACATTTATGTTGCAAAGGTATCTTTAAATGAGATAATTTATGACGATTCAAAACAGTCTTTCTAGAGAATGTTTTTTGACAGATGTCACATACAAATGGTCTTTCTCCTGAATGTATGATCAAATGTTGGTTTAAATTACCTTTTCGTAAAAAAGACTTACTGCAAATAGTACATAAAAAAGGGGACTTCAGTTTTGATACAGAGGATTCCACTTCATTATCTGAAACGGGTTCTACTATAGGTTGTACTGTTAATATCATGTCTTGATCATTTAATCTTGATACATCATCGTTTAAGAGAGTAGAATATCCATCTTGAGAACCAGGCATATTATCTTAAGTGTAAAAACGTCTTCACACATTCAAAGAAAAGCAAACACTAATGAAAAAAGTCTCGTTCCATTCAATTTCATATATTCATAGGGGGCGCATGTTAAAAAAAATTTAATGATTGGTGCATAAATGTGAGAATAACACGTGACATAAAGTATAAAGTTCACGGGAAGTGGATCAATCAGATATTGAAAGATACTTTTGTAATGTCTAGAAAGTATATGATTATTCGAATTGCGAGTTTGAATTCATCGTTCTAACATTTTACAAGTTAATTTTATTATTTAAGTGAAATATATGTTAAACCAATGTTTAAACTAGTACTAAATTTTATTAAACTCTACAAAGAATGAGTGGAAGCGTAGCAGTAGTTTTAAAATTCATTAGAAGTAATGTAGAATCATTAAATAATTATCTATTGTAATAACAAACTAGGAGCTGATTTAATTTATAATAATTGGTTATTGTATAACTTTCTCTCAAAATGGGTCCTTGAAATCTCTAAACTTATTAAGTAAAAATAATAGTTCGTCCTTGACCGGTCTCGAACCGGTAACCTCATGGTTAACAGCCATATGCGCTATTCAATTGCGCTACAAGGATATTAAAATAGAAAATTAAAAAACTGTCAGAATGTTAAATGCTGTGATGCAATAAAACTACCCTTAAGTTAAATTAATATTAAACGAAAGCATAATAAAATGATAAGTATTTAGAAAAGATAGTGTTCAAATGTATGCTAGTAAATGTTGGGGCACGGTTTGCCCAGTGGATAGCGTATCACCCACAAAAAATGAAATTTGACTCATAGTTCATAGGTTCGAAACCAGGGTTTGGTAAAATGAACCTACTCTCACGCGCAGAATCGATAAAATATGTTAAAACTAAAAATGAAAATCGTATACATTAAAGTAATTCTCAAACAGTGCATAGCATATCAGTTGTAAAAAATGAAATTTGTTACGAAGTTCGAAACTAAGGGATGGTAGAATGACCCTACTCTCGCATGCAAGATCGATAAAATCAAGTAATTCTCAAAGTGTAACAGTAGTTAAAATAGGTACTGTTGACTTATCCTAAGTAACCGACAAACCAACGCACATAAATGAGAGGGCCACAATTTTTGCCTTGAAACGTCTAAAATCTCGACTCACAGGTATAGTTTCTTGGCTTGATCAGTTAAACCTACTTCAAATTATCAAGTCAAGAGACTATTTTGTCATAGGTTCGATTCCAAGTGAAATTTTTACGAAAAAATCTAATTACAATACTTCCCAATTCTTGCCGATAGAGGGCGCCACCTAGAATTTTCATGTTCAAACCCTAAGTCGATTCAAAAAATAAGCTTCCTCTTAAAAAAACCTAACCCCTTATGTTACAGTATAACATTACCTTATATGGACATTCGTTTAAACTCTAAGATGCTACGAAAAATTAAGCCCCGTCTAAAAT
Organism: Maratus speciosus; assembly: GCA_963932465.1. Taxonomy (NCBI): domain Eukaryota; kingdom Metazoa; phylum Arthropoda; class Arachnida; order Araneae; family Salticidae; genus Maratus; species Maratus speciosus. The sequence goes on from OZ010797.1 coordinate 126,051,198, forward strand.
TTAGCCCCAACCTACCCTATCATACTATAGTATCATCTAGATCGATTCCTTACGTTCGAAAACTATCTATAATTTTCATCCTAAACTAATACTCTCCTACTATAGCATGATCTTCCCACACTTTACTCTTATGTCACTATCAGATTATCCTTTCTTATCTCCTTTCCGGCTGATAAGATCTTAACACACATATCTCTCAAACCCTCTCGTACTATAGTACGATTTCCTCCTCCCACCTCTCCTCCGTCTCTTTTGAACTGTCTTTTCCCTACTACTTACGTTTGTCAGTGACTGGAACGTTCACGAATTTCGTTCGTTTGTGATCGCAAATTTAGTACATTTTTGAGACTGCTGCATCCAGTGATTTTTTTTTATGAGTGCTATGCGCTTATTCGTTCCTTAGTTTTTGAGGCGTTAACGAATTTCGTTTGTTTGAGATCGCGGCTTTCGCGAAATACTGCGTTTTTGAGACAGCTACACCACGAGGTTGCTGCGCCGAGTGATGTTTTTTTTTTTCGGTTTTGATTAGCGCTATTAGCTTATACGTTCGTTACTGATTGCGGCATTAACGAATTTCGTTCGTTTGTGATTGCGGCTTTCGCGAATTACTGCGTTCTTGAGACAGCTGCACGACGAGGTTGCTGCACTCAGTGATGTTTTTTTCGTTTTTCAAGAGCGCTATGCGCTCATACGTTTTTTACTGATTGCGGCGTTAACGAATTTCGTTCGTTTCTGATTGCGCTATGCGCTCATACATTCGTTACTGATTGCGGCGTTAACGAATGCCGTTCGTTCGTGATCGTGGCTTTCGTGAATTACTGCGTTTTAGAGACCACTGTTCAACGAGGTTGCTGCATCCAGTGATATATATATATTTTTTTTGTTTTCATGAGCGCTATACGCTCATACGTTTGTAATTGTTCGCGGCGTTAATGAATTTCGTTCGTTTGTGATTGCGGCTTTCGCGAATTTAGTGCCTTTTCGAGACTGCTACACGACGAGGTTGCTGCATCCAGTGATTTTTTCTTTCGGTTTTGATGAGCGCTATGAGTTCATACGTTCGTTACTGATCTCGGCGTTAATGAATTTCGTTCGTTCGTGATCATGACTTTCGCGAATTACTGCGTTTTAGAGACTGCTGCACGACGAGGTTGCTGCACCCTCTGATGTATTTTTCGGTTTTGATTAGCGTTATTAGCTCATACGTTCATTACTGATTGCGGCGTTAACGAAATTCGTTTGTTTGTGATTGCGGCTTTCGCGAATTACTGCGTTTTAGAAACTGCTGCACGACGAGGTTGCTGCACCCAGTGATTTTTTTCGGTTTTCATGAACGCTATGGGTTCATACGTTAGTTAATGATTACGGCGTTAACGAATTTCGTTCGTTTGTCATTGCGGCTTTCGCGAATTACTGCGTTTTAGAGACTGCTGCACAAGGTTGCTGCATCCAGTGATGTTTTCCTTCGGTCTTTATGAGCGCTATGCGTTCATACGTTCGTTACTGATTGCGGCGTTAACGAATTTCGTTGATTTATGATCGCGGATTTCGCGAATTTAGGACGTTTTTGAGACTGATGCACGATGAAGTTGCTGCATCGAGTGATTAGTTTTAGTTTTGCTGAACGCTATGCGCCCATGCGTTCATCACAAAAAAAAAGATAACAAGAAACAAGATTTTTTTTATAAAATCGCATAATTATATCAAAACGACTGTTACTATAAAATCACAAATCTATAATAATAATATAACTACTAAAATAACAATAATAACAAACGATTGCTTTGTCACATGTATTTAAAATATCGAATAGGGAAAAACAACTGAACAAGAAACCATATTTTCCCTTAAATAAGAATTGGCGCCTCATTCTGCTCATATTGTTCAAAGATACTACGAGACAGACTGTAATATCTGTAATATACTATTCGAGATATGCAAATTATTAAAATTACATTTCGAAACTCGATTACGAGATAATAACGCGAAAATGAAGACTTGGCGCCGCGTTCTGCAAATATCTAACCACGAAATCCCAAGATAAACTGAAATATTTGCATTGTACTAGTCGAGACATGCAACATATTAAAATTTCATCCCGAAACTCGACGACATGATAGTAACGCTAAACTGACGATTTCGCGCTCCCTACTGCTGATATCACAATAAGATATGCATCGACAGATCAGTCATTCATTTTCTGTTAATAATCTTGTCCTACATCATAATTTCATTTTGAAACAGGATGACGTAATAATTTTTTCTCTGCCCGTAGCCTAGTCTACGATGGTTAAACAAAAAATTTGAAAGGCCCACTACTAGATAATTTGGTACCTTTAACTTTACTTTCCATAAGAAACAAGAATGAAAAATCTTGCATGAAGAATAGATTATAAAAGCATTTTCCATAACTTGCAGAATTCTTCAACGAAATTGAGCTGCTTAATACCGTAAAAAAGGTAAACATTTTAGAAAAGGCATAATACTTTTGAAAACCAGATTATGGTCCCTAACCGAAAAAGTAGTTCAATTCTTTTGCGCAGTCCTGTATTTAATCTAAAAAATTGTATATCATTCTATACATAGTATGATAAAACTTAATATAGTAAGAAAATGCATAACAGGTTGAAAATTTACCTTCAGCCATTTCTACCCCTATACGGAAACATACTTGAATTATTTTGTACAGCCCTGTATATTACCAATAGATTTTTATATGCCACACATATTAAGCTAAAATTTAAATAAGGCTAAAATGTGGTTAAAAACTACTGAAATGATACTTCCACACATTATTATCCCTGGGAGGTCATGTATTCAGTTCTTTGCGTGACCCAGTGGTTTTATTTATATTATACATCTCTTAGTATACTAAATATAGTTCCGCTTGAAAGAGCATAAAAGCCTCTTTTAAGCCATTCACGCTGATACTCCACAAAGCTTACAAACTCTTTTGTGTAGCCTTGTATATGATCTATATCAGTTATACACACCGCATTGTAAGCAAAGGCTTAATTAAACTTAAAAACGCATGTCATAAACAAAATCACACTTACAGCAATTATCGCTAATAGAAAGATACAGTACTGTATTCGAATTTTTTGTGTTTGCCTGTAAATGAACGATAAATGCTATGCATATCATGTTATACAACGAGTATTTTGTAGTAAGCCTCAGTAATGTAGTATATCAATTTCATTCTATTTGATGTAGTATAAGAGAACTAAAATACGCTGCAAACTGCTTATCCCCTGACACTATTATGTAAAGGAATTCTTTTGCGGGTGCCCTATAAATGAATAATAAGTTCTTTGGACTCCATATTGTCTAGAATGCGTAGTTAAATGCACTTCATAAATGCATATCAATTTCATTATATTTGAAATGGCCAACATCATTAAAATAAACTTGAAGCAATTTTTCTCATTGAGCGTAATGCATCGGGATATTTTTGACTGTCCCTGTAGATGAACTATAAATTCTACACACTTTATTTTCAATAGCGATCGTGCTATTGTTAATGTCAAAAACATACAAAAATTTCAAGGAGATTCGAGTATATTTGCGAGTGTTAGAACTCGGACAGACTGAAGACAATCCAAATTCACAAACACTTTTAAACTATGTTGGAAAGTGTTAAATACTATTATAATATTTTAAATTATTACAGCAACATTATAAGAAAAGAATAAATTAACACATTTTATCATTAAAATGTTGTTCTGTTTATAAAAGTTATACTTTAAGTTATTTAAATAACAAAGCATTTAAGTGGCCGACTACTGGTCCAGTGATGGCCGAACACTAGAATTGAGTGGCCGACTACTAGACCTTTGCTACTTTTAAGTTTAACTTTTTATAAATAAAAACTATAATCAGTTTTTTTAAAAACAATTGCTGAAACAGTAAAAGAAAAGTGTACGTTAACATGTGTCACTGTTAAAAATGTTGTATTGCTTTTTAAAATTACGCTTTGAGCTATATACTTAAAGAAAGCGCTTAAGTAGCCGACTATTGGTGCTTTTACACTATATACAATAAATTACATTATACCCCCCCCCCCCCCATACATGTGGATCAGATACGTAAGATGATATTTTTATCACATGGCAACATGCAGATACCTTAATCAATAGCTTCTTAACGCAGATTAATAGACTTTACTATAAAATTATAATTTACATTGGAAATGGAACAGAATGGTACACTACCTTATTCGGATGTATTGTTAATTTAAACGCCCCAAGGAATAGAACGTACGGTTTACAGAAAGCCCTTGGCCAATCAATCCACTATACCTCATAACGCTCAAGCACCGTTTTCTACAAAGTTTCTGCATTTACGCTTTCTATCAAAAGAGCTATCACAATCCCGGAGCAGTTAGACAACGAAATAAATAAAATATATGACATTGCAAGGAACAATGGTTATAGAGATAGCATAGTAAATTAATTAATTAAGAGTATGAAGAATAAGAAGAAAGGTAATTTGAAAGTACAAAATTCCAAGTTATCCTCTTTACACTATTTTCCTGGTTTCTTCGAAAGATTGAAATATAAACTCAATAAATACAATATCTCCATTGTTGCAAAACCATCCGTAAAATTTAAAAAAACATAGTATGTAAGAAAATAGACCCAATAGAACCGAATAAATTATCAGGGGTGTATGGAATACACCTTTCACCAAAGAAGATAGAACAGTGCAATTTTATATAGGAATGACACACAGAAAGCACAAAACTAGGATCAAAGAGCATATAGCAGGCGTCAAATACAACAAGAAACTACAGCTTTAGCCAGACTATATAACAAAGAACCTTTACAAATTAATTTTAAAATTAATAGAATAATTTATCCATCAAGATTTTATTTGTCATCCATTATCAGAGAGTCAATAAAAACCATCTTCTTACGCAGTGAGAATATATGCAATGATTCCGCCTCTATGGAGCTTCCGAAAAATTTGGAAAGAGATACTCTACAGAATAATGAAATAATAATATAAAATAATTCACGTTCACAAATATCCATTTTTAATATTGCAGTTAATTTTATTGTGCTTGTGTTCGCGTGATTTATTTTTTACTAGCTCTTCAATTTAAATTTTTTTGCAAAAATATTTGCATCATTTTAATTCTTGAAAATAAAGGTATTTTTGCCTTTGAAATTTATTTTTTACTAGCTTTTCAATTTAAATTTTTTTGCAAAAATATTTGCATCATTTTAATTCTTGAAAATAAAGGTATTTTTGCCTTTGAAATTTATTTTTGTCGCTTGCAGCAAATATTAAGTTACTTTGATGTGTTGAAGTGATTTTTATATATAGCTTTAAAAAAAAAAAAAAAAAACTTCAAAATTTTCGTTTTCTTGGTTTTGCATTTATAAAATGATCAATAATTTCCTTCAATTTATCAAATTATTTTTTATTTTTGTCAAATAATAAAATAACTAAATAGCTAATTGCTCTTACATTGTAAATATAGGTTTCTTAGCGGATACTTCTTTGGCTTCATTTATTTCCGTACGGTAATCATCATAATAAATTTCTTAAACCTTTTCAATAGAAATGTACCAAGGAGATTATTGTTTGGAAATACTGATAGCCAATAAAGCGGCCAATGAGAGCCCAGGAGATAGTTTTGATTATTTTAAGATTTGAAAATCTTCAACTGTCGTCTACGGAAAAGTTACGGAAAAAAATCAGGTTTGGTGAAATGGTGTTGGAGAAGTCACTTGAGGCTGCTGTATGGTACGAATTAAAATTAACCCTTAAATGCCCAATTTAGTCTCTAAAATACTATTAGAATGATATTGAAACTATAATGCCTAATGTTGCCAATAAAATACATTCTGAAAATATTATTAAATCGATTTTCAACATGTATATAGCAACACTTGTGCTGTTTAAGAATAAAGATAGATTTATTTTTTCAATTGTTGCTACTTGTTCTTTTTGTTTTGTTTGGAAGCTTGCGAAATACCCTATTTTGTTCTGCAGTGAGCAAGTAAAATTTATTTCTTATTATAGTTCCTAAAATTCTTGTGTGTTTAATATTATAAAATTTCATCAAGGATAATTATTTTTTCAATTAAAGACCAGTATTGCCGATTAGTAACAAACTGTTTTTTAGCCGTAAACCATACTTAAAACAAAATAGGATTTTTTAAAGTATTTTTCCCGTGATTTATTTAAAAAATGAAAGCCGAAAAACATTATTAGAATGATTTTTGAAAAATCAGGCATTTAAGGGTTAAAACTCCGCTAATAAAAGTAATTTCTTTTAACTGTGTATAAAAGCATGTTTTAAATCGAAATGGTTGATGTTAAACACAAAATAAAATATCGTAGGAATACACTGATTGTAACAAGAATCGTCTAAAATATCTGATTAATAATGAAAAAAAATATCAAAATATTTTTGAAAATATTTTTACAAATCTTTATTTTGTTCTTTCTAATTTTGCGTCCTTAGGATTCGTGCGCCTGGAGGAGTTTGCTCCAACTGCTCCACGGTAGCTATGCCCCTGAACACGGCGCTTTACGCTTGCGCAATTATTTCATAAATCTACAATTAATAGATTATCTATAAAGAAGAAAACAGTTAGGTATATTCCTGTAGTTCAACCCCGTCCGTTACGTGGCGTGTGACCTTGATTGATATGACCTCGTCTTTAATCTTGCGGTTACCTCTTCCATTTAAGATAGAACGCTTACTTTATATTCGCCTTTGGTCTGTACTAAATCATTCATTATATTACTCATTTAAAAATTTATTGTAAGAATAGCAATTTTTTCATTAAAAAGCTCTGAATTAAGGAGATTTAGTTGAACTAATGCATCAAATTTAGTCCTCTAGAAAATCGCAATTTTGTACAATGTGGGAATCCAGGTGCTTCTTAACTGCAAAATTCATTGTTTACATCTGAGAAGTTGTGCGTTATATGGAAAATTGCGTTGCGTAGAATTGTGTTATAAAGATCTTCTACTGTAAATATATATTAGGAAATAAAAATACTTCTTTTTTTAGCATTTTTTTTTAAACTTAGGTATTTTTTTTCTTTTTTAAATGCTTCCCGTCTTTATCTCTGCATTTGTAAATTGTTTAAACACTGAAAAGTATTCAAATTAAAAATCAGAAAAGGGGTAATCTGTAGATTTCAAAAAGGGAGAACCAACGTTATAAAACACAAATACACAGTTAAAACGCATGTAGCTATTTCAAATCCTGTAAGGCTTCATCATCAGTGCTTAAAAATAAAATAAAATAAAAACTGTGGATTAAAAGGGGGGGGGGGAGCCAGAGACGCGTACCTGACATCTCGACCGTCAATGGCGAAATGAAAATCACCGTTGACAACCAACTGCAGAGTCGATCTCACGCGCACACAGGGAGACCAATCAAAATTGCCCAGATGCTCCGGGAGAGTTCAAACAAAGAGGAGAAAAAAGAGGAGGGGGGAAGAAGACGAATTAAAGAAATTCAAACTATATCTTTGAAAATTAGGCGTGTTGGACAAATCGTTTAGTAAGCTGTTTGAATTTTTCCATATGTGATAGGCTTCCCAAAAATCAAGATCATAAAGCCTATCACATATGGAAAAATTCAAACAGCTTACTAAACGATTTGTCCAACACGCCTAATTTTCAAAGATATGTTTTGAATTTCTTTAATTCGTTTTCTTCCCCCCCCCCCTTTTTTTTTTCTCCTCTTTGTTTGAACTCTCCCGGAGCATCTGGGCAATTTTGATTTTTCTCCCTGTGTGCGCGTGAGATCGACTCCGCAGTTGGTTGTCAACGTGTCAACGATGAATTTCATTTCACCGTTGATGGTCGAGATGTGAGGTACGCCTCTCTGGCTCTCCCCCCCCCCCTTTTAATCCACAGTTTTAATTTTGTTTATTTTAAAGCCCTGATGATGAAGCCTTAGAGGCTTCGAAATAGCTATATGCGTTTTAACTAACTTATATTTGCGTTTTATAACGCTAGTTCTCTCTTTTTGATATATTGGCACAAAGTACAATTCCCCCTTCGTAAATCTGTAGATTTGTCTAATAAATTGTCATAGTTACATTAATATTTTGGCAATCAAACACATTAGGCAGTTTGTTGTATCTTAACCATTGGTGTAAAGCAATAAGTGTACATTGGCATATACGAGTAAAGCATTGGTTTACTAGATTTGATTATTAATCTGGCAAAATTTCAAAAGTCCAAGAAAAACGCAAGTACTTCTATTATATTGATTTGTAAGGCTGTGGACTCGGTATAGTCCCAATATTATTTTTTTAATACTTAGAAGGTCGAAATTTAATTAAAAGAAAGAAGCTAAAAAATAATTAATGCATTGTGAAATTTCCTTATTTCAATTATAGATGTGCAGGTGATCTAACACTGCAAGAAATTTGTAATTCTGCAAGTTGCTTCAAATGATTGTTAAGCTTCTATTTTCTTCGAGAATCTGTCTTTGCTTTTTTCACTTTGAATAAAAATATTATTTTCTTATTAGCAAATTTTTTACTAAATTTTTCACTGTTTATTTTAGTATCTAATACTTTATATTTTGAAAGTATTTGATTTGCTTATTTATAATATAGCACAGCTATTAACTGAAGCCAATTACAATAAATCATTGTTTTCTTACCTGTGGTTTGAAGACTACTGTAGTTTGTGTGTTTACGTGTGATCTTTGATCATATACCCCATTATTTAAAATAAATATAATCGCAATTATTTTTTAAATTGCTGATAATAGAAACATACCTCAGATTACAAAAACTACACAAAACAAGGGTAGCTTTTAGATATGGCATTTAATTTATAAGGATCTGTGCTGTATACATATCAAAATACAAAATTTATTTTTTTTATACAGCTGCTATTTCCTATTTTATTTGTATTAAGAAAGTTAGTTGAGTTCCTTTGAAGAAAGAAAAAAAAATTCCATGTCTCTAAGTGAAATAGTATTTAAATTTAAAAATCCTTCCTTGCACCATTTTTTCTGTTATGTTGGTATCCATTTTTTGGGTTACTTTAAGAAACCAGCATTAAGAAAAACAAACTTTTAAATAAAGAGCCAGTTTTTTGAGAATGACATTTAAAAACAGCATTTAACGTAGTGTTCACATTTCTTTTAAAAAGGGCAGGGCGGACTTGCTGAAAAGGACATTTTTGTCCGGTAGAAGGGCGCTTATATCGAGTAAAGGAGCACATTTTGTTGAGTGAAAGGATACTCTCATTGGATTATCATTTGTCAGTACTGAGGAGTGGGAATTTCAACTCTGAACCTTTAATTAGCATTAAGTACTAAATTTCCTGAGGGCATTTCGAGGAGGGGGAGGGGGGGGAGAGGAGGCACACTCTGGACGTACTGGCATATTAAAATAGCAATTAAAGCCTTTGTGCAGGAATATTGAAATGCAGTAAACCAACGTTTAAAATGCACAAATAATGCATGAAAAAGCAGCAAACAGCTGTTTCGAATCTACAGAGAGATTCTTCTTCAGTGCAAGAGAGGGAAAAAAGGAACAGCGTGCTAGAAAAAGCAAGGCTGAGCAAAATGATAGACAGAGACGCGCTGCCTTATATACCCTATGCGGGTAGCGAAAGCGCCAGAAACAACCAATGAGAGAGAAGCAGTGGAAACGACTGGGTGGACAAGTAGCGACATCTACCGGAAAAGGAGAGAAAATGAAACCAAAAAAGAGGAAATTAAATTAATGCTTTCCAAATACTTGGAAAATCTGGAGTACTAGATAAGTCATTGACTAAAGAATGAGAATTTTTAATGATGTGGTAAGCTTCCCAAAAATCAAGATCAAGGTTAGAAGAACATTTTTGGATAATGGTGGCTGAGGAAAAATCGAACCTATGTTGAGAAGACCAAGAATGTTGAGCAATAGAAGAACGTTTGAGCTCCTGATTTTTAACATAACCTTCATGCTCTTTTAAACGGAATCTAAGAGCACGTTTAGTCTGGCCAATATAAGAAAGGCCACATTGGCAAGAGATTTGGTAAATACCCCAGTTATCTAGGCGATCAATGGGGTGTTTGAGATTTGAAAAAGTGATTTTATTAACAGGAGAAAAAATAACATTAAAATCAAACCTTCTTAAGATTTTAGCAACTTGCTGACTGATTTTAGGAAAAAATGGTAACACAACTGAAGTATTAGAGTTGGAATTAGAATGCTTTTCAGAATGGACGGATTTCGTCAATTTCTTATAAATAGAATCAATAATATTAGAGGAATAACCACGATCAACAGCAATAGCTTTGAGGTAATTAAGTTCAGCACTAAGTAACTGAGGAGTGGAACAAACATTGGTAGCCCGAAAAACAAAAGTATTGAAAGCAGCGAATTTCTGGTTAGGGGGATGAGAAGAATGCCTGTGAGGTGGAAGACTGACAGCAAAAGGTTTACGAAAGACGGTAGTCTGAAAGCCATTATCACAACGAATAACAAGGGCATCGAGGAAAGAAAGACAGTTATTGGTCTCAATTTCAGAGGTAAATTGAATGCAGGGATCAATGGAATTCATAATAGAGAGAATCTGATTAATATCCGAATTTATTTCAACCAGGACATAAACATCATCAACATAACGAACATAGAACGGAAATTTTAAAATTTCAAAAAGTTTGACCTCAAAATAGTGCATATAAATATCGCATAAAATTGGACTAAGAGGATTACCCATAGCCAAACCATCAATCATGCGGAAGAAATTACCGCATGGCATATATTATCAAGGTAAACTGAAATCGTGTATATTTTTAAGAATACCAGTAAGATCAACAGAATTTCCGTTTTCAAAAGTCAGGGAGGAGAAGGGAGGGGGCGGAGGAGAGAAAAAGACAAATACTTTGAAAAAAAATTAGAGGACACAAAGAAGCTACTGGGAAACGAGGTAGGGTACATCAGAAGTTTAAACGAAACGGGCAGGGCGCAACGCCCTTGGAAAAACATCAAATTGGAACACTATTTATTACACTGCAAGAGCTCAAAACATTAAGAATATAACGCAGAAATGAAATATCTTTATAATAACTGTCTGCTTTTTCATAAAAGCATGTAAAAAGAAAACTTAAAATCTTAAAAACATGGAATGCTTGAATTTCCAAATATCGCTTGTTTTACATTTAATGATTTAAATGTTGGCTAAAATAGTTTCTGTTAGATAAATTATTTCTATTAAGTTTATAAGTAACCAATAGTGTTAAAAAGTTATAATTTTAAAAGATTGCTTTAACTTGATTTTAGTTAATTAAATCTTGGAATATGCACACACAATTTATTTTCATAAATTCTTGTGATACTTTGAGTCGTTTTATTTATTTATAGCTATTTAATAAACCAAAGGTGGATCTTAATGTGAAAAAATATTATTTTACATGCATTTATGAGGAAAAAATAAGAGTTTTTCATGTTGTCAATTTAAACATATTTCATACAACGGTGAAAATTTTTTAAACTTTTGGTGTTTTACTAGTGTTCACATGTCTTTTAAAAAGTGCAGGGCGGTCTTGCTGAAAAGGGCATTTTTGTCCGGTAAAACGGTGCTTATATCGAGTAAAGGGGCACATTTTTTTGGGTGAAAGGGCACTCTCATTGGATTATCATTTTTCAGTTCTGAGGAGTGGGAATTTCAACTCTAAACCTTTAATTATTATTAAGTGTTAAATTTCCTGAGGGCATTTAGAGGAAGGGGGGGGGGGGGAGAGGAGGCGCACTCTGGACGTACTGTCATATATTATCAAGGTAAACTGAAATCGTGTATATTTTTAAGAATATCATAAAATAATCTGATTAAAATAACTTCATTTTTCGAATGTTCCACTTATGGAAACACGTGCCGTTCTGAGATGATTTTCCTTAGAACTTACAACACATGAGTCCATCAGAGCAACAGAACTTCTGTTTTCAAAAGTCAGGGAGGAAAGGAGAGGGGGCGGAGGAGAGAAAAAAAGCCAAATATTTTGAAACAAAAAAATAGAGGACACAAAGAAGCTACTGGGAAACGAGGCAGAGTGCATCAGAAGTTTAAACGAAACGGGCAGGTCTCAACGCCCTTTGAAAAACATCAAATTGGAACACTATGTATTAATTACACTGCAAGAGTTCAAAACATTAAGAATATAAAGCAGAAATGAAATATCTTTATAATAACTGTCTGCTTTTTCATAAAAACATGTAAAAAGAAAACGTAAAATCTTAAAAACATGGATTGCTTCAATTTCCAAATATCGCTTGTTTTACACTTAATGAATTACATGTTGGCTAAAACAGTTTATGTTAGATAAATTATTTCTATTAAGTTGATGAGTAACCAATAGTGTTAAAAAGTTCTAATTTTAAAAGATTTCTTTAACTCGATTTTAGTTAATTAATTCTTTTAATATGCACATACAATTTGTTTTCATAAATTCTTGTGACACTTTTATTTATTTATAGCTGTTTAATAAACCAAAGGTGGATCTTAATGTGAAATAATATTATTTTACATGCATTTATGAGGAAAAAATAAGAATTTTTCATGTTGTCAATTTCAACATATTTCATACTTTTGGAACGCTCTGCGCACCGCCTTATCACCCGCAATTTTAATCATTTGGTCTGCTGCAAAATTAAAGTCTAGAAGAAAATCTGTGAGATTTTGACCAGGTTTTTGCTTAACAGAATTAAATTGTGATTGAGCGCTGGAAAAATTGAGTTTGGGTTTAAACAAAAGTCTCAATTTAGTTTTGAAAGTTTCAAGATTTGTTTCATTGAACAGAGAGAGATCCTTCATTAATTTTTCTTTAGCTAAGGAAGTGATTTTACATTTTAGTATTGTTACTTTGTCTTCCGGCGAGTAGTCTGTTTTATTTAGCAGATCCTCAGCCTGTAATAGAAAGTTATCAATGTTTGTATTTTTAGTACCATCACAACAGGTAATTAAACCAACCAGCATTTGTGGTTTTGGTGAAGTCATTTTTGCACCAGAGTGAGAATCTTCGTTATTCAGAGAAGGATCAGTACTGTTAGAACTTTGTGATGAGGTTTCTAATGAAGAATTATCAAAAAAATTTTCAGGGTTATCTAGATTATTAATTTTCTCAGTTTGAGAAGCCACAGTGAGCGTTAAAATTTTTGAATCATTAATGTGAGTAGTAGAATTTTCTTGATCTACTTGATTGTTTTTAATGAAATTTTCTTTTTTGCAACCTTGTTTTTACGCCACTGGTTCGTCTTTGAGTTGTGGTTTTATTCCCTTTTCTAGCCATATACATTTAATAAGTATGGCCCTTATATGTTTTCAATAAGTAAATAATAAAATAAGTGATTATAGACATGATAAGCAAAATAATATATAAAAGTAAATTAAAAATCACAGAAAATGAGAAGTTGTGCAAAGTTAGATTGTTGTTATTATTATTATTGTATATATATATGCATGTGTGGTAAATAATTTCACTTCAAAATGTGATTTAAGAGAAAATACATAAAAATATGATGCACTGAAATATTTACTTAAGATGCGTTGAAAATGTTTGACCAAACAGTATTGACATATGCCTTTATTTATTTTTTATGTGAAACTTTTTTATTATTATTATTATTATTGTATCTCATTCTTCTTATGAGTATACTTTTAATGCTTAATATAAATAAAATGTAGCATCTGTTAATAAATGTCAAATATAGTAATGTTATTCTCAACAGTTATGATATCGTAAATTTCAAAATAGTACATATATTCAGTAAATGTTTTTTTTTTTTCTTGATGCCAATTACCAATTGCCAATTTCATTACCCAGAGTGAAAATAGCACCAGTGTTTAGAAGTTTTGAGAAAAATGTGAAAATAATTAAAGTTTCTATTAAAGTAAATATTTGCTAAAGAGAAAGATCTTTAGTTGATGATTAAAAGATTTTTTTTTTGTGTGTGTGTGTGTATGTAAAATACAACTAAATATAATTATAAGAAAATTAATTTTTTCAGTGTGCAAATGAAATGCACGAATTGATTAATCTAAAATAGATAATTATCGTTAATTATTTAAGCAATAACCTATGCCCTATTTCTATATATTAAAAAAAATAATAGAAGAGGTGCGGCACCATTAAATAAGTACTATGTTGAACGCTCTGCGCACACTGATTAGCTAATAACAAAAATTGTTTAAAATAAATATCTAATTCCAACATACAGAGAAAATTAGAAATTGAAAGTCTAATAGGCATGTATGCCGTGTTTGTATAGTGAGAGCACCATGATTCTGAGTTCTTGTGGTGCAATTTAAGATTAATATGTTGTTATATCAATTAAAATTGAATGATTTGAATTTGCTGCGTTGTGTGATTTCGAGGCACAAGAACAGTATAAATCACACAGGGATTATAGGTGACCTGGCAAAGTTACACTTTAACTTATAATGCGGCCGTAATTTATAACCTACCCTGCGAAAAAGAAACATCAATTTCTAAAATAACAGTTAATTAATTAAATACAAAGCATAAATTGAAGAGATTAAAATTTAATATGAATGAAAATTTATTTACATATATTTACACATTGTAGAGTTGAAAATTAAAAGGTTCTGAATACATCAGGTTGAATGAATATTTAAAAATAATATTTAAACATATAACTCTTGAGTAAATGCTAACGATGCTATTTTCACTCAACTCTAGATTGAGTGATCCCATATTAATTTTACAATCTTACAATCCCTCTTACAATCCCATATTAATTTTAATGGAAATGTTAATTAATACCTGTTCCATACCTGATAATCACCAGTGATTGTGTCCTTTATTAATGTCTCTGAAAAGCTCAGGCACTGTTAGTCCATGATTTGCTGAGTTGAATTTTTTTTATTTGGAGATATCTCTCCTTTGAAATATGTGAGTAGAGCTGCTGAAGAAACGCATCATCTCAAAATGCTAATTTTTTTATGTAGAGAAAAAGCAGCATAGCTGAAGAAACGCATCATCACTAGATGCTAATTTTTTTGGAAAGGAAAATATCTCTCCGTTCGCTTCAAGCCTCAGCATCAGAATCATAACAGAGTGAGGAGAGAGAGAGAAAAAAAAAGTTTCATTATTTTTGCAGATACAGAATAACTTGTATTCTGTGTTTTTCAACCAATGAGAAAATACCTTTATTTTTTCTCACTGGATGTGTGATTATCATGTTGTTACCTACCCACATGATTATAATGCACTCATAAATTTAGGAAATTTGCATGTTAACTCCTCCCCTTTTGACCCATGACCTGAGTGTTCTTTTTCACAGTTATTTATCGCATCCTGTGATCGAGTCCTTTTTCAAGTTGCTGAGTAATTTTAAAATGTCATTATAAGTTTTGATTATTTTATGATGTTATTTCATAGTCCAGTTTTTGTTTGATTAAGTCATAGCATGTGTAAGAGTGAGAATTGTATTAAAGCAATCCATCACATACAACGGTGAAAAATTTTTAAACTTTTGGCATATTACCAGTGTTCACATGCCTTTTAAAAAATGCAGGGCGGACGCTGAAAAGGGCATTTTCGTCCGGTAAAAAGGTGCTTATATCGAGTAAAGAGGCACATTTGTTTGAGTGAAAGGACACTCTCATTGGATTATCATTTGTCAGTCTGTCTGTGGGAATTTCAACTCTAAACTTTTAATTAGTATTAAGTACTAAATTTCCTGAGGGCATTTTGAGGAGGGGTGGGGAGAGGAGGCACACTCTGGACGTACTTGCATATATTATCAAGGTAAACTGAAATCGTGTGTATTTTTAAGAATATCATAAAATAATCTGATTAAAATAACTCCATTTTCCGAATATTCCACTTATGAACACATGTACTGTTCTGGGATGATTTTGAAATGGAAAATGCATTATATAGAAAATGCATCATATCCCTTTTAGATTCTTTGTCCGATTTTTGTATGAAAAGAAATCTGTCACCGTTAGTTTTTTTAGGGTTTCGTTCATCTGACGAAACCCTATTCGTCTCGCTCCTCTGTCTGTCTGACCGTCCGTCTGTCTGTCCGTCACAAAGCCCGTTCTCAGAAACTATACATGTTGGAGACTTGAAATTTTGCATACTTATAGCTGAACACCACACATCAAACGACAAAACATAAAATTTTGAAAAAGTTGTAAATTTAACCCTTTGGGGTCTCACATGTGTATTTTAAACAATCCTTTCTAAGTGAGCCCTAATTAGGTTGGAGGCGTGAAATTTTGCATACATATAGCTGAACACCTCACATCAAATGAAAAACCATAAAATTTTGGAAAAGTCGTACATTTAACCATTTGGGGCCTCACATGTGTATTTTAAACAATCCTTTCTAAGTGAGCACCTAATTAAGTTGGAGGTGTGAAATTTTGCATACTTATAGCTCAACAGCTCACATCAAACGACAAATCATAAAATTTTGAAAAAGTTGTAAATTTAACCCTTTGGACTCCCACATGTGTATTTTAAACAATTCTTTCTAAGTGAGCCTCTAATTAGGTTGGAAGCATGAAATTTTGCATACTTATAGCTGAACACCTCACATCAAACGACAAATCATAAAATTTTGAAAAAGTTGTAAATTTAACCCTTTGGGGTCTCACATGTGTATTTTAAACAATCCTTTCTAAGTGATCCCTAATTAGGTTGGAGGCGTGAAATTTTGCATACATATAGCTGAACACCTCACATCAAATGAAAAACCATAAAATTTTGGAAAAGTCGTACATTTAACCATTTGGGCTCCCATATGTGTATTTTAAACAATTCTTTCTAAGTGAGACCATATTTAGGTTGGAGGCGTGAAATTTTTCATACTTATAGCTGAACACTATCATGCGATAAATCATAAAATTTTGAAAAAGTCGTACACTTAAACCTTTGGGCTCCCACATGCGTATTTTAAGCAATTCTTTTCTAACTGAACCCCTTATTAAACTGGAGATTTGAAATTTTGCATACTTATAGCAGGACACCTGAGGCCAGGCGACAAATCATAAAATCTTGAAAAAGTCTTACGTTTAACGCTTTGAGCTACCACTTATGTATTTTAAGGAATTCTTTCTACGAGAGCCCTTAATTAAGTTGGAGACATGAATTTTTGCATACGACCTCAGACTTCTCGACTGAATACATCAGACTACAGGACAAATCCTAAAATTTTCAAAAAGTCTTACTGTAAAACCTGTGTAAGTTGACCACTTGCGGTGCCGCACTTCAGTGGTCAACTTAGAGGAGTGGTCAACTTATAAAGGGTGATGATAAATTTACTTTTTTTTACGTAATATTCATACCATATCATTTTTTCCCACAAAAATTTTATTTATTGACAGGCTTTAAAATAATATTGTATTACCATGCATATTTCTAACACCTTATAAAAGAAAAGATTAACTACAAGAATGAATTAATACTTTTGTATCAATTTTAAAATCATTTAGTATTATATTTGTTTAAAAAAATTTATTACTACTATTAAAAAAAAAACAGTCAATCAATATACAGCCAATTAGTAATTCTTCAAACTATACTAGTTACTAGTGTAAATACCCGTCCAAGGACGATCGGTAAAAATTGTGTTTTTCACTTAAAATTTTAAAAACTGATAAAAAAATAATTGACAATATGGAAGCGTTTAGATGAGCAAAGTTCGGCTAGTTTATGTTCTAATAAACACACAACTAGCTTTTACAATATTTCTGGGCAAACCTGGTTTTCCGGCTAATATACTATAACAAAATTAAGATTTCTTAATAAAAGAAAAATTTAATAAATATGCAATAAAAGTGCGTAATTAAAACAGTCTGCTGCAACTATTGAAATAATACTATTTTTTTAATAACACTTTGAAATTGTATTTTTATCGTTTCCCCCCCCCCTTCCTCCCCCCTCCAATTTTTTTTTATATGTATATTGATTAATAAATAAGTATCGCGGATTGAATCCCATCCGTCTAATCCCCTAAGCTTCTGTCCTCCTGATGCAAAACTATAAATCAAAAATTATTAATTTTACTTTTCGTATAAATATTAATTTTTTACTTTTAAAATATGGAATATGTTTGGGTTTTTTTTTTTTTTTTTTTAGTTTAAATTTACATACACCTGTATATAGAAAAGGAAAATATAAGTAATGTGTAATTTAAAAATAAGTTACAAAATAATAAGTCTAAAATATTTAAATTGATTACTTTTTTAAAAGAAAGTCAGTTTTATCAGTTTTTTGCAGGGAAAAAAGGATATTTTTAAAAATACCATATCATTGTTTTCCGTGATTAAAATTCCTTACATGTCGCAAAGAAAATTTAATACGATTGCAACTTAATACTTGAAATAATCTCAGTTAGGAAGAAGTGTCTACCACTGCTCAATTATCAGGATTTGTAACCTTGAGAAGTAATCGCGGGATTCTTGTTTCTTGTCAACCAATGGGAGAATGGAACCTTTCACCCTTGAGTCTCTTCCTGGGAGACTGGTAAGATTGATGGATTCGCCCAGCCCTGCGTTACACTGCCTTTTATTATATAGAGATTACACATAATTTTTAAGAAACATAAAAAAAAATATTTCTGCTTACCAAGTAGCACCTGGGGTTGTTGAAAGAAGGGAAGGAATGATAAGAGAATAAGAAAGAGAAGAAAGAAATCTAGAATCAAAGAATGGAGGGGGAGGGTTGAAAAGCCAAATCCACAAGAGCAACAATGTAAGAATAGATAAGCCTTGAATTATTGACCTACACCTATCACTGCTAAAAGCATTTCCCAGGCTAAGAACTATTTCACCCTTTTAGAAATTTTAGTTAAAAAGAAAAAAAAACAGGAAATTTCGTGGAGAGTTACTTTTTTTTTCTATTCATGATTTGTTAGCTTTTTGGATGGTCAAGTTATAAGGGGTTTTGATGGGCATTTTATAATAGTTCTAGACAAATTTGTGTAATTTCAGTGGTCAAGATACAAGATAGACAGGGGGTCAAGTTACAAAAGGTTTGTCTTATAGTTTTGCATAGGATAATTTTGGTTCCTGACAACAGAGGTCAACATAGACAGGTGGTCAACTTACAAGAGTGGTCAACTTTACAGGTTTTACTGTATATTATTTACTCCTCCGGGCTCTAACTTGGGTATTTTAAGCAATTTTTCTAACCTCCGCCCTTTTCACCCGGGGAGCACTTTTCCAACTTTTGCCGACACCCCTTTGACCATTCTTTCTTATTAAGCACCATAGCTTTACATATTTTAGTTCCACTTTTTACCACCAGGGGCGGCTACTTATCTCAGGTGCTATGGGCCCAATCCCCTCGACTAATATATCTACGGATAGTATGTAAAACGGATTTTCGTTCGGATAGAGGTTTGTTTAGAATAGAGTGCGCTGCTGGTTGCGAAATGTAGAACTAACAGATTTTTCAAAAGTGTTTTGAAAGGAATATTAAACGAAACCCTCTGTGCGATTTGTGATCACACTTACCCACTTGTTTAAAGAAAAGTTAGCGACTGATTCTTACAAAATCTTATGTGCTGATGTAAAACATTTTTCTACTTGTACTCTGAAATTTTAAAATCGATATCTTAAGCAATTTTCCTAATTTTTGCTGATTAGTAAAAATTATTAATTTTATTTTAATTCCGCAGTGAAATCAGACCCAGACGTGTACGCTCGATTAGTTTTTATACTATTAGGTTGAGCAAAAAGTTCTGGAAAATTTTTTATCTAATAGTTAACAGAATTTTTATCGCATATAGGAGTACTAGTGGTATATCTACAGGAGTTAAGGAATTTCGACTCCAAAATGCCTATTGAACAGTATGATTTGCGTGTGTTGATCCGGCATTATTGGAGAAAAGGTTTAACGATTCTGAAAGTTTTCGATGAGAATCCTTTAGCGAAGTTGAAGAAGCATGTCAAGAGTTTTTCGATTCCAAGGAGCCGCCATCGTACTTCCAGCAACTCCGGAATCTGGCAGAACGATGGCAGAAAGTCGTGAACTATGTCTCTACTTTGAAGAATGGTCCTTGTTGCTTTTGTTGTTAATTTGCGCATAACAACGCAACTTTCACAAATTTCTTAGGTCTTTTTGCTCAACCTAGTAATTAATGTTGGTATGCGTGTGTATGTATGTTTCAGGACGAAAGATTTCTTCTCCTTCACGGAGTAGAGAGAGGCAGGAGATGTCAAAAACGCAGAAAAAGTCCGGCGAACTTTTTCTTGCAATTTTGTAAAAATCATTCGGCAATTAACACAGATATTAATTAAAAACTCATCAAAAATACCAATTAAACAAGTCGGAAATTAAAGTGCGTTCGTACTGCAACGAAGTTTTATAAATATTCAGACGTGTAATAGCGGTTGCTCTCTTATGCAGAAATGCACGAACAGAAAATTTATTACGATTATATATGTGGTGACAGAGTTTGAACTCTGTACTGCAAAGCCTAGCACATTCTTAAATGAGGCTCGGGATGATCCACCCCGACCTCTGAGTCAACGAAAAAAACTGCTGAACTGACACAAACTATTGTGAAAAGATAGAGTTGACTGTTGGTTGCTCGTGAGAGCAGACGTGTTGAAACGTCGCTGTTCGACCGAATACCGCGGGTCACGGCGGAATGTCGCCGGCCAGTTATAGTTATCATGTTTAATCCAAATGTAAATACCCCATCTGTAAATACTTCACCCCAGGCGCGGATCCACGGGGGGGGGCGATCGGGGCGATCGCCCCCCCCCCAAAATCCAACGATTATCGCGAATTTCGACAAATGGTCTCCGAAAAAAAAAACAATTTCGTGAATTGTTCGCAGGTGAAAGGGTCGCAAAAAACGCGAATTTCGTCAAAAGTTCGCGCAAAAAACGCCAATTTCGTCAAATGATCGAGAAAAAACGCAAATTTCGTCAAAGGATCGCGAAAAAACGCGAATTTTGTCAAAGAAGCGCGGAAAAATGCGATTTTCGTCAAAAAATCGCGCATTTCATCAAAGGACCACGAAAAAAAAAGCAAATTTTGTCAAAAGATCGCAGAAAAAACGCGAATTTCGACAAAGAATTGCGGAAAAACGCTAATTTCGCGAAAGAATCGCGCAAAAAACGCTAATTTCATCAACAGATCTCTGAAAAAAGGCGAATTTCTACAAAGAATTGCGAAAAAATACGCAAATTTTGCCAAAGAATCGCTGAAAAAACGCGATTTTCGTCAAAGGGCCGCGGAAAAAACGCACAATTAGCACAGGGAAGAGATTCCCCTAGGTGCGCATCTACGAGGGGGGGGGGGGGGGCTTCGATCGGTGCAAAGAAGAGAAGAACAAATTTACCAAGTTGGTTTATAAGAAATCAACACACCATACGCATTTTAACTGACTGGGATTATGATATAATCCTCTTTTGTTCATTCATCAAATACCCTTAAAATTTACCAATGTGGGTGGCAATAACAGTACATTTTTTACAGATTAGTGGCTGTCTTCAGAAAACATTAAGAATCATAAATTTTTCAAATGACCTTTCTTTTTCTTGTTTCTTTCTTTCTTTGGAAATTGTATGAATCCCATTCTTTTCTCAAACAATAAAGCAATCCTCAAAAATATTGTTATACAGAAATCAGAATTGTAGCTTCTTTGAATGAACGAAAAAGTTTCAACACTTTAAAGGGATCCGTATAACGTTGTCAATTTATGTTGTAGAGAATCAACAAAAGGTACATGAAGTGGCATCGTCCCCCACCTCAACCAATAGTGTCAAAAATTATGTCGCCATATGCCTTTTGACTGGACATAATCCTATTTTGTTCACTAATTGCCGAAACGTCAGAGAGGTTTACCATTGATACCCGAAAAGTGTTTGGTTTTCGTTTGCTTGTCTGTGTGTTCCGCGAAAACTGCCGTTAAAAGCATTGGATTTATATCATGGGGGGGGCGACCTCCCCGATCGACCACCCCCGTGGATGCGCTCCTCCTGGTGTTAATTGTGCGTCTTTTCCGCGTCCCTTTGACGAAATTCGCGTATTTTTTTCGCGATTCTTTGACAAAATTCGCATTTTTCTGAGATCTGTTGACAAAATTCGCGAAATTAGCGTTTTTTTGTACAATTCTTTCACGAAAATTAGTATTTTTTCCGCAATTGTTTGGCGAAATTAGCGTTTTTTCCGCAATTGTTCGGCGAAATTCGCGTTTTTCTGCAATCCTTTGGCGAAATTAGCGTTTTCTTTCTGCGATTCTTTGACAAAATTCGCGTTTTTTTTAGCGATCCTTTGACGAAATCCGCGTTTTCTCTGCGATCCTTTAACGATATTCGCGATTTTTTCTGCGACACTTTTACGAAATTCGCGTTTTTGCGCGATCCTTTGACGAAATTCGCGTTTTTTTGCGAGATCTCTTGACCTGCGAACGATTGATGAAATCGATTTTTTTCGGCAACCATTTGCCGCAATTCACGATAATCGATGGATTTATATTTTTTTAACCAAGGGGTGGGGGGGGGGGGCGATTCGCGCCTATGAAGAGGTATAAACACCACTTAGATGACACATTTTGATTTTCAAGGATGTTAAGGCCCTTCAAATTTCTGAAGGTGATCCTTTTTCAGAGATTACTCTCTTCCAGAAATCTGATATTAAAAAATAGATGTGATTGTTATGTTTTTCAGTTACGGTAATTGGTTCTTATGTATTTTTTAGTGCTGAATCCAAAAATGACCTTCATTTTTTACCATACCATCACGTCAGGATTTTTCACAAATCGCAAATTTTTAAATAGTCGAAATATTGCGAAAATCTGCTGCTGTAAAATAGACGTAACTTTTTTTTCATAATAACTTATTCCTTTTTTTGCTTATACTATGGATTTTTACAGTTAAACATGTAAAATATTTAGTATTTAAAATCCTTATAATTTTATTCCATGCGTGGAAGTTTCTTTGAACCGCTCATGCTCTGCTTCGCGCTTTTCTTTTAATCTTCTCTATGGGGTTCATCTCGGTATCCTCTTTTATTTTGGCGGTTGATAAAGCTGGGAAATTTGTGGCAGATGTATTTAAAACATTTACCTTCTTTTGTTGCTGTACTTACAAATTGCTTTGAGAGATTTTCGCTATTTTTAGCCCCCGGTACGGTATGCTATTTCTTTCTCCCAGCTTATTTTGTGACATCTCCAAAAAATAACGTTACCTTACAGAAGCCAGCCGTGAAACAAAGCAGTACGATTAAATACTCTATAGCAATTTTTTAAACTTCTAAGCATCGCACATTTTCAATGTTTATACCGTCATATTCGGAAAAAAAAGTACTTTATGATGCAATTTGTTTGAAAACTGCATCTCCATTTATTTTTGAATATTAATTTTTTTTTTTTTTTTTTTTTTTTTTAGTTTTTAGAGCCATTTGCTTAATATTGGCAACGGAAGAACTCCATTTCTGTAGAAAGTGAAAGAAAAATGGCAATTATATCTTTTTGTTGCCATTTTCCCATAAAAACTGAAAAAAAAGTTAAAATACGTGCTATTTTCAAAAAATATAAATGAAAGATTTCTGATAAAACAGGGAGCTTTTAGAAACTAAATTTCATTTTAAATATCTATAATGATATTACAAAAAAATGAAGGCTTGTGAATCTTTAGATGGCCGATTTTTTGTCGGCTTTTTTGAATGACGAAATCTCTTTTTTTTGTGTGTGTGTGTATTATTCAGCGATAGTGACGTCTTAAGCGTACTTTACCGTAGATGTTGTTTAACACTGGATCGCAAATGATGAATTCTTCAGCGGATGTGGATGGCGTCACTTTATGTAAAATAAAATCGCATGTTATAAGTCTTAAAACTGAACTACAGTAGACCCCCGATTATCGGAGTTTCCGCATACACCGAGTTATTTTCTTCTGATGAACTGATGGCTTCCATTTTTTTTTTCCGAAAAAAAATTATAGCCATTTTTCCCCCCATTCTGACCAGAAAATCAGAGTTCTAACTTTTTACGACTGCTCTTTCATCTTCCCATAACACTTCATTTATAACGACTGTTTCATACTAATGGAAGCCATCAGTCCATCAGAAGAAAATGATCCATTCCAAAGGTATAAGTTCGATTAACTCGGATAATCGGGAATCTACTGTATCTATATTTATATACATATATTTTTTGTCATCGGGGGCGACACTAAATTCTGAAAAGCAGAATTCCTGTTTTCTAGTTTTACTTTTTAACTTTGAAATTTACGAAAATCGTGACGTGATGGTTAAAAATGAAGGTCATTTTCGCATCCAGTGCTAAAAAAATACATCAAAATCAATTACCAAATGTTAAAAAACACAATCATGGCAGGCTTGTGTTATTAATGTTGTTCACTATAACTAAAAGAACAAAAAATAAGATAAATAATTACCATAGTACAAGAGTAAAAAGAAAAAGAAAAAAAATAAGACATTTAATAAATAAATTCTGTTATAACGTTTTTAATTTTACGACCTAATAAGTAACAATAAACCATATTTTGAGAGGGCGGGATTATATAATAAGAGTGTTGGATAACCGAGTGTTTCGGTTAATCGGACGTCGGATAATTGAAAGTCTGTAACATTTCCAAATCGCATTAATTATTTCATATTCATTGAAAAATTAACTGCAAGGAATGATTTGAGCAACAGAAATTATGACTACGTTGATTATATGTCACTCGGGATCGCCCCCCCCCCCCCCCCCAAAACGATTCTCTGGATCCGCCCCTGCTTCACCCACATAATCAAGAGCATTAAAGTTTAAGATTCCGTCAAGAATCGGCTTGGACTTTACTTCTAGACACCGACCACAGTGTACACTTATTCGTTAAAATAAATGTGCATTAAATTTCTACATATATATTAAATTCAGTAATAGGGAAATAATATCACTACATCTTAAATAGGACGTAATCACCATGGCAACTTAGAATCATTGCCTATGATGGGATATCATTGAATTATTTACGTATGATACAATTTAAAAAAATGGTGAAAACTTATATTAATATATTTTTAAGTTTTGACTCGTTTTCCATAAAATTTGTAATGACTCGATAAAATTTTCAACGATTAAATACATTAAATTTCAAACCTTTCAGCTGGGTAGTTTTTGCTCTGTTATATGCAGACGGACGGACCAGATGACAACTTTAGGTACTACGTATTTATATAATTACGACATTTCCCCGTAAACCATAATATAATGGAATACTTTTGAGTGTCTCTGTAAATAAACTATGATCGAACGCTACATACTTATATTTTCAATACCGAACATGGCATAGTAAATCTCAGTAACATATATCAATTAATGAGCAATCCAACTATATTAACGCAAGCTAGAGATTGGTCAGACAAACCGAAATCATAAACACTTTTGAACTATGTTGGAAAGTGTTAAAAACGGATAATAGGTTGAAATTTCCCTGTCAGCAATTTATACCAATACACGGAAGTATACTTGAATACGTTTGTACAGCCCTGTACTTTACCTACTATCTTTAAGTACACGCCACTATTTAGCTAAAATTTAATTAAGGCTAAAACACGCTTAAAACTACTGAAATCACACTTTCAGAGATTATCATCCATAGACGGTCATGTATCCAATTCTTTGCGTGGCTCTATCTATATTCTACAAACTAAATAAATTCTATCTTAGTATACTAAATATAGTACAGCGTAAAAATGCAATTCAGCTAATTCAGCAAGTGTAATTAAGCGTAAAATGCATAACTCATTTAAAAAAGACCTTTAAACTATTAAAATACGTTCCAAACAATGTTTCCCCCTATACGACTATGTAACGGAATATTTTTGTGTGACCCTGTAAATTAAAAATAAATATTCTTTGCACGGCATATTCTTTAGAATGTATAGTTTAGTGCACTTCATAAATGCCTCACCTTTTCACTGTTTACATACCTATCTTTATCCTTAAAACTTTTATACGTAACCGCATAAGATTTGTGCTTAGCGTCAAAATAATTGTCACATTCTTTAGCAATTTTAGAAGCTTCTAACCAATTACTCTGCTGAGTTAACTCAATATATGATGCGGTTTCCTCATCTAACGTATTTAACAACTTATCAGTAATTATTAACTGATTAATCTTTTCATCTCAGTCCGTACCCCTAATCTTACAGTAATTTTTCCTCGTTGTTATTAAACACGATACAAATAACACATGAGTTTCATTTTGGTTTCTTCTAGCCTCCTTAAAATTTTCCAAACACGCCTTCGGTGTCGACTCGTGTTCCCTCAGAACTAATTCCTTTAATTCCTCATAACTCTCAATTTGTTCCATAGTGGTATAAATTAACAAATTATCCGCCTTATCTCCTAAAATATTTAATAGAATTTCAGCCTGCTGGTTTTTCGGTACATTTTTAGTTTTGAACGCCCTTTCTAAACTGTTAAAAACAAATTCCATCCCTCAGTCCCTTCCGGTACTTTGATAGACAGAGTTTTAACACTTTTGATCGATTTTTCTATGCTACTTTCATTATTAGGTTCCCTAGCCCCATTAGAGTTATTTGCCGAACCTTGAATATTTAGCCTCTCCATTTCTAATTCATGTTCCCTTCTTAACTTTTCAGCCCTTTCTTCTCTTTCTAACTTTTCCTGTTTTTCTAAATTTTCTCGTTCTAATCGTTTCGCAACAATAGTGTTAGATAATTCCATAACAACCCCCTCTTCATAGTCATTGCTTTCCATTATCTTTTTCCTAAGCTGAATTCTGGTATCATCTTCCGTGAATTCAACCCCCAATTCTTCGGATCATCTGAAGATCCGCCCTTTTTAATTTCAATAAGAAAGCCATACCGTCTACCGATTACTAATACGACTCTACAATAATATTTAAACTTACTAAATTAATATTTCCTAAATTTCTACTTTAGTACAGTTACCTCCACTTATTATACTAATTAATTCATTTCAAATAATCGATTTATTATATTTTATTATACTAATTAATACATTTCAAATAATCGATTTATTATATTTCTAATTTAACATACTGTATAATCTGATTTTCCTCAAACATTGGTATCACACAATTTACTTCCAATAAAAAAGCAAAATAATTTCAATTTGATTATTATGCAATACAGATTCCAATTTATTGCATTATATAATCACATACAATTTACCTAATAATACTGATACGTTGCAAATTGAATAAAAGTACTGATGCCTCTCACTAAATAGAAACATCCGCATAAAAAAAATTGCATAAAATACACATATAAATTCCTAAGATTTTCCTCAATATAATATTTTTAAATTCAATACTGGTCCTCACACTTAAAAGAAATAAAATCACAACCCTCTCTTTTTCTTTTCTCTGTGAGACCTTTTTTTTTTTTTTTTTTTTTTCTCTGCGGGGTTTTTTTTTTTTTTTTTCGAAATTTATTTCCAGCCAATTAAAATTCTAAGCAAATGTGCCTTGCTCGTTTGTTATCTACTCTTCAAACTTAACACAGTATTGATTCATTTAAATATTACTTTAATAATAATTAAAATTTAAGTAAACTAAATTACTCCTTCCAACTATTAACACAATACATTAATTTTATTCACCACCATTCTCAGTTAAAAAACATTAGAAAATCAATTTTAGCACAAAGATATTATAACCTTTTCTTAAAACAATAATAAACATGGCTGTTAATGTCTCATACCTATCTCAACATAATTATTTGATTGCATATAAATTATCAAAATCTAGACATAATGTACCTTAATCCCTTAACGCTCGAATTAAATTACGGTTTAAAAATTCAAATGGCTTATTGGCACCACTTTTATGAAAAAGAAATACTCACCTTATTTAATGATAGGTAAAACGACACTAAAATATAGCCAACTTTACTATTTTATAAAGCTGGTGGGAATCTCACAATCTGAGTAAAAGACATAGCCCGAAAATATGACGGGAGCGAGAATTAATGGGTTAAGGGGACAAGGGACCTTAAAATAATTTTTTTTATTTTTTGTAAATTTCACCTTAAATATTATTCAAGGGTACATTATATGCATTATGGCATGCATTTATCACAAAATAAATATAAAAAAAAATTTGTTTTTGAGAAAAAAATGGAATTTTACGCGTCGTCTTAGAAGTTTTCGAAATGCCCCCTGCGTCTTCCATATCAATGAAAATCCCCAATACTTTTTATAAAAGTTTGGTTTATATATATAAACAAAATAGAGCATCGAATTTTATATATTTGAATTTAAAGGTAAAAAAAAAAAATTTGAAAATTTTGAAATTTTTTCGAAAAAATTTCAAAATTTCAAATTTTTTCAATTTTTTTCTTTATTTTTTGTAAATTTCATCTTAAATATTATTCAAAGGTACATTATATGCATTATAGCATACATTTATCACAAAAAAATATTTAAAAAATTTTATTTTTGAGAAAAAAATGGAATTTTATGCATCATCTTAGAAATCTTCGAAATGTCCCCTGCGCGTCCCATATCAATGAAAATCCCCAATATTTTTTATAAAAGTTTAATTTATATATATAAATAAAATAGAGCATCGAATTTTATATATTTGAATTGAAAGATAAAAAAAAATAAAAATTAAAAATTGTGAAATGTTTTCGAAAAAATTTCAAAAATTTTCAATTTTTTTTTATTTTTTGTAAATTTCATCTTAAATATTATTCAGGGATACATTATATGCATTATGGCATGCATTTAGCACAAAAAAAAAAAAAATTATTTTTGAGAAAAAAAAATGGAATTTTACGTGTCGTCTTAAAAATCTTCGAAATGCCCCCGCGCAGGGGGCATTGATATTTTCATTGATATATTCATTGATATCCCATATCAATGAAAATCCCCAATATTTTTTTTAAGTTTGTTTTTTATATATAGATAAAATAGAGCATCAAATTTTATATATTTGAATTTAAAAGTTTTAAAAAAATTAAAAAATGAAAAATTTTGAAATTTTTTCGAAAAAATTTCAAAATTTTTTTACCTTTAAATTCAAATATATAAAATTCGATGCTCGATTTTATTTATATATATAAAACAAACTTTTATAAAAAATATTGGGGATTTTCATTGATATGGAAGACGCAGGGGCATTTCGAAGATTTCTAAGACGACGCGTAAAATTCCCTTTTTTCTCGTCCCTTGTCCCCTTAAGTTACTATTAATTATACCCCCCCCCAAAAAAAAAAAAAAAAACCATTTGGTTCGAGAATGTCAGCAGAAAGGAATGATCAAAACACGTTACTTTAAACTTTATCTGCTGGGGTACTCTGCTGCTCACTAGTTCCACGATGAACTAAATATTTCGCACTTTGATGAAATAAATATTCAACACTCGGTAACAACACGACGATAGGGCACAAACACTTTAGTTCGGTTCACTGTAACAACGATAGGGCACAAACACTTTAGTTCGGGTCACTGAAACGACGATAGGGCACACACACACTGTACTTCCACTCGGCGCTCGGTTGTTAGCTCTCTAAAATTCCGCTCGACAATCCGGCATTACCAGAGCCGGATTAAGTATTTTTGGGGCCAAGGGCTACTGAAAAATTTGGGCCCCCTCCCCCTACTACTGGAAATCCCCCACCCCACACACACACGCAACCTTTTTTTTCAATCCTATAATACCAATTTTAACAGTTGAATATGTATATTGTTACACAAGTACTTTTTTTTTGTAATCTTTAACCCCTTGATTACGGGGTTGGGACATATGTCGTCCAAGAGACTATTACTTTATTCTATTCGCACCACTTTTTGAAAACTATTCTCAGCTTTAGAAAAGTACCAGAATAATTTCAAGAGAAATCTACCACAAAGAAATATTTTTGCAAGATGTGGTACGAGGGAATATAAAAACAATGGCCAGCCCTAGCCCGTAATCTAAAGGTTAATAGTGCTCTTAATTATTTTATTTAAACTTATTTATTAGACGTACATTTCAAAGATATTTTATAAACAGTAAAAGAAAATAGAAATATTCCAGCGTATCAAAACTGACTACATTTAAAATTATTTTAATGCAAATTTTTATTTATACAAATAAATTTAACGACATATTTTTATTCTATATTTTCTTTATTTAAAATTAAGCTAATTAGAAAATTCGTAAAGAAACATGGAAGGTCAATGATTTTTACAACCTTTCGAGCACATAGCTTTAGAAATGCTGTAATTGGGGGAAGATTTTTAAACGAGATCCCTATATATATATAAATATACACACTGATTTGCAAAAATTAAGGGGTAGTGACACGCTTTCGACTGTACACGATTTGTCGAATATCTGTGAAAATCTTGACGTATTGTCATTCAAATTCAAGGATGTATAAAACATGTTTGACTTCATATTTTTCAGTGAAGATTTAGACGTGGAGACAATTAGGGGCAAAACAATAAATTTAATAATAAAATAATGCTTGCGATCATTGATGAGACAGAAAATTCTCAAAATGGTCTGTAGAAAATGACAATGTGTGTTCTGTCTAATGTTTGTGTGCATTTCTGGAAGCATAAGACGCATATTTGTGAAGGTTTTAACGTTTCTGTGAAAATTTTAAATGTTTTTTGTTTATAGCGTGCAGAGTTTCAACCAAATCTAACAGTACATAGAGAAACTATGAAAAAGAACAGTAGAAAATGTATACTGCAATTAAATCGTGAATATATTGAATATTTCAGGAGATATGGGCATTTGTATGAAATAATTTTTAACTGTGCATGCTTGAAAGATTCCAAAATTTTTATTTCCTAATCTGGTAGTCATCTATTTAGGGCAACTTATATTAACAGTCCAGTTAAATATTGTGAAAACTCAGAAAGATACAGTGAACTGATTGACAAATTGTGGAAAATCTCTTATAATAAAGCTACTTTTAGAAAGCAACTCACTCTATCGCCCTTAACTATTTGAATTTTTGCCATATTTGACAGGACTTTTTACATAAGGTGCCCCAAATAGCTGACTACCAAATTATGAAAAAAACTTTTGGAATCTTTCGTGCATGCGCATTTAAAAAAATATTTTACACAAATGCCAAATGCCCATGAAGTTTTTGGAAAGAGGTGTTAAATTTGGTCGAAAACTCTGTGTTCCATAAGCAAAAAACATTTAAATTTTTAACAGAAACGTTAAAACCTTCACGAATATGCGTGCTATGCTTACACAAATGCACACACAAACGTTAAACAGGACCACATAGTCATTTGCGACAGTAACAGACCAGTTTGAGCATTTTCTGTCACATGAGTGATTGCAACCCTTATTTTATTATTAAATTTATTGTTGTCCTCCTAATTGTCCCCGCGACTGAATCTTCACTGAAAAAGATGGTGTTAGACATTTCTTTACATCTTCAAAGTTCAAACACAGTTCATCAAGATTTTCAGTAGATATTCGATAAACCGTGTACAATCGAAAGAGTCCATTCACCGCCCCTTAATTTTTGAACTTCAGTGTATATCTATGTATGTATGTGTGGTAACAACCCCCCAAGTATCTCATGAAGTTTAAAATCATTAAAATTCTTCAATTTTTTATCTTTTATTTGTCATTTTGTTACAACAATATCGAATAACTATCTAAATTATACCCCCCCCCCCCGAAAAAAATCCCTTTTTTTCCTTCCCCCACTCTTCCAGTACATAGTTTAAAATATTATTATTTATTTTTGTGTAACGTTTCTGTATTAATAATTAAAAGAATATCTAAATTACTCTCTCCCCCCTGACGGAAAAAAATTCCGCTTCTCCCCTCCCCCTAGCACATAAACTTTAAAACTTTTTTTTTATTATTTAAGCTATATTGTTATTTTGTAGCAACATTAAATAAATAATCATCGAATATTCTACCCTTAAATTTCCATTCCCCTTCCCTATAATAATATTTCCAAACATTTTCAATTGAAAAATATATTTACACAAGAATATTCAGAAAGACAGGAAACTTTAAAATAATTAAATTATTACAAGTAAAAAGCCTTTTATGGAGAAAATTACCTAATATTTAAAAAAGTCCAAATAGTAATATTTCAAAGCACTTTCAATTGGAAAATTGAAAATATATTTACACGTAGATATTAAAAGGAAAAGAAAACTTTAAAATAATTAAATTTTGAATGAGAAAATCATTCAATGGAGAAAAATTGTCATATTTATATATGTAAAACTATTTCCTTATAAAGTCCAAAAGAAAAAAAGTTCTAGCCGTTACAAAAGGCTGGGAGGCAGCGATATGTTTCACCTAATAATTTTAAACAAGCTGATTTTCAAATGTCTGATAGATCTTACTTAATCGAACACGAAAACAATCGTCAGCTGTTGCGGCATCGGTGGATGCGGTCTTGGAAATCGAAAAATTTCTTGAGCCAAAGAGAACTTAAAGAGCAAGGCGATTACAGAAGTTCACTACTGGTCGTGATAATATCACCCAATCTTTCATAATCAAATATCTTTTTAAAACACAGCAAATTAGTATGTTTTTAGAGACTGCGGGATCTGCTGCACGTGGGGTTGGGGAAGGTAGCTCGAAGGGGGCAGAACCCCCTAGTTTTGTTAGAAAATGTAACTCTGATATAATCTTTTATAACGAAAATTTATGTTATCCTCATTTAAAAAAATAATAAAAATAAATGTAGCTCTTCAAACTTTTCAGAAAATTTACTTTTCTGAGTTCAACTAAGATAATGAACTAAAAGTTCTAAATGTGTGTGCTAAAAGTTTTCAGTTTGGCTGAAATAAGTCAATATTTGTACAAAACATGATAAATTTCATTATATAAATGCTTCATAATCAAACTTCTGTAATCAGGTTATCGTTTCAAATGAGAACAAATTAGAATACTTTTAGCGGAGTCTGCATGAAGTTGGTGAGCGTAGCTCGTAGTGGGCAGAACAGTCTAATTTTGTTAGAAAATGTAACTGTGAGATAAATTTTTATTACGAAAAAACAAATTTTCCTGATTTAAAAAAAATTCAGCACTTCAAAATTTTTAGAAAACTTACTTTTCTAGTTCAATCCGTTTCTTGACAATGAATTAAAAGTTCTAACTATGTGTGCTAATATTTTTCATTTTTAATGAAATAAATCAGTTTTGTGTAAAATATGATAAATCTTAATTCAAAGAAACTACTTTCTGACTCATTTCCGAATTCATTTTTGTTCGGAAACGCAGGTCCCCAGTACAGGCCCCTTGAGGCTCTTGTGCCCTAAATTGTTAATAAATTGCTTCCTTTTAATCCGATCTTCATTTTTGGGATCCTTTTTCCATTTAATTATTCTCCATTTTCTACATTCCAGTTAAGATCCTCGCCGCTTGGGGCCCGGTACAGGGCCCCTTGAGGCTTTTGTGCCCTAAATTGTTAATAACTTGCTTCCTTTTAATCAGATCTTCATTTTTGGGATCCTTTTTTCATTTACTTATTCTGACGTTTCTACATTCCAGTTAAGACTTGGGGCCTTCTATGGTCCCGTAGGGACCCCTTGAACTTCTGTGCGCCATGCATTCCCTACCCCAGGGCCCGACTAATGCAGGGGCATGCGGGGCAGCTGCCCCGGGCCCCCCGATTTGAAGCCTCCCCCCCCCCCCCCCCCCCAAGGGCAGATATAAGTTTTAGTTAAAGGCGAGCCAAATGATAAAAAATATCCAAAAGTGACCAGATTCTAATTTAAAGTGTTTTCATTTTGTGATATTTAATTTCTTCCTTACTGATTTCATAATTTTTAATACATAATTTTAATTAAAATATTACAGTAATATCGCACATTTGCTATCTGTTGCTTTCTGTTTTCATACAGTAAATTCTGTCTAAGGCGGACTCTGTATAAGCCGGAAATCTGTGTACCGCGGAAAATTTTTCAAGTCCCGGCGAACCCATAGAAAATTACATTAATTCATGCTGCATAAGGCGGAATCTGTCTAACGCGGAAACGGAAGGGATTTTAAGTTTCCGCTGAAACCAAAATTTTGCATAAGGCGGAAAAAAAGTATAATTTAAAAATGAAAGTCGTTTTGTTTATTAAACTTTAAAACTGATAAGTCAAATATTCAATGTAGAGCATGTTAGTTAAAATTCCGTAACACTTTAAAAAAGTTAATTCAAAAGAACAGAAACTTTAAATATTAAGGAATTTCTTCTTATGCCATTTTTTTTTTTTTTTCATATGCAAAATTGCATTTAAAAGTTACTATTTCTAGTAAAATGAACATTTATCAAAATATATATTTTCGAAAGTACAATATATTATACTTTAAGGTCGTAGTCAAATTCAAAATTATAGAGTTCTGTCTCATTCTTGAAGTTTGTTGTTTGTTTGTTTGTTTGTTTTTCTTTTTGTGTGTAAACTTCCAATGTGCATGCATTACAGCAGTACTAAGAAATTGATTAGCGTTTCTCATTTATCTATAAAGACAAGAATCTTTCAGAATTTCAGTTTTCAACCGATTTTCAAGTCAGAAGAATCAATAAAAGATCGTCATCTTCGAGGGATTTTTTTGGGGGGTGGGAGCTTTTTTGCATAAGCCGGAATATTGTCTACCACGGAAAATTTTCTCAGTCCCGATCGATTCCGCCTTAGACAGAGTTTACGTATTATGAAACTTTATACCAAAGTACTTTAAGGCATCATGGGGAATGCAGTAACAACATAACAAGTATTGAAATTTGTTGCTATTATTATTAAATGCATGCCACCACTTGCCTTTTTATATGATGGAATCGCCCAAATGTATGTTCATTGAATACAAAGATTAAGTTAAGTAAAGAAGTATTAACACAAACAGCCAATAATGCCTCAGAGAACTGTATTTACATTTTAACGGCTCACATTTATCCTTATATTCCTATAACAAAAAAAAAAATTATGCTATAGTTTCTTAAAGTTATCTTTCTTGTACTATACTGTATACAGATGTGAACAGTACTTGGTATGAAATTTTAGTCTACATACAACTGGTATGAAGTTTAGTTTTAGTCATTTCAACATAATTCACGAAAATTTTCAAAAGATCGAAGGGGACCCCCCGAATAATGTTTGCCCTAGGGCCCCCACTGTCTAAGTCGGGTCCTGCCCTCCCCCCTAATTTTCTTACCTTCTCAGTGCATTGTTTTAAAGTTGAGTCTTGGGCTCTTCTTTCCGGACCAACACCCTCATAATTTTTACTGGGACCCTAGTGCCCTGTTTTAAGCATAACCCCTCCAGCTTTTTTGCGCATTTATTTAAAATATTATTATAATGATTATTACATTCCCTACGCTTAATTTTAACTAATTGAAGATCTAAAAGGCTAAGTACTAAAAACTTTTAGTATGTTTTTATGTTAGGGCTGTGCTCTCAACTATCAGTTGGCCCCTTTTGGGCCCCCTGTTTATAGCTCCTTTAAAAATGGTCCGATCCACTATTTTTTTTTTCCCCTAACAACTCCCTAGGTCCTCCAGCTTACTACATAAACGACAAAAAAAAAAAAAAAAAAAAAAATCAGACTTTAGCTACCACCAATTTTGAATGTTAATCACCTTCTTGGTGCCCTTGGTGCAGCTTCTTTAAAAATTATCCGAATTGCTTGCACTTTTCTTTAACATAGTTCTAGCGTCCTCTGATTACTTTCAAAACCACTGTAAAGTATCTTTATACCCAACTACATACCAGTTACGTCCCTGGCGACTTCGGGCCCCTTGGTAAAGGGCCCTTGAAGTTTTTACACAATAAATTGTTAATAAATTGCCCCCTCTTAATTCGATCTTCATTTTTGGAACACTTTTTCCGTGTAATTATTCTCCTGTTTCTAGATTCCAGTTAAAATCCTGGGGGTCCTGTAGGACCCGATACGGCGCCCGTTGAACTTTTTGTGTGGCACGCATTTTTCACCCCCTAATTTTCTCACCTTCTCAGTGAATAATTTTTAAGTTGAGTCTTGGACTCCTCTTCCCGGAACAACACCCTCATAATTTTTACTGGGACTCTAAGAGCACCTCCCATTTTTTGCGCATTTCTTTAAAATATTAATCTGATGATTATTTCATACCCTATGCTTAATTTTGACTAATTGGCGATCTAAAACGCTAAGTACTAAAAACTTTTAGTATGCTTTCATGTTAGGGCTGTGCTCTCAACTATCAGTTGGCCCCTTTTGGCCCCCTGTTATAGCTCCCTTAAAAATGGTCCGATTCACTATTTTTTTCCTAACAACTCCCTAGGTCCTCCAGCTTACTACATGAACGACTTTAAAAAAGAAAAAAAAAAAAAACTTTAGTTATTACCAATTTTGAATATTAATCACCTTCTTAGTGCAGCTTCTTTAAAAATGATCCGAATTGCTGGCAATTTTCTTTAAAATAGTTCTAGCGTCCTCTGATTACTTTAAAAACTACTAAAAAGTATCTTTATACTCAACTACATGCCAGTTAAGCCCCTGGCTCCTTGAAGCTTTTGCATCCTAAATTGTTAATGAATTTCCCTTCTTAATCCGATATTCATTTTTGGAACCTTTTTTCCATTTAATTATTCTCCCGTTTCTCGATTCCATTTAAAATCCTGGGACACCTTAGGGTTTCTTAGGCCCAATTAGGGCCCCTTGGACTTTTTGTGTGGTATGCATTTTTCATCCCGTAATATTCTCGCATTCTGAGTGCAAAAATTTAGAGTTGAGTCTTGGACTGCTCTCCCCTGACCAACATCCTCATATTTTTATTGGGACCCTAGGGCCCTGTTTTAAGCACCCCCCCCCCCCCTACAGAGGCAGAAGAGGGAAATAGAATAAAGCTGTCTTTTCTGCTTTTGTCTCCGAGAAAGAGTGTAAAAACACTAAAAGGATGCCTTAGAAACAGTTACTATAAGATTTGCGAAGCTTTAAAATTTCAAAAGTAAAAGGTAATGGATGTTAATACTTGAAACACGACTTTTTCTCGCTATTTCAGATTTTTTTTTTTTTTTTTTTTTTAGACATTAAGTAATTTTTAAAGCGAAATTTTGATGCAACTTAAGCCACTGCTGAGGACCCCTCACGAGTTGGGCCCGGGCCTGCACCCCCCCCCCCCCACCCACCTTAATCCGGCCCTGGGCATTACCACGAAAAAATTCCACTGGGTGCTCCGGCACTAACACACTGTAACACGGCTTGCTGGTCACTGGTCTTAGGCGATTCGATCCCACCGTTGCCACCAATTTGTCGGGTTTCCTCGAAGTTCACACAACTTTGAAAAAATCCTTTACTATTTATATGCTGCCACCACCGATATGATTACTTGATATCGGTCACGCTATGAGAGGATTGTTGAAAAGAAAACCAACTCTTTCAATTAAACTTAATTAACAATTTATTTACACACTATTTACAAATCACAAAACACTATTTACACTTAAGAACTCGGATATAGGTGATGCGGTTCAACATTAAATTAAATACAGTAAATACTTGCTGTGTACTGTTAAACTACTTTATATCCCTCTCACCCTACGCTAGTTAAATTAGATTTATCGGAGAACACCATTAATCTCCCAACACATTAGCTCTTTATTCTAAGAGCTTCACTGCCTACTCAAGCTCTATCCATGAGCTACTCTGGAACGAACTCACACATTGAGTTTCAGGCATCAACTAGGCTCTGCGAGAAAGCGATTACACACTATCCACCCTATGCTTTAACTTATCTTCCTTCACTGTGTCATTCCTCTCTCAAAAACATAAACAGGGTTTCCCTTCTGACCCCGAGGTCCGCTATTTCGCTATCTGGTGCAATCCTTTTGTCCGCCTTATCTGAGGTATGCATTTGAATAGCAGGGACAGGGACCCTACTCTATTCATAACTACATTCCTTCAACTCCCCTCTCTAAGTCACTAGCACGGATTAAGTTTCTGATAAGAAAAGAGTGTTACTTTAAAATTCCCAGTACACAGACAATATACAAGCAAGAAAAATAATATATAACCATAGTTCTAATAGTAGATGTTTCTAAGGACCTGACAACCATTTCCTTGGTCGTAATGTAACGAAATACTTTTGATTGTCCCTGTAATTTAACCACATACATCCGATTTCATAAAATTTAAAATGACGCGACAAAATTATGCAGCAATTTTAAATTTCAAACTATATTTTATATTTTAAATTTATTATTATATTTTAAATTTCAAACCATTCGGTTCAGTAGTTTTTGCGTTGTTATATGCGGACAGACCGACAGACGACGACTATAGGTGCTACGTATTTATATAATTACAAACGCACCTAAAAAACATTCTTTCGCAAAACCACAAAAGAAGCGCATGCGTATGTCTGTTTTCCCTTTTCCAGCCAAGATGACACCTGCTTCCGTTCAAAAAAGCAGACAAAGGAAATTTTTCTGCATCCGAAAATCCAATTTTTCGAAAAGCGACCAATAATTTTTCTTAAATTTCCCAAAAAACTGACGTAGACGGTACAAAATTGAGCCAGACAACAAGCATTCATTAAAAGCGGAACTAAACAAGTCGGAAATTGTACGTCAAACGTGGCAAAAGAGTGCGTTCATACTATAACTAGTTTTATAAATATTCGGATCTTGGTTCATAAGCTGTTGAACTCTTATACCAAAAATGCATGAATACAAAATTTATTACGATTATATAAATTAAATTCATACGGAAATAACGTGACTCCATCTTAAATAAGACATAATCACCGTGACAACCTAGAATCAATACCTATCATGGGATATCATTGAATTAATAGGTCTGATAGGATTTAATAAAATGAAGCAAACTCTTAAAATTTCTTTTTAAGTTTCGATTCCATTTTCATAAAAATTTGAAATGACTGTTACAAAATTCTTCAACGATTCTATATATTAAGTTTCAAACCATTCGATTGGGTAGTTTTTGCGCTGTTATATGCGAACAGACGGACGGTCTGACCAGACGACGACTATAGGTGCTACGTATTTATATAATTACAATATTTCCCCATAGATCATAACAAAATGGAATGCTTTTGAGTATCTCTGTAAATAAACTATAAATGCTACATACTTTATTTTCAATACCGAACATGGCATAGTAAATCTCAATAACCTATTTATACATACATACAGAGCAATCGAACTATATTAACGCAAGGTAGAGTTCGGACGGACAGGCAAATCGAATTCATAAACACTTTTCAACTACGTTGGAAAGTGGTAAAAACGCATAATAGGTTGAAATTTCACTTTCAGCAATTTATTCCAATAGACGAAAGCATACTTGAAATCTTTTGTACAGCCCTGTAGTTTACCTACTATCTTTATATACAAGCCACAATTTATCTAAAATTTAATTAAGACTAAAACACGCTTAAAACTACTGAAATCTCACTTCCCGAGATTATCATCCGTAGACGGCGATATATCCAAATCTTTGTGTGGCTCTGTATATAATATTCTCAAACATATTTTAGTAATGTAGCTCAGCTTAAAAATGCATAACTTTAAAATAACACATTTATACTATTTTCGCTCATACTCAATAACTCTTACGAATTCTTTTGTATAGCCCTGTATATGATCTACAATATTTATACACACAACGTCATATACAAAAATTTAGTTAATCTTAAAAACTCATATCACAACTAAAAATGCACTTCTAGCTATCATCGCTAATATACAGTAATTTCCGGTACAGTATGGTATCCGAAATCTTTTGTGTGTCCCTGTAAATTCTATGCACTTTCTATTATATAGTAAGTAACTTGTAGTAAACATAAGCAACGTATATCAATTTCATTGCATTTGAAATAGTTTAACATAATTAAAATACACCGCAAACAATGTTCCCCCCTATATCATTATATATGTAACGAAATTCTTTTGTGTGTCCCTGTAAATGAATAACAAATATTCTTTGCACCGCATATTCTACAGAATGCATATTTTAGTGCACTTCATAAATGCATATCAATTTCATTATGTTCGAAAGGGTGTAACATCTATAAAATGCACTTGAAACTATTTTTTTCCATTAGCTGTAATGGAAAGGAATACTTTTGACTATCCTTGTAATTGAACTATACACCCGATTTTCATAAAATTTGAAATGACTCGACAAAATTCTGCTGCGATTATATATCTTAAATTTCAAACCATTCGGTTGGGCAGTTTTTTGCGCTGCTATATGCGGACGGACCAGAAGACGACTATAGGTGCACCGCATTTATATCGTATATTATAACGCGAACGCACCTAAAAAGAGATCCATTTCAGCAGATAAGCCGACCCCTATGGACTTTACCCCAAAGCGATATAAGTAAGCATCCTATCTTAAATGAGAGAGGTAACCGCAAGATTAAAGGCGAGGTCACATCAATCAAGGTCGCACGCCACGTAGCGGACGCGGTGAACTACAGAAAGATGCCTAACCATTTTCTTCTTTATGAATAATCTATTAATTGCACACCTATGAAATAACTGCGCAAGCGCAAACGTCGTGTTTTCATTTGTTTATAGCATTTATATTCTGACAGTAATAGAATGTTCTATTAATTTTTTTTCGTGTTTTTTGACTTATTTATTATAGTTAATTATTTAAATAAAAACAGTTCTTTTTTAGAAATAATATTATTTGTGAAAATGGCAAAATGTTGGCCATCGAATAACTGTAGTTTTCGTGTTTTCGAAATTGTAAGAAAATTCTTTTTCTTATAGAATTCATATCTCTCTTTTTCCATAGAGCAAAACAAGTTAGTTACGTATCTTAACATTAATTTATTAATATATATATATATATATATATATATATATATATATATATATACAGGGTGCGCCATAAATTCGTGCAAACTTTAAAAATCCATAATTAAAGAAATAATGGTCGGAAAAATTTTTGGTTTGCGCGAGTATGATCAGACGGATTTTGGATTTTTTTCCCATGAATAATAAAAAATGATTCCGAGAATAACCAATAGAGGGCGCTCACATGCCATATTGAGACGTTTTATGCAAATCAGACAAACACAAACAGACATTGAAAGAAATCACAATAACATGACACTGTGCATTAACTTTTATGGTACTAAAAGATACTCAACATGACCACCACCACAAGGTATTAGGCAAGTGAGGCGTGTCAATACGCCTGTAACAGCTGAGTGTAGCATGTCGGCATCGATGCCACCGACGGTCAGTCGAATGGCATCTTTCAGTTCCGCCAAAGTGGCTGGGGAGCACCGATAAACACGAGACTTTAAGTATCCCCACAAACAAAAATCTGCTGGGGTCAAGTCTGGAGATCGTGGGGGCCATTCAAACTTACAACCTCGACTTATCACTCGGTCTTCAGTGAAAGTGTCTAACAGGAACGCCTTGACTTCACGTGCAAAGTGGGGCGGGGCACCATTCTGCATGAAGGTGACGGAAGGTAAAGCATGTCTTTCCTGCAATGCAGGCACAACTTGGTTACGCAAAAGCGTAAGATACCGTTCTGCAGTGACTGTACACGTTTTTCAGCCGGATTCAGGACAATACGTCTTCAAAAAAGAAAGGACCCAGAATGAAAGCCGCGGTGAAACCACACCAAACAGTCACACGAGGAGAATGCATTGGCTTGGTCTGATACTCCCGAGGGTTTGACGTCGCCCAGATACGACTGTTTTGCGTATTGACGTCGCCATGGAGTGAAAAATGTGCTTCATCCGTCCACATGACATTCAGCAACCATTGTGGGTCACGATCCATTTGTGCCAGTGCCCATGTAGCAAACTTTAGTCTTTTATCTGTATCTGCCGGTAGTAACTGGTGAAGTGTCTGTATCTTGTACGGATACAGATCCAAGATTCCGTGCAGAATACGTCGAATCGACGATTCCAGAATTCCCGTTATTCTACCAGCTTCACGAGCACTGCTACTTCCCGTTGATGTCTCGGCTGCCATTTCTTCCATGGCACTTTTTACAGGATGGACGCGATCCGCGTTCAAGGATGGTCTGCCACTACGTGGACGATCCTCCAAACTCCCCGTTTCCTCAAAACGTCGTACTAAATTGAGTATTCCATTCAACGAAATAGGGCGTTTTTGCGCCTTTAGTCCTTTCTCCGTGCGAAACTTCCTCAATGCAATAGTAGTGGATTCCCCATTCTTGTAGAACAGTTTGACCAGCAGCGCTCGATCTGGTAACGATAGCATGCTGCCGAGATCGAATGACGAATCCATTTCCATCCAGGTTTTTTATTGCTAGCCTGATTTGCATAAAACGTCTCAATATGGCATGTGAGCGCCCTCTATTGGTTATTCTTGGAATCATTTTTTATTATTCATGGAAAAAAAATCCAAAATCCGTCTGATCATACTCGCGCAAACCGAAAATTTTTCCGACCATTATTTCTTTAATTATGGATTTTTAAAGTTTGCACGAATTTATGGCGCACCCTGTATATATATATACGTTGTTTAATATATATTATCAAATGTTGTTGATTTAAATACGCTAGATTTTAATGATTTTCTTTTAATGAAATGAAAAATGACGCATAAAAATTAGTAAGTAGTTAATGTGTAAAGATTCCAATTTTGAGTTTTAATTGAATTTTGTAGTCTTATTTTTTACTCAATTCTTGATGTGCTAAAGTTATAAAAAATGATATACACGGTTCTATTCCAGATGAAAATACAATGTTTATCAAGGTTTAGAATATGTATAGAATTTAATAATAAATAAAATATTCAATTTTAAGTCCTTTTCTTCGTTTATCAAGCGCAGACGATACATCGAAAACTTATTCCAATATTCTTTT
The DNA here is from genome assembly GCA_963932465.1 of Maratus speciosus. NCBI lineage: Eukaryota > Metazoa > Arthropoda > Arachnida > Araneae > Salticidae > Maratus > Maratus speciosus. The sequence continues at coordinate 126,093,940 of OZ010797.1, forward strand.
GATCGTATTGTATTCATGTTATTTAAGTTACAAATAGTTCATTTATTTAATTTAAAATTCATTTCATTTTATATTCAGAATCACTTTAATTTAAAATGCATGCATTAAATGTTGTACTATTAAACGAGCAAGTATTGTTAATTTAGTATTTGTTTAAATATTTTGCGAGTCCAGGCAATAACTGCAAAAATTTTCCTAAAATCGACAGATTAGATTTTTTTTTTTTTTTTTTTTTTTTTTTTGAAGCAGACAAAGCCATTTAGAGAATCCCTGTTAAAAATTTATTACGAATTTCAGATTGTTACTTACTCACAGAAGATGAATCTTGTTTGCCAAATATATTGCAAAATATTTTTGTTACAGCTTGTTTTTATAAAAATATGTGTATTTAAAAAAAAAAGTCGCAATGTCATTTTAGTTTAAGAGCTAAAGGCAGTAATGCTTTCGTAGCATTAGTGATTTTCTCCCGAAATGGAGGATATTCCATCTCCGTTTTGATCACGTGGTCAAGGTAAAAACTTATAGCGTAAAGAAGGGAAGGCTCCGTAGACGTGTAATGTAAATCCCCGCTAGCCAATGAAACAGTTCATGAGGCAAAGCAGTAGTATCTTTCCTTTTTATCAGTTAGAAGTTCCTTGGATAAATTACCGGTATCACGTGACTTTTTAGCCTCGAACCCATATTTGGAATATCCTCCATTAAAATGATATTGCGACTATTTTTTTAAATGTACATAATTTTATCAAAACAAACTGTAATAAAAATATTTTGCAATAAAACTGGTAAACAAGATTTATCTTCCTAAGTGAGTAAAGATTCGGAAAATATGCGCAAGAGATGCACAGATAGTAGATATTCTGTCATATATGACGTCATACTGAAAACCCGCGTATTTGCATTATTCACACCGTCCACTAGATGGCGCAGCTGTGTCAATATACTTCAGATTCCAGTATTGATATAGAGCAGTTCACATCACGTGACTTTTACTGGAGAATAATGAAAAAAGCTGTAGGACACACAAATAGAAAAAGCATTGATAAAGGTAGCGATAGCTGTCCTACAGCAGCAGCGAAAACCCAAAGCTGACTTTACAATGGCTTGGAAGCGAAAAAGTCACGTGATCCAGATAGACGGTTGAGCGCGCGCAATCCGACTGTAGTTGCTACTATCTCGCTATGCTGTGTGCTGTAGCTGGCTGTCTCTGTTTGTACATCAGTGTTTAGTTAGATGTGATAAAATTTGAAAATATTTATTTTAAATGCTATTGATATGTGCTCTTAAACCGTTGATCATGGATTACATCGTGTACGGAGAAATTTTTAGCGCAGTAATTGGTTATTTTACTGCCAAAAAGAGCTCATCAGTTTAAGCCTAACTGTTATTGCATTATCGGAGGAAGTAATGTGAGTTCATATATAATTATATTTCTCTTTTTATTTTATATGTATGTTTAAAATGTGATTTTATAAGCACTTATAATTGAAGTGTGATGTATACATATATTTCATTAATACAGTACTGTGGTATCTAGAAAAGGTGTTCAAAAAAAAAAAGTTTAGTATTGTTCTCAGTGTATAATCAGTAAGTGTAACCCTTCTTTATATATTGTGGAGAATAGTACTCATTTTCTAAGATATAATAACAGTGAATCAAAGATTTATATCTTACCCTCCCAACCCCCCCCCCCCTCTTTAAAAATTTAAGTACTCTTTTTCAAGTATCTCATTTTTTGAAAATACTCTCTCTTTCCAGCTCTAGGTTGTGGTCTTTCTGTGAGAGTAGCGCTCAATTTTTATATAAACAAAAGTATTTATTTTTAAACAGCAAAATTATTCAGTTTAATGTATGTACATTTGTTTAAAACAATGAAAATGATAGTACTCAGTACTGGTTATTTAATTGTAGTACACATTTGATTAACTTCATTTTAATTTAGCAATTATAGATTGCTCTGATTACTTTTATAATTTCTTGTATATAACACTTTTCAGATACTGGTATAAATGAAAATATTTATTGAAAAACAACATTTTAATACTGTTATTATCCAAAAATGTACAATTAAAATAACTTTCCAAATCCCAAATGAATTTCAAATATTAACTTAATATGTAATGCAGTTATTGAAGATGTCATCTTTCTGCGGTCAAGGGATTGAGTCAAGAAGGATATTTTTGGATTTTTATGACAGCTGGGTGCACTTGCGAGGCAGGATCTTTATTTAATTTTCTGTCTGTGAGTGTACCTTGCTAGTTCCTTTATACTGGATGTTCCCACTTCAAACTTGTCAAAGTACTTGTTTACCAACACAATGTCCACACCACGCTGGCTGATGATCTGGTTTCAATTACAGTTTGTTAATATTAAGTTCATTTGGGGTTTGAAAGTTATTTTACCTATGCACTTTTGGATAACAGTTGTATTAAAAGATTCTTTATTTTTATTTAGTGTAGGGGAGAGTGGGGATACTTGAGCCCTCCCTATTTTCTCTACTGTAGGTTAATTTTTCTTTCTAAAATTAGCAACATGATAATATTCTTATAGTTCTGCACATTTAAAAAAAAAAAAAAATCACATATCTTGGAACCATTTTGAAAGTATATAGTGATTAATAGCTGCTTTTTCCCTATCTGAAGTAAATATTTAGGTGAGTGTTTTTTATATTTTTTTGTAATCAAAGTTTTGTTTTAAGCTGCAACAATATAGATAGATTTAATAAGTGAATTTTGAATCTAAAATAATTCAAATAGATGCATTCATTACTTAGTAAAAGTCTGATAAACAAAAATGGTAGTAATGGGGATACTGAGATTGAGGATACATGAGCCATGCTCAACCATCCCTACTAGGAAATTAGAGATATGGATGAAACAAAAAAATGTCTTTTTCATGTTCACAGATAGATTTTAATTTTAATTTTTTAATTTTTTTTTCTGGGTAAAATGAGGAAGAACTCTTTTTATTTTTTTTTTTCATTAAGGAATTAATTTGAAAACATACGTTTAAAAATGCATATTTTGTTAATGAAAATATCCTTTTTTTTTTTTCATTTTGACTAACAAAATAGTCTGTCTAGATAAATGTAGGCATAGTTTTCAATTTAACTTTTTGACTAATATTAAAATCACTTTTTAAAACTGATTTTACTGGTCATAATCTCTAATATTTTAACTAGTTAGGCCCAAAATATTAAAATATCTATTTTGTTAATGTAATATTTTAAGATTAAATATTGTATACTGAAATTGTAACCACTATTACTGTAACTTTTTTAAAAACTTAACCACCAACTGACGATGTTGCTATCATCAATGAAACCCAAGTTGAAATGATCCTTCGACCACCAATTATCACCACAACAAATGATCGTGTTACTCGTTTTGTTTTCACAACTGGTTTCGAAGGACTTGGTGCATCTTGATTTATCTCTATATAAAACATTTATAAAATAATAAAAAGAAAAATATTATTTTTGTAGGTATTTTTTAGTATTGGCTCAAGTACCCCTTCACAATGGCTCGCGTATCCCCCTCATGGGGATACTTGAGCCACAATGTAAAAGAAAACGTAAAAATTTATTAAACAAAGAAAAATAGTTCAAAATTAACAGAAAATGGAAAAGAAAAATTATCAAATTTTCAACTACAATATTTTATTTTGTTCTAAGTATAAAAAATTTAAAAAAGTGGCTCAAGTATCTCTATCTTCCCCTATTTTTATTACAAATGCAATAAGAATTCTAAAATTTGTAGCAACTAAATTAAAATGAAGTGATTCATATGAGTTAAATATTTTCAATGTTTAATAAAGAAACAAAGCACATGTTGTGAATACCATAAGCCAACGAAAATTTCACTTTTATGAAGTATGCGAAAATATTCTTGTTTACAAATAAATTTTCTTGTAAATACTGGTGTCATTCAACTATTTCAACATTTTATGAATACAAATACCTTGCCCCTGAAAGGGTTAAGTTATGTATTGTTATTATTAGGTATCCTACTTTTTTTTTTTTAATCTAGGTATGCTTTAGAAAAAGAATTGCTTCTTTGGCAAGTTTTACTCAATAACACAATATCTAAATGAAATGTTTTAAATATTTTCCACTTAAACATTACCGGTTAATAATTAAATACTTCAATATTTATTGATAACACAATTCTAATCCATTTTTTTTATGTGCATATAAAAATATATTGAAATATGTTCAATATTTTTCCATATGATATTTCACGTTTGTTATTTTTAATTGGAAGATTTATTGAATTTTATAAATATTTTTAAAATCAAAGTAAATTTATAAAGCATGGAAAATTCATTTAAATATTGACAAAGTTTTAATTTTTTACTTCTAAATATATACTTAAAAACATATTAGCTGAAATACCAACTTTCAGTTAATATTTTCATGTAAAAGAAATTAATTTTTTTCTATAAACTGTTTCAATTCATAGATTAATAGCTCCCAGTTTAAAACATATTTAGTTTATTTTTACAATCATTATCAAGATTCAAGAGTCCACATTTTATTAACCCCCTTCTTCAAACAACTATAGCTAAAAATAGTCAGAACTCTTTTTAATAATTTTAAATAAAAAAAAAGACTTGTTTGTTTTTATCTGCTAATTTTCATGTTAAAAAATATTAAAGTAAAGTAAATATTAAAAGTAATTCTTTATTGCTTTTCATGTTTTGAAATGAAATGTATTTTCATAATGAATTACTTTTCACGACATAATTGATAGTTACAAGTTGTTTATATATTTATAAGAAAAAAAAAATATTTATGGATTTTCACTGCGAGAAAGTATTCTTATTTTTCTTCCTTGCCACCACCCCCTCACCTCATTTCCAAAGTTTGTAGGGACAAGAGTGGATGTTGCAAATGAGACAAAATGTCCAACCCTATCTAAGGCTGTTTAAACATTTTTTTTATATTGAGTATTATGATATAAAATTGAAATTAAGAGGATTTTAGATAATTAAATTATTTAAATAATTCAGATCATTTAAATAATGTTTTATGAATACTCAAAATTTGCTATTGTTCAAATATTGAAAACATATTGTAATTTCAAAATGTATAAGGTGTATTACTATTTTCTGAAAGATATATTTCAAAATAATATTTATTATATATGTCATAGGCTGATTGAGAAATTCAACTTTTGCAAAGAGCCTAGTTTGCGAAGAAACATGCTAATTGTGGATGGGAAATCATACTGATAACACTGGTCGGCAACAAAATCCTCTGTAAAAATAATAGTTGATTCTTATTAGATTTCATTCTGGTAAATAAAAATATAGTAACGAAACTACTGTATCACAAACCATTTTTTTTGGTAGGAGGGTTTGCTTTTAAAATTAAGGTATTTTATATCTTGCTAAAATATAAGTGGAAATTTTGTAAATCTTAAAATGTAGATAATAATATGTAAATTATCTGTAAATAAATGTATAAATATGATTACCCAAGTTACAGCGGCATAAGGAATGAAAATATATTAGTGGATAGCAAATAGTAAATTCAGACACGAAAGGGGGGGGGGGGACATAAAAAGAAAAATACACTATACAATACAAGTATCAACAAATTAAATTTCCATGCTATATTTTATCAATTTCATATCTAAGACAGTGAAAACACTTCTTCCATGATTTCAATGATACCTGACTTCATGTTAGAAGAAACAGCAATTCTATGTTAGGTAAATAGTACAAATATTTATTTTGTTAAAAATACTCTATTGATCATATTATTGAATCAATACCTCTGTCAATAAACATATGGGAACTGTAATTTGCAGGTCTAAGCAACAAAACATAAAACAAACTTCTGAATTCTTTAGGAGAAGTAACTCTCCACTGAAAAATCTATTTGGTTTAAATAAAACAACCCTGGATAGACATTTTTGCTTTTGTGCAACCAAGTTCTGAAAAGTTTTTTCTTTTCTTTCCTTTGTGGCTGATTTGTGATGACATGTTTTTTGAAATACCAGATTCCTTAGAGGAGAAACTGCCCCCCTCCCCAACTGTAACTTCTCCCAAATGGAACTTTTTTTTTGGGGGGGGGGGGAGTCAATTGCCTCTCCCTAAATTAAAAAAAATAATAATGAACTTTTTTTTTTCCTCTGGCGATTTAAAAAGAAAAATTAAAACTTATTATTTCTGAGTGATTTAAAACTGTTAAACATTAACAGAAAATATAATTAAGAAGTTTTCGTCGAAAAGAAGTGGCTGCCCCCCCCCCCCCTGTGGAAGTTTAATTATGTTTATGAAAGTTTTTGTATTGTAATAAATATCGCATCCGGCGCCGAGCTAATTTTCAACGCAAGCAATGCTTCGACCATCGACTTCTTCGTCTATCTGGGTCACGTGACCTTCTAGTTTCGATTTCGCTTCCGGGCCATAGTAACGTCGGCTATGGCGAAAACCTGTTTGTGACGTCACCGTGCACAACTCTATTGTACGCTTACTTATATCGCTTTGCTTTACCCACGAATGGCAATAGCCACGCCTCTGCGGGGAGGTACCTCCGAACCAAGGGGAAGCAGTGTTAAAATCTGTTTACCCGCGGCTGACGTCACATTGGTAAAGTCGAGGCTAACGAAAATGACAGGCTACCGCGGTGGATCCGATTCTTCTTTTTTTACAGACCGCTGGAGTCACGTGATGCTCGAATGCACCAATGAAGGTGTGCGAAAAGAGCATCACGTGACTCCAGCGGTCTGTAAAAAAAGCAGAATCGGATCCACCGCGGTAGCCTGTCTTTCTCGTTAAGCAGGGAACCCACATGCGGAAAAATATAGACGGAAATCTGCAGCGGCAAATTTTCCGCTACGCCAAATTTCAGACTTGGAAATGAGAATCGCATCGCACTTGCGTTTTTCGCTGGCGCTTCCGCGTTAACTACTGCGCATGTCTGTGACAAACCTACATAGTTTGATTTCTACAGATGCCGTCGCGGAAAACGGAAAATGTTAAAACATGTTTAACTACAATTCCGCTGCGTTTTCGCATTTGTACGCGGCAAATATGGGGTCAATTTGCCGTTCCGCTGTCCAATTCCGTCGTATTTTTCCGCATGTGGGTTCCCGGCTTAAAAAAAAGCACGTGGGATGTACCGCGGTAGCCTGTCTTTTCGTTAGCCTCGGGTAAAGTCCATAGATCAGTTTCAACCACGTGATCACCAGCCCACCAAGTTTCATCGAACCAATCCACTATTTGTAGCCTTTATTATGAGCCAACCAATCACAATCGGTCGAATATGGGGCAAACAAAAATACGTCTGGTGCTAAGGTTCTTGCTAGGGTGTGACGTCAGTTGAAACTGATCTATTGCAACAGCCACACCTTTTGCGGGGAAAAAAACCTCCGAAAATGACTGTTTATTGGACGAAGGGGTGCAGCGTTAAAAAGTTCTTCATGTCTATTGGTGTTTTTCTTCTGTCTACCCGCGAGGATAATACCCTGTTCACACTGCGTTATCGGAACTCTCTTAAACCTCCGAACTCTCTGAGGGAGTTCCACAAACTCTCTCAGTGAGTTTCAACTTTCTTCGGGCTAGAGACAGTCACGACCATTCACTTTCGCTGGCTGTACAGCTTCGCATTATCTGATTGGGTGTTGCGGGCGGTTTTATCTTAAGCGCATGCGCAAACAACACAGTGACGTTCACTGAGTTATCTTAAGTGAGTTTTCCCATGTGAACAGGCTTCCAATTCCGGGAGGGTACCACCTCAAAATTAAGAGAGTTCGGCGGCCTAAGATATCTTAAGTATTCGTAGTGTGAACATAGTATAACGAGAAAGACAGGCTACCGCGGTGGGTCCGATTCTTCTATTTTACAGACAGCTGGAGTCACGTGATGCTCTTTTCGCACACCTTCATTGGTGCATTTGAGCATCACGTGACTCCAGCGGTCTGTAAAAAAAGAAGAATCGGACCCACCGCGATAGCCTGGTCTACCCGCGAGGCTATCGAGAAAGACAGGCTACCGCGGTGGGTCCGATTCTTCTTTTTTTACAGACCGCTGGAGTCACGTGATGCTCTTTTCACACACCTTCATTGGTGCATTCAAGCATCACGTGACTCCAGTGGTCTGTAAAAAACGAAGAATCGGACCCACCGCGGTAGCCTGTCTTTCTCGTTAGCCTCGGTCTACCCGCTACTGACGTCACATGGATAAAATCGAAACTATAACGGGTAAAGTCCATGGAATACGACAGAAGATTATTGATGAAATGGTTAGCAGCGCTGTAAAGGTGCGTTTTCACTGGTCGTCGTAACGACCTAAAAACCCCTAGCGATCCAAAACCTTAACCTAAGAGCGTTTTCACTGGTTACACATAAACCCTTACGCCAACCAATCAAAGGCAAGTGTTTACTGCGCAAGCGTCTACAGCCCCGATCAAAGCGGTTATAGGTTATATAGCGGTTATATTCCTGGAACCGCTTTGGCTCCGATAATCAATCGATCGATCAGCTGTCAATTATAAACAAATAATTGTTGGCTGCACTTGTCATGTTTAATAGTAAATATTTTGTATACAAAATAATCTAAAGTTTTGATTTTTTTCCCCACTAAAGGTTTATTACCTGTGGCTAAAAGAAAAATGCCTTAAAATTTATTTATTACTTTATAATTAAATTCCTAAAAATATTAATATTTATTGTCAAAAGAAGCACACAGGTGTACATCACTTTTGAAAAAAACAATTATAAAATCCCATCTTGACATACTTAAACAAATTCAATAAAAGAGAGTAAAAAGAAAAAACAAATTCATAGGTTTAATGAAAATACAGTCTATTCTTATTTTTAAAAATACAAAGTGAGGGGCGGGGGGTCTCCTAAACATTTTGTGAATATGAAGGAAAATAAAAATAAAAGGCATTTCCTCATTATAGCGGCCCTTGCAATTATGCCAAGGTTGTAGTTACGAGTTTGCCAAGCTTATATTTACATTTAAAAATTAAATATCATAAAACATAAATAAGATTTTACTATTGTAAACAGGGTTGTAGTGGCGGGTATACACTGCATACCTTCTGGATTTTTTTAAGGAATACCGTATACCCTGTGTTTCTCTAAAATACTATAGCGTATACGCTCTGCCTTGAGCGTATACCCCCTGGTTTGTTTATGACTACATCACTGGTTGTATATATATGAGATAACTTGGCAATTATCTTGGTTGCCGCTATATAGTAAAATATTATAAATTTTGATCTTCTTTTTTTTTAATCTTTAAAATAGTACTCAGGACCAAAGTTACCCAAAGACAGACTTCTAAAATGATATTATTGTGTCAAACTGAATGTTCGCTAAAAAAAATTTCAGAAATAAAGGCCCTGCTTTATTGTACAAGTTAATCTTTCAGTTGGCACATTAATTTTTAGGAAAAGTAGTCACATGTCGTACTTTTTATGCACAGAATAGTTACTCTTTATCTAAAAATAATATATTTCCTCTTCGATGAAGAGGATATCTTCAATCTAAAGAAACCTTTTAACCTTTGCATACAGTATTAAATAGCTTTTGATATTATAACCATTATAGGAAAATTAAAAATATATATTTATTGAACTTGTGCCATGTCCTAAGGTGTCCCATCTGGTGGGACACCTTGGGACAGTTAAAAATAGATGTGAAAAGTTCAATAATTGAATTACAATATACACAGAATTGTTTATTCAGGAAAAGAAATTTATTTAAACTGACAAAGATAACTAATGTAAATTTTCTAAATTTTAGGGATGCAAGGAATATGCAGCCCTTGTATTTCTTTCCAGTTTTTTTTTTTTTTTTTCTTCCAATTTAAAGGAATGTTCTCTTTATTTGCTGAAGCATATTCATAAGCAAGGGTACGCAAATCATTAATAATTGTTGTCCATAGTGATATATTTCGAAGCTTGTAAAATATAGTCTATCAACTTTCCTTCCTCATCATCGTTAAATATTTTTCGACTTTGTATCTTTGATATATACTAGAAGTTAAAATTTGGCTGTTCACATTTAAAAAAAGTACTAATATGATAATTCAGAGTGGTCTTACTAAAATTGTAAACTGCAGCAGCTTTCCTAAAAGACAATTCACTTGATAACATTTTTGCAGCAGCTTTCTGAATATTGTCAGCATGAATTGCTGCATTTTTTTATTTTATTTTTTTATATTCTAAATTTCTAATCCTTGCCATTGTTAAGCGCAATGAGTTCCTAAAAGAAGAAATAATAACTATTAATAAATACATGTTATGTAGATTAAATTAACCCGGTGGAAGGCGCGCACTCATTAGCACACATTTGGTCGCGTGGGGTTCCTGTATAACCCCACCGAAAAACTTAAGTTTAATGCAATTTACGCATGTAAATTTATTCAAACATATATAAAAAATGTATAAAATATATTTTTAAGATATAAGTTTCAATTTCAGAATATATTTAAATAAATATCTGCACTAATAATTCTTAAAAAAAAAAAAAAAAAAAAAAAAAAAAAAAAAAAAAAAAAAACTTACTCATTTTCAAAAAAAATTACATACCTTTATTGGACTTTACATACATTTGTCACAGACGTAATTAGAGTGATCCTTGCAAGTAAATTGTTCACATTTAATACAACTAATTGTGGTTTTTTTGTCCTTAGCTCGAGGACAAACTGCACATCGTCCTTTACCAAGCTTTATTCTCTTTGGCAAATTATTATCAGGATCATCATTACTTTCTGTTGAGGGCAAATCAGATTTAATTTTTTCTCGTAATTCCTTGGGCAACATTGACATAGTTGATCTTTTCATAATTTGTTGGTTAACTAGAGACAATGCCAATGTTTTCAAGAACATTCGCCTACTTTTGTACTGCAGAGGAGCATTTTTGGTGGACATAAGTGCAACTCGCGCATTTATAGCTGCCACATTCAACACACAATAGAAAACAACCATCGGCCACCTATTTGTTTTCCTCGCAGTAGAATAAAGTGTAGACATTTCATCAACAGTATCCACTCCTCCCTTTGTTTCATTGTAAAATTGTATTATTTCCGGCTTCTTTTTCTCAGAGTTTTCATCTATCGTGTTATCATGATGCATTGTAGACAACAAAACTACACATTTCGATTTCTTCGGAACATAAGACACTAATGTTACGTCCTTTTGGAATCCAAATATAGATGAAAAAACTTCCCTTGTTTTTGCTTCTAAACATTCAACAGGAATCACAGCTTTATTTTTCTTCAAAGTTCCCACGATAGTTAGTTTCTTTGATAGAAGCTCTTTTGCTAATGGATAGCTTGTGTACCAGTTGTCCATTGTCACGTTCCTTGCGGATCCAAATAACGGGGTGCAGAGTCGTTTTACAATTGCAGATGGTGAATTGTCGACTTTGAACGGACCTTCTGGTTGTTGTCCGGCATAAATTTCCATATTATATGTATAAAATGTCCTCGCATCGACTAAGGCGAATATTTTAATTCCATATCTTGCCGGTTTTTTCGGCATGTACTGCCGAAATCCACAACGACCTCGAAACTTTTCTAACTTCTCGTCTATAGTGACATATTCACTAACTGAATATATCTCTTGACACTTTTTATTGAATGCACTGAAAAAATCTCTCACTGCTGCCAGTTTATCTAATTGACGTCGATCTTCACGGTCTTTTATATTATCAAATCTCAAGCATCTGAGAAGAAATGTGAACCGCTTGTAAGACATTGTTTTTCGAAGCAATTCAATTCCATTTCCATCGGCGCTCCACAAATCTTTTGCATTAGTATGGGATGATTTGTGTAGCCCGCATAAATATAAGAGACCAAATAGCGCTCTCATCTCCACTTCATCCGTATTTCTAGCATCACGACTTCGTTGGAAATTTGCAGATATTTTATCAATAAAAATATTAGTGCAATCCACGATATTTTTTATAACGTTGGAATCAAAAAAGAGTTCCCAACTTTCAACAGGTTCCGTAATACCTGATGCAACTGATTTTAGTCCAGGTAGATGAATAATGATGTTGCACGAGCTAGTTCTCACTTTTGCATTCGGTTTATCTTTTTTCCAGACTGTTTTATCTTTTCCTACGTAAATGTCATTTTCTTGATCGGATTCACCGCTTATATTGGCAGCTTCAAATTCACTGTCACTGTGGTGACTACTATAAATTTCATAATCAATTTCATCTTCACTAGCAGAGTCTATTTCTTCATCTGAAGTTTCAACAGTATCCAGCAGCCCTCTCAATCTCTCCATTTCTTTCTCATATTCCGTCAATTTTCGTTTAGCTGCCATTTTCGAAAAGAACAAAAAATCAAGCGTCCACTATCTATGCGAGCAGAAAACTAATGAGAGGGAATTGCTGTAAAATGCGGTCGCGCGGGGTTGCTAGGTTACCCCAGTGGCAGGTGGCTTTCCAGGAAATGATTGCTTCTCCCTAACAAAAGAAAAACACCTGCTGATGGCAGGTGCTATTGAAAGAAAACATTTTAAAAGTTAGCTACTGAAGGGATGAATAATGACGGACTAATACGAATTCCAGAATAGAAGTTTTTATGAGACTGGGGTGACTCAGGTACCCCGCGCGCCTTCCACCGGGTTAAAAATGTTTTAAACACAATACAGTTTTGGTAAAATATTTCGAATTAAAGTTCACTATGCATATCTTGTGTATGATGTATCCCAAGGTGTATCATATTGGAGAGACTGGGGCACAGTAAACCAATTTTGCAGTTTACATTTTTTTTTTTTTTTTTTTTTTTTTTTTTTTTTTTTTTTTTTTTTACATACCTCGGACTTTTTTCAAAACATAGTTTCAAATACATTTTTCAAAAAACAATTATTTTTATATGTTCATAAAGTGGACCAGGGGCGCTCCGGAAGCGGGATACACTGGTCTACCCACTGGAACACAGTGTTCCACTATTAAGTATCATTTGAAATACAAAATAAATTTATTTTTTATTGATCTAATCCCTCTTTATTTTCCCTTTACTTCCAAAATAACATAATTAAGAAAAAATATATATCATTAAGAAAAATTATAAAAAAAAAAATATTAAGCCATCACACATTAAAATTTGCAAATGAAACTCCAAAATACTTATGAGCCTGAAACGTTCCTGAAATACTTTTGGGTCTGAGGGCGATTTTACGATACCACTGATATAAACAACAGATTAATAACCATAAAGTTTTGATTCCAAATTTTTGGTTTATGTTACATCTAAAATGAGTAATAAAATTTCAGAACCTGCCAGAAATTCTTTTTGTAATAACAGGCCTACAGTCAATAAGATACTTTTATATATTTTTTAAGCAGTAAATACAAATCAAAGTATTTCTTACTATATTAAATAAATTGGCATTTTTCTTTCTTTATTTTATTTTGCAATTAAAACTTTAAAACAATATTTTTTTGTAGAGAATAAATGATTATTAAATATTTTGAACATTCTGCATTACAGTAGAGATGGGAAATAGAAATAATTTTGTCTAACAGGTTCCATTGTTTCACACTTGCACAGGTAACAGGTTCCAACAACCTGTTATTTTTGTTATAACTAATCGCTGCATATGATTGATGTCAATGGATGTTTTAATTAGAAAATATTTAAACAAAATGTTTGAAATAATTTTGGAACTAAGTATTTATAGTTGCTGTTTTCTATTGAAATGAATCCACACCATTAAATCCGTTTGTGGTTAAAAACTTAATTTTTGTGAGATAAAAATTTACCAAGTTATGATGCTTTGGATTTCATCCATTGTCAGTTTTTTCTGGCACTAAAAACACATTTTTCCCATTTAGTGTGACTGAAACGTTGAAAATTCACAAAATTCAAAGTATCATAACTCAGTAAATTTTGATCATAGAAGAATTTTTTGCTGTTTTACTAAGAACACGGAGAAACTTTTTCAAAATAAAACTTATGGGACCCAGACATTGCATAAAATTTGCAATTTCTTAACTATTTAAAAATTAATTATTTTAACATTAATCGATTTTTATATGATGCAGAACAAAATTTAAAAGATTTTTGTAACTGGAACCACACTTCTAAAACTAACAGTTATTAACTGTTGGTAAACGATAATAACAGATATCCTGTATAAAAATAAACACAGTTTTAAACGTTTGTTAAAAAAGAGAAATTTTATACCCCGACTTCATTACAGCCATATCTATCTATCAATGCATATTTAAAGTGACACACAAGAACACAAAAATATTATTTATACACTTTTAATCAAATACAATTCATCGAAACAAATTAACAAATTTCTTATACAAAAATATCATCAACCGTAGCAGCTAAAGCAACTAGCAAATTAGAAGAGAGAAAAGAATCTAATACAGCATACATATACAGAAATTAATTTTTTGAAAAGCAAATCATGGAAGACGGTAGTATTCCGAGTGACGCAGCCTTAAGCCTAAAATCGTATCGTATCGTATCGTAGAATTCGTAGATGGCGGAACTCATATATACAGCTAACTCGACATCAAAGAAAATGCGAAAAGCCGCCTGTTAATAACTCATCAAATATAGGTCCTATTGTTCTGATTTTTTTAAAACAGTCTTATATCTGCAGTCTAATCCTATTCTGAATTTTTTACAATTCTACGTGCAGTATATTTTCAGATCTGTAAACCCATTTTGAAAGCAATTTCGATGGTGTAAGTTTGTCTTTTTTTTTTCTCCGAAACGGTCTAGATTTTTTAAAAAACATTAATATATAAAATGAATCTGTTTTTGACGAAGTGGATAAGACTAACCTAGTATCTAGGAAAACTCTTAATTTTTATATAATCCGCATGAAAAAATGGACTTCTTAGGATCGCGGATTACATGTTATTCTATGGGCTAGCAGACAGAACGGTGCACATCGGTTCTGCGCGGTTTAGGTCACAGTTAAAAATCTGAATATTGGCAATAAATCTTTTTTTAAACTACGAAAACAGTTTATTGTGTGCTTTAAAATACTTAGACTGATTTTTTAAAATGGAGCAGTATTTTGTAATTATAGGTATTTTATTTCATTGTTATTCATAGTAAGTAAACATTTTTTAATGAGAAAATATTTCACATTTAAAAAAAAATTCTCGTATCGAAATTCGATATTTATCGAAAATTCTCGTATCGGAATGAAAATTCATCGCGTTCGCCATAAGACTTCGCCATGTATCACTACGCGATACGCGAAGTTGACTGAAGAAATAAGAAATATCAAAGATCTTGAAATGGTATTCCAAGGGTAGAAAGTGAGTACAATTTCTAATTATCCAGACAGCATTCTTTGCAACCGATCCTTTCTAATCAGTATAATGTTCTGAATTGTTTTTATTTTCAACAATACTTATAACTGTTTTCCTTACAAAATAACGTTCATGTGTGTCATAGGTATTTCTTGTGATATGTGAGTGTAATACAGATAGATTACCAATTTAATTTTGAGTTTTCTTTTAAAGAAATGAAACAAAATCTTTCATTTTTAAAGAACGCACAATTTAAATAAAAGGTATGACGAAATCAAAATTAAGATTTCCAATCCCGTTTATAAAATGATTCATTTGCGAATCGTTTCTAATAATATTATAAACGAAAATTGACTTAAAATGACATCTTTCGTTTATTTATTTATTTTTTTTTTTTATAACTCTTTTCAGCTTCAAAAATTAAAGCATCGTAGTATTTTATTTTTGTAAAATTTAACCTAAAGGGGAAGAAAATTCTTATTGCCGTTTATCTCTGTAACAAGACAAAAAAAAAAAAAAAAAAAAAAAAAAAAAAAAAAAAAAAACACCTGAAGCATTTCTTTTAGGCTAATTGATTACAGCCATGGGTGCAAAACCTTCAGTCTCAGGACTGATTTGAGTCTTGGACATATTTTTGACTGATAGTAAATTCTACTTTATATACTTAAATTATCACGATTAGCTCAAAATGAACCATTTTATCCTGACTGGTTGTTTTGAGCTCCTAAAAGTAAAAATTTTCATCATGATACTTTTCCTTATTTAGTAATTAAAGTTTATAGATAAATGAGATAAAACAGCTTTTTTGCAAAAGTAAGATACTTGTTTTTGTTTAATTTTAAAGTTAATATGCTTAAAAGAAAGCTTTAAATAATTTACTTTTAAAAAAATATAAAAGTAGCCAGCTCCCTTATATGGTATTTGTGGTAATGAAGTATTATTGTAAATAAAAACAATTCAGAACATGTTACTATTTATAAAAAATTGGTTTCACAAACTTTCATTAGCAGCTGCATTGTAGCTGTCATGATAATTAGACTTTGTATAAACTAATAAAGTGATTACTCAGTAACCATTTCAATTAATATATTAATCTGCCTCGCATCTTAAATTAAATATTAAGTTTTTATTCTTCTTTCATTAAACCATCCACTATTCTTTAACATTCCGCATATTCCGATTACAAAAACTCTTTTTATCAATTCCACCTGTACACTGGAGGGTTGCCGTATCACTTACAGAGTAGCACGTTTATCGCCTCATTGTGCAATAGCATTTGAAAGATCACCACACTAACATAAAAAAGTAGCAATAAAAGAAAAACAAAATTAATCCGTTGATTGTAAAAAACCCTCTCCATTCTCGGTCGGGGGAGGAACATCACAAGAAAAAATAACCTCGCGAAATTTGACAGTATGTCATGGGGGGGGGGATCCAAAACTTCATGAAAATAGTTGTAACTTTTCTAATAAACATGTTTCATATAACATATGGTAGTAATAATCAGTATATCTGATGAAAATACAAGGAATTTTTTAAAATAAACTATTTAATGATTTTTTTTTATCCCTATTACTGTATTTGATTAATAGTAGTTCAAGAGCCATAATTTTATATTGTAAGATCCTTAAAAGCACTCTGCAAGCAGTCCTTGTTCAATCACAAAAGCCTGCCACTAAAAAATTTTAATGCAGAAGATGTAATGTATTTCACAGATATAAACAATGAATTTTTCAGCTAAGAAGCACATGTATTTTACAAATATTGCTATTTCTTGGAACACTAAATATGATACATTATCGCCTTTAACACATTATTTTGGAGTAATGAAAACATTGTTATTATATTAAAATTTTTTGTAAATGAGTGTTATAATCAGAGCAGCTCATGACAGGTTTTTCTTGCAGCACTAAAATGCATGCTTTCCAAAAGTTTTAAATTTTTGTCTTATTTAATGGAAGAAAATTCTGCTAAAAATAAGGCAAAGATTTCATTATTAAAAATACTGAAAAAGAATAAATTGGCCAGCCATGCATTTAGTGTTCCCAAAACTGTCAGTCATGATTTACCACTGTTTATAATGAATTTGCCCAGGCATATTTCGATGTTATATTTCAAGGTAATATCTTTAAGGTAATTTAATAATGTGTGATCTATACCTATTATATAAAATATCATAATTTGAACATTTTCTGGTTCCAAGGAATGTAATTTAAAGCATGTATACGAAGTAAATTTAATGATGTATGAAATATGATCTATATAATGCAAAATTCTATAATACGCACAACTTCTCATACCAAGGTGTGCGTTATAAAGATCTTCTACTGTATTCATATGTAGTTCACACATCAAAAACCTTAAAGATTTAGTATCTGTAACAAGAGGACATTATTACAACTTTATATATTTTTCATTCTGTAGCACAAATTACTCAGCTTAGAATTTGCCAATCAAAACATTGCCATCTTGATTTTTTTTCCACTGTCTTTATTTACCTCAGAAGTGATTAAGATTTTTTTATATTGTAAATCCTAAAGGTTATAATAGCAAAAAAGCATCTTTAAGCCCTTGGGAATGAGCGACCGGTAAGGTGAGGTAAGGCGACCGTTAAGGTAACCACTTAAGGTGTTCAGAATCCTTCATTATTCTCACCACTTATTTTTAATTGTAAAGTTTACCTTCTTTAATGGGAGCATTTCTGTGATTCAATTACAGAAAATTTTCTGTTTTTAAAAACCTGTAGTAAAAGGTTAAAAATTAACCAAAGGGCTCTTGTCGTGAAGGGGTTAAACATCTTGAATTACAGTGAACTTTAATAACCCTTGGCTTTAATTGCCAGTACTCTTCAAATTGAGCTATCTGTACCCCAGATAGCTCAATAGTATCTGCTATCCCAGCCAACACAATATTCGCTCAGAACAACTATTATCATGACATCAATTGATTGTGTGAAAAATAATTAAAAGTGTACATGATTATATATTTTATTATTAAGCAAAAGACTTTGCAGATCCGATTTTCTAAAAAGCTTTAAAGATTGAAATCTCTAGGCTGGAGTGGGAAAGTGGTAATTTTGAGGAATAGGAGGATAACTTATATAGAAGAATTTTCTGTATAAAAATAAAGATTTAATTTTTTTTAATGTTGGGGAGTAGGGGGAGGGAGAAGAGGTGAAATGTACAGTCGTGGGAAAAAAAAGTAAACACCCTCTACTAACTCCTTAACAAATTATTATCGTAGACAAAAGTTATTGGTACCGAACGGTTGGAAATAAAGTCTATTTTTAAATGATGTATATAAAATTTGCTTAGGGTGCCATCTACATATTAAAACAAATCCAAACTTCATTTTTTTCAATGGCAATACCCAATTTTAACGAGATATTTCAAATCTTCGGTTCAAACTATGCCTAGGCACCAAATTTCAAGTAATTTGAATAATAAGTTTTGAATTATAAACATTCAAAATTTAGTGCTTCTAATGTTAAATTATATTTTCATATTTTTATTCATATCTCCTGAAATTATGCTCCTAATGTGCTAATTTTTTGTGTAGCAGTAATACTAACATACCCAAACATAAATACGTTGAATTTGCAATTTTTATAATTTATGATATGAATTATGAAATTAATATTCGAAAAAATTATGAATTGTAACCTAAAATTTTTTTGATGGATTTAGATTTATTAAGTCCTGCTTTATGGAAATCCAAAATTTCACATTTTTCTTCCAAATAGTTTTCAAATTATGCTTAAAAAACGGCAAAATTATGGTTTAAGGGGCCGTCTATGATAGAAGTGACTAGATATTTTGAAATGTCTTACGCTGTCCTGTAATCTAGCAGACTTCATTGACTGCTTGAGTGACGCTTAAGGTGCCTTGATCAAGAAGGGGGCTCTCTCGGTTAATAATCGAGTACCGAACTTCAATTTGGATACAGCCCTTAAAATAAGCTTGTTTTAAAATAATTAATTTCTCGGGAACTTATAGTACGAATTGCATAAAAATTTGTTTTTAGGCTAATTAAATGGTGTAGAATTCATTTATGCTGTAAAAATTGTGTACTGCTATTGAAAAAAACAAAGTTATGGTTCGTTTTAATATGTAGATAACCCCTTAAGCAAATTTTATATACATCATTTAAAAGTAGACTTTATTTCCAATCGAAATGCAGTAAACCAACGTTTAAAATGCACAAATAATGCGTGAAAAATTTGTGCATTTTAAACGTTGGTTTACTGCATTTCAATATTCCTGCACAAAGGCTTTAATTGCTATTTTAATTTATTTACAATCGTTCGGTACCAGTAACTTTCTTCTACGGTAATTTGTTGAGGAGTTAGTAGGGGGTGTTTACTTTTTTTTCCATGACTGTACATTAGGGAAGTTAGTGCTTATTTATTTATTTATGTTAATGAGCAACAAATGTTGCAGATTTTTTTTTTTTTTTCAAACTAATTTTTGAAAGATTTTATTATTTAGGTAAGCTGGAGAGGTGGGTGCAAAAGCAGAAGTGGAATCTTCGGAGCTCAGGGGATTATTTTATATAATTTATTATTATTGTTAATAAAGAATTTTAAATAGGGATGGTGAAAGATTATTTTATATAAATTAAAGAATGTTTAATTTTTTTGCACTAGGAATGAGAAAAGGGAGAAGCAGAAATTTGTAGTTTTGGATTTAATATAAATGTATGTAATTTCTTTTATAAGTGAGCGATGATTGTTATATATATATATAAAGGTTTAAAGAGTAATATTTCTTGCTATTTTTCTTAACAAAGTAATTTTTTTATATAGTAAAATTTAACATAGCTTTTTATATCTCTGAAGCAAACCAACAAAAATACCCTCTAAACATGCATGTTGTACATTACTTCCATATCTTACCAAAGAGTTCTTATAAAAATCTCATTGCACGGTGCTCTTTAAAATTGAAGTATGGTCATCCTTTTTTGCGGGGAGGGAGGGGGGAGAGATTGAAGGTGAATTGAAATCCTGACTATGAATTCTTTGTATTGGTCTTTAATTTTTTTTGTGTGTGTTTATTGTTTTATTTATTTTTTTCAATAACCTCAAAAAAGTAATGATATCAATACAAAAACCCTTAACGGGTTAAAAGTTTGTGACGCAGCACTTTATCTTATGCTCTAAGAATTTTAAATATGGAGCTTAAAAATAATGATATCAAATTTTGAGTGACGCTATGCTATTAATTATAATCTCTCTATATATTATTTATTTCATCTTTTTATTTTTTTATAATCGCATGTGCAAAAATTATGTTCAATTTAAAAAAATGTATAAAAGTTTATTCATTGATGCTTTAACATTTACACCTCTCATAAATTCCAAGTATGAGTTTTAAAAGATATGATATCAAAATTTTAGTGACGCTTTGATGTGGCTTTAAACGATTTGTTTTAAAATTAAATTTAAATTACTTTTGTTTTGGCTAAGATATATTCACACATCTAAATAATAGTTTTAATTTTCCAATATACTTTAAATATGTCACTTTCACTGAATTTATATAATGCATTTAAATGTATTTATTTGAATAAATTGATTTATCCTTTGTCCAATGCTATTAAAATTCTTTTTTTTCTGCATTCACAATTATTAACAAAACAATAAGACTAAAAAGCAATCAAAGAGTCAAAATTTAACAAGTTTCAGTTTCGGTCGATACTTAATTTTAAATCATACCTATCATGGAACTGCTCTGATGACAATAAATATAATTAACATAAGGAAAAAAATAAACACTTTGTCGACTTAAAACAACAAACTCGAGTTTGTTAAAAAAGCATTTTTAAAAGATAGAGATCTCTATCTTTTAAAAATACTTTTTTTTTTCATTTTACTTTCAAAAACACTTAATATAAACAACAAACCCTTTTTGCATCTTTTAAGAACCCTTTTTTACTTTAAAAAAAACTCTAAAAATTTTATTATCTAAAAACATATCTCCCCCCCCCCTTTTTTTTTCCTCTTACAAAATAAAATCAAATAGTGCAATTGCCCTGGTAACAAACAAGATGGGGATATACGTAAGGCTGGCCCACACTTTTTTTTTACTTAGCGGCAGATTTTATTTATGCCCCAGACTGAAACATATAAATGTCTATTTCACATTATATATACAATTTTACTTATGGGTATTTAAAAATATTTTCAGCTAAATAATTTTTGTACTTACTTTTCTTATTGTGGTCTCATAGTTTGTAGTGTAGCATGTTATTTTTGGAAAATGTAATTTAATGAGTAATATGTAATTAAAAAAAAAAAACTAGTAGTTTGTAGGGAGCACAAATATTATTTTTGATGTTACTTTAATAAACTTACTTTATTGTCTCCTCTTTTGACATAGAAG
The DNA here is from genome assembly GCA_963932465.1 of Maratus speciosus. NCBI lineage: Eukaryota > Metazoa > Arthropoda > Arachnida > Araneae > Salticidae > Maratus > Maratus speciosus. The sequence continues at coordinate 126,115,577 of OZ010797.1, forward strand.
TGGGAGTCCTGCCATACTCACAGATTTTTTAAAATCTTCTGTTTTGAAATCTTCCGATGCAAAGAAGAATCCACAATCCTTGTAAAAGTAGCAGGGCACTAGACAAATTCCAGTTGCTTGCAGACGATCACTAATGGTAGTCACTTATTATACAATAAAACTACACACCTGTGATTTTCTCAAAGCATTCAAATTTGAAGATCTATCTCCATCCCGCCACCAGACGCTTACTTCCACTGGTACACTTCGTATTGATTGATATATACAATTTCTGGATGTAACGTCAAAAATAATATTGATGCTCCTTACAAACTAGTTTTTTTTTATTACATTACTCACAAAATTATATTTTCCAAAAAATAACATATTACACTACAAACAATGACAAAACTAGAGCCTACTACAGTTTCATTACTTCTAACATACTATTTTGACCACTGAATTTATATATATCATGAATCCATGATTTTTCTAAAACTTTAATATACACTCAAACACATAGATTCAAATCAGATAATCTTCCACAGAGAGTATTTTACTTTTTTGATAATGAATTCCATTTTCAAAAATAGTAAGAATAATAAGTAAATGCTTTTTTTTCAAAAATAAATAAAGGAATAAATAATTTTTTTACTTTAATAGATAAATAGGTACATTTAAACTGATGATCTATGCTGTAAGATAAATCGGTACTTGTTAGTAATCCCGTCGACCGAAATCGCCAAAGTATATAAATCGCCAAATTATACAAATTAAAATAATTTTTATTTTAAATAACGAAAAAACAAATATATTAGTATAATATTAATAAAAATACAATTAAAACGTCGAAATAAAAATCATTTGATGGCGTAAACAAGTGTTGTCAAGTGAATGTGACATTTACGAGAGACCATTATTGGCATTTAATCTTACAATTTGGCGACAGTAATTTGGTCGACGGAATAACTAACAAGTACCGATAAATCTGTAGCTATACTTGTAAAAGAAATGCACTTAAATAACAATTTAAACAAAATTTTATAAATATATATTTCAAATGGAGAATCTCCTATTATTTTGGTATGATTTAATTTAAAATGCATTGAATAGGCATTTATAACTGCCTATCGAATTGGAATGGTAATGTGTACAAATTCTTCGAAATGGGCACATAGAAAAGCTACACATGGTTTGAATATCTCTCAATTGATTTAAACTTCATACGAAGTTATAAATCTTCATAAAAGTTTCAGCATTAATTTTAAAAACAAAAAGAAAGATAACACATCTGCAGGTGAAATGTATTAGAAATAAAATAAATAAGTAGATCAGCAGTGTTTTCTTTACATGAAAAAGTTCACAAGTAAATATCTAAAAAGGAGTAAAGAGCAAACTGTTTTGCAATCGGATCTTTCTTGCTTAAAAGGGAACAGGGAAATACAATGGCTTGTTTATTTTATAGAAACTTTGTTTACATGATCGCTGAAACATGCATAATCAAGTACCTACTATTAGGAAAACTGTATTGAAGCTTGCCTGTAACTAACTTTCCATTTAATTTATACATTACAGATTTAATACATTAACAATATGCTTCTTAACACTTACAATTATTTTAAGTGAGTAAAGGGAAATTTAGGCTGGGATTACGGTGCCTCACTTAAGATCAACTTAGAGACTTACGATATAAACAAAACGTAAACGGCATTACGGTGCCTCACGATCTTACGACAGCTTGGAAGCAGCCTTAAGATAAGACGCAAGTGGATGCGCGCGCAACCACAACAAATGTAACTGCTGCCTCTGATTGGCTGACTGCAGGAGGACTTACGCTGAAGCACGAGGACTTGCGCCGAGGCACCGTAATACCAAGTTACGACTGATCGCAAGAACGCCTATCCTACGATCGAGCGTACGGTCGAGCGAGGCATCGTAATCCCAGCCTATATACCCTATCAAGTTACCTAATATAATCAATGAAGCAACTAATTCATTTTAAGAAACAAATATTCTTAAAAAAATACTTTTATTCTTTATATACTATTAAAGCTTAATAAAAATAAAATGATTTTGAGAACTGGACATCCTTATATCTGAAACAAAATCTTAAACGAACAATATTTATCCAACATGTTAATAAAATTTACCATTTTGCTTCAATCACAAAAAATAGATTATTCTTTGACGTAAAAACAGAATAATTTTAAATAAATAAAACGATATAAAATATAAATATCACTTAGTAAATTGACAACACCGCCATCATTATCAAAATACTCTATTTTAATTGGCTGCGCTTGGGTAAGCAGTGCTTAGGATTGATCATGAATCAAACCTACAAAATCGCGTTCTAACGACCTAAAATCTTGTGCTTAGGTAAAAAGTTAGGTAAGTTAGACCTTGGGTAGACCAGTGAAAACGCAGCTTTAAATAGTTTTTTTCCCTTTCAAACAAGACTCCCTTATCATATATCATGATTTATGATAAGGAAGTCTTGCTTTCAAACAAAGAAGTTTGGTTCATCAAAGACGAGATTAAAGAAGTTTGGCCAATGAAATGGAGGATATTCCATTTCCGTTTTGATCACGTGGTCAAGGTAAAAACTTCTATCGTAAAGAAGGAAAGGCTCCGTAGACGTGTAATGTGGATGTGCCCCGCTAGCCAGTGAAGCAGTTCATGAGGCAAAGCAGTAGTATTTATGAAGCAGTAAGCTAAATTTAACCTCACTGTTTGTGTTTTCCTTTATATTGCTTTTTACCTGTCACGAATTCAAAAAATAAATAAATAAATAAATTATATACGCTTATAAAATAACGACCTCGTTTATTATTTGTACTTTGTACGATTAATAATAATGTCAATGAATGCACGGTTGGGTAAATTACCGGTATCACGTGACTTTTTTCAGCCTCGAACCCATATTTGGAATATCCTCCATTAAAAAAAAGTGGTAAGTAGATTGGTTACAGGGAGTATTTGTTTGCGAACATGCTCTTTGTTTGTTTATCAAATGGATTACTACCCTCAGAACTACCATACTACTAAAACACTTCAACTTAACGTACCACGTGATGAATCGAAACTAAAACCGGGAATTTATTGGGAAATCTGTGTTTAGTATTAGTTAATATTTGTTACGACGTTTGTCATGGATTGGTATGTATTTTAAATTGTTTAAAAACCACAACTACGCCAAAAAACGTACTAATAATCTCCTTTTTGAATTTATTATGTTTGCATGTATATGAATGTTTGGGCAGTTTTTAGGATGTTCCCTTCCCGTTTTCAAATATTCTTATGAAAATGCCATTATCTTGTTATATCCATGCGAAAAGTAAGTTTAATTTAGCTAATTTCAGCTCCCCCTCCCGTCTAAAATATCGCCCAAAAATAATAGATTTTGTTTTATCATCGGAGAATGTGAGCTGATTTCAAGGATTTACTGGTCAGCTGAAAAGTTTGGCCATAATCACATTTTTTGTGTTAATCTTCTGATGTCTTACTTTCCATTTGGCCAAGAGTGTTTGCTTTGATTTGATGGTTTGTTCACCTATAATAATTAAGTTTATATTTGAAAGTTTCAAAAGTCCAGCTAATGATGACTTCTGCAAATAAAAGAAGCCTTTACATGTGTTAGAATGGCTGTTAATGTCATTTGTTGAGGAAAATTGCCAACGTATCGATCCTCCCTATGTATCAAACATCCTCTACCCTACCCACCACTGATAGGCATCTAAAATCTAGGTTTCCTTGTTTCCCAAGCAGGATTTGTGAGTGTAATATGCAGGAGCCAGATCAACAGAGTCAATTAGTTAAGCAAGCGGTATAAGAGAGAAATCGGCAAAATAACGCTCTGCAATTAGGTCGGCTGGGGCTTTTCTCTACTGAATGGCCGTCATGTGGCAATCAAGCAGACAACTGCCGTATGCCAGACAGGTATACTCATTCGGCCAGGAAAATATGGCAGCTACGGGTCTGGTTATCGGTCTGGAGACAGCCGATGTACTCTAATGGCACCTAGTGCATCTAAAATCTGTCATGGGTGCAAAGTCCTCCAAGTTACCAGTTAACCCAGCAGCAGAATTTTTTTCTGCAGTCTGCAACACAAGTACAAACTTTAAAAACAGTCTGCAGAACTTAAAGACAAACGCCCTCTTTCCCTCATGCACTCACCCCCCCCCCCTCCCCCACACACACACAGTATTGGTGATTAACAAAAAAGGAAAGTATTTAAAATAATTTACCTTTGTCCTCAAAAATTTTAACACCACTATCAGAAAAATCTTTCATAAAATTTGTCAAAATTTCTGTGAAGTTATAAAAAAGAACAGTAAAAATAACAGTAAAAATAACATATGAACACCAATTTCTAAAATTTTTGAAAAGATTGATAGAATGTGATAATATCAAAAATTATATGTAGATGTGATGACACATGGATGAAAGTACTACACTAAAGCCATTTTGAAGCAGCAAAAGTCTAATTTTGTAGCAGTAAAATCCATTTTTGTAGAAGCAAAAATCTAAATTTTTAGCAATAAAAACTGTTATTGGAGCGCAGCTTGAAATTCTTAAAAAATCAAATTTGAGTAATTCATGCAAATACTATAAATAATTCTAATGCAATGTTTTATTTAGCAATCTTAGGTAGTTGTGCAATTCAAAATTTAACATGCTTTGACTCAAAACATGGCTAACTAATATTTAACCTGCCACTCACCTGTAAAAAAATCTCGTGAAAACATCAATGTTGCAGCAAATTTTTCCGCAATTCTTCGACGATGTTCGCGTTTTTTCCGCCAATTCTTTGAAAAAAAAACACGTTTTCTCCGCGATCTTTTGACGATATGTGTTTTTTCGCAATCTTTTAGCGATCTTTGTGCGAAATTCGGTTTTTCCCCGCGATTCTTCGATGAAATTCGCCCTTTGACGAAATGGGCTTTTTTTTTTTCAATCTTGTGACAAAATTTTCGCCGCCTTTTGACGAAATTCGCCTATTTTCCACTATCTTTTGACGAAAATCTCATATTTTAGCGATCCTTCGATAAAATCCGCGTTCTTTCCTCGATTCTTTGACGAAATTAGTGTTTTTTCCGCGACCCTTTGATGAAATTTGCGTTTTTCTGCAATCCTTTGACGAAAGTTGCTATTTTTCCATAGTCCTTTGACGAAGTTTGTGTTCTTTCCGCGATCATTTGACAGAAGCCGCATTTTCCTGCCAGCCTTTGACGAAAGTTGCTATTTTTCCGCAGCCTTTTGACGAAATTGACGTTTCCTTCATCTTATGACAAAATTTCATTTTTCCTTCGCTATCTTTTGATGTAATTCGTTTTTTTCGCGATCCTTTGATGAAATTGGCTATTTTAACTACAAACAATTGACAAAATTGGCTATTTTAACTACAAACAATTGACGAAATTGTTTTTTCGGCGAGCATCTGTTAAAATTCGTGATATTTACGTCCGAATTTTCGGACTAATGACCGATTTTTTTTTTCTAAAGAAATCACCCCTACGAGGATTGACTCATTTAATAGGCGTTTAACAATCGCGTGTCTAGAGTTTTCTCCGTGAATTATTTATATTTTAAAGGGAAACAGAGCTTTGTCAATCGCATGTGGCGTGGATCGTATTATTATGGCACATGGCAAATAATTTCTAACAAACTTTTCCCCCCTAAATTTTAACAGTTGTAAAATAGTCTGCAGACCTTCCCAAGAGTCTGCGACGTGCGTCGATTCTGCGCCCGGGCCTGTGAATTATACCTCTGGAGGTGTCTTGCCAGGTGAAGGTCTCGTCACCTGTTCTAAATTACGAGATCAACTTGAGTAGCAAAGTGCAGGTACCAATCAACAATACTAATACCTTTAATAGTTTTTATAATAATTGGATGATGTTGATTTTTTACCAGGTAATTATTCTGGGCGACTCCAGTTGTTAAGAATAAATACCGTAGCCTCCTGCTTAACCGTCCTAATCAGGACCAAAGGTTAGCCAGTTAAGAAAAACGGTTAAACTGGAAAAGTAAAAAAAATAAATAATTGCATATTTAATTAATTAAATGCATAGGATGCATTTAGTTTTTTAATTTGTGTAGTTTTAGAAAAGTGGTACTTTCGGTTAGCCGGGCGCCAGTGTTGTATATACATATATATACATGTATGTATATATACTTATATATATACATATATATGTGTGTATACATACAATATATGTATATATATATATATAGATGTGTATACATACATATATGTATGTATATTTATATGTAATACAACACTGGCGCCCGGCTAACCGAAAAGTACCAAAAAAGTGAATATTTTCTATATTTTGTGAAATGAATACTAGTTGTAACTAACCAAATTAAGAGAAAAATTATCACTAATGAAAAATATTTAGTACGAATTAAATAGTTTAAAATTGTGTCACATAATTTTATAAGAAGCTGAAATTATTCTACATTATGTAAATTTGAGTTAATCATTGCCATAAAGAAATCAATGTCCTTCTGTTGAAAACAAGATGCCCGACATTTTGCAGCATAATCTCTCCATCTCTTTAACATCATAAGTTCAACCTAGGAAGATATTGCCTGCTGCTCAACATAGCGTAGCGCCAACTCTAATGCTTTTATCTAGGTATTTACCGAATAGTTGATTCGGAGATTCGGCATGTAAACTGAATATTCGGCTTCGACTGAATACTTAAAAGTATTCACCCAAATAATTGCAGATAAGTATTTTCTTAGAAGTAGAAGAATTCTCTTTTACTTAGAAGTAGAATAGGCTAAACGACGAGTTTCAATATTATGTGCATGAGTTCAGAGTTCAGCTGCACTTCAAAAACCAAGTCAAAGGCCATTTTTAATTAAAAAAAAAAAAAATTCCTTCCTAAAATAGTCTACATAGGGGTGAAATCAGAACAACTGTCTACGATAGAGGAGGGTCATTCCATATCAAATCACCCAGAATTTTCTAAAAATGACACCCACCACTTTCAATTTTGATAAACTTTGGTGTATTTGTAGAATTTTTAATGCTGATTCCAAAAATATCAATCATATTGAAATTGATCAAACGGTTTGTGAGTTATGAGCTTTTAAATGTCTTCCAAGATGGCCGATTTGCCGCCATTTTGAATAGCGCTTCTGACAACGTAAAGGTCTATAACTTCTTTCATATTTAAGCTAGAAGTTTCAAATTTTTTTTGTTCTGTTCAGAATAAAGTAAACTTTCATCTAAACAGATTTTTGTGCAATTTATTCCATCAAAATGCTGTCAGAAAATGACTTTTTGCCATTTTTTTAATTAAAAAAAGGTATAACTTCAGTGGCTGATTTCTCCCATTGTTCCCCCTTCAATTTTCATCTAATTGCATAAATAGACAGCTCAAAGTGTGTTTTGATGCCTGATAAAAAAATTTTAATGGGCAGTTTGCAGGTTTTTTGTTTAAAGAAGAATTTCAATTTTACCAACTTTCAAAAAGTTATGGAAAACACAAGACAATGTTGATATTTCTTTTATTACCAGAAGTATCATACATATTTGCATCTAAAAGTTTGGTAAGGTTTTATCTTTCATAAACATATATATATTTTTAATGTGGCTAAAAAGAAGGGGAATCCCTCAGGAATTATAAATAGGAATGCTAATAATGAATTCCTGCAAGACATAGAAGCATTTTCATGACAAATTGAAATCTATCGCAAAGTTTCAGTAAAATTAAATAAAAAAGAAATGATGGAAAAAATTCTACAAATTGTCACATTTTATAGCAATATCATACTTGTATATAATACAAAATATCTCTCTATTCTAAAAAAAAGTAACTACCGCTGTCACCGCCGCCGCCGGTTTTGAATTTTTTGTGACCGGAGGTCTTTCTTTGTTAATATTAAGAAAAATAATGCATACAAAAATATGAAAATCGGTAGTATTATACAGAAATGTTTGATAAATACGCTGATGCAGACAGTTTTCAGATCGAAGAATTATTTTAAGAGATATTTAATGCTAAAATTAGACAAAATCTTTCCACTAAAAAAGTTTTATAGGAGCAAAAACTGTTCATAGGAATTTAATCATTTTTAGATCATTTTATGCGTTAGAATTTGCCGGAGTGCAGATTGCATTACTTTTTTTATTTTGACTAATTTTTTAAGGTTTTATTTCTATTTTAAATTCATATTTTCAGCATTTCTAGAGATATTTTTAACAGATTTTAGTAAGTGATATTAATTTAAACTGTTGCCAACTGTATAAACAGCTGAAACAATAATGTTTGCTTCAAAAAAAAAAAAAAAAAATATTTATACATGTAAATAAATTAAAAATTTATTTACACGTGACTATTATAAACAGTAAAAAACATTTGGAATTAGAATTAAATAATTATGTACAAAAAGCAGGAACTTATTACGTCATAAAAACTATAATTACATGTGAATTTTAAGAGAGAAAGGAATTTGTAAAACAATAAATTTATTAACATGCGTTAGAAGTCTTAAATAGGAGAAATTACGTCATATTTACGTCACATTACAGTTATTACATAAAATGAACACAAAATAATATTGCAAAACGGTTTAAATTTAGAAATTGCGCTAGACATTTATTTGATATTTTAAGAGGATACTTTTCAACTATTTTTGTTAGGAAAGCACAAATAATATTTCATTTCTAACACAAGTATTTTCACGTGAATATTAAAAAGAGAAAGAATAGTTTGGTCAAAATTACGTCAGATTAAAAATGATTAATTTAAAATGTCTCATTAAAAAGAACTTTCTTTTCACTTTGTTAAAAAATACCAGGAGACAAAGACTCTGTTTACTTAATTCTTTTTATATTAGCTTATTTTGAAATGTTACACGTGTCTACGTCATCAAGTTATTTTTATTTCGACGTTTTATTTGTATTTTTATTAATGTTGTACTAATTTATTTGTTTTTTCGTTATTTAAAATAAAAATTATGTCAATTTGTATAATTTGGCGAGTAGTTTGGCGATTTATATAATTTGGCGAAATTGGTCGACGGGATAATCAAGTAGTACCGCAACGGATTTGGCGTTAAAATTCCCCAATCAAAGAGAAATGAATAAAAATCCGTTTATAGAGAGATCGCCACTGTTTTTTAAATTATAATTCAATCTTTCAAAATCTTTTTAAAGCCGATCAAATTAGCGTGCATTTAGAGTCTGCGGTGTCTGGACGGGGATTGGCAAGCGTAGCTCGTAGGGGGCCGAGCCCCCTAGTAATTTAAAAAAATACATTAAGTAGAAATATTATCGTACTTTAAAATTATACAAAATAACATTTAGCACATACACAGTAAAAATGCTAATAAAAATATATCTACATCAATAACAATTAAAGATAATTAATAAAATTTATTCTCTTTATATTTCAATTTTATTTCCTTCTAATTTTATATTTTTCCCACTTGGTGCTTATAAAAACACTGGATGCATCACCAAATTTATATATTCTACCATTTGTAGTATTGATGTCACATGCCCAAAGGATATGACTGAAAGGCACAATACAACTGTCATTTTCTGTCCAATAATGCAAAGGTGATGGGCCATTGTGGATGCATGAATTTAACAGTTGCATCTCCTTTTTTGTGGACTTTTGACACTAAGCCTAAATACCAATTTCATTTATACATATGTGCTACATAACTTTTAAGAAATGGAATATCCAAAGTCACTTTAATATTCCTATCAAAAGATGAACAAACAGAAAAATTTTCAACAGTATTTATTTTTTTCCACTTATTAATATGTTTTCTGTAGATCCGTATTAATGCATACTGCATGTTCCAGGAATTGTAGTAGCAAGTTGTATCTGATGAGACATGTTGCGCAGTTTTAACGTCACTTTTTTTTATGATAAAAAATGTTATACCATCAATGTTTTGTGTGCATTATTCATACATCATAGCCACATTTGCAACTGATCATGCAACAGCCTTTGCAGACTTGTTTTTGTCACAAGTCTTTTAACAGATTTGGCGTAACAAGTTGTAAAATTCTGCTTAATCTGGTTAGTTGAAAAAATCTTCTGGGAAGTAATTTTAGTCCGATTCGTTGAAAATCTCTCTGGTTGGTTGAAAAAAAACCCTTCTGGCAAACCAAAGTGATGTTACTGGTTAAAATTCTGTCTTCTGGAAAATTCTGGTAATAAATTAACCCAATCAGATAATTTTAGCAATTAATTAGAAATTTCATATTTTGGACAGCAATTTTGGATTTATAATTCAACAATAATTAGAATTACAGCTTTAATGTTATTTATATTTAAAAAATGAACCAAAGTGAAATAGAGTACATAAATTTTTTTATTTTGAACTAAATTCTAAATTTTTAAATCGCCCATTAAAAATTTTTTAACAGGTATCAAAACACACTTTGAGCTGCAATATTAATACAACGGAGTTAATTTTTTAACTAATTATATTTTGAATGTAGATATATTTTTAATAGCATTTTTACCGTGTATGTGCTAAATGCTATTTTGTATAATTTTGTTGTACGATAATTTTTACTTATTGTATTTAGTTAACAATTGTAATTTTATCATTTTGTATAATATACAAGTATGACTTTGCTATAAAATGTGACAATTTGTAGAATTTTTTCCATCATTTCTTTTTTATTTAAAATTTACTGAAGGCTGAATCCATATCAACTCAGGCAGGGGGGTTACCTTTATAGTCTCAAAAGTTTTTGAATTGAACATATGTTAAAATTTAAGAAAAAGTAAGGTACTTGTATATTTTCATTTTGCCCAAAAATATTCCTGGCCCGAGATACAGGCCGCCAAAGATGACATCCCCGGCATCCTTTCTCATTCGCGATTTTCGATAAAAATTTTAAAGTTCTCTATGTCTAGAACGGTGCAAGATATTTTGTTGCGGTTTATTTTATTTTAAAGATAATATTCTTCTGTTTAAAATTATATACCCAATTTTGAAAAATGTATTCAACTTTTCTTGTGGCAGCCTTTAAAAAAATTTTTTTTTTTTTTTTTTAATTTTTTTTTTTTGGAAATGCCAATCCCAAAAATTTTGATTTTTTTGCTGTTGATCAATACCATTAGGAACTACCTTCACTGTAAAGGAGAACTTCCACTTTTGAGTTTAACAAATTTTAGAAACATTTTAAAAATTCAGATAAGTTTACAGGAACTGTATATATATACAGTTCCAGTAAAAGTCACTGAATTTTTGCTTATTTGTATCATATTTGTAAGGATAAGCCTACTATATATCCTAAACAAATTAGAAATGGCAATATCAAATGTGGCAAATGAGGTGCGTGCGTACTATAACTAGTTTTATAAATATTCAGGTCTTGGTGCAATAAGTTACACTCTTGGGCAAAAAGGGCATGAATACAAAATTTATTATGATTCTACATATTAAATTCAGTAATACGGAAGTAATATGAATTCATCTTAAAAGGACTTAATCGCCATAGCAACCTAGAATCATTACCTATCATGGTATATGATTGAATCAATTATGTATTATAGGATTTTTAAATAGAATGAAGAAAACTTTTATTAATGTCTTTTATGTTTTAATTTGATTTTCATAGCATTTGAAGTGATACATACTTTATTTTCAATACCGAACATAGTAAAACAATCTCAATAACATACACCAATTACACAGCAATACAAATTATATTAATACAAGTTAGAGTTCAGACAGATGGGCAGACAAATCGAATCCATAAAGACTTTCAACTATGTTGGAAATTGTTAAAAACACATAAATAGGTCGGAATTTGACTTTTAGAAATTTATGTCAATAGACGGAAGCATACTTGAATACTTTCATACAACCCTGTATTTTACCCAGGGTTAGAAAAAACCCGGGTTTTTTCGAAAAAAACCCAGCCCACTGGGCCCACTAGTCTAAAACCCGGGTTTTTTCGGGTTTTTCTGATAAAACCCGTGTTTTTTCGGGCTTTATTGAGTTTTTTGGAGAGCACTTTAAGCTTCTAATTTTCATATACATAATACCTGAATTCTCCATTTATCAGTGAAACTTGGGCATAATTTGCATTAATTAAGTATGAATTAACAAAAAGTATATAAAAAGAAAAAAAAAATCAAATTAATTTAAAAGGTACATCTGTATCTCATGGGACTAGTTTGCTGAACTAAGCATATATTAAGTGAACCACAAATGGATTTCTTTATATAATTCTTACCTTAAGTTAAACGTGTTAAATTTATATAGTTTCTTTTTTTCACTTCAAATCAGAAATCAGTTGAAGACTTTTTTTTTTTTCTTTTGAAAGAAATGGGATTCGCAATAATATATTTGAAAATTTTAGCAAAATTTGCTACATATATATTGCAACAGTATTAAATGTTAAATTAGATTGTCATAGAAGTCAGTAACATTTGTAAATTTATATCACAAATGGCGATACACTTATTACTAGCTTTGCTGCTTTATCAACTCCAAAATGATTACGTAACTTGCTCCAAACCAGACCAAATGTGGAAAAGTATTGTTCGATTGAAGCAGAGGTAGCTGGTACTGAATGTAAAGAAAAAACTCACAAAATCCAGGAGGAAACTTATCTGTTTTACACTTTTTTGCCATAATCTGAACCATTTTTGTGTGGAAAACTCCTATATAACACTTTCATTGAACATTGAAGCAGGATAATAAATGGGATGATTAATCTTAAAAGCTATAACAATGCAAACAATCAGGATGGGGTTCAAGTGCAATCTTTTTGCATGCATTAAGATTTAAAGCATTTGAATACATTTTAGATTACAGGCATGAAAATCTTCTTTTTTCTTTTTTGGTCATTTTATCTCTGCTTAGAAATTCCTTTAAATCTGGTTCTTTTGAAATATATTTAAATTGGCCTTTATCTTTGCATTCTCAAACCTTAGATTAAATAATTATACAGTTGTGAAAGCACAAGAAAATTTGAAAAAACCCACAATGGGTTTTTTCAATGCCCGTAAAAAGCTGGGCATGTTTTTCGGGCTGGGCCCACTTGGGCAAACCCTGTCTAACAGCCACTGACTATTAACCCAATTTTCCAGTTTTCACCCATACTCATTCCTTAGATTAAATAATGTTACAGTTGTGAAAACATGAGAAAATTTGAAAAAACCCACAATGGGTTTTTTCAAGTGGTCCTGCTCGAAAAAACCCTCAGATTAAATAATGTTACAGTTGTGAAAACATGAGAAAATTTGAAAAAACCCACAATGTTTTTTTTTTTTTTTTCAAGTGGTCCTGCTCGAAAAAACCCTCAGATTAAATAATGTTACAGTTGTGAAAACATGAGAAAATTTGAAAAAATCCACAATGTTTTTTTTTCAAGTGGTCATTTGGGCAAACCCTGTCTAACAGCCACTGACTGCTAATCCAATTTTCCAGTTTTCACCCATTCTCATGCCTTATATTAAATAATGTTACAGTTGTGAAAACATGAGAAAATTTGAAAAAACCCACAATGGGTTTTTTCAAGTACGCATGCCCGAGAAAACCCGCAGATTAAAATAATGTTAGTTGTGAAAACATGAGAAAATTTGAAAAAACCCACAATGGGTTTTTCATGGGTTTTTTCAAATGGGCCCGCCCGAAAAAACCCGGGTGGGTTTTTTCGGGCGGGCCCACTTGGGCAAACCCTGATTTTACCTACTATCTTTATATAAATGCCACTATTTAGCTAATATTTAATTAAGATTAAAACATCCTTAAAACCAGTGAAATCACACTTCCAGAGATTATCATCCATAGACGGCCACGGGGTTGCTGGCTTTTAGCCAGGCCAAAAAAAGCCGGCCGGCTTTTTTTGGTTTTAACCACTTAAAAAAAAGCCGGCTTTTATTAAAAAAAGCCAGTTTTTATTTTTTAAAGTTGGTTTACAGTAAATTCATTTTAAATTTGGATCAATTAATTTTTAATACACTTATAAATATTTTCTATTAAAAAAAAATTATAGATTTCTATTAAATTTTATCAAATATATAAGTCTTTATAACTTCTAGAAGGCAACTGTGAACGCATTATGTCTGAAAAAGAATATATATATATATATATATATATAAACATTGAAAAGGATATAAGTTAGGCTTTAAACTGGTGTTTTGAAATTCTATATTATATATAGTGTTGACTCTAAGCCGCTTTAGCAGGGCGCAGCGCCTGGCGGCCCTTTTTATTTCCTTTTTGCACCCGGTGGCTCTTTTAAACCCTTCTGATGTGCCCGGCTGCCCTTTTTAACATTTCCTATGCACCCCATGGTAATTCAATTGATACCGGAAAAATATCGCAAATTCTAGGGACTCCAAACAAACCAATTCAAAATATGTTTTATGAACTAGGTACAAGTGTACCCTTTTCGAAAAAAAATGTGCCCTTATTTTATAATAGTGTTCCCTTTTTGAAAAAAATGCACCCTTTTTTAGAACAGCATTTCCTTTTTGAAAAATGTACCCTTTTTTTAGAATAGAACCCTTTTTGAAAAATTCACGCCCGGCAGTCCTTTTTTTCTAGCGTCAACACTAATATAGCTCCACATGTACTACACATTTTAAAGATTATATTTAATTAAAACTGTTCTTAACTGCTCTGCTCAACAAGCGCAAAATGTTGACACATTTAAAAATTCATTTTTTAACGGAGAGATGTAAAATTCGAAAGCCTGACCATGGAAGCGATTTGGAATCGAACTGTGTTTTCCATATTTTGATCCATCAATTAACCTATTGAGTTATAAGAGATTTTGATCACGTGACAAACATGTTTTTTCACCCTTTTCTGGGTGGTTTCTTCTTTCGTGCGGAAATTCGATTCAAAATGCTCACTTTGACACTATTTTCTGAAAAATCTATTGCATTTGCAAAAAAAAGCACAATTACATAGTTTCTGAACAACAACATCTGCTAGTTTCATGCATTTCTGAACAAAAATAAATTAAAACTTATGTCAGAAAGTTGCGCTTTTGAATTTAAAAGCCTTAATGACAAAATGTAGCACATCAAAATGGAAACATTCTTATGTGTCCATATGGAGAGATTAAGTTATGAATGTTAAAAGAGAAATTAGAAAAGATGTTTCGTTTGAGGAGAGTGGTACATAAGAGTATAAAAAATAGAGCATTTAAAACAAGAAAAAATAAAAATTCTCCAAATAAAATTTTGAAAAGCTTGTTGCTAAGCATATTCATGCATATGCTATTCATAATGTTTTTTAATAGTGAGAAATGGTGGTGTTTTTATTAATATGACTATGTATTATGTATAATTTCAAATGTTTGCTAGAAATAAAATAAGACTTGTATATTAATAGCTCTTAAAATTAAGTAATAAAACATATAACTAAGTAACCATTGTCCTCTTTAATTTTATAAAACAGTAAAAATGAAAAAATTGGCAGTTGGTATGGCCCTTTTAAAATTTAGCTGACATATAGGGTCGTTTACACGGAGCGAGTTTACTAGCTACAAGCCGGCGAATTCACTAGCTGCTAGTAAACTCGCCTCGTGTAAACACGTTGGCTAGTAAACTATCAGGCAGCTCAGCGAGTGCGAAAAAAGTTGAAAGCTCGGCTACTTTTTTCGCTACTCGCTGGCGTGTTAGCTATCTGGCTAGTGAACTAGCTGCGTGTAAACGTTGTTGCTAGTGGAATCGCTGCGAGTATTCGGTAGTTCGTGCTTCTGTTATGTAAACAATGTCGACTGAAGTAGTTCGTGTCGGCGTGAATGAAGAAAAATATATTTTTCGAACAAACTTAACAATAATTAAAATATTTTTGAGAATTATTCACTGTTTGAAATAACTACCGTAATTATCACAAGGTGAATATTTTAATTATTTTAGATAGTTGAAAATACTAATGTCGGGGAATTGCAGTTATCAAATTATTGAGACCGTATTAGAGGGCAATAATAGAAAAAAAAAGTTTTGGAGTATTAGTGCATAGATTCGTATATTTTCCACAGTTAAACTACCTGAAAGTACTCTTAGTAATTAGTATTACAAATATGATAGGAATGATACTGAGGGTTGAATGTTTTAAATACTAAATAAAATAATTTCAAAATAAAACTGCAGAACTATGATGGCGTTTGAGGCCACTGATCTGCAGATTTACTACTTCAATTACTACCATAGATTTCATTAATATTACAATCATTTTTTGTGAGAGATGAATAAGTAAATGTTTAAGACAGAAAATAATAGATTTTTAACAACTTAAGTAATAGTTTTTTTTTTTTTTTTTTACGAATTTAATATTTCCAACTGAGCGAAAAAATGCCCAAGCCGGGAATCGAGCACAGATCATTGGCTTACAGGGCTAATGCTCTTCCGTTTAAGCTAACTGGGCCGACAACCGATGAGCATAGGCATTTTTTCGCTCAGTTGGAAACAGGGGTCGATTTAGAAAAAGAAAGTTGTATAGCAGTAACTGCTATACAAAGTCAGTTTTGAATAGCAGTTAGACACTTTTGTATAGCAAGTAAAAAATAGCTAATGTAGCTTTTAAATCTTGAAACAAATTAAGTATTGCTCATAAAAATGTCAAAAAGATGTAGAAAACAACAAAATTGATAAAAAGTATGCGAAAAAGTTTGAAAAAATGCTTCTAATATTAAGAAAAGTGCAGGACTCATTACTTGCGTGCATTGAAAGTATGATGTGGTAGCGGCCGAAAGTGGATCGGTGAGTTGGCTCTCCGTATTATTGTAGATCTCAGTGCGTAACAGTGAGTGTTCCCTTTAGAACTACTACAACACGCACGTCAAACTTCTATGAGCAAACGCCGTGATTAGCGAGTAACAGTGATTCAGTAATCAATCACAGCGTCAGAGCGGGAACAAATCATGTGTTTACTGGGAAAACTGCGCCCAGCAATGGCGTCTCGCTGTACTTCCATTGTAAATAAACACTTGGGGAGGGTGAAAACATAATGTATGTCGTGTAAAAACACCTTTAAATTTTAACTTTAAGTGTACATGACATAACAAAGGGTGTGGGAAATATGCATCGCAATGATTGCGATTTAATGCATTTCTTGGATCGCATTTTAGTTAAATTTGAATCGCAAATTGCGATGCGATACCGCTTAAATCGAACCCTGGTTGGAAATATTCAATTCGTATGATAGCTTTACCAATCAGTTTGATTGCGTTAAAAATAATAGTTTACCGTAATTTCCCGCGTATCCGCCACGGCTTTAAGTCTTTTCAGACCGGAAATTTTATTCAAAAAAAGAAGTCAAATAAGTGGCAAGCAGAATCAAGTCACATTTTATTTAAAATAAACTCTGGTAGGAAATTGAGTTATCCGAGGTACGGCAGATAGGCGCGAAATTACGGTAATTGTTTTTATGTAAATGGGGAGGGGTCGAGCCCTATGAGCCTCTCTTTTCCATATGCCCTTAAACAATATGCTTTGCTTCCTGGTTTATTTCATTGATTGACAGATAAACTAAACAGGGCAGAGTTATAAAAATGTGATTAAAATATTGAAAATTTTATTAACCACATGAAATTAATTAAAAGCAGCACTATTTATAAAATTTTGGTGTTCCTATTAAACATCAGTGAAACTGCATTTTTAGCAACGATTACATGGGATATCCATTACTGAAAATAGACTAATTAAACCTTACAATAATGGACACGGGTCTTAAAACCTTAAAAATTAATCAAATTTCATAAATGATCATTATAATATAAAATTCAAATTTCATCTTTTAATTTCGTATTGCAGTAATCTGTGTGTTTTATTTTCCATAACACAGGGTACTCTTGTTATACATTTAAAAACGCGGCAATATCATTTGCGTTCCACTTATATTTTCTACGAACACACACACACATTAAAAAAAAAAAAAACAGACAGGAAAACTCGGCACTTAATATAAAAACAAACACTGTTTTCAGAAAAAAAACATAAAAGAAAGCTTTAGAACGCAGCATGTGACGCAATAGCGAGTTGGCTACTGAGCGAGTAAACAAGTTCGTGTGTAAACGACCACTATCTCGCTAGCTGACTCGCTCGCTACTTTTCTCGCCGGCTTGTAGCTAGTAAACTAGCTTCGTGTAAACGAGCCTTATGTGAAATTCAGAATACAAATCACAAGCAAAATCATCTAAGTTTTATTCCAGTATTAATGTCCTCATTATTGAGAAATTGGGTTACTTATTAAACTGTAAATCAATTAAATGTCATTAAAACTAATTAAAAACACTTTAAAATGTGTAGTTTATAATTACAATGCTTTATTGTATAAAAGCCAATTATGGCCAAAAAAAGCCGGTCAAAACCAATAAAAGCCACTGGCCTGGCTTTTTTTAATTTTAGACGGCTTTTTTGCAACCCTGGACGGCCATGTATCTAATTCTTTGTGTAGACCTGTATATCATTTTATCTATATTCTCCAAACATATCTTAGTATACTAAATGTAGTTCAGTGTAAATATGCATAACTCATTTAAAAATCACCTTTAAGCTACTTTCATTCATACTCAGTAAACCCTTAAGATTTCTTTTGTGTAGCCCTGTATATGATCTACACCATTTATGCACACAGCGTAACATGGAAAAATTTAGTTAAACTTAAAAACTCAAACACAACTAAAAATGCACTTCCAGCAATACCCTTACGATTTCTTTTGTGTAGCCCTGTATATGATCTACAGCCTTTATACACACAACGTAATATGGAAATATTTAATTAAACTTGAAAACTCATATCGCAACTAAAAATGCACCTCTAGCAATCATCGCTAATGTACAGTATTTCCAATAAGGTAAAGTATCCGAAATCTTTTGTGTGTCCCTGTAAACACTATGCACTTTCTATGACACAGGAAGTAATTTTTTGTAAACCTCTGCAATAAAGTATGTATCACTTCAAATGCTATGAAAATCAAATTAAAACATAAAAGAAGACATTAATAAAAGTTTTCTTCATTCTATATAAAAATCCTATAATACATAATTGATTCAATGATATACCATGATAGGCAATGATTCTAGGTTGCCATGGCAATTAAGTCCTTTTAAGATGGATTCATATTACTTCCATATTACTGAATTTAATATATGGAATTATAGTAAATTTTGTATTCATGCCTTTTCGCCCAAGAGTGTAACACTTATTGCCCCAAAATCTGAATATTTATAAAACTAGTTAATACTATGCACGCACCTCATTTGCCACATTTGATATTGCAATTTCTAACTTGTTTAGGATATATAGTAGGCTTATCCTTACAAATATGATACAAATAAGCAAAAATTCAGTGACTTTTACTGGAACTGTAGGTATATATACAGTTCCTGTAAAATTCTCTGAATTTTTTAAATGTTTCTAAAATTTGTTAAACTCAAAAGTGGAAGTTCTCCTTTACAGTGAAGATAGTTCCCAATGGTATTGATCAACAGCAAAAAAATCAAAATTTGTGGGATTGGCATTTTCGAAAAAAAAAAAAATTTTGAAAAATTTTTTTTTTTTTTTCAAAAGGTTGCCACAAGAAAAGTTGAATACATTTTTCAAAATTGGGTACATCATTTTAAACAGAAGAATATTATCTTTAAAATAAAAAAAAATGCAACAAAATATCTTGCACCATTCTAGAGATAGAGCACTTTAAAATTTTTATCGAAAATGGCGAATTGGAAATGGTGCCTGGGATGCCATCTTTGGCGGCCTGTATCTTGGGCCAGGAATTTTTTGGGGCAAAACCAAAATATACAAGTATCTTATTTTTTATTGAATTTTAACATATGTTCAATTCAAAAACTTCTGAGACTATGAAGGTAAGATTTTTTCTTTGGCTGCCTGAATTGACATGGATCATACCTATTATTTTTTCTTTTTTTGAGGGGAAAGGGCAATGGGAAAATGGAATTTTTTACAAAACATAATAGACACTACATTATTTTTAATATATGATATTTCTTATGCTGGTATTTTTAGTGTTCCGTACTTAAAAAAGTAAAAACGGAACCATTATAAGATCACTCCTGTGTCTCTCTGTCTGTCACAGCCACTTTACTCGTAAACTATGGAACGTAGAAAGTTCAAATTGGGGGAAGTAATTGACTAGGGTGTAAAAAAAATTGGATTTTTTTTTATTTAAATCGGATTTTTTTTGTTCGTTTTTTCCTGTGTTAAAATATTAAACATCTACCAAGAATTAAGCATTTCAAAAATGAATAATCCTCCAATTACTAACATAATCTATGTTTTTTTGCTTTAATTAATAAAATTTTAATTATGTAATTATAGAAATTACAAAAAACTGCAAATTAAAAATTTCTTTAGTAACATACAACATTGTGAGCATTTATATTTTGTAATAATTATGTAAACCAATATTAAATACTGCTTATATTTTAAAGTTATTGATAAATTGCATTTAATTTTAAATTGATGATACAGATTAAATTTTGTAATTATTAAACAATTAACTGTTTAATTAAAAACACAATCTACATTTTTGAAAAAGTGGTTGAAAAAAGGTGCTAAATAATAGTTTGATAAATTTATAAAGCAGCCAGTAATTTTACACAGGTTCTAAAGCGTATGTATATCAAATTGATAAAAAATTGTAGCAATGTATAGTACAGCAAACTCACACATAATTTATAAATAGATTACAAAAATTGTATTTTTGAAATTTAAATTGGATTTTTTTTCCCCCACAACATTAAAATATTTGAATAGCTACTAAATATTATAATGTTTTGAAGTTATTTAACATTTACCGTAATTTCTGGCCTATAATCCGCAGCCGCAATTTTTAGCCCTTATAAAAAAATTTCAGCAGATAATCTGCATTGGCGTATAATCCGCGGATTATACGTCAGACTATACGAGAATTACTCATTGTTTTCAACATTCCAAAGTACACTAATAAACCACCTCCCTATTTATTTATTTGCTCTATTTAAATGATAATTGTAATAAAATAATTGAAAATAAAATAAAATAATTAAAAGTTAAAAAATACAAATAATTTTTTTCATTGAATCTTATATCTAAAACGTTGAATGTCTTACGTATGAATACAGATAATTCTGTAATAATTGCTGTTTTTAAATCATCTTCCGCTTTTTAAATAAAGTTCTGTTTAAATTCTGCAGTGTTAAATAACAGGTTTTCTTTTAGACATTATTATAACTTTCAATGGGATATACAATCAAATACATTTTGGTTTTTAATATAAATTACAAGGACATAATTGTATTTTATTATCCTATCCATAGAGGACAGCAGTAAAACCATGAAACTACGATACGATAATGATTCATTCGATTAATATGTGATGGATTCCCATTGGTTGCATCATAATCAGTAAAACTGCCGTAATTTTGGGAGGAGCTATTTCATAAATGGTTGAGATTGCAATTTTTGATAGGGATGAGTTGAGAAATGCTTTGTTCTTCATAGAAACATGTTGCCAAATGGCTAAAAAAAAATAAAATCATAATCGGAAGCCACTCCCACTAACACGTATATGTCACATGTGAACCAATCATAAGCAACTCTACGAATGGTCGATAGCAGACAATCGTTTGATAACTGTTTACATTTTTATTTTATGACTGCCAGTAGAAACTGGATGTCTGCCCTGAACTTCTGCTTAAAAAAAATTTCAGCAGATAATCCGCACCGGTAGATAATCCGCACTTAAAAATTTTGAGGTTTTTCAACAGATAATCCACGGATTATAGGCCGGAAATTACGGTAGTTAGATGTTTTTTAAATGTATAATAAATCTTTTTACGCAGTTTAATATTGTTATAATTAACAGTAACAAATATTACATTTTTTACAAGTGATTTAATGATCGTTTTCCTTATTGGTTATAATGCTTTTTCATACCATTTTAAAAAATCAGAAAATATGTGATTTTATCATCTGATTTAAATCAATTTATTAAAATCATTGACACTATATTGCTATGTTTATTGTATATAAAAGAATGACTAATTTGATTATTAAAAGGAAATTATGACATTGTAAGTTATATTAGATTTAAATATCATTTTAAAATTAAATGCTTTTTATGTTTGTTAGATTAAAACTAGGGATTGACCGAAGCAGCAATTTTGCCGAATACCGAAGCTTCGGTCGAAATGTACACCGAATACTTGAAAATTTTTAATATGCATTTTTGCATATACTAGCTTTTTTAATAAACTTTAATTGAAATGAAATTCTCAATAATTCAGTTACATTTTTATTCTTAAATCTAATTAACAAAAAATTTAATGAATTCTTTCCACTCACAAATTTATTAACCCATCACTTATTTTTTATTATTTTATCACTAGTCAATACCCAAAAATAACCTATGAAAGTATTAAACTATGCAGGCTATTATTAAGGATAAGGATTGCCAGAAAAACATAAGTTCATTCAAATAAAAAGAAACAATGTGGTTATTAAGCTGATTTACCGATTGTCTAATTATAAACATATTGAATAGGAATGTTCTCAAAATACAAAAGGTATCATATCAATTTGTACATTTAACTATCAAATTATTGATAGATATTTATATTTTGATTAATATTTTAACGCTGTGGTGATGAAGATTACAAATTTGAGAGATTTTGATATAATGGTTATAAAAGCTATAGGATAAGCATTGGGGTATACTTATTGGATGTGTGTATTTTCTTTAATAACCTTAGATATGAACTCTAATGTACTTATTTGATGTGTAGTGTATATTAAAGAAAATACATATTAAATAAATTTAAATTAAAAAAACTAATGTAGAAGTAATTAAAATTAAATGATAAGGGAAAGATGTGCATCTTAATTACTTTTTTTTTCTCTAGTTGGCAGTTGTTTTGATTTCATCCCTATGTAGACTATTTTCAGAAGGAAAAAGTTTTTTTTTAAATAAGAAATGGCCTTTGACTTGTTTTTTGTAGTGCAAGCTGAATTCTGAACTCATGCACATAATATTAAAACTCATTGTTTAGCCTATTCTACTACTAAGTAAAAGAGAATTCTTCTAATTCTAAAAAAATACTTATCTGCAATTATTCGGCCGAATACTTAAAAGTATTCGGCCAGAGCCGAATATTCGGTTTACATGCCGAACCACCGAATACCAAATCAACTATTCGGTATTCGGTCAATCCCTAATTAAAACCATGCTTTTTGCAAACTTACTGTACTTAAATTTTTCACAATACTCAGGAATTACGCTTAGAAACAATTATTTAAAGCTTTGTTTTGTGTATTCATAAGTCACAATACCTGTAGAAACTTTTCAAATTATGTTCACCTTAAATTTGAATATTTTTTTATGTTATTTTAAACATTTAGAAAATTTTTGATTTTAATCAATGATTTTTTTTAAAAAATCACTTGATTAAAATCATGATTTAAATCGTTGACATCCTACTATTGACCCAAATATAGTCCGATTATTAAACATTGACAAATACATTTAGGAAAAATGTATAGGGGCTAATCAAGTAATTTGAAAAAAAAATCTTTTCTTTGTATATTGTGTGGGGTATCGGGTAAAAGCTTTCGTAAGGTTGAACTCAAAAATATATTTCTTTTAATTTTAGGTATTATATTTTCAAAAATATCGTCGAAAATGTAGCACAAAAATGTGTGTCCCCCCCCCCCCCCCCCCCCATCTAATTCCGAATCTACTGAAACTAAAATTATGAAAAAATTAGTGGTAGTAGACGTTAATGTAAACCTTACAGGAAAATTATAGAGAGTACCCTAGGTCACATAGTTTTTGAGAAAAGCGCATTTTTCCGTTACACATAAATTTCGATTTGCAGGCATTCAGCAAAAGTGTTGAGGAGCGCTGGAGGTACTTATCGCAGCAGAAGTATAAAAGCATAGTTGATACTGATTTTCGAAAAAATCATCGATAATTAGCTGAGATATTAACCCTTAAATATACAGATGGTTTTGACGTACGTAATGACAAGGGTGGTGTACCCGATCTTCTATCGACTTTTAAAGCCCAGATAACAACTTTTAATGATATATATGTGTAATGCAATGCCGAGTAGTAGTATAAAAGCAATAAACGTCAAATTGTTAAAAACAGACTAATATAGTATTGGGTCCAGTACCTTTTAAACATGTCGAAAATTAACGAAAAACTTTGAATTAGTCTATCTACAAAACCGTTTTATGTATAAACATGAAACTTTGGATCTTGATTAAACAGATTGTGCTTTGTAATATGCTACCATTTGAAAGTTATTAGCCATTTACAGAATTTGTGTATTGTTGAAGCTCAAAATAGCTCTTCTTTTACTCCATGAGTAATCTTAGCGCGCATATCTTGAGTAGCGCGTATATCTTGAGAAAGTATGTATGGATTGTCATGAAATTTGGTAAAGGTACTAAACAAATATGTATGTTTAAAATGACAAAATGACTACTTTTAAGTATTTATAATGGTAATATTTTTAGTTATGACTATTTTTATTCTTTAAAAATGTAAAATTTTGAATTTTCTTTATATCTATATTATAAAGGACAAACATATCTGTGCGTAACGCATACGTCATTTTGTGAATGGCAACACTTTGAAATTTAAAATAAAATTTTGGTTTTGCAATTTTCTTTACTGCAAATTTTTAAACTTCTAACCGTCGCACATTTTAAATTTTTACACTGTTGTATGAGGAAAAAAATGCTCTTTTAAATGCAATTTGTTTGAAAGCTGTATCTCAATTTATTTTTGAGATATTAATTTTTTTGTAGTTTTTAATATAATTTTTCTAATCGTGGCAACAAAAGAACCCCATTTCTATTGAAAGTCATTGAAAGTAAACGGAAAATAGTCGAAAATAGGAGATACTGTATATTTTGTTGTCATTTTCCAATAAAACCTGAAAAAAAAATTAAATTGAAATGCTTGCTATGTCAGCGATTTTTAAAATTTCTAAATATCGCGCATTTTCAATTTTTAAGCCGCCAAATAGAGAAAAAAACCTACTTTCAAATGCAATTTGTTTGAAAATTGTATCTTAATTGACTGAGTTATTATTGTTTTTAAAATAACTATCCGCCCGTGGCGACCAGTTTGGTCTCCCTTAAATGTATCCTATGCATTGTATCATGTTATTTTTATTCATAATTTAATTTACTTGCTCGATCCTTCGCCAAAGAGGAAGACTCTGATAGAGAAATCAAGAACTCGGTATTTTTATGTTAGTCGGCCACAGGTAATAAATCGCCAAACATTGTACCCGTTTTTCATATTTCATAATTAAAATATAATCCTTTCACTCATTTTATTTAAAATGGATAGCTTTAATTTAAAACTGAAGCATTTAAAATTCATGACTTTCACTTAAAATTGAACGTAAACGGAAAATAGTCGAAAATAGGAGATACTGTATATTTTGATGTCATTTTCCCATAAAATCTGAAAAAAAATTAAATTAAAATGCTTGCTATATCAGCGATTTTTTAAATTTCTAAATATCGCGCATTTTCAATTTTTACGCCGTCAAATAGAGAAAAAAACCTACTTTCAAATGCAATTTGTTTGAAAATTGTATCTTAATTGACTGACTTATTCTTTTTAAAATAACTATTCGCCCGTGGCGACCAGTTTGGTCTCCCTTAAATGTATCCTACATTGTATCATGTTACTTTTATTCATAATTTAATTTACTTGCTCGATCCCTCACCAAAGAGGAAGATTCTGATAGAGAAATCAAGAACTCGGTATTTTTATGTTAGTTGGGCACAGGTGATAAATCGCCAAACATTGTACCCGTTTTTCATATTTCATGATTAAAATATAATCCTTTCACTCATTTTATATAAAATGGATAGCTTTAATTTAAAACTGAAGCGTTTAAAATTCATGACTTTCACTTAAAAAGAAAATCTTTAAAAAAGAAAAATAATAAATAATACCATAAACTATTTAATTTCAACATCAAAGCATTGTTTTAATTTACCCCTCGAAAATTAAAAAAAATGTGCTGGAGAGTTAAAAAATGACATTGGCGAGAATTGCGCCTAGCTAACATTAAAGTACAAACTCTTTGTGATCATGGCAACTTTTATGTAGTTTTATTCGAAAAAAATATTTTGATTAAATAGGTTGCCAGAAAGTACGTTGCCAAATTTCTTTCCTCGCCATGAACCTTTTCTCTATTTCGCCAAGTACCTATACTGGAAAAGTACCTTTATTTATTTATTTATTTATTGTATTTTAAATGAGATGAAGTCGTATGTTTGTTGTTCGATAAATAAATAAATAAATAAATAAATAAAAGACGGCACAGATGTCATGTACGCACCACGTTGGCGCGATTTTTTCTGACGCCAATGTCATATACGCACCGGGGTACTTAACTGGCGCCAAAGTGTCGTTATTTTGCTTGATATGGTAACCCGGATGTTGTTGTTTATTTATTAATAAATTGGTTATTTACTTTTATTTTTTTATTGCATAAATTGTTTTTTCTATAGTTATTAATTAAACTTTTTTTTTATTTATTGTTATTCCTTTTTGAAAACTATTACACAATAACCAATGAGATGCGTTTCATTTGGGGGTTGCCATTAAACAATTAACAAATAATTGAGATTTCTGTGCCACGTGCGATAGCGTAATATATATATATAGAGAGAGAGAGATTTTCAAGCATGAATTATTTTTAAATGTATCTCTATCACGTGTAGCTCGATTATGAAATATTAATCCGCTTGCCTTTAAAACAATGTAAAAATATCAGCATTTGTTTCCGTCTGATGTCCCATAACAAAATTAAAACTTCCTCTATAGAAAAATAAATAAAATAATGTAAATAAGAAACAAATTTAACAAACATGGGATTGAACCACGCGCTTAAAGCACTGAAATGATCGGAAAGACTGCCTTAAGTCGCAAAATCTTGGGTTAAGAACTCTTGGCATGTGAAAGTAACGCTTTAAATAAATTTTAAAACTTTATTTGATTGCATAATTGATATTTTTCATATAAAAATTCTTTTTGATGTTAGTGGACAATCTAAAATATATATCACATGTAAAAAAATAATAATTAGAGTTAAAAAAAAGAAAAAAAAGAATTGTTTTTACCTATACTCTGTAACCCGAGGAGCTCGGGTTCGATCCCCTAGTATTGTTAATGGAATAATTTTCTCGTAAGAGTAGATCATTTTAAACAAACATATTTGTTTAGTATCTTTACCAAATTTCCTGACATTCCATACATACTTTCTTAAGATATCATTTGCGCAATGACTTATGGAGTAAAAAAAAGATCTATTTTGATTTCAACAATACACAAATTCTGTAACAGTCTAATAAATTTCTATTGTTATCATATTACAAAGCACAATCTATTAATCAATAGTCAAAATTTCTTGTTTATACATAAAAAGGTTTTGAAGATAAACTAATTAAAATGTTGAATTTTTTCGTTAATTTTCGTCGCATTTAAAAGGAACAAGACCCCTTAACTAGAATTAATCACATAAATACTATTGGATTTGCGACTAGTTTGCATTGAGTGGATCTCTCTATACGCCTTCCGCGTCTTTAAAAGTTAAGTAAAAACTATCTGAAAGTACGCGGCACGGACCAAGGGGGCCTTGCAACTTTGCGACCTTCTTTCGAAGCGCACTTAGTCCAATCCCAAGTTTAAGCTTTTAACAAGTGTTTTGTTTTAGCTACACTGTAAAAATAAAATACTACACTGAATTATTTTTATGAAATGCCAAATGAAGCACTACTAATATGCATTACTTTTATTGTCAGTACTGAATTAAGTTCATCATAAACAGATTCGGATAAGATTAAAAAAAGTGTTGTACTTTTCGGTTAACCGGGCGCCAGTGTTATATATACCTACATATATACACTATATTGCCATTAATGACCGCAATTTTTAATTTTAGACATTTTGCCAAGTATTTAAAAATATCCTTGTCAGATTCTTCTGGAATTTCAGGATTAAAAAGAACAGGTATGACTGCATATTTAGCAATGTCGATTTGATAAGTGGGGGCAATTTGGGGGCCAACAAAAAATCAAAGAAAAAAAATAATACTTGGGATCACCCTGTAAACTAAAATGCACGAAATGATCTATCGCTACCAAATATAAATAAACAGACATTGTGCAATATGTGTATTCTTTTGTGTAAGAATAGCACATATATTAATAGAGATATAGCGATTTTATTTAAAAAAATTTTTTAAAATCTTGCATGTTTTTTGCTTATATCATACAGGGTTTTCAACCAAATTTAACGCAGATTTCAGAAAAATTGACAAAATATAGTAGAAACAATATAGTGCAATTGGAATATAAATATATTAAATATTTTAGGAAATATGAGCAGTTGTATGAAATAATTTTTATCTGTGCATGCACGAACGATAGCACCATTCATTTTACATAATTTAATAGTCAACTTTATGGAGCAACTTATTAAAAAAAATCTAGTCAAATATCGTAAAAATTCAGAAAGATATCGGTGTTAGAGTGAGCAAATTTTTAGTTGTTCTCTTTAAGCAGCTGAATGATAAGGGATTTTACCCAAATTGTCATTTTTTATTAACTGACTTTCAGAAAAAAGTTAGTATTTAGTGACTATCAACGAGTAGATTTGGAAAAAATGCTTCGATTTTGATACTTCTTTTGATCATGGTATAGGCTCGTTCTGGTGGTTATCAGAGAAGAACTAAATCATCAACAAAGAATGAAAATTAAAATTTTTTAATTAAAAATGACAATTTGTGTAAAATCCCTTATCATTCAGCTGCTTTTAGAGAACAACTAAAAATTTGCTCACTCTAACACCGATATCTTTCCAAATTTTTACGATATTTGACTAGATTTTTTTAATAAGTTGCTCCATAGAGTTGACTATTAAATTATGTAGAATGATCCTTGTTATCGTCCGCTCATGCACAGATAAAAATTATTTCATACAACTGCTCATATTTCCTAAAATATTTAATATATTTATATTCCAATTGCACTATGTTGTTTCTACTATATTTTGTCAAGTTTTCTGAAACCTGCGTTAAATTTGGTTGAAAACCCTGTAATAAGCAAAAATCATGCAAGAATTTTTTAATTTTTTTAAATAAATCGATATATCTCTATTAATATACATGCTATTCTTACACAAAAGAATACACATATTGCACAATGTCTATTTATTTATATTAGGTAGTGACAGATCATTTCGTGCATTTTATTTTACAGGATGATCCCAAGTATTATTTTTTTTCTTTGATTTTTTGTTGGCCCCCTAATTGTCCCCCTTATCAAATCGACATTGCTAAATATGAGGTCAAACCTGTTCTTTTTAATCCTGAAATTCCAGAAGAATCTGACAAGTATATTTCTAAATATTCGACAAAATGTCTAAAATTGAATATTGCCGGTCATTAATGCCAATATAGTATAGGTCAAAATTGGGAAATTTCATTAGCGGCCACTGGCCGGTAGGACTAATTTTTTAAGTGGCCACTTTCTTTAAACTAGCGGCCACTTTTTTGTTTCAAAATGCTAAACAGTAAAATTTTCATAAGTATTAATCTAAAACTGAGTAGCCCAAATAAATATGTTTATATAAATATATTGGAACCAAAAAAAGTAGAATCCTTGATGAAATGCAAGAAAATTTTATTATCTCCTTGTAAAAAAGTGGCCGGAAGGTGGCCGCTGATAGACACCTTTTCACTAGCCACCTTTTTTCATTTACTGGCCCTGTGGCTGGTGGCCAGTGCTAATTTTGACCTTTACAATATAGTGTATGTATATATACATATGTGTATACATATATTGTATATATACACACATATACATCTATATACATACACATATATTTATATATAACACTGGTGGCCGGCTAACCGAAAAGTACCAAAAGTATTATACAGACTGGCAATATTTGGCATTATTTAGTCATCATATCTCTTTGAACTTTTATGGTAAACCCATTCGCACTTTTCTATTATATACATCAATACCCAACCCTACGTTTTGTAGTTTTTTTCAAATTCTTTTTATTATTTTAGCAACGATTTTTTTAATAATACAGTTAATAATTCATACATTTACTGTACGGAACCCTCTGAGCGCGAGTAATACTCGCACTTGACCGTTTATTTATTATTTTTTTTTATGTATGGGCTTAAAATTATATGTCAGTAAAAGTTTTAATGTGAAAGTGTTAATTTTTTTTTCCTCTTATTTATTTTTGTGTTTCTTTTAGCTTAAAAAAAATCTGTAAAATGTTGATAAAAATATTATTATTTTTTTTTTTTTAGATCTATCTGATGAACAGAAGAAAGAAAGGCAATAGAAGAAAAGTTAGTTGCAATAGTGTACAGTGGAAATCAGCCAATATGGATTCGGATGATGAACAGGACATGAATTTGAATGAGATACCCAGTACTTCTGTATCTCGCATAGATGATGATGATGATGATGATGCTCATGTTCCTGCAAGAAATGTTACTAGACCAACTCGAGTTTTTTATGAGGGTGAAGAAACCTCTCAGTCAAGTTCCAATGCAGCAGAATTCCAGTCACTTTCATTCCAAAAAACTCAAGGAGTTAGACATTTAAAAAGACAACGCTCACTGCCACAACCTTCTCGCCGTGGTCAGGGTAATTATGGCAATCAGAGAAGAGGTAGACCATCTTCTCAAAACCAGACTTCTGGAAATTTTAGACCAGATTTGAGCCAACAGTCAAGTCATTTATCACAAGAAAATGACGAAGATTCTGTATCTGTATACTCTGAACCCCCATGTAATGAGCTTGGTGTTGGATATCTTCCAAAAAGTGCAAATGTTAACAGATTGGCATATGCAGTAAATGAGAGAGGAGATGGGGAGCCACAGTCTTTAAGTTTTGCAAATAACAGAGAAAAATTGCTGATGTTTAAAA
Source organism: Maratus speciosus (assembly GCA_963932465.1). Classification (NCBI taxonomy): domain Eukaryota; kingdom Metazoa; phylum Arthropoda; class Arachnida; order Araneae; family Salticidae; genus Maratus; species Maratus speciosus. The sequence continues at coordinate 126,146,501 of OZ010797.1, forward strand.
AATTAAAAGAAGAATTTGACAGCATGATGACAAGTATATCGCCTGATGAAATAATTATGGATTACAGGAGAGATATTGAAAAAATGTCTAATGATTGCACTAAGAATAATTTAGATAAAATGACGAGAATTCAAACTTTAATGCAAGAACAGAAAGCTTATTCTCATATTTTCAAGTTGCATTATGAAAACTTATCATTACAGCAAAAAAATTTTGATGACTTTATTAATTCTAAGAAGCATGACTGTTTTACCTTGAATAATATCAATGATAATAGCACTGATTCTATAATTAGAAAAGCAGACAAGATTAAGCATCAAATAGAAAATGAATGTAATCTCTTCCAAAGAAAACTACCATCATATGCATATAAAAGTAATATTATAAATGCTTTGAAAGATAACCAAGTAATTATTGTATCAGCTGACTGTTCATATTTTTTTAATACTGTTACCCCAGTTATTGTGATGTCAAAATTATCTAACTACTTTGTTGTATCATGTGAAAATAGCAATATTTCTTGTGAATGGGTCAAATATGATGTTAAAAGTTTAATAAAACATCACATTGAAAGTTTTTCAGAAATTGATTTCATGAATGCTGAAAAAATGCTGAGTTATTTGAAAGATGCAAAAACATCTAAAAAAAACTGTTTTATTTTAAATCTTCCACTTAAGCGATCAATCACTTCTGATCTTTTGTTGGCTACTTTAGGAGAAGTTTTAGCACAGCAGAAAGAATCTAAATTAGTACTTCTTCTTTCTATTTTTGATGATGTTAAGAAGTACCAAAAGTATTTTTCTTCATTGCAAGTCTTTTTATTAGAAGTGCCAAAACTGCTACTACCTGTGCAAACAATTTGGAAAAAAGAACCATTAGTCCTCAAAAATTACACAGAGGATGTAGTTTGCACAGCCTTATCTATTCATATTTTGAATAAACCTATTCTGAATAAACCTGGAGATGTTCTGGCATTTTTGCCAAGTTTGGCTGATGCCAAAGCTGCTCATGCTATGCTTATTAAAAAAATTCAAGAGTTAAATTATGACAATTTAGAATGTGTTTTATTGCATGAAGATAGTACTGGTATTTTAGATTTCAAGAAGACATTAAATCGTGGAAAAAGGAAAATTTTTCTTGCAACACACTGTATGGAAGCTATTCCTATACCATCTGTTATACATGTGATAGATTGTGGTTTATTGCGGGATTATATATTTGACAATAAAAAAAATTTAGATGTCTTAACTACTGTTTTGAACTCTAGAGCAAGAGCTCGATTAAGGAAGAGTTTAGTTGGTGTATATAATACTGGCATTTGCTACAGAATTTTCAGCAAGGAAAATTTTTGTAATGATATGCGCTCGTATGAACCACCTGACATACTAATTCTCAATCCTTTCAATACACTGATTAAAATTTTCCATCATTACCCAGAAAAAGCTCTTTCAATGAAGTTTGTGGAGCCGTTAACTGATGTTATTAAGTATAACACTGTTAAGCAACTGAAGAACTTTAATGCAATTAAAGATGGAAAATTGACACAATTAGGAGAAAAGATTGTCAAGCTTCCTTTTAGTGCCAGATATTCAAAATTGATATTGCAAGGTATTCAGTGGGGTTTTGCTTATGAAGCTGTTATTTTAGTTGCATATTTTTCTGTTGATTCTTTTCTTTTCAAACCTGCAAAAGATGAACAGGTTATTGATGCAAGTAAGCTGGATTTAATGCAGCATGAAAGTGATGCATTATCTTTTCTTCAAATATTTAAATGTTGGATGGAAAACAATTGTAGTATTGCATGGTGTGATAAATTCTACATTGACTTTAATACTTTGAATAAAGTGAAAGTGAAAATATCTGAAATATGTCAAATTGTTTATGAAAGCCTAAATGAAAATGTTATTCAGGAATTTTCCAATATGGATAATTCATCTGAAAATATACTAGAAATGCTGTTTCAGTGTTTTTCCGATAATCTCTGTGTATTTTCTGGACATTCTAGATGTGGATATCGAATACTGTCTTCTCGCCAATCAGCTTACATTCATCCATCATCGATAATTTGCAATAAAGAGAATTTGCCGCAGTTAATAATATATGACAAGATCATAAACACGAGCAGATATTATCTGCTTGGAATTACAGCAATTCCACCTGAATTAGTGTATAGCAGTATTGCAGAAAAATCTTTAGAGTATGAGTATTCAGATATTTTTGAAAGAACCTTGACCTCAGAAACTATTGAACCAGTTGGTGAGAAGATTATCAAACAAGTACTTCTTGGTGTGGAAGGGAAAAAATTACTGGAAATTGAAAATTTAATAAAAGAAAAGTTGAAGAATGATTACATAGTTATAGATCCATGTATTGATAAAGGTTGTGTTGACGTATATGCTCTAGAAGCTCATCTGAAAGATGCTGTGAGCATGGTTGATGAAATTTTAAAAAGTAACTTAAACGAGGTGATTAATGCTGAGACAGTGTACACATTGGAACTTCAGAAAGGAGAAATGGTAATTCCGCTAGAAGTCAAGTGTGCAATGGGTGCCAAAATCACATCAGTTGAAGTAAAAAATAAAATTCAGTCATCTTCAAGTAATGATTTAAATAATCTTGTTTCAGAACCTATAAAAGATAACGCATCATCTTCTATTAAATATTCCATTAATTTAACCTGGATTAGGCGAGCTTGTAGTGGTGTATGTTTTGTAAGTTTTACACCTGAATCATTTATGAAAGCTAGAAAACTTGCATTGCAAAGGATTCTTGTTTTGCAGACTGAAGTATGGGTTGAAGTTAGTTCAAGAAATGAGCCTGAATTGGTTTTAACTGAGCTACCTCGGGAAGCTAAAGCCAGCGATGTTGAAGAAGCTGTAAAACGACGCCTATCTGACATTACTATCACCAAAATTGAATTGAAGTATACCAAGCCTTTTGAGACAACATTGAAAGATATTGAAGAAATCAAAATGGAGATTCAAGAAATGTGTGATGATTGTGAAGATTTAATTGACTTTGATATTATAGTCCCCAAACCAAAAAATGATGCAACGATAATGACTGCATATATTAATGTATTTGGATCCGAGGATCTGACAGCAGCTTCTGAAAAATTGTCTAATACACTGATAAAAGATTTTAAAGTTAATGCAATACCAGTTTATACATCTGTAATTAGAGTTAGTTTTAAGGTATTTAAAGCACTAGAGTCAAGAATTAAAGAAGGGATTGAAAAGCTTAAACTTGATTTAAGCAAAATATTTCCAGGAAGGGACTTGTTTCGCTTTGTTGTTGATCATATTCCTGATACAAATTTGGTTCTTTTTAAGCTTCTTTCTAACGATATGAAAATTATGAAACAGCTTCAGAGAACAATAAATGAATTATTAGAAGGTGAAGTATTGAGTAAAAACCAGGTCAAAGACATTCATAAATTGTTTTGTCATGGTGGCCACATGTGGCTAAGAACATTAGAGAAATCAAAGAAAGTTCATATATTAGAAGAGTGTAATTCCAAAATAATTAGAGTTTATGGATCCCGTGAAAGTTGCTTTAAAGTTAAAGAATGTATTTTAAATTTTCTTGAAGATACTGAAAATGAAGCTGTTGAAACTATTATCTTATCTAATGACAAAACAAACAGAATCTTGATGAAATCCTTGATAAAGGAATATAGTGTTCATTTAGAGAAGTTTGTTGAACTGTGTGGGCTAAGATCTGCAGAATTAGACATTAAATCATGTCGTCTTTTGCTTCATGGCAGCAGAGACAGCATTGATAAGGTATGTTTTATATTGATATTTCTATGTCTGTATTTTAGTCATTTTCAATGTTGTAGTGTAGCACTGGTTAATCTATAATTAAGAATCCACACCAACAGTTGGTGTCAAACATCAATGATATTGGCAACTGCATAATTTAAAATGCATAAAATCAGCCAGAATGCTATTATGGTTGCCACAAAAAATATTCTTTCTTATAAGAGAATATCAGTGTTTCACAAAACCACAGTCACTAAAATAAACCAGTTAGGAGGAATCCAAACCAAATTAATAAAAAAAATTTCCAAATTCTTTGTAATTTTTTTTTTTTTTAAGTTAACCCTTAACTGGAAACGTGCCGTCTGTGAGACGGTTGCGTTTACATATCTACCCTTAATATTTTCTCTCTCCAACATTCAAAACGTATTTTTATGCTGTTATATTAAAAAATTGGTCATGTTAATGCATTACTATTAAAGATTAAATGTTTAAGTTCACTATTTGGTAAATTATTAAGTGTTCTTTTGTGCACGGAATTTTTACGTTTCTGGTTAAGGGTTAAACATACACATTTTAATGATATTAAATTTTGTATTAATCAGCTTTAAATCTTAAAAAGAAGTTGTTTATTCTCCAATTCTTGAATTTTGCTGAAGTTTAAAAAAATTATATTTTATTTTTAAGCAGGAAAAACTTACAGCTATAGTTTAATGAATTCAAATGTAGCAATAAAATTGCTCTGTATTTATTTTCATTTTCCTACTACAGTGAAACTCGTTTAAGATTAAGATACGCCCGCTTAAGATACGATCTCGCTTAAGATACGAATTATCTTCGGTCCCTTGAAAAACGCCTATTAAACCTGTGTAAAATTACCCTCTTAATAAACGTACGTATAAGATACGATCCCGCTTAATATACGAAGAAAATTTGTCCCTTGATCTCAAAAACCCGCTTAATATACGAAACGGTGCTTATGGTATCCGTTTATCACGTGTTTATAGGGCAGAATAGGTAAAAAGAGCAACTGAATTGCGCCCGAGACTTTTTTTCAACAAACTAAAACTACGTCCCGTATTTTAATTTTGATAATGTCTTAAATAATTATTGTTCCTTGCATACATTTAGTTTGTCTTTCTAAAAATAGTTATGAAAATTTATTATTTTTCTCTTTAACACTTTCGCTGCCGATCCCGCGCCAGAAATTAAAAAATGTCTTATTTATTGGCAGAAATTTCGCTGTATTAGTAAAGCGCAATTTATCTTTCTGAATTTGTGGTGGCAAACGAGTTTCAACAAGAAATTTGAAAGTTCTTACTTTATAGTTTTGACAGTGAACGTGTTAAGTATATGTAGTGTATTTTAGTTTCGGTTTTCTAAAGATAAACAAAAATTTAGTTTTATTGTCTTTTTTAATTTGGCAGAGAGCATTGCATACAGGCATTTTAATTTTCCTATTGTATAAAACGGTGACTCAATAAAATTTTGGAGAAAATAAAGTTATTCTTTATTTAAAAATCTTAAACTCAAATTTTCTAAAATATCTAAAAATTGTTAGAAATGGGTAAAATGAGTGTTATAAAGGGCTAAAATACGCGAATAACAATCTGCAATGGATTTATATGCATTTTTACTCGAGAATCTATGAAATCCGGATAAGATACGATCCCGCTTAAGATACGAAATCCTCTCGGTCCCTTGATTCGTATCTTAAACGAGTTTCACTGTAATAAAGTTTTTTATTATTGATTAAAAACATTTACGATACTCATCAGCGTACATCATAAATAAAAACTATATTAAAAACACAATAAAAATACACTCAACGTTTCATGCTCTTTGTAATGAGCCATCATTTGGAGGGGGGGGGGGGGGGGTAGGGGGGAGGTTCTTGATCTCTATGGAAGTCCAAGTTTTTATTTCTTATTATTTTTCAACCATTCAGTGAAGATGCATACAGTGCTGTTGTCTTAAAAAATCCAAAGACAGAGCAGTATCAAGAGGGTGTTGCACCCTGCCTTCCCTTTGGTTTACTTAGTAGTAACACCCTTCTTACCTCTCATCCAAAAAAAGCCACCCTTGCTGCCATTTGCATTAAAAAAAATTAAAAATGAACTTACTGTCGTGACTTAAAAAGAATGCTTGAACTTTTAAATAGTAAAGGTGCCTTAGAAATAAAAAAACTTGAAAAGAAGGCTTTAACTTTTAAATAGTAAAGGTATCTTAGAAATCAAGAGTCCCTTTAAAGATGAAAAATCTGCTTTTAAGAATCTAAAATGTGCCCTTAAGAAATCTAAAAACGCCCTTTTCCAGCCAGCAGCTACCTGCCTTTTTTTAAATCTGAGGGAAACTGTCCAAGGATTATACATTATAGCTTTCATTAGACTTGGGCCAGGACAAGTTTAGCCATATTTATTATATTTTTAAATTCTCATTAGACTGAGGCTGGATCCGGGCTTAATTTTACTTAGCAGACTCAAATGGGGGTTTGGCGTGTTTGCTAGTATAAAACCAAAAAAAATAGTTACAAATTGGGGCAGATTGTGAATTAAATTTTGTTATTAGGATTAGGTGTGTAACAAATATTTGACCTTTTTTTTTTTTTTCCACGTATTTGTTTTTGATGAATTCGGAAATATGTTCAAGCTAATAAAAGTAATCAATTATAAACAGTGTAACTTTGTAAATACTAATATCCATTACCAATCTATCAAAATATTACAGTACAGGACCTATTATCCGGAATTCCGAAATCCGGAAAAGAAAAATATTCAAAACTTTTCTAAATTTATAAATTTTTACTAAAATTTTGTAATTTCTAAATTTTTTCGAAAATTTTACAGATTCCTAATTTTTTTTTCAGTCCATTGTTTCAATGTGCAACATTTAAAATAAGTTATACCAGTGGCAGACCCCCCCCCCCCCCTCCCCCCTCCCACTGATGGACTCAAGAAAAACTGTGCACCAAGCCAAAAACATGGATGTGGACAAAGTTTTACTTGAGTAGATTCGGCAGCGGCGCACGGAAAACTTCCCTTTGAATAGAGCTATAATAATGGCTCAAGCTAGAAAATTCCACTCGGAAATAGGTTGCACGACACCATGTGAATATTCCACCGAGTGCTTTACAAAGTTCAAACGGCGGCATGGATTACGACTGCTTAAACTATGCAAAGAAAAAGCTTCTGCAGATATTGAAGGAGACGAAGCTTTTTGCGACGAAATATCGCAATTAATTAAAGAAGAAAATTTGACAATGGATCAGATTTATAATGCATATAAAACATTGTTCTTTTGGCGTTACATGCAAAAAAAAACTTACAGCACATTTGACGAAACGCATCCATCAGGCTATAAAGATATCAAACAAAGAGTGACTGTTTTAGCGTGTGCTAATGCTGCGGGTGCGGGCAATTATAAGTAAGTCCGATTTTCGGACAGACCCGAAATCCAGAAAGCCTCCGGTCCCGACGATTCCGGATATTAGGTCCTGTACTGTATTATATTTGGTTAAATTAGTGAAATAAAACCAATATCCAACTGATTTATATTAGTGCAATTTAATTAATATTGTCTAACCTCCTGTTATGAGCTTTATTTTGTAGTATTTTAGTAATTTTCATGTTTTCTTTTTTTCTGTGGCTGCTGTAATTTTAGGTACACATTTGACAACTTTTTTCTGTGTGGCATGACATTAGAAAATCGAAAATTATATAAATAAATGAATTGCATAAAATTATGAATTAGTGGTTACTAAATGAAAAACTTATTTATGAAAGGTAAATGATTTTTTAATAACAGGCTAAAGAGGTACTGAACTGCCTTTCCAACAAGTTAGATTCAACAGAGGAATATTCTGTGTTATCTGGTGGAGAATTATGCCCTGTTTGTGCATGTCCTGCATTTAACCTTACTGTTAGACTTCAGCATTGTAATCATCTTTATTGTCGTGATTGTTTATCAAGTTTAGTCGAACAAGCCCAACTTCCTATTCAGTGCTGTGCCGAAGTAAGTACATTGATAAATATTGATACTTTTAATGATGATTTCATAGTTTTTAAAGTTCTGTGTAATATTTTGGTACCTTCCTCTTCCTTTCCTTGTTATAACAGCCCCCAAAATGTATTACCAAGTTATATGACATACATCACTTCACTTTACACTCATTAAAATCATCTTATTACAAAATAAGAAATAGTGCAGATTTAAAAAAAAATAATTTTAAAGATTTTGAACTTTGCTGGGTGGGGATCAGAGGGGAAAGAGGAACTTTTCGAAAAGGGGATTTTTAGATAAGGAAAAAAGAGAAATTTAGATAATTGATTACTTACAGTACAGAACCATTTATCCAGAATGGTTGGGGTAAGATGTATTTCTGTCCTGGTTGGGCATTAAACCAACATCTATTTGATCAGATTTGTAGAATATATGTGGTTATAACAGTGTTTTGATATCAAATTAATTATTTGACTACTCAGAAAGAATCAGGTCCAAACAAGATCAGACATTATCAGAGTTTAAAAGAAGGCAATTTATAGAAACTAGGGGATTGTACCCGGGTTAAAGAATATAGGTGAAAACATTTTTTTAAATTGAAAACTAATAATTTTTTTTATATGCAATTAATTTTTTTAATTGACCACTTACATTAAAAAAGCATTTTTTCATATGGAAAATACGAATTATACAATCAAATAAATTTTTTAAATTTATCAAAAGCGATATTTTTTTATCAGACGCATGCTAAGAGTATTCGCCAAGATTTTGCTACTTATGGCACTCTTTTATATTCTGATAATTTCAGAGTTTATACATGTCTGGTAAATTTGTGTTATATTATTTTATTTATTTATTCATAGGCAAGTTTTTTTTAATGGATATTAGCCGTAAGAAAAGGAATTCTTTATTTTGTTTTAAGGGCAAACGAATTAATCTTTCATAATCGAGCTCCGCTCAATATTGATAAATTAGAAAAAATATTTCATGCTTTAAAATTGTTTTTAAAACCATAGAAAATCAGTAAACTGAGATGAAATTTGCAAACAAATTCCATTTGAAAAAAAAAATCCTATTTGATGATCTAAAAATTTAAATTGTACGATTACAAATATGTTAGATTTGTGTTTTTTTTTTATATTATTCTTTTATTTGTTTATAAAAGAAGTATTAATTTCGTTAATTTGTCTTTCACAAATATGTTAGATTGGTGGATTTTTAATATTATTCTTTTACTTGTTTATAAAGGAAGTATTAATTTCGTATGCAAAAATAGTCAGAAACAAATGCTGAAAAATGTTTGTTGCTTTATGTGCAAAATGTTTATTATTATTATGTATTGAAACCGCCACATGATAAGATAAACTTAAAAAAATTATTTTAGAAAATATAATACATCAGCCAATGAATACAATTTTTAAACAGATTGCATTTGAAAGTAAATTTTTTTCCCTGTGCGACGAAAGTTGAAAATGTACGATGGTCAAAAGATTAAAAAATTGCAGTAGCGAAAGTTTCAAGACCGAAATTTGATTGTGAAGTGTTGCCATTCGCAAAATGACGTCAGTGCAACAAAATGATGCACCGATACATTTGTTCTTTATAATATAGATACTTAATCAGTAAAATATAATAAAGATCAGTTATTAGGATGTGGTTATCAATTGAGGCTCCTATGCTTGGATTTCTGGAATGAAAACAGCAATTTTCACCTTCTCAAAATTTGCATACACACTTCTCATATCCATATTCATCATTTTTTTTTAAATTGTATTTTGTTTGATCATTTAAAAATCATTTTAACTCAAAACTTGAACTCACGATTGTCAGCAACATCTTTTATGTGAATAGACGCACTCTTTACTTGAGATTCTAATCTCAATTCCGGAGAGTAAAAATTTCCGTAATTTATGTTTTTAAGACCCATTTGTGTTAAAATGTTTAGTTTTATCTAAGAAAATTATTGTTTTCTTTTAAATATGACTTCATTTTCACTTAAATAAGCATTTCGCCTAGTGTCTGAAACTTAGTATCAGTACACATGCAGAAGGAAAAGCAATATAGAAAATTTATGAGGAAAAATGCTTGTTTTTAAAAGCAGTATGTCATTTTCCGTTATTATGCCCCTAATATATTATTCTGTTCCTAGTGGGATTTTGTGCCACTAAACCCTATAAAACAATTTTTTATCAACAAATTTGAACTTTTATCAGAAAATAGCATGAATAAAGTTAAAAATACCTCATTATTTCTCTCTTCTCTCTAATAATGAAAGCTGTCTAATTTTCATGATTTTGAAGAAATTTCATAAAATGTTTTTAAAATTAAAATATAAAAATGGGGATATTTAAAAAAAAAAAAAAAAAAAAAAAGTGCGATCACATCTACAAAGGAAGAGCTTTCAGTTAAAAAAAAATATATTAGTAAAATTGGTTCAGCAGAAAGATTAGGGGGCAGATGACTAAAACACATACTTGTGTTTTAAAGAATAGTATTAAAATTTTATTATTCAAGAGGATTTTCGACAAAAACTTCAGGAACACGATATTATTTTAAACCACGAATTATTTGTTTGCTTGCCTAACTCGGCGAAGCAAATTCATCCAGGCGAGAATCATTAATTTCTGTAATATAAATCGCTATTATTTGCATGTCTCCTCTCTTTTATAAAGACACTCTAAATTTTTGTAAAACATTGCGTTTTATCAGTGTGTGATTTCGATTACATTATTTTTAAAGTGAAGCATTTTCAACTGTGAAGAATTTCAAAGCAGCTGGGCTCTGAAAATGACGCACTTCTATAAAACATAATTCAGCTTTAAGAATTAAAATGCACGCCTTTTTTATAAAATGACGTTATTTGCATCCGCAAAAGCAATCCACTTATACAATCTGGTCTTAAACTTCGTCTATAGAAAATTTGCTTATGACGTCATTATCACGAAATAACAGACAATATTATTGACGTAGCCCATATTTTAATTTCAACTTCTTTTTCATGTTTTATGAGAAAATGGCAACAAAAAGATACAGTATCTCCTATTTTTGACTATTTTCCGTTTACTTTCAATGATTTTCAATAGAAATGAGGTACTTTTGTTGCCACAATAAGAAAAATGGTATTAAAAACTACAAGAAAATTAATATCTCAAAATTAAATTGTGATACAGCTTTCAAACAGATTGCATTTAAAAGGGCATTTTTTTCCTTATACGATGGTGTAAAAATTTAAAATGTGCAATGTTTAGAAGTTTAAAAATTTGCAGTAGAAAAAATTGCAAAACCAAAATATTTGAAATTTCAAACTGTTGCCATTCGCAAAATGACGTATGCGTTACACACAGATATGTTTGTCCTTTATAATATAGATACCTTGGAAACAAAAACTCTTTTTCCTATGCATAAAAATCAAAATGCCCAATATATAGCTAAATATGTTTCAATTTCAAATGTTAGTTGTTAGAATCAAATTATAACATGCATGTTGTAATGTTTCAAGCAATCATATCAAACTAGGACTGTATGGCTCATTTTTCTGAAATAAGGCAATTGGAAATATTCCGAATTACTGGTTTCCAGATAAATGGTTACATACTGTACTTATTTTATTAGTGAGCAACAATGAAATAAAAAAATTAATATTTTCAAGATTTTAAACTTTATGTACTGGGGAGGGAGGAAGCAGACATTTCATGCAGGGGAAGGGGTCGATTTTATTAAGGCTGTTCTTAACTGCTCAGCTCAACAAGCGCAAAACGTTTTGACATATTTTTGGATCAATCAATAACCTATTGAGTTATCAGTGAATTCGATCACGTGACAAACCTGTTTTCGCCTGCTCTTGAGTGCCCTTTCTCCCTTCGCATGGAAATTCGGTTCAAAATGCCTATTTTGACACTATTTTCTGAAAGATCTATTGCGTTTGCGAAAAAAAGGAAAAAACAACTCAATTACATAGTTTCTGAACAGCAACACCAGCTAGTTTCATGCATTTTCGAACAAAAATAAATTAAAACTTATGTCAGAAAGTTGCCCTTTAGGATTTGAGAACACCCTTAAGACATAATGGTTAAGTTTCGTTAAGACATAACAAGGATTTGTTTAGGAAAAAACTTAGTCCTTTAAAGGACCCTTCACAAGATTGTTCATGTCAAAACAGGACCCTTCACAAAATTATTCATCTCAAAACAGGACCCTTCACAAAACTTTTCACCTAAAAACAGGACCCTTCACAAAATTCTTTGTCTTAAAAATAGGCCTTTCACAAAATTTTTACGTCTCTAAACTGAACATTTCACAATCTTAATCATTTAAAAGTAAAATCTGACCTGTCACTTATACATCTCTCTATTCTAAAAAAAGTGCCTACCGCTGTCGCCGCCGCCGGTTTTGAGTTTTTTGTGACCGTAGGTCTTTCTCCGTTAATATTAAGAAAAATATTGCATACAAAAATATGAAAAGCGACTGTATTATAGAGAAATGTTTGATAAACACACTGATGCAGACAGTTTTCAAATCGAAGAATTATTTTAAGAGAGATTTAATGCTAAATTTGGACAAAGTCATTCCATTAAAAAAGTTTTATAGGAGCAAAAACAATACATCCGAATTTAATCATTTTTACATCATTTTATACGTTATAATTTCCCGTTGTGCAGATTGCATTTAGTTTTTTAATTTGACTCATTTTTTTGAGCTTTTGTTTCTATTTTAAATTCAAATTTTCGGCATTTCGAGAGATATTTTTACTTATTTTAGAAAATTGTACTAATTTAACCTGTTGCCAACTTTATAAATAGCGCAAACAATAATGTTTGCTTCAAATTAAAAAATTATTTACACGTGACTATTATGAAAAGAAAAAAAACTTTCAAATTACAACTAACCCTTAACCGGAAACGTGAAAATTCCGTGCACAAAAGAACACTTAATAATTTACCAAATAGTGAACTTAAACATTTAATCTTTAATAGTAATGCATTAACATGACCAATTTCTTAATATAACAGCATAAAAATACGTTTTGAATGTTGGAGAGAGAAAATATTAAGGGCAGATATGTAAACGCAACCGTCTCACAGACGGCACGTTTCCAGTTAAGGGTTAAATAATTACGTATAAAAAGCAGGAACTTAATGAAAATTACTTCATCTATAATTACACGTGAATTTTAACAGAGAAAGGATATTGTAAAATAATAAATTCATTAACATGCGTTAGAAGTCTTAAATAGGAGCAATTACATCACATTTACGTCACATTACACTTATTACGTAAAATGAACAAAAAATAATATTGCAAAACAGTTTAAATTTAAAAACTGCACCAGACATTTGTTTGATATTTCGAGATGATCTTTTCAACTATTTTTGTTGGGACAGCACAAATAATATTTCATTTCTAACAAAAGTATTTTCACGTGAATATTAAAAAGAGAAAGAAAAGTTTGGTGAAAATTACGTGAGATTAAAAACGATAGATTTAAAATGTCTTTTATTTATTTATTTATTGACCAACAAACATACAATTTGTGTGCTTCACATGAGAGCCCGCTTAAAATGTCTTATTTAAAAGAACTTTCTTTTCGCTTTGTTAAAAAATACTGGAAAACAAAGACTCTGTTTACTTAATTCATTTTATATGAGCTTATTTTGAAATGTTTAACTGATTTAATGTAATCAAAGAGAAAAATAGCCATTGTATCTTTTAACAGCAGCTAATTTTTCCTTAAAATTCCCCAATCAAAGAGAAATGAATAGAAACCCGTTTATAGGGAGATCGCCACTGCTTTTTAAATTATAATTCAATTCTTTCAAAATCTTTTTAAAGCCAATCAAATTAGCGTGCTTTTAGAAACTGTGGTGTCTCAACGGGGGTTGGCGAGCGTAGCTCGTAGGGGGCTGAGCCCCCTAGTGTATAATAAAAATGTATCTATTTCACATACATATATCTTTTTTTAAATGTATAAAAAGAAGGTGAATATAACGATAATTTCAAATTCTCAAAATTAAGACTAGATTTTTCAGAAATGTAAAAATCTGTTCACAATTTCACAAAAACAGGGCTCTGTAAGTAAAGTCTGGACAGACCCCTGCATAATGATTAAACATATGGAACCCATCAAAAGGTCAAAACTTGCTATTTGTAATTTATGTTATTTATACAGTCTTAAAAAAAGTCATTTAAAGTGGTTTCTTTATGTGAAATTTTAGAGTCGCAAATTTTGAGTTATTTTCCGAATGTGTACAATCTTGAGCCTCGAAGTGACGCCGATTCAAAATTATATCCCTTACATTTTTAAATCAATTTTTTCCATAAAAAAGTTTGTCAATGGGAGGAGGGGGGGGGGGAGGGGAGAGGAGAGGAGAGGGTTATATTTTGGAATGGAAAAAAAAAAAATTTAAACTACTTAAAAGTGGGTGGGAGCTTACAATTGGGATTTACGGTAATTGATTTAACCAAATGTTGATTTTGTGAATTTAAATACAAACGTTCTGTAAATATTCTAATATTTCTTGTTAAATAACTGTGCTTATACTTTTGCTATGTTCAAAACCACTACCATATTGTTACAAACATCATTATAATTTGATGCCATGGCAATATATGCTGGTGCAAAATTAACAGCAGTTTTGAAAACAAGATATTTTTTCTGCCAAATTTACCGCATCATTGCCAAAACAACTCATGTTTTGCTGCCAGTTATTGACTTATACTCTGTTCAGTGAGACGAGAGAACGAAACTAAACAAATGCACATGCAGATTGGCGATGACTAAGCACCTAGCACTTTGCCAGGAGTGCCAAACACACAAACTGAGTTTCTGCTTTTTTTCATCTCCACAGTTTGTTATTGTTTTTGAATGCTAAAATGTTGATTTCGTAAATTTTAGTTACGAGTGATTTGGTATTTTATGCACACAAATAGAGAATGAAAAACTTCTTTGTGTCCACCAAAGAAGAGAGTAGCAAGAAAAGATTTGAGTACGACTGAAAAGGATATGATTTTGAGCCTATATAAAACGACATTTGTAGAACTTCAGATTTTCGATATAGGGGATAAAGCTGCTAGCATAACAGGGGTAAGTAAACCTTCTGTTTTCCGAGTGATGTGAAAGTATAACAAGTCAGGAATTATATGTCAAACGTGGCTAATGAGGTGCGTTCGTAGCATAACTAGTTTTATAAATATCCAGATCTGCAATAGCTGTTGCACTCTTATGCAAAAATGCATGAATACAAAATTTATATATTAAATTCAGTAATATGGAAATAAAAGGACTCTATCTTCAATAAGACATAATCACCATGGCAACCTAGAATCATTATCTATCATAGAATATCATTAAATTAATGATGTATGATAGGACTTAATAGAATGAGGAAAACTTTTATTAATATCTTTTAAAGCTTTGATTCGATTTTCATAAAATTTGAAATAACTCGACAAAATTTTGCAACAAATATATATATATATATATATATATATATATATTTGCGAAAGGATTTGCGATGTCCAAGAATGCAAAAATAAAACAGCAATACGAGTAAACTTTTAAATCAAAGAAACTGGAGAAAGAAAGTAAATAAAATTAAAAAGACTTTCAATAAATAAATTATCTAGAAATATTAAAGGTGAAAATAAAGCTAGAAACATAGGTGATAAGAAAAATATGGGTATATGGCTAACAGGGTTTTGCATTATTTTGCTGGAAAACAATACCCTTACGATTTGCCAATGCTGGCTGCTTTTCTTGAACTATATCGCTCAGTTTGGCGAGTTGTTGAATGTACACATTTTAATTAATCGTTTGGTTTCTTGGTCAAAGTTTAAAGTGCAGAATTCCTTTATAATCCGACCAAACTGACAGCATAATCTCTTTTTGATGAATCTCAGCTTTTGGTGTCGTTTGGGCTGGTTCATCTTGCATCACCATGATCTTTTCCGATTATTGTTGTTATAAACTACCCACTTTTCAACGCCAGTTATCAGTCATTTCAGAAATGGATCAATTTCATTGCGTTTCAGAAGCAAATCACAGATGCTAATGTGTTGTGTCAAATGAATTTACTTAAGTTGATGAGGGGTCCATACATTGAGTTTCTTGACATAGCCAAGCTGTTTTAATTTTTTTT
This sequence comes from Maratus speciosus, assembly GCA_963932465.1. Lineage (NCBI taxonomy): Eukaryota > Metazoa > Arthropoda > Arachnida > Araneae > Salticidae > Maratus > Maratus speciosus. The sequence goes on from OZ010797.1 coordinate 126,162,396, forward strand.
TCAATGCATGTATGCGATACATTGAGCTTCTCTGCAATCTCATGTGTTGTGCTTTGGACGATCTGAATTGATATTGGTCTTGATATGGGTATCATCAACTTCAACTGGGCGGCCAGATCGTTGCACATTTTTTAGTGAAAAATCACCAAAATGAAATCTGGCAAACTGACACTGCCTTTCTTTCAAAGCTTCATTCCCATATTCAGCACATAGCTTCTTGTGTGCTTGTGATGCATTCTTACCTTTTTGGAAATTACAATAAAATATGTCCGAAACACACATTTTGTTCTTCAATTTTTAAACTGGGATAAAAATTAAACTAAATAACTAATCAATACAATTGTTTTGCTAAATTAAAGGTGGAAGTCCAAACAACAAGAAAACAATATAGGTTAGGTGCTTTGAACACGCTGACAAAACAAAAAGAATGTGCTAACATCTATTGACAAAATTCGTAATCACTTAGTTGGCAACCCAATAGCATCTTTTGCTTACAATTTTTAAACCTCATTAGATTTATACCTTTCGAAAAATTACATCAAGTCAAATGTGCTAGTGATTTGTTCAATATTTGTGCCATTTATAGCGTTCAGTGAGAAGCAGTCTTTTTTAAAATATACATAAATAAAACATATAATAATGTAATACAAAATATGACATATGGCTATTGTGGTTGGAAAAACTACTTATTTTGTAGAGAACTACAACTATGTACTTAATTAAAAGTGTAGTTGCTCACTACTTTCAGGTTTTCTCAAAGGATTCAAGATTCAACCTATACTCAAAATTGAAGACACGCATTAATTAATATAGTGTCTGATCATCATTTCGGATCTGCTGGTATAGAATCAAATAAATGCGATACAACTGAGGACATGATAAATTTAAAAAAGATAACATACAAAAAAATGTTTTGTGATAGTCTCCAAAATGTAAGTTTATACATATATGGAGCATACATAACATTATCAATTTTTTGGTAATAATAAATTATCATTCCTCAAAACCCCTCCACAATGATATCCTTATCAATGTCTAAAAATTCTTTTGATTTTTGTAGTTTTTTTTCTTTTATTTTCAGTGATATACAGATATGGTTGGTTATACATTTATTTGCTTACTTTACGGATTCAAATGAAGATAAGTCAATAAAATATCACTATTTATATGAAATAACACTTAAAAGAAATAGTTACCATTTAAAGTATTTAATAATAGCTTTTTGTTATATAATGTATTCAACAGTAATAAAGTCTTCTTGCACTTGTCCCCGCATACGCATAGGGAGGAGGTGGGGGCAGGCAGAACTTCTTATCAACAAAACAAGTGGAAACATTCTTTCTCTTTTCCTTACTAGTAAACACAGCAAGTATAATTTTAAACATACTTTGCATCTGGTTTCATATGCATGCACATATATATGTCAGAAGAATAGTTAATGTCACATGTTGGGATATACCATATTTTGAAATTAAATAATTGTACAATCATTTAATGATTTTAATAATAATTTTATTTTGTATTTTCATAAAAATAGATAACATTAAAAAAAGATAATTATTTTAATGTAAGAACGAATTCAAGTTTCAGTTGGATCAAAAATCATAATGATATCAAAAGACAAATCCCTCCTCCCCCTAGATATACCTTACAATATCATGTATCAGAACCTCCCCCCCCCCCTCCTGCCCCTTAAAGTGATAATGTTATATATGCAGAGCCCCTATTACAGTTTTCTTAGTGAAATTAAAAGAGACAAGCAATAAACATCTGTATATAGTTACATAAAAATGCAGTTAAACTACAAGTTATTATTATTATTTCTTCAATACACGAAAATAGGGGTACAAGTGATTTAGCAAGGTGCTACTATTGTACATAACATATTTATGCATAACTGTGCTCTTCATATATTTTTTATATACTGTTCTTAAAGTGATTTGCTGCTGACATTTGCAAGATGCTGCACAGAACATATTTTTCACAAGAGGCAAGTTACGGTCACGTGATTTGAAGAATAGCATTCTCCCCCTCCCCTCTCCTGAAGTAGCATTAAAAGTGGCATCAGTGTTTGCTACAACTAGTAGAAAAATAGTGATTACTGTAGTTTCACTACTTGTAGCATGCTACTTCCAACCACTGGCTACATACTATCTGGCTGAGGCAAGAAAACCCTGAAACTGTTTTTGACTCGGTCCTGTTGCCAGGATAAATGGTCAGTCGACTTTATTTTAGAGAAGTCTGGCATTTTCTTTTCTCCCATTCAATTGGTCATTCGGAGAATTACCGCAACCTTTTCTGTCCTCCCCCTCCCACGGACAAAGTTCCTTCCCTACAAGTTTTGGAACCACCGAAAGCAGTAAATCTGCTCAGGGTTTTTCTTGTCTGAGGCAGACAGTATATAAGCCATGTGAGCTTAGAAATTTTTTCATTGGACGTTGTTTCATTTTTGTGATTTTTATAATACAGTACAGAACCATTTATCCGGAATGCTTGGGGTCAGATGTATTCCGGATAACTGGTTGTGCATTAAAGCAGCATCCATTTGCAGGGTTCGCACAGACTCCTTAGACTCCTTGGAAACTCCTTAGAAATGAAAACATTCCCAAGTAGTACTTAGAACTACTTAGATAAGCAAACCACTACTTAGAAACTCTTTATATTCTATTGCGGCTTCGGACGCAAGCGATATTGCTGCCGAGGAAAAAAAAATGGTGAATGAAAAACGCACGGTAAATCCTTTATGCACGTCATTCATCTGAAGCACAACATTGATTGGGTAGGGTAATCTTAATAGCAGGGCTTCCATTAGGTCCGTAAACAGGGCCTGTTTACGGAATAGGCCCATGAAACCCGTGGTTACCCACTGAAATAGAAAAGGGCCCCCAAGTTTACTTTTCAAAACTAATTTTTAGAAAAAAGAAACTCAATCACTCTAAAAAATACATTTTTTTTCTAATGAAACTTTTTTTTTCTTACTATATGGCAATTTGTAAATCACAAAAAATATTTTGAAGTTCACATATTCTCAACTGTAGTTTCATATTTGTCATTTACAAAATAAATTGGTTATTTACAATTAAACATATAATAAAATACTTTTATATAGGTAGTTTTAGTTTAATATTAAAAATGTTATTTGGTACTCTATACTTTGATGGTAAAATTTCGAATTATTTAAGCATACGAAAACGAGATTAGTAAATAAAAAAGCAATTTGTAGATTAATAGGGGGACCCCTGTGTGACGTTGGGCTTCCCCTATTCCTAAGTGTTAAGCGGGCCCTGTCCGTAAAGTCCGTTTTTCGACACTGTTAGCCGACCTTTTTTTAAAATTTTATCGATGTTTGGCATTTAGCCAAGAATCTACGAAAAATCGCGTTTTTCGCAAGTATGTTCCAAAAAAATACCGTCAAATTTCGTCAATCGATCGCGGAAAAAATTCGTAAATTTTGTCAAAGGATCGTGAAAAACGCGAATTTCTCCAACAGATCGCGGAAAAACTCGGATTCCTTAAAAAGACGCGAATTTCTTAAAAGACAGCGAAAAAACGCTAATTTACTCAGAGGCTCACGAAAAAACGCGAATTTCGTTAAAGATAGAGAAAAAAAGCAGATTTCCTCAAAAGATCGCATAAAACGCGAATTTTCTCAAAAAATCACAAAAAAATGCAAATTTCCTCAAAAGATCTCTAAAAACACGCGAATTTCCTCAAAGGATCACGAAAAACACACGGTTTCCATCAAAAGATCGCGAAAAAAAACGTTATAGTTTCGTCAAACGATCGAAATAAAACGCGAATTCCATTAGATGATCGCGAAAAAGCGCGAATTTCCCCAGAAGATCGTGAAAAACGCGAATTTTTCCAGAAGATCGCGAATTTTGTCAAAGGATCGCGAAAAACACGCAAATTTCGTCAAATGATCGCGAAAAACACGCGGTTTCCATCAAAAGATCGCGAAAAAAAAAGTCAGATTCGTTAAACGATCGAAATAAAACGCGAATTCCATTAAAAGATCGCGGAAAAAAACGTGAATTTCATCATAAGATCGCGAAAAAAATGCGAATTCGTCAAAATTTCACCTTCAAAGAAAGCCATTACCGCTGTTCTAAAAGAATAAATTCAAAACTTTTATCTTTTTTTTTGTATGTTGCATTTAGCATTTTTTTTTTTTTTTGCCTTTTAAAATTTTCTTTAAGATGTATCATGCATGTGATATACATAAGTGTTTGGGGTTTGACTAATCTCTATTTATATGACCTGGGGGTGATTCTAGTCCGAATTTTCCGAAAATTTAAAAAAATCGGTCACCTATCCAAAAATTTGGACATATGGTCGCCGAAAAAAATAAATTTTGTCAATCATTTGCAGTAAAATCGCCAATTTCGCCAAAGGATCGCGAGGAAAACGCAAATTTCGTCAAAGAATCCCGAAAAACCCCGCAAAGTTCGTCAAAAGATTGCTAAAAAACCCACAAATTTCATCCAAAGATCGCGAAAAACCCACAAATTTCGTCAAAAAATTGCGAAAAACCCACAAATTTCGTCAAAAGATTGCGAAAAACCCACAAATTTCGTCGAAAGATCGCGAAAAACTCCACAAATTTCATCAAAAGATCATGAAAACCCAAAAATTTCGTCAAAACATCGCGAAAATCGGCAAATTTCGTCACAAAAGATCGCGAAAAATCGGCAAATTTCGTCAAAAGATCGCGAAAAATCGGCAAATTTCATCAAAAGAGCGCGAAAAAAAAACTACAAATTTTGTCAGAAGATCGCGAATTTCGTCAAAGAGCCACGGAGAAAACGCATAGCTAGTGTCGGGAGTGGAATCTCCCTCCCCCCCTCTTTGATGTAACTTTTCAGAAGATTTGCTGTGAATTTCAGAAATTTTTTTTTTTACTCAAAATCACCCCTGTGACCTGACCATTGGTCACTGTATAAGAAAATAGATAGTCAATTTTGTATTTAAACTTACGAAATCAATAAGCAATATATTGTGAATACTGTACAATTTTAGAACTCACAATTAGATTCTAATGGAGTAAAATTTGTTTTTGAAATGTTTTTCTCTCCAAATTGGACATTAAAAATTGGAGTGTGCATACCACATAACGATGCAGCACATAAAAACATCGACAAAAAAAAAGTGACAAATCCTTAAAATTTTTTGAACTCCTTGGATTTTTTGGGTACTCCTTGGATTCTTTCTTCCCAACTCTGTATGAACCCTGATTTGATAAGTTTTGTGGAATATGTGTGGTTGTGGCCTTATTTCTGATTTTAAATTATTAGATTACTTGGATTAAAAATCAATGCAAAAAAGATCAAAAGTTAACCAGAGTTTAAAAGAAGGTAATTTATGGGAATCCCTTAGGAACAAAAATTCTTCTGTTTCTTCTGCATAAAAAGTAAAACATCTAAAATGCAACTAAATATGTTTTCATTTCAAATACTAGATGTTGTCATCAAATTACACAATTGTTTCAAGCAAAGCCTATGTCAAACTGGCAGTGTATGACACCTTTTTCTACAAAGATTCTGAAATCAGTCAATCAGAAATGTCATTCTGGATAACTGGTTTTCCGGTTAACCAGTTTCCAGATAAATGGTTCCATACTGTATTTGGCAAGAAATTGCACTTTTCGAAGGCTGAATTATGTCAAGGTTCCTGTAAAAAGAATTGAGAATTTTACTGATCCCTCTACAAAATCATTTTTAGAATAACTGACATATCAAAGTTAATTTGTTTCTGGTAAAGCTGGATGTCTTTTTAAGTATTACAAACTTTGCATATTCATTCAAAAGTTCCAAACAATTTAGTATTTTGTTATTATATATAGTTAAAAAGTCCTGTGTTTATGTTTATTTTTATTAATGTTGTAGATTTTTAACGATAAGCAATAATTTAAAATACGTTAATAATTTTACTGCAGAAATGCCAACATTTATGTAATTATTACAGTTTTCAAAAGTAATGCAGATCAAGAAAACCTTTTCGGATGCTTTCTTTTATGGTAGATGAATGTAGATGATAAATCAGCAACTATTGTTCCCTTGCCATCAGTCCTATTGCATTTATTTCAATTAAAATATAAACCTTTTACTCATTTCATTTAAAATACAAAAATAAGTAAATACTACCAAACACCAAAACATTTTATTTCAACGTCAAAGCATTGTTTCTAATTTAAACATAAAAGCTGCTACTGGTGAAGTTTGTGCGGTACTTTTCGGTTAGTCGGGCGCCAGTGTTTTATTTACATAAATATATACATATATATGCACATATATGTACATATATATATACATATGTATGTATATATTTATGTGTGTGTGTGTACATATATATATGTACATATATGTGCATATATATGTATATATGTATGTAAATAAAACACTGGCGCCCGGCTAACCGAAAAGTACCGTTTGTGCACAGCTAACCAGTGACCTGGAGCCGAACAATTTTTGATGCTCCAGCTCCGCTCCTAGATAAAATACTGTGGCTCCGGCTCCAACTTCGTGCTTTTGAGTTGCAGATTTTAATTTACATATTTAATTTTTTGCTCACAAATTCTATCTTCCTTTACCTTCATTAAAGATAGAAAATGCGACATCTTTTAGCTTTTGCTTTTAAAATAGAAAGTTTGGTGGAATTTTAAACACTAAAATCTTAAATTTCTTCTACACTTTTCAAACAACCAAAATTGTACAACTAAACATGTAAACAACAGGCGGCCATATTTGTTTTCAAATACTGTTGTCACTTAGCTCAAGTAGAAAGTAGAACTAAAGTAGTGTTACCATGTTTTGAGAAGTTTTTCATCTCTAATAATAATAATAATAATAATAATAATAATAATAAAAAAAAAAAAAAAAAACCTAAAAAGTGATATAATTAAAGTACTGAATAATGATGTAATTAAAATATTTTAAGTCTGGAAATTTAAAAAACTGAAAAAAAAAAAAGATTTAAAAGAATATTAAAAACTAAAGGAACCCTGGAGCTGGAGGAAATTTAGAGCTCCAGCTCCAGGAAAAACACAGCTCCGGAGTGCTCCGGCTCCGGGCTCCAGCTCCAGCTCTCTGCAGCTAACATATAAAATTACTACTTTTTTCAGCAATAAGATGTGATTTTCAGTAATTGCTCGCTGATTATTCAATATCTATAACTTTTGTGTTCTCTGTTAGCATGCATATCTCTCTGCAACTATATTATATTAATTCGGCATCTATTTACCAGTTAAAATATATATTTAAAAGCATTATAATGTGTTTACTATTTAATATTTTTTCCCCTAAGAAAAATAAATTTTTCGTTTTTGATTACATTAAATTGCCATTTTACTTGTTTCAGTTTAAATATTACTTCCATGCAGAAAATTGCAGCTTAATATATTAATTACATTGACTATTACAGGATTGTTCACAAGATATTGTCCTGGATGACATTATCAAAATACTTGATGAGGATGATGCAAAAATCAAGAAGTTACTGCGGGCATCTCTAGATGATTATCTTGAAAAAAATAGATCAGAAATATTTTATTGTCCAGCTCCAGATTGTCCTATGTTTGCTTATAAGAATGAGGTTTCTGAAAGATGGAATTGTCCATTGTGCAGGAATGAAATTTGCGTCAAGTAATTATCCTTTTATCATTATTGTTTTATGTCATCTAAATCTCTAAATGCTGTTTTGTCTATATTGGTTTAGATACTTTGTTTTCGTATAAAATTTGAATGTGAGTACATTTTATTATTAATGTGATCATTTAAAGCTAAAATGTAGAAAAAAAATTAATTAGGATAGATCATTTAGAATTAAAAACCTTCTATGCATATTTTAATTGTGTTTAAAAATTATTTTTTATTTTTATCATGAGTATTATGCTTGTTTTTTATAATTTAACATTTCCTTAATAATGGTTCATTAATGATATTGCAATGTAACTTTATTTGTGTATGGGAGGGGGGGGGGGGGTGTAGTGTTTTCCCTAGAGCATAGCTCCCAAACTGTGGTATATATTAAAGATGAGTAGAATTAAAATCCTTCTATTGGGGAGGTAGGTGTAATTAGGATCAGGGGCAATCTGTAACAGATAAAAAAAAAAAAATCATCATGCTAATTATGAAGTTTGACTAATATTCTACATATGCAATTTTTTTGGAGTGGAAATGTATGTTCCTGTAGAAGTAATCACTTTTCCCAGAACACACACACATACACACAAAAAAAAAAAATCATTGCCCATCAAAGTAAAAATGTTTTAGTTAAAAAGGTCATGTGTAAAAAATTGTAGGAATATTGAAATATAACTATCGATTTAAATTTAGAAAAAGGTTGTTTTTAAGAGGAAATGGTTATGTTTTGCAACAGATGAAAAAAAATGTTAATAATCTGCATGATTCTAATTACCCCAGAAATAGCATTTTCGGGGTAAATAGGATCATAGAGTTTTTTTGGATTACGGGTAAATGGGATCGCATATTTTATTTTCTATTTAAATCAAATTGGGGTTTAGAATGCTGTATGTGAATACTGTGTGTAAGATTGAAGACAAATAGTTTTCTTTTTCACTTTTTTATATCACACAGCACACAAATGTTACAAACAATCACGAACAATGAAGAACATATAGAATGATGAGGTGACTTTGGGGTAATAACCCGCTTTTAGAACAAGTGACGTTCGTAAAACATATTTTGGGGAATACTCCCGCTATAAGCAACAGAATAATTGGGGATAAGACCCGCTATAACATAACATGCCACAATGGCAGTTCAAGAACAACTACTCTATACTTGGGGATAAGACCCGCTCGAATGCACAGCGTGCCACAATGGCAGCTAAAGAACAACATACTCTATACTTGGGGATAAGACCCACTCGAATACACAACGTGCCGCAATGGCAGCTCAAGAACAACTGAACTGGGTCACATGACTGCAAAGTTGCGGAGCTCGTTCTGCATGCACACAAGGTCCGAACATGCCGCCCCGCGTTGCAATGTGTGTAGCACATTCAAAATATTAAAATACACTATAAATACAAGAACTAAATAAAATACCAATACCATAAAATAATATTACAATAACGATAAGTTGCAATAAGAAGGACTATACAATACAATAAAATGCAATTCTAGGTTAAACAAAGTTAAGCTATTTTCTAAAAATAGTTCTATATTGTCCTTAAAAAGAGTTTAATGCAGAATAACATGTAAATCTTAGGTGCACTTTAAAATAAGTAAACAATGAGAAATAAGTATATACATTACATTTCATTAATGGGCAAGACACACAATCTAGATATGGATCTAAGAAAGATATTCGAGGCTGTTTTTATCTTTGCAACCCTAACATTACCATCCTTTCCTGGTATAACCTCTAAGAGCATCCACTTACAGGGCCAAAACCGCATACGTACGTAATGGATTAAAGTTTGGGGACCAATTTGAAAATACTTCCTGTGAAAATGCTCAAATATGAGTTTTGTGAGCTTATGGCCTTTCGGCAAAATGATTTGATGCTTCTTATCAAAGTTTAAATCTGAATTCCCGTTTTAAATCCTGAATCTCTTCCTGAAATTCTGCATTTTGTACTAATCTAATTAGAGAAACTCCTGAATTTTTTATTTCTGGGGTTGTGAGGCTGCCTCTGCGCCGGTCTGCTAACTTACATTTGCAATTGTGAAAAAACCTATAAACATATGCCAGTATGTGAAGAATACTATAGTATTTACCACTTATGTTGAGAAAAAAATTTACTTCTTCAGGATTCCTGAAAAGAGAAAGAGAAATATTAGAATTGAAATCATTACAATTATTTTTATATTTTGATTTAGTCTCGGGAAAGTAATCTGTTTCTGGCACAGAAATAGTTTCTTGCTCAGTCACTAAGTCATCAGCTGATAGGAATTTTAGACCGCTAAACCACATTGGATTCTCTACAAGGGAATTAACACTCGCACCTCTGGTCAAGAGATTGGCAGGGTTGTCCTTGCTGGAGCAGTGATACCAAGAGTTCGAATCTGAAAGTGCATTAATCTCTATGACACGGTTTGCCACAAACTGTTTCCATCGGTTTGATGATCCTTTGATCCAGAATAAGGTTATTTTGGAATCCGTCCAATAATACACTGTCGATGTGATTTTTACTTTCTTCTATCTTTACAAGAAGAAAGTATTGGATTCATGAAAATTTTCGACGGATTTATACGTTTTAGAATGTCCAGAACACGATTTGATGGTTTTTAGAAAATGTCTGTCTGTGAGTCTGTCTGTCACTCTGTCTGTGAGTCTGTATGTGACACAAATTTTGTGGGCGCTCTATCTCAAGAACTAATGCACGGAATTTCACAAAACTTCATATTTAGTTAGACCTTGATATAAACTGGACCTGATTAGTTTTTGGTGAAAATCGCCCAACAGGTGGCGCTGCTATGCGGCATTTTTCACGATTTCTGCAATAGCTATATCTCAAGAACTACTGCACGGATTTTCATAAAACTTCAGATTCTGTTAGTCCAAGATATAGTTTGGTGCTGATTACTTTTTTATGAAAATCGCCCAACAGGTGGCGCTGATATGCTGCATTGTTCATGATTACGCAATAACTCTAACTCAAGAAAAAATGCACGAATTTCCATCAAACTTCAGATTCAGTTAGTCCCTGATATAAATTAGTGATGTTTAAATTTTGGTGTAAATCGCCCAACAGGTGACGCAGCTGTGCTGCATTTTTCACGATTTCTACAAGAACTGTATCTCAAGAACTATTGCACGTATTTTCATCAAACTTCAGATTTACTTAGTCTTTGACATGAATTGACATATAAATTAGTGCTGTTTGATTTTTGGTGTAAATCGCTCAACAGGTGGCGCTGCTATGCTGTATTTTTGCGATTTCCGCAATAGCTTTATCCCAAGAAATAATGCCTGGATTTTCAACAAACTTCAGACTCAGGTATACCTTGATATCGTTTAGTGCTGTTTACTTTTGGTGTAAATCACTCAACAGGTGGCGCTGGTATGCTACATTTTTTCAGAATTTCCGCTATAGTTCTATCTCAACAACTAATGCACGAATTTTCATCCAACTTCAAATTCAGATATACTTTGATATGAATTGGTGCTAAATCTTTGTTATTTCTTGTACTATTTAAATCATTTAATTGACGTGATTTATATAGAAGAAAGTTTTGTGATGGCCACAACATACTAGTTTGATCTAGGATGGGCTTTACTTTATTGGTCAGTCTTGCACTTAGTAAGGCTCCGAGAAGTTCCAGCCTCGGCAGAGTTATCTCCTTTATCGGGGCAACACGACTCTTCGAGGTCACGAGATTGACTTCCACTCCACTCTCTTTTTTTATTCTCAGATAAATTGCAGAGCCATACGCTATTTTACTAGCATCAGAAAAGGCGTGTATTTCTACAGCTATTACTTGATTCAAGCAACCAAGAATTTTCCTCGGAATTTTTAATTCTGCTAAATTTGGAAGTTCTTCGAACCACTTCAACCACCTTTCGTGCACATTAGTTGGCAACTGTTCATCCCATGCTGTCTTCTTTAGCCATAGTTCTTGGAACAGGCATTTGATTCTAATGGTGAATGGCATGAGCATGCCTAACGGATCGAAGATTTTACCAACTGCTTGCAATAGTAGACGTTTTGAGCTTTTTTGCGATGACAAGAATTATATTAAACTTTTGACTTCGAATGTCAGACAATCTTCTTCTGTTTTCCAGGACATTCCTAATACCTTGCTCAGATTGTTTCCTAGGCTTATTGCAGCATGTTCTGCTTGAATATTTAAACCTTCCTTTTGCCAGCACTTCAGTAACGCTTCATCATTGGTTATCCATTTTCGAAGAATCATTCCTGCTTCAGACATTACTTTGTTAGCATTCAGGGAAACATTAAGAGCGTCTTGCAGTGTATCTTCGCCAGATATAAAATCATCCACATAAATATATTTATCGAGTAGGTGAACAGTTCTTGGGTGTAGGTTCGTAAACCGCTTGATGTGCTCCTTTATTGTAGCAAATAGGAGGAATGGAGAGGCATTGACTCCAAAAATAACACGTTTAAATCTGAAGACCTTGAAAGATTTTAAATCATCATCATACCACAGAAAACGGACAGAATCCCGATCTTTTTCAGCGAGTGAGATTTGAAGGAACGCCTTCTCGATATCAGAAGAAAAGGCAATTTCGTATAATCTGAAGTGGATTAAAATATCAAATAGAAGTGGATTTAAGTTGGTGCCAGGCCATAAACAATCATTAAGGGACAAATCATTGTTATCATGAGAGCTGGCATCGAAGACGATTCGGACCTTTGTAGTAAGTTTATCTTCTTTACAGACTGCATGATGGGGCAAATAATACACTGCCCTGTCTAAAACAGGTTCATTTTCTTGCACCTGCTCTATAATTCCTTGCTTTAAATATTCCGTGATTATTTCAGAATATTGTCGAAAAAGTTCTGGGTTTCAATAAAATTTTCTTTTTAGACCTTCCAAACGCTGTTTCACAACATTAAAATTATCATTTAATTCCTTTCAGTCTTTCTTCCACTGTAACTGAACTTCATATCGATCGCCTACAAATTTGACAGTTTTATCGAATATTTGTTGTGCTTGATCCGTTTCTGACAATTTGGATCATCATGTTTAATCCCTATAGACTCAAGCTCCCAAAATTGTTTTAAATTATCATTTATTTCATCGAAATCTCTAACGAAATTGCACATAGCAATATTGTTTGTTTGTGTGTTCTCCTCTAGCGCCCCAGTTGGGATCCATCCAAAAACAGTGTCTTGCAGAAAAAGTTTATCGTTTATCTTAACTGAATTATGCTTTAAAATTCTATAAAATAATTCAGCCCCAACCAATGTGTGAATTTTTCCTGGTTTGAAAAATGTGGGGTCTGCCAATTCCACAATATTCGGTAAATTAATGTCCGATACATTTAATTGCTTTGATGGAATTACATCAGTGATTTTGGGAACAATTAAGAAATCTATATTCTCCCTGAAAGAGCCATCTTCGTTTGTAATTACACTCGAAATTTTATTTTTTACATTATAAGCATAACCGTTTAATCCTGTAACGGGTACATTAATTATCCTTTTTTTAAATTTCAGCATGTCAGCGCAATCCTTAGTTAAAATATTGACATTGCTAGCATTATCCAAAATTACTCTAAACTTTCGTTTATTTTCGAAATTATCTTCTATATAAACGAAGCATGTACTCAGTAAAATTGATTTTCTTTCTTTACTTATATTATTCAAGGTCTTTAAAGATTCATCATTATTTACTGAAATGTTTCTCATTTCTCTATTTACCGCACCTGCAAGAGGGGAGAAAATTTGGGGGAAGCCAATTCATTTTTGGATTTTTTTTCTTTATCTCGATGAAGCGATGAGCTGTGTCGCAATCCACATGTATTACAGTTATATTTTGAAATGCAAGAATTTACAAAATTAGAATTATTCAAACAATTGGTACACAGCTTATTTTTCTTCACAAAATCGTATCGTTCCGAAGCATTCATTTTTAAAAACAGAACATTTGTTCAAATTATGAAAAGCCAATTTGCACAGAATACAAGTTTTTCCGTTTGATTTATCATTCGAATTTAGCATGAAATTTTTTTGTTTGTTCGAAAGAGGAATGTTTTTATTTAAGTGTTTTGAAGCAAAGTATCTATTTACGCTTTCTAACGTAGAACTTCGGTTTTCCAAAAATGACATTAATACATTAAATTGTGGGTATTCTGATTTTTTAATCGAATATTCAAATAATTTTCGAGATTCCTTATCTACCTTTTGCAATATAATATTGATAAGGATAGCATCAGACAGATTGTTTTGTTCATATTGTAATACGTTTAAAGCCCTCAAATTTTTATTTACACAATCAATAACGGATCTCAATTCTTTAGAAGACTCGTAATGTATTTTTTCATAATTAATTATGGCTGATAAATGAGTGTCAATGAGCAAATGTTGATTTTCGAATCTTTCAGTAAGTGCAGTAAACAATGACTCAAATAAATCGTCTGGACTTTCTAATTGTTTTGCTTCATTTTTTAGCGATGCTCGCAAATAAAACAGCTTCTGAGCGTCATTTAACTGGACATTATTGATAATTAAATTTGTAAATTGTACTTTAAAGATTGAGCACTCTTCATATTTACCATTGAATGTTGGTAGTGGGATTTCAAGTAACTTAACTTTAATATTATTCAAAGTTATAGATTCAATACTATCAGCATGCACATTTATTTCAGAAACTTTAAGATTTTTAAGAAATATGTTGAGACTTACCTCAAGTTTCTCGAGACGATCTTCAAGTTCATCTAACTCGTTTTCGATTTCTGGTAAGTCCTTAACATCAGGGATATCATAATACTTATCCCGTATTTCCGATACCTTTGCCTGAAGCTCAGGTAATTTTTGAATCTTTATTTCGAGCTCGGTACTCGAGTAATTAATTTCGTCTGTATTATCTTTTACGAAATTTTCTAATTTCGTTATAGTACCTTTTAGAGCACCTTTTGTTCTATTTAATTTATCCATAGCAGCTATTTCGCTGCGATATCGACGGACCACAAAATTGTATGTGAATACTGTGTGTAACTTTAAGAGTGAAGACAAATAGTTTTCTTTTTCACATTTTTATATCACACAGCACACAAATGTTACAAACAATCACGAACACTGAAGAACATATAGAATGATGAGGTGACTTTGGGGTAATAACCCGCTGTTAGAACAAGTGACGTTCGTAAAACATATTTTGGGAATACTCCCGCTATAAGCAACAGAATAATTGGGGATAAGACCCGCTATAACATAACATGCCACAATGGCAGCTCAAAAACAACTACTCTATACTTGGGGATAAGACCCGCTCGAATACACAACGTGCCGCAATGGCAGCTCAAGAACAACTGAACTGGGTCACATGACCACAAAGCTGCAGAGCTCGTTCGGCATGTGCACAAGGTCCGAATAAATGCATTTTTTAATCTTTCAGTTTTCAGATCCTGTGAACTATCCCTAGTTTGGTTTACTTTCTGCACATTTTGTGTTAGCAAAGCATTTATTTTACAATTTTATTTTGCATTTAATCGAAATTTTAGCCTTGACTGCATATTTTAGGCCTAATTAGGCCTCAACACTTTCAATGTAAATGAAATTTTCCCCCTTCACAACATATGAGCTTTGACTGATTCTTTTTCCCCATTTCACATTATTTTGAAAAAAAGAAAAAAAAAAGATTTTTTTTTTTTTTTTAACTTTGAAAATTAGTTCTTTTGTAATGCAGCAAGGTGATTAATTTCCAATGGAAAATTTTGCATTTGATTTTGTTTTGTAGGCAGAGGGTAAAATATATAAATATTGAAAATCCCTTTAAAAATGTTTTTTTCCAGCGTACTTATCTTTTCAATACTTTCTCTGAGAATAGTTGTAGTTATAAAACCAAAAATATCTTGTAGTAAAGTCCACACCAAGATTTTTTAATCCCGTTTACCCATGACTGTGTATCTTGTAAGGCATGAGAGAAAATACCTCTTTGATCCCAATTACCCCAAGAAATGGAGTAATTGAGATCAAAGAGGTATTTTTTGAAAAAGACGCTTGTACCAGGTAACATGGTACATTGAAAATAATTCCTTACACATTTCAAGAGACAACTACCTACTGAGTAAAATTATGCATAACATTAGTATGTAATCCTCTTCATTCTCTGGCAATTAATTGCCGAAGTTCAAATTGTCAAAAAGTGATCCTAATTACCCCTATTTTCCCTACACCTTTTAATTGTGCTTAAAAATTATTATTATTATTATAGACATGAGTATTATACTGTTTTTTATAATTTAACATTTTCTTAATGCTTGTTTATTGTAGTATGACTTACTTATTTATTTTTTATTTGTATGTGTAGAGGGGAGAGTGAGTGGAATATGTAGTGTTTTCCAAAATACAGTACCCAAACTATGTTATGCATTAGAGAACTGAGCCATCTCATCTCTACTATGCAGACCAGTTCTGATACTGGTATGCAAGCATTCTATTCTGAATGGAATTTATTTAAATAAGGACTTTCAGTATCTCCAGACTTTCTTTGACAATTCTTTCAGACCATGATACAATGAAATCTTTCGGGGGGGGGGGGGATTTCTTCTCTGTGCACTTCTTTGCTCGCATAATAATGGAATTATGCCATGTGTTATTTGTGAGTCTATTTTTATTAGAAGAAATTATACTGTTATGAATAGTACAAAAATTATTTATTAAGCCACAATTTGACTAAACTTCCTTATTACAAAGAGTTTAAGGTGAAAATGAGACTTAAATTAATGAGAACTAATTTTAAATAAATAATAATTTAGAATGTATTGTGAAGCTTTAATGCTCATTTCAGATTTCCTTTGAAGTTTTGAATTTTTCAGAAACCGTTCTTAGCACTCATATACATCTTAAAAGTAACCATCGTGCCATATTCCAAGCTTTTAGACTAATGATCTGCACCACTCTGGTGTAATGGCACCAACATAAAATATAGCTTATGTTAGAGCAGAAACTGTCTCCATCAATTTGCCAACATTATCTTTGAAATCTGCTTATTTCCTGAGATTCCACAGAAATTGTAATTTAGAAAGTTTTTAGAATGCTTTTCACTCAATTTTACACTTTCACTCAATTACACTTTTAAACTTCATTCAAAACTGTTCTTAGAGAGCATTTACATCTAATAAGTATCTATTATTTTAAGTTTCTATCTTTACCAATTCAATAGAATTTGTAATTTAAAACATTTAAAAAATTCCATAGGAATCAAACTTTAGAAAAATTTTAGAGTGCTTTTCGTGCATTTCACTCTTTTAAATTTCTTTTTAGAAACTGTTTATTAAGAGCAACTATCATGCCAAATTTCAAGTTTCTAGCATCTTCACTAACACAAAAATTACAATTTTAGAACATTTTATGTTTCCTTCCTCCCCCCCCCCCTTTGGTAATGGCAGTGACATAAAATATAGTCTATGTTGAAGCAGGGATTGTCACCATCAATTGCAAACCTTGCTTTTTGAAATTGGTTTGGTATTTCCCAAGATTTCATAGAAATCACAATTTATAACATTTTTAGAATGCTTTTCGTTCATTTCACCATTTTAAATTAGGAAATTTTTTTGTTCTAAAAGAGCATTTACATCTTATAAGTAACTACCAGACCAAGTTTCTAGGCCCTTCAGTATCATAAAAATCACATTTTTAGAGCATTTTTTGTTTGGCACCAACATAAAATAAAATATAATCTATGATAGGACAGGAGTTGTCATTATCATTTTGCCACCATTTACTTTTTGAAATCAGTCTGGTAGCTCCAGATGTTACAAACACACAAACAAACATTGCTTCTTTATAATATTAGTATATATAAGAAAATAATACAAGTACATTCCTAATTGATGAGTTAGTGCACGACCAAACTCGATCGCTCTCCTTATACGGCCTTCACAATATCCCTTTAAAAACTACAGTCGTCGCCAGATGGCGCGAATACCTACTGTAAATAATGCTTATTAAGTGTTACTTTCGTACATAAAAATACGAAAAACGTCTCTATATATGTGTTATAAAAGGTATAGATAATATATGTATATTTTGCCTCAGCGTTTTTTATACTGCAAACAGGAAAACAGAAGGATATGGAGATAAAATAAATAAATACAATGCATTAAACATAAGCAACTAAAAATATATTAAATAACACACTACTATAACATGGAAAACAAAGATTATAAGTAAATTTCTGCATTTTTTTTTTTTTTATTATTATTATTTTTTTTTATAAACTAAAACCAAATCTTTTTCAAAAAACCAAACTATTCTCAAATCAGGATAACTTTTTAAACCATTTAATTGTTTTTTACGCCAGACTTCTGATGTAAAATATAGGTATATAAAGTTGATTGCGGACAACTTTGGATAATAGTAAACATTAGAGGTACTGAAAATGAAGTGTACATGAAATAGAAAAATAATAATAATTATAGTTTCTACCATTTTAGAAAATAAAAATTAAAAACAGAGGAAATCAAATGTATGAATTTTAGGCAGTTATATTATAAAAACTACAGTAGACTCCCTCAAATCCGCACAGCTTGGGACCAGAGGTTGTGCAGATTTTAGAATTTTGTGGATTTCTGGTCATTGCTTTCTTTACATTTTTAAAAAAGTAATTTGAATGTAATAATGCGATCGAAATTATTATGAATGCTTCCAGCATACTAAAATAATTAAGTAAAGTGATAAACTAAAATAATAAAAAGTAAGATAATTTCAAAAATGATTAAATTATTAAAAGTAAAGGTCAAGTAAATAATTAATGTATAATTAAATATGTATAATAAAGATGAGGTACATTTTTCTTGAATTATTCAATGAAACTTTCTTCTTAAAAATACCTTATTAAATCACATGAAAATCATAAAGTAAGGAAGTTTTATTTCAGGTTTAACCAGTATTAATAACCAAAAAAAGCTTGATTAATAAATAAATATATTTGGTAAAAAGATTCTGATTACCAATAATATCAGCAATAACTTGATTATTTTCAGAAAATAAATTTATACTTCCTTCATGAAAAACCATATGAGTTTAGTCATTTTAATGAGATTTACATATTAAAATACATACAGAATGATATGAAACTAAAAAATTATGCAATTTTGTCATTACAGCTAAATTGAAAGTTTCATTGTTTACATCTGTGATGATGTGCGGATTTCAGGCGTTTGCGGATTTGAGGGAGTCTACTGTATAATAAAAAAATATTTACACAATATTAAGAAAATAAGCAAGTTCGCCAGTATCCGGCAACCAACTCAAAACGAAATATTTTTTTCAGAATATTGATTATTTTTGCACGATTCTTAATTAATAAAAAAATATATACATATATGTACATTGCAAACCCTTTTCAATAAATTTGGTCATTATATGTGTTGATCTGAAATATTCAAGCAGGGTTCTCGCTGCCGTTCGCCATTGCGCCAAATTGCAACAAAATGCTCCATTTGGCGAGTAAAAGAACAATCAGTCTCGCTAAATTGCGAATGCTTAATTTCTGCTCTTTGTGTGTGTGTATGTGTATACCAATTGCAGTCGCAATTCTTATCCGCGTTTCTGATCGATTAATGTCCTTTTACATATTCAATCGCACCGCATCATTTACATTGCTCTATTTATAGAGAGATACTAACTCAAGACCATTTCAGTACGAGCAACAGCCAAAGACATAGAAAGGATTATGCGGTAGGTATTTCTCTATTGTCAAGTTAATCGCTATCTATATGCCGGCGTCGCGCCAGTGAAAACACAAACAAAATTATTAGCATCAAGCGCCAAATAAAGAAAAGTTTTGCCTGTATGCGGTGTCGAAATTAGCCATTTACCATGTATTAGTTGTATACAAATTATCCTTGACCGGTTAAATTTTTTCTATCGGTTAAGAGTCGAAATCTCATAGCAATTTTTAGTGTGTATATTCCACAACGGCAAATTAAAGATAGCTGCTTTTAATTTTTATTTAGACTGCTAAAAGAATGTTTGAAACATTTACACATTTAGGAGACATTTGGAATGTACTCACGTTTAATAGAGTTTATGTAGCGGATAGTTGAATTTCTATTTTATAAGCAATTACAAAAAAAAAAAAAGGTTATTTTAGAACATTTTGAAAAAAAAAAAAAAAAAAAGGATATAATACGTGGTTGTAGATAGATTTTTTAATGTTTCATGTTGAATCTATTTTGCTAACATTTTTTTTCATTTGGCTACTGTTTTTACTTTCTTCTATCTTTACAAGAAGAAAGTATTGGATTCATGAAAATTTTCGAATTCCGGTTT
This sequence comes from Maratus speciosus, assembly GCA_963932465.1. NCBI lineage: Eukaryota > Metazoa > Arthropoda > Arachnida > Araneae > Salticidae > Maratus > Maratus speciosus. Next base: position 126,182,327 of record OZ010797.1, read on the forward strand.
TCGACGGATTTACACGTTTTAGGGGTCAGAGATGCCAAAAAACAGGTTTTTACAAAATGTCTGTCTGTGAGTCTGTCTGTCTGTGTGTGTGTGTGTGTGTATGCAACACAAATTTTGTGGGCGCTCTATCTCAAGAACTAATGCACGGAATTTAATAAAAATTTTTATTCAGCGAGTCCCTAATACAAATTGATGCTGATTAGTGTTTGGTGTAAATCGCTCCACAGGTGGTGCTGCTATGCTGCATTTTTCACAATTTTTGCAATAGCTCTATCTCAAGAACTAATGCACGAATTTTGATCAAACTTCAGATTTAGTTAGTCCTTGATATGAATTGATACTGATTACGTTTTGGCGTAAATTGCCCAACAGGTGGTGCTTTTTATGATGAATTTTGCAGGATTTACACGATTTCCCCAATAGCTCTATCTTAAGAAATAACGCACGGATTTTCATCAAACTTCAGATTCAGTTAGTCCCTGATATGACTTGCGACTGATTATGTGTTGGTGTAAATCGCCCAACAGGTGGCGCTTCTGTGCTGCCTTTTTCACGATTGCCTCAATAGCTCTATCTATAGAACTAATGGACGAATTTTCACCTAACTTCAGATTTAGTTATATGTTGACACAAGTTGTTGTTAATTAGGTTTTGGTGTTAATCACCCAATAGGTGGCGCTGCTATGTAGGAATTTTCATGATTTTCGCAATAGCTCCATCTCAAAAACTAATGCACGGATTTTCTTCAAACTTCGGATTCAGTCAGACGATGACATAAATTGTTGCTGATTAGGATTTGGTATAAATCACCCAATAAGTGGCGCTGCTAGGACACATTTTGCTGGATTCAGACGATTTCAGCGATAGTCCTATCTCAAGAACTAATGCACGGAATTTCATATCTTTAGAATCCTCATGAGATGCATAGATTGCCATTTAATTTTGGCAGTGTGGTAGCAAATTTTGAAGTATTAACATGTATGAGATAGAAGAAAGTTTTGGGATTGGTACAACTGACTAGTTTATTTCGTATTCGCCAAAGGGGCATTCCACGTCAAATCAGGCAGTAAAATATCAATATGTAACCCACCATCACAGATTTTAATGAAACTGCGTGTGTTTGTTCTTACTATTAAGATATGATCATCAGTAATTTTTTTTTGCTCCTTGGTGAAATAATTTCTGAGAAAAAAATTGTCAAAATTTTGAAAAACTGCCGTCAGTTGGCATTCTTGATGGCTCGGTTTTCAAATGTAGCATGTCATATATATAATCATATTTCAATATCTACTCTACAAATCATCTTCAAATAATTTATGCACAATATTTAGGGTACGCAGCTTATGAAAAAAATATATTGTTACGCTTATAACATTTTAAGTGTGTTTAAAAAAATATTTAAACTTTGAAGTCGTGAATTTTTTATGAAAAATAATGCATTAACAAAAAAAGCATTATCAACAAAAGGCGGTATTTTTATTAAATTTATTTTTTATGGGAGATATACTTAAAGGTGTCCTTTACCTGATTCTGAAATAAAAATAGTGGGATTTTGGGTGTTTTTGGTAGTATTTCCTATTTAAAAATATTTTGAGGTGCATTTCATATCAAATCAAGCAGAGTCATTCCATGTCAGTTCCCCTAAGCCATTTAATCACTGTCACAAATTTCAATGAAATTGGGTTTGTTTATAGCTTATTTTAAGACGTAATCACCTTTCATTTTCTTGATCCTAAGTAAAATATTTTTTAAGATAAAAAATATCAAAATTTTGAAAAATTGTTTTAAATTTTTTTAATGACAGTTCGATATTCAAAGACTACATTAAAAAAAAAAAAAAAAAAAAAAGTCATTTTAATATAAAATTACTAAATAGGTTTCAAATAATGTATATGTGACAAATAATGTAGGCTGATTATTATTTCTTGTTTTTTATCATGTTTAAACACTAAGAGTGTCTTTTATCTTATGAATTTTTAAAATCAAGAATTTTGTAAAAAATAATGTGTTAATCAAAAATTTATTATTAACCGAAGGCAGGGTGTTATTGCTTTTTTTTAATTTTACGTAGAAATATCTTTTAAATGGTTATAAAATAAAAATAGTGAACATATGAGAAAAAATTATCAAAATTTTGGAAAAATGCCACGAGTTGCCATTAATGATTGTTCAATTTTCAAAGGCCTCATTTTATATATAAAATCATATTTCAATAACTAATAAAGAAATCTTCTTCGAATAATTTAAGCAAGGTAAATAAAGTATGTAGATTATGAAAAAAATATTGCTGTAATGTTAAAAAATATTTAAATGTGTCTAAAAAATTGTATAATCTTTGAAATCAAAAATATTTTACAAAAAATAATGAAATTATTAAAAAATCTTTATCAATCAGAGGCGGAGTTTCTATGACTAATTTTTTAATTTTAAATTGTACATAATACTACATTATAACTGGATCTGAAATAAAAATAGTGGGATTTTGGTTGGTTTTAGTAGTATTTAAATCATATTTAAAATTATCAGTATTTTCAAATGTAAAACCTATCCAATGTATCATCCCTGGAAATATTTTTATTTATACATTTATTTTATTTTTCAAATTATCTTTTATGTTCGTTTCTTAAGGAAAAAAATAAACAATATTGTTTTTTGGTAAAACTTCTAGGGCGAAGAGCAATTATCCCTTTCCAAAAAAGAGAAAAATCACTAGCTCCTCACCCCCCAATAGAAATTTTCAAAATGACAGTCCTAATCTTTAAACTCAGATTTGGCTGTTAATATTGAAAATTTAGCATTGAGCTGCTAATATTGAAAAAAAAAACCAAATTTCACTCTGTTGAAGAAAATTTTGACGTATTGTGCTTTAAATATATGCAAAAAATGCATAATCCATTATATTTATATCTTTCAAATAACTATATCTAAAAAAATATTTAAAACTTAATGAGTTTTAAATATTTATTAAGTAATTAAGTAAATTAAATTATTAATTTACTTAATTAATTTATTATTAATGTATTTATAATTATTAATTAATTTATAAATAATTATAATAATAAATTCAGTTAATTTATAATTATTATTATTATTTAATAATTAATTATTAAAGTAATTTTAATTAATTAAAATTAAGTAAAACATTCATCCAAATGTTTTACTTAATTTGGATGAATGGGTTGGGTTGATTTTTGACGGCCAATTATCTACACGAGGGATATGGGCCCGGGGGGAGTGCCCTCCGTGGGGGTCTTTCTAAGGGAACCTAATCCGTATTAACGCATGGAAGATCCATGGCTCGAACTTTACTTTTGTATTCTTATCCTTGTGTTGTACTTTTATCCACGCTTTTGTAACTTTATTCAGTTTCTAATGATATGTACCGTAATTTCGGGTGTATAGCCCGCAGATCAAACAATTCAGTTTGGACCCAGAAATTTTATTCAGTATTTGAAGACCAATATTTACTGTGATCTAAAAAGTTACATTTTATTTTTAAAAATTTCTGGGTCGAAACACGATTGTATGATCCGCGGGCTATACACCGGAAATTACGGTAATTTGATTTATTTCATCACAATATTGCTGAAAGATGGATTTTCAACATATATATGTGTGTATATATATCCCTGTTCTCAAACAAATTATTTAAAAATTATTCATTTATGTTTAATAAAGCATATATATATTGTTTATACACTTACAGAAAATACATATAGCAAATTTTATGATATTATGTCAATAATGTCTAAAAGTAAAGAAATTATCTAATAGTATGTAACGAAAAATTTAACATCTGGTGTAATGACAACAAAATTTTATAATTGTTTTACTTAATTTGGATGAATGGGTTGGGTTGATTTTTGATGGCCAATTATCTACACGAGGGATATAGGCCCGGGGGGGAGAGCCCTCCGTGGGGGTCTTTCTAAGGGAACCTAATCCGTATTAACGCATGGAAGATCCACGGCTCGAAGAAAACCACGAAAACTCCGAACGATTAGGCCGACGGGCGCGATTGGGATCGAACCCAGCACTTCCCGTCTACCATCTTCGAGAGCAGAACCTCTCGGCCACTGGTGGGGCCAATTTGGATGAATGAAAAAAGCTTACATGTTTATATTTTATTGAAGTACAGGTGAAAATGTCACAAAGACCTACCTCAACAACCACTGAGTATGTCACATTCACACTACAGATGATTTTTTTTTTCTTTTGATCTTTCGGGTTTGATTTCAGATGGTAATGAATTAATTAGTTTTGTTAGAAGTGTCATTGCAGTCAGCATATTAGGCTCACTATTTTTTTTTATATAATTTGTTTTGATTGACTCGATGAACAACAATATTTAAAGGGACCATTTCATGACTTTTCAATTAAAAGCTGATTTATAAATTCATCATGTTGTTTAGTTATTATTATCATCTTAAGATAATAAGTTGATATTAAAATTTTTAAATGCAGTTTATTTATTATTTGAACAGTTGAAAGTATTTTTCAATAAGAGTGCGGGCTGTTGATTTTAAGTCGGCTGTTGAGCAATGTAGTGTTGGTAAAGGAACTGGTACTATTTAATTTAATTTTTATTGCTGTAAATAATATTTGTTATTTTATTATTGTATGTATTATATTTAAGCAAGAGTAGAAATACACGATATCGTAGTCATTTTAGTACATCTTAGCATGAAAAGCTTCAATATTTATCATTAAACATTCACATTTTATGAAAATTTTGTTATAATTGCTCATATTTTCACTATTTTTATTTTATAACTATTGAAAAAATATTTTTACGTATAATTAAAAAAAGTAATAACAGCCTGCCTTCGGTTAATAATAAATTTTTGATTAACACATTATTTTTCACAAAATTCTTGATTTTAAGAATTCACAAGGTTAAACACACTCTTAGCATTTAAACATGACAAACAACAATAAATAATAATCTGCCTACATTATTTGTCACATATACATTATTTGAAACTTATTTAGTGATTTATATTGAAATGATTTTTTTTTTTTTTATGCAGTCTTTGAATATAGATCTGCCATTAAAAACATTTTAAAAAAAATTTCAAAATTTAGATATTTTTTTTATCTTAAAAAATATTTTACTTGTAATCTCCTTTAATTTCCTTGATCCTGTCTTAAAATGAGCTATAAACATACCCAGTTTCATTGAAATTTGTGTCAGTGAATTAAATATCTTAGGTGAACTGACATGGAATGACTCTGCTTGATTTGATTTGAAATACGCCTCAAAATATTTTTAAATATGAAATACTACTAAAAACATCCAAAATCCCACTACTTTTATTTCAGAATCAAGTAAAGGACACCTTTAAGTATATCCCCCACAAAAAATAAATTTAATAAAAATACCGCCTTTTGTTAATAATGCTATTTTAGGTAATGCATTGCATTATTTTTCATAAAAAAATCACGACTTCAAAGATTAAACATTTTTTTAGACACACTTAAAATGTTATATAAGCGTAATAGTATTTTTTTACATAAAATACGTACCCTATATATTATGCATAAATTATTTGAAGATGATTTGTGGAATAGATATTGAAATATGATCATATTTATGTCATGCTACATTTGAAAATCGAGCAGTCAAGAATGCCAACTGATGGCAGTTTTCAAAATTTTGACAATTTTTTTCTCAGAAACTATTTGACCAAGGAGTAAAAAAAAATACTGGGAATCATATCTTAATAAAAGGAACAAACACATGCAGTTTCATCAAAATCTGTGATGGTGGGTTACATGCCTGCCTGAACTGACATGGAATGACCCCAAATCACTAATGTTGGTCAAAAGTCAGCGAGAACACTGTATTCAAGCATGCAGAAAAATAACAAAATTATACATAAAATTAAATATTCTAATTCTGAACACTGATAATATAAAACTATGATACAATTAAAAGGACATTTGCATGTTTCATAATAACAACAAATTAGGCAAGTCTTTTTGCCAATAACTGGCAATCAACTCATTTCGATTTTTTTTTTTTTTTTCAAACGGGGATATTTTTCAATAAATTTGGTCATTATATGTGTTGATCTGAAATATTCAAGCATATATAAAAATTATAAAATTACATATACAATTAAATATACTAATTCTGGACAGTCATGGTATAAAAGTATACGATTAAAATAAAAATGTTTCATGTTTCATAATATAGAAAAAATAAGAGTCTTTTTGCTAATGTGTGGCAATCAACTCATATCGATTTTTTTTTTTTTTTTTTTTTTTTTTTTCAAAACATGGATATTTATATAATTCTCAATTATTTAGAAAATATAAGCAGTTTTTTTTTTTTTTTTTTTTTTTTTTTTTTTTTTTTTTTTTTTTTTTTACAATATTTGGCAATCAAATCATATCGATTTTTTTCCTTTTCTTTTTTAAAAAAAAACATGGATATTTACACGATTCTTAATTTAGAAAAAATGATGTGTGTACATTGTGAACATTTTTCAGTAAATTTAAATATTGTAGGTGCTGGTCATGAAATATAGGAAAACAAAAAACCAATAATAAATAAATAATATTTTTTCTTTCATGTTTCATTATTTTAACGAATCAACAAGTCTTTTTTTTTTCCCTTTCTACAGTTTGTACTCCAAATTTAAAGGAAATTCATGAAAAGAAATTTCTGAAATTTTTTAGTGAGTTGTAAGTGCAGTATGGAACACAGCAATAAGCCGGTTTTTACAAAAAAAAAAAAAATAAATAAATAAATAAATAAATAAAAAATCGCAATTTCAGTTAAGTTATGCCTAAGAAAACACAAGCGTGCAAGGGAAATTCTTCATTAGACACAGTAGGTAAAAGCGCCCCCTACAATTCTCTGAAGAGAGAAACTCTGATTCCCCGAAAACAAAGAAACTTCGACTTTTTGTTTTGGCCGTATAAGGCAGGCGATCAAGTTTGGCCGTGATTAATGTTGACTCTAGGAATTGAAAGGGCAGGTTAGTAGACACTAATAAAGACACAGCTAAGGTAGAAAATAAATGCTAGTTCAATAAAAAAGTTCTTCATTTCAAGAAAAAACAAATTATTGCATTAAGTAACGATAAAAAATAAAAAAAAATTACAGATTTAATAAGCTCCTGTGTTTTCATAAAGAAATAAGAAAGCTCTATGATTTTTTAAAGCTTTCAGGCACATTCATTTTGAAATAGTCTGTGTTGGGAAAGATTTTTACAAGAAATGTGCGGTACAACTAAGGGTGCATTTTGCCAATTTTTTTAGAACGGTAAGGGTGCTGCGCCTTTATATAATGGCTTAGAGCAGGGATGTCGAACGCTTTTGCATGCATGTGCCAAAAATCGCAGAAAATTTGTTTACCGATATTCAAACATGCCAAGAACATTCTAACTAAGAATATAATTTAATAAAGAACTAAATTTTATAGAACTTTATTAAAATGTTTCTTATTTGTTCTAAATTTGACTCCTAAGTTATTTAGTATGATGTCTGAAATCAATGTAGGCAATCACATTGAAATCCTTAATTATAATTTATAAAAAAAACCATTGGGCATTTTATTATTTGTACTATTATGGAAAATTAAATTGAAAATTTGAAGCCCTCAAAATTTTATAAACAAGCAAAATGACTTTAAAAGCATATGTGTTGAATGGATTTCAAGAAAATGATCTTCACAATGTCTAAACTGAAATTTATAGTGCAATATTTCGTGCAAAAAAAATATTCTTCTTGATTGTGCAGGTATCTTAAGTAACATTTTAGTTATGGGAAATTTAGATAAAAGTTAATATGGTTTATAAACTGATTACTACCTATAATCAATTTGTATGCCAAAGAAACTTTCTTGCGTGCCATATGTTTGCCATCCTTGGCCTAGAGGGACACCTAGATGAGTACAAGGACCATTCTAGAGAGTTTCAAAGGAGCGGTCTGTCCTCATACCCTTTTTTATATAAAATCCCACCATACTTGCCTTTTTTCCAGGTAGGATCACACCCTCCTTTTATTCCTGGGTAGAATCCTGCCTTGTTTACATTGTACAGTCAAATCTGTGAAATCCGCCGATGTATAATCCGCAATCGTCTATTATCCGCACAACATGTTGGGATGTAAACAATGAAAATTGTCATTCTAACCATTAAACTTGGTATATATTTTTTCAGTTATCGATTTTCCAATGGATAAATATTTAAATGTAAATTTGATATAAATATTAAATTTCCTTGAGTAACAAAATTTTATCTTGGAGCAAGAAGTAATGAATGTTCATAGACTACAGAAAAACATTACTGACAATAAACCAAAACTGAAACTACCATCATGTTGTGTCAATGTGTAAAATTTGTGTTGTATATAATTAAAGTTAAATTTTCTTTAATCTTAGTTATTAAACATATTAAACCAATGTTGCATTGTGTTTTTCTTTTCCATTGTAATTATAATTTTTGTGCAGTTGTTCATAATTTATAGTCAGACTTTAAAAAATAAAATGTAAACAAAGGGATGATCTATAATCCGCAAAAATGTATAATCCACAAGACCCTTGGTCCCTGAATGTGTGGATTTCACAGAGTTGGCTGTACTTTACTTTTGAAAATTCTTTACCTATCTTTTCTTTTTAGAATGCTAGTATGGTATATCAGGAGTAAATCTCTGCTTTCCCTCCCGCCTTCTTTATTCCTCTGTGAAAATATCCTAATATGTCTAATTTTAGACATTGAGTGATTCATTACTTCCATTGAACAAGACATAAAAGATAACTAAGGGTCAATGATTCATTTTATTTTCTCTATTGAAATAGTATTAGATCAGACGTTCTGGCCTTCGACCACATGATAACTTACACAATTTCTGTTAAAAAAATTTAGAAGCAGCTTTAGAACTTTTATTTTTAGTTTTTGCAACATGTTTTGCCAAAACCAAGAAAAAGTTATCTGATGAAAAAAAAGTTTTAAAGAGCTTCTAAAGATCTTAGGAAAAGTGGGAGAAATTACCATAAATGTCGAAAACAAGGCAAAAAACTATTTTACAATAAAAATCGAGAGAGTAAATTTAATATTGCTATTTTTAATGCTTTTCATAGAGTAAAGTTATATAAATTACAAATGTTATTGTATTCTTAGAATTAAGGAAGACTTTAGTAACAATGGTTTCTTTAAGCAGCTGCCAGTAGGGCTGGGCGATGTCTAAAATGAAATATCGTGATAAATCGGCAGCTTTATATCACGATATTCCGATATATTGATATTGCGACATATGAACAAAAAAATATATGTACATTTATAATATATGTATAACTTCAATATACATTATATATTTTATTAAGGATTAAAATTAAAATATATATATATCATTCTCAAATAGATTAATAAAAAACTATGTATAAATAAGCAAATCTAAATAAATAAATGCTAAAAGAAACTAGTAGGATGTGTTAATGGCAAAAATTTCTTCTATTTCTATGTGTTATTACTTCAAAATTCGCTATCACAGAGGCAAAATTAAATAACAATCTATGTCCATCATGAATATTCTAAAGATATAGGTGCACTAAATTGTATGCAGCTAAAAGGAAATATAAGCATCGCATCTTTCAAACAAATCATTGAATTTCAGCACCAACCTTATTAGATGTCTGTATCCAAAATTCCTAATCTAAAAATCATAAAAGCAATACCTGTTGGACAGTATACACCCAAGCCTAAGAAGGATCTACTTATGTGAAACCGTAACAGAATAAGGTGTTTGATTAAAATTCGTGCATTAGTTTTTGAGATACAGATATCGCTAAAATTGTGGAAAATGCAGCATAGCAGTACCACCTATTGGACGATTAACACTAACACTTAATCAGCAACAAGTTATGTCAACGTCTGTCTGAATTTGAAATGTTATGAAAATACGTGCGATAATTCTTGAGAAAAAGCTATAGCGGAAATTTTGAAAAATACAGCATAACAGCGCCACTTATGGGCTATAAACACCAAACACTAATCAGTAAAATTTATGTCTACGTCTAAGTCTAACTGAATCTGAAGTTTGATAAATATTAGCGCATTAGTTCTTCAGACAGAGCTATTGCGAAAATCGTGAAAACTCAGCATAGTAGCTCCGTCTGTTGGGCCATTTACACCAAGAACTAATCAGCACCAATTTACAAGGTATTACTGAATTTGAAATCTGACAAAAATCTGTGCATTAGTTTTTGAGATAAAGTTATTGCGGATATTGTAAAAAATGCACCTGCCTGTCAAGTAATTTACACTAATTTATAACGAGATATAAAAGAATCTAAAATTTTGTTAAATTCCGTGAGCACCTACAAAATTTGTGTTACAAAGAGACAGACAAAGCTTTTTAAAAATAGTCAAATCGTGTTCTAGACTTTCTAAACATATAAATCGGTCGAAACCCGGATGATAAAATTTTCATGAATCCAATACTTTCTTCTTGTAAAGATAGTAGAAAGTAAAAGAACTAAAAAAAAAAAAAAAAAATCGTTAACAGAGAGAGAAAAATAATAGTTTGGTTAAAGTCAATTTTTGAATTGTTTATATTTTATAATTGTTAAATAATATTTATATTGCTGTTGTGCTGTTATGCTTAAAATTGTCTTACTATGCGTCGGAGTCCCCGACAAAAGCTCTTAGTTTATTTTATTTCATTTTTATATTCTCCATTTTTTTTAAAGAAAAATAAAACTCTGCATGATCTGCGAATCATAATCAAATGTGTTTCAAAATTTACCTTCCCCTTAATTTCGTTTTTCCATCGTCCATGTATGCTGTGTACATGAACCGCAATAATTAACTTTTTGGACTCCGGCGTCTCTTACACAAATTTTATTCGGTCGGCACCACTTTTATAAAAGAAGTTTCCTTCAAGTACACAATTTGAAAAATGCTAAGATTAAGTAAGGAAATTTTATTATCCTTTATTACAGGTGCCAAAAACAAATTTTGAAAGGAAAGATGGTGTCGCCACAGCGGTGACAACGCAGTGCAAAGGGTTAAATAACTTTATGCAATAGCGGATAAGGATTTTAATGAGTTACTGTCACTTTCAACTAATTTCTTGCTATTACATTTAAAAAATCCGTGAATGTGCTAGAAATTTTTGCATGAAATAATATTTTTTTGAGAACAGCCCTAAGAGTTTAACCTTAAAAATTCTGAATTAAAAAATATTTTTTTCTTAACCTTTAAGACTATCTCTTATGCTTGTTCTATCAGGGAACTTGGATGAGGATCTCCTGCGTTTCGACCAATGTCCGCTAAATGAAGAAAAAAAACTCCCCCCCCCCCCCACACACACACACATACACACCGAACAATTTACGTCTTTCCTCTTTTGATTGTCAGTACACAAACTTTAACTGCTTAATTTTTCTGCCCTGTTTGTTATTTTGAATTCTAGTGACATTAAATAAATATTGACATCTAAATATTCTCCCCCACTCCCCACAAACAAACAATGACAGAGGCAGTAAATACCAAATACTCACATATGTCAATTTTTAAAAGAAACTACGAGGAGAAAAAAAAATGAGCTTCAGAGAAGTAAAAATATCTGCATAAAAAAAGAACCTGGAATAAACATTTATATTGCTATGGAAATATTATTTCATTTGTCCAATTAAATCCACTGTTGCAAATAAAATGTAATATTTCATTTATTTATCTCCCTGATTCACATATTGTTCATTAACAACGAACAAATATTCATCCAAAACTGCTGAACCAGATTGAAGATAAAACAAAACAAACAATATCATTTGCTATCGGCAACTACATGAGAAAAACCAGCTGTATCATATTTATCGCCCGTCATCTGAACCTGAACACCGAAACTATCACTTTTTCCCCTTTTGAAAAACCGTTTACGCTGAGAGAAATCACAGCGTAATACCATGGTAATACCATGATAGTATCATACTTATCGAAAACTGAGGGTTCGGTTAATATCACGGTTGAAGCTGGGAGAATCTTGAGGAGTGATCATGGGTGAGACGTATCATGATGATCGAAACCGATTATTCGGTATTTAATGTCGTCATGGTTTAGGCAGGAATCATTATGGTTTAGGCAGGGATAAAATACTCCATTAGTATCATGGTCATCGTAATAACCTGCGGTTTAGAATGGTAGAATTTTGAGTACTCGAAGTTGAAAAAGCGCCGATTGCAGTTTAATGAAAAAGTATGATAATCGTGGTTTGCATCACGATTATGATAATCGTGGTTTGCATCACGATTATAATAATTGTGGTTTACATCACGATTACGATAATCGCGGTTTACATCACGATTACAAGAATCGTGATGTACCGTTGTATAGGATTTTTTGATATCGTCATCGCGATTTATAATTTATATCGGTTTTATCGATGTATCGCCCAGCCCTAGCTGCCAGACCCTCTTCCCTACCACTATATTGGTGTATGCACTTAATACAAGAATGCCCTTTTTATGAAATGATGTGCCCTTTTTTTAACAAAATTGCCCTTATTATGTAATGTGTACCCTCCCCTTTTTTATGTTCTAGAATGATCCCTGTGAGTAGTATAATTGAATAGTAGAAGAGTAAATGTCATATAGCAGATTTTGAGTGGTAATTTTCCAGAAAATCTAAAAATAAATTTCTGGTTCATCACAAATTACTTTTTTAGTGAAGATATCCTTATCATCACTGATAAGAAAGTGAAAAGAACTTAATCTGCTTTCCTGTGATGGAATTCTTGTGAACAAGATTAATTAATAGCTTTGTTTATGTGGCTAAATATCTGCCAATTAACAGATTAGTCACTGAACAGAAAAGTCACAGCTAAAGTTTGCTGAAGCTATAAAATTTCCCTACTGCTTAACAATTACACTGATCAGCATGCATTTTGATGATCATATAAATATATATTTTTCTGAAAGTGTTTTTTATGCTGATTTCAAAAATGTAAAGCATTTTTGCACACCACGTACACTTTTTTTACAAATATTATTTTTAATTAATTTTATTCTTAAATCATAAATTACTTTATAATAGTAATACTAGATGGCGCCACCAAATTTTTTAGGAATTGATTCCATATGTATATACATTACATTAATTTAAATAAATGAGAAACTGTATTTAGGAAGCTGAAATTATTTATTAATATGATTTAATAATAATAAAAAAAATTATTTATGTAAAATTAAAAAGAAAAAGCGAAATCCATAAATTTAATTTTGTAAAAAATATCTAAATTAATACTTGCTAGGTGGCAGCACCAAACAATGTTTGATCTAATGCATAGGTTTTAACAACAATAAATTTCTTTGTTTATTCACGTCTGTTTCTTTCGATTTGAAATATGTGATATATTTCACATCTTCTTTAATTGAATAATGGCTTCACGTAAATGTGTAAATGATACAGATATATTTTGTTACATTTGTGGAAATTATACTGTAGTAAAACAAAGGCAGGATATTACAGATTTTGTTAAAAATGCTTATTATGCTTATTTTGGTGTGAGACTGGGTGACCAAGATAAGACATGGGCCCCTCATAAAGTGTGTAGAACATGTGTTGAAGGATTACGACTTTGGTTGAAAGGCAAAAAGAAATGTATGCCTTTTGCTATTCCCATGGTATGGAGAGAACCTAGAAATCATCATGACGATTGTTATTTTTGCTTAGCTAATGTTCATGGGTATAGTTCGAAAAATAAAAAAGGAATTATATATCCTAACTTGCCTTCTGCAATAAGACCTATATTGCATAATGAAAGTCTTCCTGTTCCTTCTCCTCCAACCAATTTGGAAAGCATAAATGAACCAAATAATTCAGAAGATGATGAAAATCAAGAACAAGATGTCTATAAACTAGAAGTAAATGATAAAGCTCCAATTTTATTTAATCAGCATGAACTCAATGATTTGGTGCGCGATTTAAATTTGCCAAAAATAAAAGCTGAACTTCTTGGTTCTCGGCTTAAATTTAAGAACTTATTATTACCAGAGACACAATTCTCTTGGTACAGGCATCGTGAAAAAGAACTTGTTCCATACTTTTCTGAAAAGGATAATTTAGTATATTGCAATAACATAAAGGAAATAATGAATTTTTACGGTATCCTTTATAATGCATCAGAATGGAGATTTTTTATTGATTCCTCCAAGACAAGTTTAAAAGGGGTTTTGTTGCATAATGGAAACCAATATGCATCAATACCTATAGCCTACTCAGTTCATTTAAAGGAAACATATGAAAATCTTGAACTTTTGCTAGACCAGGTCAAATATAAAGATCATGAATGGTTGTTATGTGGTGATTTAAAAGTGATTGGAATGCTACTTGGACAACAATCAGGATACACAAAATTCCCATGTTTTCTGTGTGAGTGGGACAGCCGGGATAAAAAAAATCATTGGGAAAAGAAAGATTGGCCATCAAGAATATCATTATCCCCTGGAACAAAAAATGTAATTAAAGATCCCTTAGTCAATCCTAAAAATGTTTTGCTTCCACCTCTGCATATCAAATTAGGGATAATGAAACAATTTGTGAAAGCCCTAAATAAAGAAAATGAATGTTTTAAATATATTTGCAGCAAATTCCCTTCTATTACTGATGCTAAGCTTAAAGAAGGTATTTTTGTTGGGCCTCAGATACGAAAATTACTGACAGATAGTGAATTTGAAAAAACAATGAATGATTGTGAAAAGGAAGCATGGCTGAGCTTTAAATGTGTAGTGGAGAACTTTTTAGGAAATAAGAAAGACCCAAATTACAAAATTATAGTTGCAGATATGTTAGAAAAATTGAGATTACTTGGTTGCAACATGAGTATAAAAATACACTTTTTACATGCACATATCGAATTCTTTCCCGAAAATCTCGGAGCAGTGAGTGAGGAACACGGTGAAAGGTTTCACCAAGACATCAAAGATATGGAAAAACGGTACCAAGGCAAGTGGAATAAAAATATGATGGCAGATTACTGCTGGATGTTAAAGAGAGATCTTTGTGCTAGTGGACGAAAAGCAACTAAAAGGAATTTTTCTCAAACTAATTGATTTTTTTAATATTAATCAAATTTGTCCATATTTAAATATATTGTAAGTATAATTATTATGTCTATACTTTAATTTTTCATACATTAATTTTTTAATACATATCCTAGTCTGTATTAATTATTTACCTTTGAATAATAATTTTTTTTTATAAATTTATATAAGTGAAAGTTAAAAAATCATATGTTTTTATAAATTTACAAATTGTTAATTTGTAAAAAATCCTGACGTGATACGCAAATTTCGACTTTACTTTTGAAATCAGCTTAAAAAATTGATCTAAAATCACCTATTCATTTTTAATCATCAAAAAAAAAGTTTCAATATGCAGATCAGTGTTATCTATGCGAGAATGCATTTTCTTCTTTTCTCATGTTAGAGTTTTTATTTTTTACCGCAAATATGATTGAGAAAAGAGTAATTTTTTTTTTTTTTTTTTTGTTCATTTTACATTTATAAATAGGAAAATGTTTAAAATTAATATTATTAATAATGTTAAAAATAAGTTTTGACTTCACGTAACGTAACTTTTTCCCTAGAAACATCTAACTGAAGCTGCATTTACTGTTCTCCAATAAAATAACACAATTATTTTATAATTATTTGCATTTTCTTGTAATACAAATACTTTTATTTACCCTTCTTTCTTTTTCAAATAAAAAATGTCAAACAATCAGTTAAATGATACACAAATATAAAGACTGAAAGATACAAATTCAATGAGTTTTGCAAAACACATGAAATAGGAGCATGGTTTTGGAACAATCGGAATAGAAAACAACAGTCTTCTTAATCTAGCATTTGATGGGCAGCTACTATAACAGTGAAAACAACAGTGAAACAATGAACAAAACAATGAAAACAACAAGGAGATGAGATCGCCTGTGTGGCATACAGCAAATCAATAAAGGCCTGGAAACAACTGCTGTACATTGAAAAAGCAAAAGCTTAAATAAAAAATAAATATCAGGAATAAATTAAGTAATCAGAAGGTCAGTGTAGAGATTTTAGGTAAATTTCGTAAGAAATACTACCTATTGCAGTCGTTACCATGGTGCGACTTTTTAAAAATTTCTTCATAACTTTTCATTATATGAACCCAAGAACCCAAAACCACCCCGCCTGAAAAGTTTATATATATATATATGTATGTATGTACTAATTTTTGCCCGCATGATAAAAGTCACAATTATGCATGGATCGTCTTCAAACTCTCCAAACACATTGGGATGGCTAATATCTTGGTGGGGATTGCAAATGAGAAAAATTGCCCCAAGGCAGTAGAAATGGGGGAGGGTTAAAAATTTTGAATACCACCTTGACGCGATTCTGATAAAACCAGCTCTTACAGAAAAATGACAGGAAAATTAAAACAATTTTCGTTATAGCTGTTGCTAACAATTAAAAAAACCACAATAAAATTCTTACCACAACAATTACTTTTCTATTGCAAGATTTCCACATGAAAAATAAAAATCTATATATATTATGCTATTGTATCACCATACATATAAGGGGGTTACTGTAGGGGGGGGGGGGCTGTTCGGATGCCAAATGCCGCCAAGTTTGTCGCCAACATGGCAATATCTCTAATATTTCGCCAAATTCCCATAGACTTCCATTGTAAACCAATAGGAGGTTTACTTGCTTACAGAAAATCAACAAATTGAGAAATTTTAATTCAACAAAAACTAATATTGGTACTACTTGGTTATCCCGTCGACCAAAAATCTATCGCCAAACTATAAGATTAAATGCCAATAATGGCTGATCGTAAATGTCACATTCACTTGACTTAAGCAAGTTTAAGCATGTTTACATCTTCAAGTGATTTTTATTTCGACGTTTTATTTGTATTGTTATTAATGTTATACTAATTTATTTGTTCTTCCGTTATTTAAAATAAAAATGTAACTTTTAACTTCGAAATCTACCTGCACTTGTAGGCCGATCCGGCAGGGATTTTTTAATTAATCATATGAAATATAATTTTTTAGACAATATTTTTCTTTGGGCCCATTTTGTGGAAAATAAAAGTTTTTTTTGTTAAATGTATTATATTTTTTGTGAAAAGTAACATTTTGTAACGAAATGTGAAATCCAGTAACTGAAATTTGCACCAAACATTTATTAATAATAACTTCTTTTAAGGGGACTGGGATGTTAAATTCACCAACTTTATGTACCTTTTTCTCAGAAATGGTGAAAGATAGAGGTCTAGATTTTTTAGAGTAATTTGAATAACATGCTTTACGTATTTTAACAGACCATTTTCTTCCCAAGCGAAACTGAAAATTAAATATTAATTATTTATCGAAAGACATTTTTAAATAAGCATTTTTGGTAAGATTTCACTGCCTAAAGTAAATATTTCTCAACAAATCATTAAATCCCCATGTTAAAGTATGCAATATAACATAATATAAGTATTAAAACAAAATCTGAGTTCTTAAGTTTAATAGATATTGAAAAAAAGGAACACAAACGTGAAAAATCCAAGTTTTGAGAAAAAATCAATTAAAGATTTTAATGGCCATTAAGCTGTGAAATACTCTTAGAGAGAATGAATAATTCCAACACTTCTTTTTTATATATATAAACATGTGTCACACATCGTTGGAAAGATAAAAGTTTAAACAATGATATAAAAAAGTAAAAATCTATTTTTTTCCCAAATTTTGCTTACCTAGTCCCCTTAAGGCCTTTTGCTAAAGTTTTCATTTCTGGCAAACTTGTTTCCTTTGCAAATTACACATTTTTAAACCTAACAATATAAAAATAATTAATGAAAAGTATGTTTTTATGAAATAGAATTTTGGGAAGAGTCTGTTTTATTAAAAATAATTTTGGGAAGGGCCTGTTTTATTAAAAAATTTTTTGGGAAGGGCCTGTTTTATTAAAAAGAATTTTTGGAAGGGCCTGTTTTATTAAAAAGAATTTTGGGAAGGGCATGTTTTATTAAAAGGAATTTTGGGAAGGGTCATATTTAAGAATTTTGTGAAGGGGCCCTAAATAGACCCCAAATTTTGCCCTCTTTCACAAGTCAAGTTAGTGTATGCAAGATATTATTCTTAAGTCAGCCAACAGTACTCCACCTTCCTCCTCCAAATTTTTTAATGATATTTTCAGAGGTAGTACTTTTCGTGAAATTCCTAAAATTCCTGAAAAAGGGAAAAATGTCCTGAAATATGGTAACATGTCCTGAAATTCCTGAAATTTTGTAAGTTTTGTACTATAGCACTAACAGTCATTATATTTCCACAAATTTAACCGTGCAATACTTATTTATTTCCAGTGTCACTTCTCAATGTTAATTTAACATGGAAAAGCCTATGGAGATCATAACTTTTTCATTTTTTCTTCCCACCTTTTTGTCCCTGATGCCACTCATTTTGTATTCTTTACTAATTCTAATGATATTATAGATTTAAAATGTAAAAGCGTTTGCCTGACGTCAGGGTCAAAACGAATGGTAAAATGCCTTTGCATATGGGTAAATTATAACCCAGAGAGAAACATGGGCCAATTTTTTTTTACATTATTCAAATATTTTTCTTAATAATTCCAATTTTCACTTTTTTTCAGTGAAAATAAACGAACATTTTTCATAGAAAATGTAACATGTTTACTTCATTGTTGCAAAAATTTCAAAAGCCGTAATAATAATTTATTTATTTTTAGTTGAAAGATTTTCACGTGAAATATTAAATTGAGCTTTTTGGAAAAATTAAAAAGGGGAATATGGCGTCATAGTAGAAATAAAAAGGATATTTTCAGAATAAGTTTTTGCTTTGGTCAAGTTTATATTTTAATAAAAAGTTTCTAATGGATAGCTATTTTTATGCGGGTAGCGAACTTAGTGGGGGAATTACATAACTTAAATTTTAAAATGTATTTTTTTTTTTTTTTTTCCCGAGATGAGAAATTTTTATACCCCAAGTTAAACTTAGGTAATAATTTTCTGATGTGTTTACATCACCCCTTAGGAGAGAATAAGGTTTAAAAATTTAAGTAAAACTTTTATTTTTTACTGTATAACAGCTATAATATTGCTAAATATTAGCAGTAAGGATTCAACACAATTTACACTTGCATTCATAGCGTTCCTGAGTGGGAAGTAGGGTATCTAAATTTAAGTGAAGTTAATTTTTTATGTTTTGATTATAGATTTTTTACGTTCAGATTAGAAGTTTTTGTCCAAACTACCGCAACCTGCATTACTACAGTGGTGAAACATTTTGAATTACGCACTGGTAAACATCATCCCACATTGTGATGCAATACCGCATACATCAAAGCCTGATGATGATACTCTCTATTAATTTTGACATGCGTTCGTCTGAGTGCAGTAGTTATTAAAAAAACTTGACATATTAAACGAAAACTTAATTTGAATAACAAATAAAAAAAAAACAAAATTTATTTCCTACATTGTTTAAGCCCGAGAAGGAACAGATATTAAGTTATTTTATTCAATTAGCTCTACATTTAATGTTAAATTTTTGTAACAAATTAGTTAAGACAATTGAAGATTAAAAAATAAAAATAAAATTCATACAATATACTTAGAACACCCTAAAAAATTAGATTCCGTTCAAATGAAATCGAAATAAATCTTAGGCTTTTTTTAAAGTTTTGTATTTTGCATGCATCTTATCATTTTATGCACAATTGTCATAAAAATAATACAAAATCTGCAATACAAACATATTCAATTAAAAATGAAGAAGTCTAAGATTTATTTAGATTTCATTTGAACGGAATCTAATTTTTTAGGGTGTTTTAAGTATATTGTATGAATTTTATTTTTATCTTTTAATCTTCAATTGGCTTAACTAATTTGTTACAAAAATTTAACATTAAATGTAGCACTAATTGAATGAAATAACTTAATATCTGTTCCTTCTTGGGCTTAAACAATGTAGGAAATAAATTGTTTTTTTTATTTGTTATTCAAATTAAGTTTTTGTTTAATATATATATATATTATATATATATTTATTTTTTTATTTTTTTTTTGGGGGGGGGGGGGGGCGCAATTTTGCGAATCATTCATTTTTGAAAAAAATCCACACAATCTGTATTTTGGAATTAATAGGTTCATAGGAGAACCAGAAAATAGTGCAATATTTTGTCATCTAATGATGAAAAATTAACAAATTTCGTCAAGTGGTTGCAGAAAAAAAAAAAAATCGAGAATTTGTCAATCGGACAGGAAGGAAAATTGCGAATTTCGTTAATCGGTCATAAAAAAAAATTTGTGATAGTCTTCAATCTATCTCTAAAGAAATGGGAAATGTAGTCAATCATTCGCTGAAACTCGAAGACATGCCACTTTTTCATTTTTTGATGGATTTCCACTTTTTTTGCTTTTTTAAAAATCGATCAGTGGTTTCTGCAGAATCGTGAAAACAAAAAATTTGTGTTAATGTGCACTGCAAAAAAGACTGAGAATTTCATCAAACAGTCCAGCAAACGTTCGCCGAAAGAAATCATGAACTTCGGCAAACGATCTGAGAAAAGGAACACGAATTTCAGCAAACGATGATGGAAAGAAATTGCGAATTTTGGCAAACGATCACAGAAAAAATCTCAAATTTTTGCAAACAATGTCGGGGAAAAAAAATACTAATTTCGGCAAATGATCACAGAAAAAAAGCCTGAATTTCGGTAAATAATCAACGAAAAAAAAGTTAATTTCGGCAAATGATTGCAGAAAAAATCTAGTTTTGGCAAATGATTGAGGAAAAATACACAAATTCTGCAAAAGATTGGGGAAAAATACACAAATTCGGCAAATGATCGAAGAAAAAAAAATGCAAATTTTGGCAAACGATTGCGGGAAAAAAAATCTTGAATTTTGGCAGATGATCACTGGAAAAAATCTCGTATTTCTGGAAACGATCGTGGGAAAATATCCCGAATTTTGCAAAAGATTGCGAATTTTGTCAAATGATCCGAGAAAAAATCTTGAATTTCAGAAAGCGGATGCAGGAAAAAAAAAAAAAAAATCATGAATTTCAGCAACCTATAGAAGAAAAAAACAAGAATTTCTGTAAATGATTGCAGAAAAAATGAAAATTTCGACAAAAAATCGCAAGTTTCAACGAATGATTGCATAAAAAAGTAGTATGGCAGGTAAATGTGTCCTGAATTATTATCTAGGACCAGTACTACCCCTGTATTTTCATATTATTAATTTATAATAATAAGGATACTGCATGTATGAATATTAATTAAAGAAGGTAATGTAAATATAGTTTTAGTAATATGGTGTTGCAGTTTTAAATGTTAGCATTCAGAGACTGATTTATCAACTGAGGCATGCATTTAACAACTTGAGCATGCATATTTTTGGGCTCCATTTACAAAAAATTATCCAGAATATTTTTTTATACAAATTATTTTTTAAAATTCCATTTTGCCTTAAATAACTGGTGAATTGAGTTAGCTATATGGCCATGAACATGGTGTCTAAGTATAGTAAGACGAATGTACCTCATGATAAGATACACTACACTATTCACTAATAGCAAATTGCAAAGTTAAGCATTCCTAGTTTGAAAATGGTGCAAGATAAAAAAAAAAAAAAAATGTTTAGCAATTTGTAAATCGTCCTCAGTTTAGTATTAAATTACATTCTTGTAAAAATAACTTTATTAAAAGCCTTGAAATGTATTTTTTTTTTTTTTTACATACATCCAATCACTAGCTTAAATAATCTCTAATTGTATTGTATGCAGAATTGTGATATTATATCACAGATAAACATTTATTCATAATGCGAACACATCTAAGCAAAATACAGATTATTTTTAAAATAAAAAAGCAAATTAAGTATGCTTAGTTGATTTTCTTATTAAAATTATTCTTACATGTAAGACACCTTTTTATATTAAATGAAAGTCGCTTTATAACTTGTAAATTACTTTTTTTTCCGTATTTCATATCGTTTCAAGATATGCTTACTAGCTTCTAGCTACTGCTTACTAGCTACTATGCTTCAAGATACACTTACACTGCAGTTTATCTCTAGGTGGATATTGCAATGTATCTGGTACTGACAATTTTAAAGAAGTGACTCAGCAATGAGAATACGGTGGTATTATATTCTGTGTGTGCGTATACCTTCTCATTTTTTAAAATGAACTCAGTTTATCCTCTGTTTTTTTAATAAATCACATTTATTGCAATTTTAACCATAATTGCATGCATTTTCAAAAACAGGATGATGTCTTAGGTACTGAAAATTTTAAAGAAGTGACACAGCGATGGGAATATGATGGTATATGCTGTGTATACCTTCTCAATTTTTAAAATTAACTCCGTTTATCCCTTGTTTCTCAAATAAAGCTCTAATATTATACTCTTTAGGATATGCACTCTGCCTTTAGCGTTATACCCTGTGTGTTTTTGTGGTTCTTGTTAATATGACTGCTGCACTGGTGATACAGGCTTATTTTTTTAAATGTGTCTTATTTTATGATAACCATGAAAAATTGTGTTTTTTTTTTTTTTTTTTTTTCTGATTAGGTCTTCTTTTCAGAAAAACACAGTATGTTTGATAAAATTGAAAAATAAACTAATGATTTGATTATTCTTTTGTCAAAATTTTTTTCTTAATCAAGAATTATTTTATGTATTTCTTTATTTAATTTACTTTTTTAGTTGCAAAGTGGTGTATCATTATGGTTTCACATGTGATGTATATCAAGGCTCGAAAAAAGATCCTGACTATTCATTCAAAGTAAGCTTTTTCATTTGATGTTATTAAAATTGTTTGCTAAAGATTTAAGGTGTCGTACGCTGACTTTTAAATTTCCTTAATTTTATCTAAATGTAGATTCTAGTATATTTTATAAATAATCTTGATAAAATCTAAATTTATTTATTAATTTTATTTTATTTACTGTGTTTTTATCACAAAATTTATACTAACATAGTTTAAACACATTTTAACACATTCTTTAAATCAGAAGCCATTATAATGTATTTCTGCATTCATATTTTTCTTCTTTTATTGTTGTTTTACTTTTGTAATATTTTATATGCTTTTCATTTATTCTGGCAATTTCTCTTAACCCCCTGACTGCTGAGCAAAATTGTAAAGTTGTTTTCTCTGTATTTTTTAAAAAAAGATGATTTTTCTAGCATGATGTAAAAAATATAATTCCGTATGTAAATATAATCCTAGAGATATATATTCATTCCTCAATGTTTTAAAACTGCACTATATCTGTCGAATTATATTAATTTAAATAATGCTTCTATTTCAGTGAAACCTGCAGCTTAGTGAATGGATATATCTGTTCACGGCACTGAGAAGGTTAAGTTTTAAAATTTAAAGGTACATTGGTAACATAGTAACAGCTGATCTCTGAACCCATGTATTCCTGTTACAAGCTTACAGATATGTTTTCAGCTACTGTAACCTATTTCAGTAGTTATTTTAACATGTTGACCATTTCACGAGTCCAAATTGTCTCATGTGCAGGATGGAAATCGCACATGAGACCATACAGTGTCATGTGCAGATTATTATGGCATAAGATTGCCAAACCTGTGTACAACTCGCTGGTTAAAATTGCTGATTGTGAGAAGTCGAATGAATAAGGGATAGTTTGGGTGACTTTGAAAAAGTAATCAGTTTCAAGTTGGGAGAGCAACATATTAAGCATTTGTAGTTTACATGGTAATTAATTATTACTTTGTTCGAAAAAATCTATAATTTATCTAATAAAACTGGAATTCCTATTACTAATCTTCTTCAGACACTTTGGTGCTGCTTGTTTTGTCTGAATAATACCTCTTCTAAGTAAAATCTTTCATTTTTCCACTCGCCGGCCATTCATGAATTTGATTGGTCTGTCTGAAGTTGCTTTTTCTGTCCGCCTTCACATTGAAGTTGATGTTTCAATCCTCTTTTCCACTTGCTGGCCACTCATGAATTTGATTAGTCGGGTCTGAAGTTGTAATTTCAATCCGCTGACACTCTGGACTTGCTATTTCAATCTGCTCTCGCTCTGAACTTGTTTTTTTAATCCGACGTCCCTCCAGGGACGTTGCTTGCTGCTTCTCTTTTTCCCCACACAATTTGATTGGTCGATTCACTGACTGTTCATGTTCTCAACTGCTGACTGAGTTTATTTTTGAACTTTTGCTATTTTTAAAGATATTTACTGATTTTTATGGAACTTTTCTTCTATACTGGGAACATTTAAAGACTTTTGACATTTTTCTATTGTATGGTGCCTGAAATGGGCCTTTGTTTTTTGGGAGAGCAGGATAGCTGTTTACCTTTTCTGAGTCTTACTGATTTTCTGTTTTGAATGATTCTACAATTATTATTCTACTGTAAGTGTCGGCCTTCGACCCCAAGTACTTCGTAATTTGTCATTCCAAGTATCAGCATTTTTTGATATGAAATGAAGGAAAAAAGTTTTAAAGAACAGTATTTGATTTTTATTTTAGTTTCTAAAACTGTTTGTAGGAAAAAATGTATTATGATAAATTGTAAATAAAAGTATTGTAATAAGGAGTTTTTTATGACACTTCATTTCAGGCATTATTT
The DNA here is from genome assembly GCA_963932465.1 of Maratus speciosus. Taxonomy (NCBI): domain Eukaryota; kingdom Metazoa; phylum Arthropoda; class Arachnida; order Araneae; family Salticidae; genus Maratus; species Maratus speciosus. The sequence continues at coordinate 126,206,956 of OZ010797.1, forward strand.
CTGCTCGTGTAATGAATGACGTCTCATCTTTTTTAGCCCTTAAAGAAAAAAGATCAAGCTGTGTTTTCTTAACTTTTTATTAATATGAAATTTCTTTCCATGGTACAAATGTACCTTACTAAGCTAAAATACCTAATTCTTTAAAAATTCTCTAATATGTAACAATTCTTATAATACAGCAATACCTCGACTTACGTCAGCAATTTGTTCCAAGACTAGGGACGTAAGTCGAGGTACATTTAGGTAAGCAAAAAAGGATAAGTAATAAAAATTCTCCAAAATTTAATGAACATATTCTATCATATTTAGGCATTATGTTACATACATTTAACTAGCAAAAAAATGCATTTGCAATACAAGGATTTGGAATAAATCAGTAAATTGTTAAAGTACAATTTATTGTTCGTCTAGCTGTCCCATTCGAGTCTTTGAGGATGCGAAAAAAATTTTGCAATGAAGTTTGGACCAACAAATTTCTCTTTTTTACTTTTAGAAGCTTTTTGTAACAGCAGAATGAGTTCTCTAAGCTTTTTCTTCTGACTTTTTTAATTTTTTTGTCACTATCACTTGGCTGTCGCAGGAAAGTTTTCCTTCATAGAACCAAAAAAGTTTTTAAAAAATTCAAAGTGCGTCTTAAAGAAAAAAAATTTTCGAGGTCTGGCGACGTAAGTCGAAGGGATGTAAGTTGGGGTACTACTGTAATACTTAATCTAATAATACTTATATCATTCAGCAGATTTTTGGGCAAATACTTGTATTTGAAAACAGTTTCTAATTTTATATAACTACAATTAAATGGAGAATTAAATGTATTGTTATATATATATATATATATATATATATATATGACTTTTTGTGGTTTGGAGTAGTGGGTGGGTGGCGGGAGGCGATATCTTGATTTTTAAAACATCATAAATTGTTGACTATGGAAATGTCATTGTTCCTAGAAAATAACTCCAGGATTTTCTTTAAAAGTGAGTATGAACTAGGGATATTTGGTATTCAGCCATACTACTGAATATTTGGTTAGGCTGAACATCAAACTATTCGGTCTGCCAAATATTTGGTTTGCCTGAATATCAAACTATTCGGCCAAACCAAATACTTAAGAAAGCTCTTTAAAATATTTTTTTAAACCTCAAACAATCTCACACCTTCTACTTGTAACTGTCAATTAATAAAGATATTCAGAATATTTAGACAGAATCACCTTTTAAATAAAAGAGAATGATATAAATAAACTGTAAAATAAACCATCATAAACAATATTTTTTAAATAACTAAATAGAAGGAGAAAACTAGAAAACAACAAACCAGAAGACAGATGGCATGGCTCACAACATGCACATCAGGGTTAAATCAAGATTTTATGCATGCAATATACCCCTTCACCCGCAAAGACCAAAATTGAAAAATTGAAAAAAGAAAAGAAAAAAAAATACAATCAGCATATAACAAAATATCATACTACTATCTCTTACATGAGTCAAAATTATCCAAACCACCACTTACATCCAAAATTGAATTTAGCTCAGTTCGATAACTGCTATCCCTTATAAAATCACATGTTATTCTTTTCATAAAATTCCTTCAGTAATGTTGCATTAAACCTTGACCGAACCACTTTATAATATCGTCAAACATATCTTTAACTCCTGAACTTAGTCTTTCAATACGAATTAATCATTTTTAAAGACATTTCTTTTAACTGAAATATGGACATTTGATTCAAAATACAGTAACTTTAAAATTGTAAAATTAAAATCATTTCTTTTGTCAAATAACCTTGTAACCAAATTTTCACTCTCTATTTTCATATTTAGATCCAAAAAATTTATGTGTTTACAACCTGTGGAGGAGAGTTCTAACTTTAAAGCATTAGGGTAATCTGCAAAATCAAGATGTGTGATATCATTATTTAATTTAACTATTAAAACATCATCTGTATATCTATAGCTCAATATTTCCCTATTTAAATTGTTTCTTTCATATATATGTAAGTATATGTCAGCTAAAATTTAACTACAATTCCCTCCCTTTCCCCATTGGGATTCCACGTATCTGTTTAAACACTGTTCCCCTCATAGAGGAATTCTCTTGTACCACAAACTGAAACAAGTTCAGGAACCAATCTTTATCATTATCTTCATTGCTATTTTTATTATAAAAATCCACAATTTTTCTCTTTTAAATTCAGTAAGTCAGGTACTTTGACCCTGTTTTCTATTGCTGAAACTTTTGATTTCAAAAGTTCATAGTTATTTTTATTACCCTAATTTCCTGCCTATAATCCGCGGATTATACGTTAAAAAACATTATTTTTCTTTTAATGCGGATTATATGCAGCCGCGGGCTATCTGCGAGTTTTTTTCTTACGTTACCTTCTTAAATGTCAATAAATATAATTTTTTTAAATTGATGAAATTGATTTCATGAAATTGACACCTGCGGATCCTCATTATCTTCATTGCTATTTTTATTATAAAAATCCACAATTTTTCTCTTTTAAATTCAGTAAGTCAGGTACTTTGACCCTGTTTTCTATTGCTGAAACTTTTGATTTCAAAAGTTCATAGTTATTTTTATTACCCTAATTTCCTGCCTATAATCCGCGGATTATACGTTAAAAAACATTATTTTTCTTTTAATGCGGATTATATGCAGCCGCGGGCTATCTGCGAGTTTTTTTCTTACGTTACCTTCTTAAATGTCAATAAATATAATTTTTTAAGCACAAATATCTTTCTTAAGAATCAACAGATGGCGCTACCGGATTCATATTCACCGGGTGATGAGAATAATCGCTTTCGGTTTCTGATATTGATGGATTTAATTAAATTATTTTATTATTAAAAGTATCTGATTTTTTACGTCTATATAATACATTATTAAGTATTGTAGTATTAAGTGTTAAGTGTAGTGTTAAGTATTGTAGTAAGTAATTTTTAAATGAAGACGTTTGATTAAATTAAAACATCTTTTCATTTCATATGTTTTTTATTTATTTTTTTTATCAGGAAATATAATATTATTGTTTTCTGGTATAATGCTTGCTTGATTTTCAATATTTTTCTCATTGTTCATTAGATGGCGCCATCATTGCAGATGTTAAAAGCATATCATATAGGCTCATTAAGGCTGAATTATATTAGAATAAAAATAAGACAAAAAAACTAGTTTAAGGAATTTAGATTTCATTTAAAAATTTGTAATTAACTTATTTAATTATAATTTTTATTCTAAGTAGTAATGTAGTCCTTCCAAATTTATTTTTACTTGTGTGTACTTAATAGAATTGCAAATATCTTTGTTCTGAATTTTCTATTTATTTATTTATCAAGTGGCATCTTAAATACAAAGGTTAAAAATGAAAATATTTTACACTAGATTCAATATTTTTTCCCTTGTGGCTCAATGTAAATCCTGTGGATATTGTGAATCTTTTTTAAAGTGAAAATTTCACCTGCGGATTATACACCGCTGCGGATTATGCGATTTTTTCCCCCAAAATATCATGAAATTGACACCTGCGGATTATAGGCAGGAAATTAGGGTACTGTTAACTTTCATTTAAGAGCTTACCGTATATATATCATTAAGAGCTTACCATATACACATTGTTTTGCATATCAATGTTTGCGTTGTCCGCATATGTGATTATAAATTTTTCTTGAAGTTCTTTAATTGACTGTGCAAGTTTAGTATATTCCTACTGAGATATACTGTCATATATATTTTTATCCAGAGTCAGCATTGTAATGTTTTTATTTTTCTGTTTCAGATTTGGAAAAAGGGTACAGCACAATGCAAAGAATGTCCCAAGTGTAAAACAGCTATAGAAAAGAATGAAGGTTGTGATCACATGACTTGTATTACATGTAAAGCGCATTTCTGTTGGGTTTGCTGCCGGGAATTTCCTTCAGGTGTCGCTGTTTATAACCACATCCCTTTCTGTGATCAGTATCCGAAGTGGTGATAATCATTCGTAATTGTAGGACATTTTAAAAACAGTTGTATATAAAAAATAATAATAATAATAAAGCAAGAAAGCACGAAGTGATATGCAGTTGTTATATGATGCAATTTTAAGTCTGTTTTATGTCACATTTGTATTTTTTATATATGTTTTAATTTGTCTTGCATTGTTGCTTATTTTGTTGTAACTTTGGAGCTGCTTTCTGTCCCATTTGCTAAATTGTGTAATATTTTGAAGAATATGTGTGGATATTATGCTCCTATTAGCAACAGCAATATAATAGTCAAAGAACTAAAGAAAAAAAAGCTTTTTTGAGGATTTTGATAATTTTTTTTTAATAATCAGAAAAGAGCTTAATATCTTCTACTTTAGAAAAATAAATCTCAAATTTAATGTGTGACAATTACATTTTTTAAATTAAAAGCATTGTTTTTTAAATATGTCTGACCTTATCAATATAACATTTTATAAGATTGGAAGTATTAGAAATATTTTATGCACTAAACTATAAAATCCTACAAAATATATTATTAGATAATGAATAATATATTTATTACATGTGGATAGTAGTATTAGTAATATATTTTCTGAGATATAAATATATATATATATAAAAAAGGAGCGAGAAAAGGGCGAGAAGAAAATTACGCTTTTAATGTAAATGTTAAATTAAATTGCAGTTTCTGTGTAACTTTCTTTTTTTTTTTTTTTTTTTTTCTTCTAATTGCAGCTACTAATTTTTTAATACTTACACTTAAGAATGATATAAAGTAAACAAATATTCATTAAAAAAAAAATTCTCCCTTTGAATATGGCCATGTGTACCTAAAATTCTCTTATACATCATTACCACATAATGTATTGTGGAAGATATTTCTTAAACTTAACTAATCCTCTCTTTTATTTTATTCGGGAAGAAAGAGGGGGAGGGGAGGATCTTTATAAATGTAGACATTTTCAGTCTTATTTTTATTTAGCTGTATATATCATGGAATCCATAAATTGCAATATGTGTATTTCATTTTAAGCACTGCCATTGTGTATTTTGTTTGTTTGAGTGTTATGTAGTTGTTTGGTCTTTTAAAGGTGCCTAACATAATTGACTCAGCTTTATAAAATTGAAATGAGTAGGGGAGCTCTTTTTCTCATGGCAGAATGAATTAGTGTTTCAAAAAGCTTAATATGACAGCATTATAGAGCGGGATTCTTCATCTCTTCTTTTGATGTTATTAAATGTTAAATTAATTGTAATGCTAGCATTTTTAACTATCGATTCATTTTAATAAAGGATAATCTTACTCTCAAATAATTCAGGGGAGTACCTTTTATATTGAGGAAACTATGATGAAAATATCAGTTTTATTTGCTTAAAATTTGTTCAGACGTTTCTGGTGAAGTTGTGTAAAGATTCAATGATTATAAATATATGGAAAAGACTTTTACTGCATCCGTTTCTTTTTTAATTGTATCAGAGTTCCAAGCTCTAAATTAATTTTTTTCTCGGTTCTTTTTGGACATTTTGTTTCTTTTAAAATGCAACCTCAACAAATATCTCTGAAATGACATGTAATTTTTATTTTACATAATCAAATAAATTTATTCAGTAGGATTTTGTATGGATTTTGCAATAGAACAAATATGAAAAATGAAAAAAATATTAACATAAAGAAATGCGTGTTTTTTCGTTCAATTTTAGGATAGATGAGAATGTTTCATTTTTTTTTTCTCATAAGCTTCTGGATTTATAGAAAATCAATACCTAAAGTCATGAAGAGTACTCCCTACTCCTGTGAATATAAAAAAAAGAAAATTGTATAAAAATATTAAAAATTTAAATGTTTAAAAAAATTCTTAGTAGAAGAATATATACAGGGTGTCCATAATTAAACGACCCTACTTTAAAGTTGTCTATTGGTCAGAAAATTGTGAAATTTTGATGGACATAATGAAGAAATTGGAATTTGTTTGAGAGAAAAAAATGTAGTTCAAAATTTCACCACCAGGGGGCTTTAGTAATGAATTTTTAAACATTTTTAAATGTTTTTACGCTTTATTTTTCTCAGATTAAATAAGACAAATATACAGACCACCCACTGAAAAAAATAAAGCGTAAAAACTTTGAAAAATTATTGGTGTTCGAATTGAACGGACCGTACAAACTCTGAAAAAAAATCTGCCTACGACAGGTGCCATTTTTATCACAAAGTTCAGGCCTAGTATTCAGTGGGCGGTGACTAAATGTGCAATTTATTAAATAACGCCCTCTGGTGGCAAAATTTTAAACTGAATTTTTTTTTCGCTCAAATTCCCATTCTTTTATTATGTCCGACACAAAATTTCACAACTTTTTGACCAATAGTTTCGTATTTAGACAACTTTAAAGAAGGGTCGTTTAATTATGGACACCCTGTATATATATTTCAAAATTTAGTTGTTATATTTTTTGTCCTCAAAATTAGTTTGTTTCGCAATTTCAATTTCTGGTAAAAAAGGCATGAGAAAAAAAAAGAAGTTTCAAAGAGTATCAATTTCATTTAAAGTTCCATTTTTATGGTCCATTAAATTTGTTTTCATAAATAAATAAATTAAGTGAAACTTCAATCATTTGGATTAATGTGTTTGGTTCATTTGTGTGTAAATCTGAATAATTAGGACAATCATATTTTCTGCAGGTGTTTGTAAATACTGATGTAGATTTGTTCAGCTGAATAATTTGAAATTTTCAGTTAAACTTAAATTTTAATTTTGATTCAAAAACCAAAGGAAAAACTATTTCTAGAAAGTTAATGTTTACAAAGAGTATAATATAATTTTCTAAACATAACAAACATACACAGTTTGTGTGCACTTAATACATTTTTTCCCCTCCTGCCAATATTGATCTGGATAATTGAAATTTTGCTGTATTGTTTTCTTTTTCCCTTTTTATTTTAAAAACTATTTTTCTATGTTCTTAAAATAAACTCAATTGTTGATAATGCAGGTTGGTTCTAAAATATCTTACAAAAATGAAATTTCAAATCAGGTATACAGAAATGAACAAATATCGCGCAAGCTCGCAGTTCACTTATTAGTCAAAAATGCAAAGCGTCTCACTCAAAACTGAACCTGAATTTTCATTTTGAACTTTAATGCAAATAAAGACATTGTGACGAAATTTACCACAAACTGACTTCGCTGTGTGGAAAATGGACCTACATAACACAAAGTGCTAGAAGCACACTGTAATTCAATCAATGACACTATACATACTGTAAGCTGCATTCCATTGTATAAAATATATAGCTCAATGTTGCTTGGACATGGATAGTGATCAACATTTATCCTGATGTCATCGAATTTGGTACAAAGAAATGAATCTGTTAAAAATTTATTAAAATTGTGAATAAATATTTATGTTCAGTTTGTAGTCAGGCCCCTTTATTTTTAAGTAGTTGATTGTGACCTCATGTTCTTGTATGATTTTTATGTGTTACCACTTCCAATATTTGTCTTCATTTTTGTCAGATATTTTGGAATTGCTCTGTATATAATATGATATGAAGTGTCCTTTATGATATAAAAAGTGTCCTTACTTTGATATTTTTTTTTACATATTTTATAAATGAACTTAAAATGTTAATAAGAGTACTCGTGTATTTTCTTGGATGCACTTAAAATTTTGCTATGAATTAGCTACTTTTCTTGAGTAAAATGAAAGTTTGCCATAAAATTGTATTGCCACAAAAAATATTTTTCTTTTTAAATTTAAAAAAAGTAATTGAGTAAAGAAAGTCAGCTGAAGTTAATTTTAAATCATGTGCAGGGATGAAAATCTGTGGATCTGCAATTTTTTGTTTTTATATAAAATCCCTTTTTTCTGCCTTTAGTTTTTTTTTTTTTTTCCCCTTAGAAATTTTTTTTTTTTAACTTTCATCATTGGAATTTAATGGCAGGAAGCCAATGCCAACCACACTGATTTTGGCAGAATGCTCCTGATTTTCAGCCTACCCGTGTACTTCATTTGCAATATATTTCAAAAATGCTCTTGATTTTTGGCCTACCCGTGTACTTTATTTGCAATATATTTCTAAAATGCTGTTGATTTTCGGCCTACCCATGTACTTTATTTGCAATATATTTCTAGCTATTTTGTATTATTCTTAAGGAAATTTAATATTTCTCTATGATCTACCTTTTATTTCCTGTATGAATGTTATACGCACTTCGTTAAAATATTAAGAGCAAAAATAAGTAAAAAAAATAACTAATAGAACATTTCGTATATATATAATTTTTATAGTTATTTTTAATTTTTAGTGCAGTATGATGAAATAAGTTCAAAATTCATTACTAAACTTTTCACTTTGTTCTTCTTCAATCAGATTTCAGAAAGTGTGAAAAGTAAATTTCTATTGTCAGTTGTTTATTATTATTTAAAAATAATAATAATAAAAGTAAATAAAAATAATCTACTTTTTGTTTTCCTCTTTTTTTAAAACCTTTCTATGTTTTCAGTACTTGCTGTATTCTTCTCTGCATTTATAAATATTTTAAACACTGAAAATTATTCAAAATACAAAGCAGAAAAGGAATAATCTGTAAATTTATCAAATAAATTTTTATAGTTACATTAATATTTTGGAAACAGACAGATTTGCTTGTTAATTTCGATTATTTTGGTCTTTTGTACAACACAATAAAGTGTGCATTGGTTATGTAAAGCAATGGTTTGCTGATATAGTTATTAGCATGGCAAAATTTGCAGAGTCCAGGAAAGGACACAAGTAATGTTATTATATTAATATGTTAGACTATAGACTCATTATAGTCTCAGTATTATCTTTTTAATATACAGAAAGGTGAAATTTATTGAAAATTAGAAATTAAAAAATAATTTACAGTCGGACCCGCTTAAGACACCCATATGGTTAATACACTAATTTTTTCCGGTCCATTGAAAGTCACCCATAAGGCCAATACAAAAGTATCACATTTAATATGTGAACATTTATTGTGCAATCCTGTTTAATATGTGATAGATTGTCAATCCATTGAGGCAAAAAATCACACTTAAGATGCGAACTCCATAGATCGAGATGCGATCTCTTTCTCTTCTTTACTGATGCCAATTTAGTATGGGATTTTAACCACAGTTTCTGAATAGTAATAGTTGCTTCATTTGAAATAGTGGTAGATATTTGAATGCTCCTTGCATTCTTTATCTCTCGCTTCGTGTATGTTTTTACTGTAATAGAAAAAAGATATACGAATTCAGGATGATCAGATATGTCCTAAAAATTATGATTAGAGATGATTATACCTGTTGTATCAATAAGATTTTAAATGTGTGTTATATCACTACTATGTTTTATAATGCATGTTATAGCAAAACAATTTGTGAAGATTTAATAAATATGACTGCAGTAGTATAATTCTTTTAAGATTTTCTATTAAACCGGGAGCTGGCTGCACAGACAATCACCTCATCGAGTTCATGGCTGAAATTCCAGAATTAGTTAAAACTCGATTATCATATAAAAACGCAGTCAGTCTGCTAAGTCATATCTTGGTGGAAAACACCTGAAAACCCGATTTTAGCGATTGACTCGTAGGTTTACCATTGTGTTTTCCTGCTCTTAGTCCTCCATGTTTTCATACTTTTGGGTGCAGGAAAGTATAATGGTAAACCTACGAGTCAACTGCTAAAATTGGGTTTTTAGGTGTTTTCCACAAAGATGCAGGGTTCGCACAGACTCCTTAGACTCCTTGGAAACTCCTTAGAAATGAAAACATTCCCAAGTAGTACTTAGAACTACTTAGATAAGCAAACCACTCCTTAGAAACTCCTTAAATTGTATTGCGACTTCGGACGCAAGCGATATTGCAGCCGAGGAAAAAAAAAAATCGTGATTGTAAAACGCACGATAAATCATTTATGCAATGCATTGATTGGTTAGGATAGTCTCCACTAAGTCCGTTTCTCAATTATTAGGTCCGTAAAGTCCGTTTTTCGATACTGGTGACCGATCTTTATTTTAAATTTTATCGATGTTTGGCATTTAGCCAAGAATCTCGGAAAAATCGCGTTTTTCGCAAATATCTCCCCAAAAATACCGTCAAATTTCGTCAATCGATCGCGTAAAAAATTCGTAAATTTTGTCAAAGGATCGTGAAAAAACGCGAATTTCTCCAACAGATCGCGGAAATACTCGAATTTCTTCAAAGGATTGCAAAAAATAAGCGAATTTCTTAAAAGACGGCCAAAAAACGCGAATTTCCTTAAAAGATCGTGAAAAAAGCGGATTTCCTCAAAAGATCGCAAAAACGTGAATTTCCTCAAAAGATCGCGAAAAAATGCGAATTTCCTAGAAAGATCGCGAAAAAAACGCGAATTTCCCCCAGAAGATCGCGAAAAAACGCGAATTTCCACCTGAAGGTCGCGTAACACACGCGAATTTCCCCCAAAAGATCGCGAAAAAACCGCGAATTTTAACAGAAGATCGAGAAAAAAAACCGCGAATTTTCCCAAAAGATCGCGAAAAAACGCGAATTATTTTCACAGAAGATCGCGTAACACACGCGAATTTCGTCTAAGGATAAAAACACGCGAATTTCTTCAAAGGATCGCAAAAAGCACGCGGTTTCCATCAAAAGATCGCGAAAAAGCACGAATTTTCCCAGAAGATCGCGTAACATACACGAATTTCCTCAAAAAATCGTGAAACACACGCGAATTTCCTCAAAAAATCGTGAAACACACGCGAATTTCCTCAAAAAATTGCGAAAAACACGCGAATTTCCTCAAAAAATTGCGAAAAACACGCGAATTTCCTCAAAGGATCGCGAAAAACACGCGAGTTTGTCAAATGATCCCGAAAAACACGCGATTTCCATCAAAAGATCGCGAAAAAAACGTCAGTTTCGTCAAACGATCGAAATAAAACGTGAATTCCATTAAAAGATCGCGAAAAAACGCGAATTTCTCCCAGAAGATCGCGTAACACACGCGAAATTCCTCAAAAAATCGTGAAATACACGCGAATTTCCTCAAAAAATGGCGAAAAACACGCGAATTTCCTCAAAGGATCGCGAAAAACAGGCAAATTTCGTCAAATTATCCCGAAAAACACGCGGTTTTTATCAAAAGAACGCGAAAAAACGTCAGTTTCGTCAAACGATCAATAAAACGTGAATTCCATTAAAAGTTCGCGAAAAAACGCGAATTTCTTCCAGAAGATCGCGAAAAAACGCGAATTTCTCCCAGAAGATCGCGAAAAAACGCGAATTTCTCCCAGAAGATCGCGAAAAAACGCGAATTTCTCCCAGAAGATCGCGAAAAAACGCGAATTTCTCCCAGAAGATCGCGAAAAAAACGCGAATTTCTCCCAGAAGATCGCGAAAAAACGCGAATTTCTCCCAGAAGATCGCGAAAAAAACGCGAATTTCTCCCAGAAGATCGCGAAACACACGCCATTTTCGTTAAAAGATCGCGCAAAATCCGCAGTTTCCATCAATAGATCACGAAAAAAACGTCAGTTTCATCAAACGATCGAAATAAAACGTGAATTCCATTAAAAGATCGCGAAAAAACGCAAATTCCCCCCCCCCCCCAGAAAATCGCGAAAAAGACACGAATTTACCACCAGAAAATCGTGAACTTCCCCCAGAAAATTGCCAAAAAATACGCGAATTTTCTCAAAAGATCGCGAATTTCGTCAAAGGATCGCGAAAAACACTCCAATTTCGTTAAAAGATCGCGCAAAATCCGCAGTTTCCATCAATAGATCACGAAAAAAACGTCAGTTTCATCAAACGATCGAAATAAAATGTGAATTCCATTAAAAGATCGCGAAAAAACGCAAATTCCCCCCCCCCCCCCCCCCCCAGAAAATCGCGAAAAAGACACGAATTTCCCACCAGAAAATCGTGAACTTCCCCCAGAAAATTGCCAAAAAATACGCGAATTTTCTCAAAAGATCGCGAATTTCGTCAAAGGATCGCGAAAAACATGCGGTTTCCATCAAAAGATCGCGAGAAAATCGTCAGTTCATCAAACGATTGAAATAAAACGCGAATTCCATTAAAAGAACGCGAATTTCTCCCAGAAGACCGCGAAAAACACGCGAATTTCCTTAAAGGATCGCGAGAAACATGCGAATTTCATCATATAATCGCGAAAAAAAATACGAATTTCGTCAAAGCTTCACCTTCAAAGGTATTGATTACCGCTGTTCTAAAAGAATAAATTCAAAACTTCTTATATTTTTCCTTGTATGTTGCGTTTAGCATTCTTTTTTTTTTTTTTTACCTTTTAAAATTTTCTTTAAGATGTATCATGTATATGATATACATAAGTGTTTGGGATTTGACTAATCTCTGTTTATATGACCATTGGTCGCTGCATAAAAAAGTTGATTGTCTATTTTGTATTTAATCTTACGAAATCAGTAAGCAATATATTGTGAATACTGTTCAATTTCATCACTAACAATTAGATTCTAATAGAGTAAAATTTGATTTGTCTCCAAATTGGGCATTAAAAATTGGAGTGTGCATACCACATAACAATGCAGTGCATAAAAGCAACACCAACAAAAAAAAAAAAAAAAAAAATGGCAAATCCTTAAAATTTTTTGGACTCCTTGGATTTTTTCGGTACTCCTTGGATATTTTCTTCCCAACTCTGTATGAACCCTGAAGATGTGACTTGGCAGACCAATTGCGTTTTAATATGCAAATCGAGTTTTAACTAATTCTGGGATTTCAGCTGTGAACTTGATGAGGTGATTGTCTGTTCTGCCAGATCCCGGTCTGTATGTTTTGTTTACTTTTTGTTATGCTATCAATATTTTATACACAAAGATTAATAAGGATAGATTTTTCTAGTTATATTAAAATTGAATGACAGATTATAATGGCTGTCATTATCACAAGGGTTGCTTGTGCTCCACAGATTTTTTTTTTTTTTTGTGTGTGTGTGTGTCTGTGTGTGTGTATAAGTCTAGCAGGAAAATAATTTTGTTTTATTTTTGGTTGTAACCAGTGGTGGGATTCAGCCGGTTTGCACCGGTAGAACCGGTTGTTAAAACAATACTTCAAATGCAAAAATCGCATTTACATTAATTTACTTTCTTTAAATGTTTATCTGCACAACAGCGTTTTCTAAACATAACACTGTGACATGTACTGATTTACTTCACTCAATAAAATGATATTTCATTTGCAAAAGGTATATATTTTTTCTTCATCAGTCCTGTAAGAAGCAAATTAAAATTTGAAGAATTTTCGGATCCAAATCGGCAGCATAGGCTAACCTTAGTTATATAGCATACTTATTCAACCTTTACAATAAAAACTTATATTCGAATAAGAAGTTTTTCTTACTTTTTTATTAAATTTTAAATTTATTTCTATAGTACCTTGCTAACTTTATATACTTCATTCTTTCAAAATTTTCTAATATGTCTTGAAAATGCCTTTTATAGAAATTTTTAAAGATCTGATAAAATTTCCATGAAATAGACAGTCAATGTGGTGACTATTCCCCTTATGTGCTATTCTAGAGCTATTTTAATGCATGTATTATTTGGTGTATCTTTCTAAACAGTCTCTGAATAGTGCTTGAATTTTATTTGTTCTCAACTGTATGAACCATGTTTTATTGTGAATGTATGTTAAGAAAGAAGCACACATCCAATAATGTTCGAGTAAAAAAAAAAAATGAAAGTGAAGACACTTATCAAGAAGCTATGTGTAAATATTTCATATAACACAAATTATTTAATATTTTAAAACTCTTTTCTATCTTCATAATATAGTTTCTTTTTCATCCTTTAATGTTTTATTTAAATGTTAACTATATGAAACTATATACTACCTTTTTGAACTTTTCAGCATCACAAAGTTATTTTCAGTACATAATATCCAAAATAATTCAAATTTATTTTTGCTTGTTTCATTCAAAAATGTATAGTGTGCTGATACTTTTCATCGCAATTATTATATCAAAGATTTTTAAAACATGCTGTATGTTTTTAAATTGAGCTGAATTTTATTAGTGATATTATAAAATTTCCTGCTATATCTTCTTCGTATGTACATTATTATTACTGCAAAAAATACTTTTTGAGTCACTTGGGACTAATTTTAGACTGGACTACTATATGACATTGATGAGTATCTCTGTGAAATTTGCGACTTTGGCGACAAAAACCTAACATAAAACATGCATTAAAAAAAATCCTGAAATCAAGCACCAACCACTCACAAGAGTCGATTTATCGCGATTAGCTTGGAAGAAATTACTAGTATCTATCACCAAAGCAAGGATGCAAATAGAAATGTTTGACATTCAGTGAATTAGTATTCTCACGAGATCAGAGACTTCAGGAATATCTGAGCTCTTCCTACAGTATATTTTCTTATTGTATTATAGTCTGTTTTGATGCATTTTCTGATAGAAATTTTGATCAGGGTTTCATGATTGCCAAATATTTATTAAATAAATTAAGTCTTGTTATAGAGAAACATATTTCAAAAACTTTTTTCACTATACAAAAAAAAAAAAAAAAAAAAATCAAAAGTTTTTAGCAATGTTCTTATTGGAAAGTGTTTCATAATCTATGCGTGATACTTCAGTTTTCTTTCATGTTTATACATAAAAAATCATTCTGGCAGCGAACCGGTTGTTAAATTATTTGAATTCCACCACTGGTTGTAACATATTAATCAACAATAAAGCCATGATTGAATCCATATTTATTTTCAGTCGGTCCTTTAAAAAGAATCAATTAGCTAAAGTTGAATACAGTTAAATTTTAATCAAAGTATACATAAAAAAGACTATTTTTGACCGTAAACATATAAACTTAAGCTTTAAAGTTCATTTCGACGATTAAATGTGTAAATAAGCCCAGTTCCTGCAACATTATACAAATCACGTTTTATACACGATCCCGCTTAATGTATGACTTTTGTCCACCCCCTTGAAATGTGTCTTAACCAAGTTCGACTGTATTATGAAACTGTTGCTTATTGCAATTCACATGTGCATATGGTCTTAACACTGTCAGAGCTTCTACTTGAAAGTAATTTGTAATTCTGTATGTTACTTAAAAAGATTGTTAAACTTCTATTTTCTTGAAGAATCTGTGTTTACTTTTCACTTAAAATAAAAATATCAAATTCTTATTGGCAAATTTTGATTTTTTTTTTATATCAAATTTTTCATTTTTATTTTAGTATGTAATAAATTTATATTTTGAAAATATTTGACTTGCTTGTTGATAATATCATGCGGCTATTAAGAAAATCAATTACTATGAACCAGTGTTTTCCAACTTGTGGTTTGAAGCTTGTGTTTTTACATGTGATCTGGGTGATTCAAAATTATATGTAATGGCAATATTAGTTCTTAAACCATTGATGGCAGAAACATACTTTTAGTTGCAAAAAGAATATAGCTTTTGTTTTACAACAGACTATATACATATTAAAATACAAAATTCAATTTTTTTATGTTGCCCTTATTTCCTGCAAGTTATATGTATTTAGAAAAATGTTGCATTCCTTCTAAGATGGAAAAAAAAAAAAAATCAGTCTGTGAGAAAAACGTTCATTTAAAAATCATTTATATAATCAAAAATACTTTTCTTGTTATGTTGACATCCCCTTTTTGTTGAAATACGGGTTTGAATATTATGCGTTTTTTATCTTGTTATAAGAAATAATGAATATGGAAGATTTCTTTTAATTGACACAATATCTCGAAAATTTACGAATTATTATTTTTGGCATGTTCTATTGTTGTCATAGAAACACTGCTCCTTTTGAAAACAGCATTCTCAATCATAGTTGCTTCAAATTAAAAAAAAAATCTATGAAAATAAGTAAGAATAGCTGAATGAAAGTAATTCTTTTGAGATGCTATCTCTGTTTTTTTTTTTTTTTTTTTTTTTTTTTTTTTCATTTTATAAATATCTCTTGATAACTTTGAAACAAATGCTAAGTAAATCTTAGCAAATATTTCACTTGGAGACAAAGAATTTTTCTTTCCTAGAAGTGGGGTAAAAAATTTCTTAATGTAACTTATTGGAAATAAGGGACATATCCAAAATTAAGTTTTGTATTTTAATATGCATGCAGCCCTTATATAAAAAAAATGTCATATTTGAAAACTATACTTGATTTGTATACTTTTTGTAATTGGGAGTATGTTTCTATTTTAAGCATAATATAAATTAGAAACTAAAACATATTGCACTTAACAGAAAAACTTAACAATATTCTAAAAATGCATTTTTCACTTTTCCTTTTATTTTTTTCACTTAGAACAAAATTGAAGATTCAACTAATTGAAAACAAAAACAATTTGCTTTAAGCACTTATTTAAATATATATATATGGGATTCAGTATCAAGAAATCATAAATTTATTATACAAAATATATTTGTTTTAATTGAAGAATTTTAACATAAATGCAAGCTTGTCTTATTTTTTATTCCCTAACATTTTGTACAGTTTAGGCTCAACTAAACCAAAAATCAGAAAAGATTCTTTTCTAATGAAGCTGTATATAACTGATTATCTAAATTAGCCAGTTTATCTTTCAATGGGTGATCTGAATTAATTGTCTCACATAATTATTAGTTCTACATTTAAAAATAAAATCTTCAAACATAAAGCTTAGAAAAAATATTTGTTTTCATCTTTGGCTAAAAAAGTCATTGCCAGAGTTCTTTATCTACAGAATGACCCAGTCAATAACAGTTAAAAATTTCATTTACAATTGTTTTGATGGAAAATATCAAAATTATCTTGCACCGTAATATTTTGAAAAATAAATATTAAATATACATAATATTAAATATCTTGATATTTTGAAAATAAATATCAAGTATATGAAAATATAAAAAAACTTGATATTTTATAGATATACCAGGTGTTTCAAAAATTCGGTGCGAAAGTAAAATGCGATAAAAAATATATATATAAGTATGGGTCGGAAAGACATGCTGTTTGCAGATAAATATTCAGCATGGTACAGTATTTTGTATGACACACACACAAAAAAATCTAAATCTCGACAATAGAGGGCGCTACTGCAGATAATTCCATATTCCTCACACAATACAAGATTTGGATACAAAAAAAGTGTACATGTTGTGTGAGATTTGCTGTAATGACCTCTATTGTCGAGATTTTTAATTTTTTTGTTGTTGTGTGTGTGTAATGTTACAGTGTGTACAATTTAGACTCAACTAAGACAAAATCAGAAAAAACTCTTTTCTAATGAAGCTATATATAACTGATTATCTAAATAAACCAGTTTATCTTTCAATGGCTGGTCTGAATAAATTGTCTTGCATAATTAATTTTTACATTTAATAAAATAGGTCATAGAAGATCATACAAAATCTCGTACCATATTGAATATTTATCTGCAAACCACATGTCTCTCCAATCCATATATTTTTTTATCGCTTTTTACTTTCACACTGAACTTTTGAAACACTCTGTATATCAAGATATATATCAACAAACCCTAATCATCAATTTAATTTTTAATAAAATAATAATAATAAAGTCCTTCAGGAATAGGGATTCTTATTTAAACATTGGTAATGGAAAAATCTTGTCCCTTTTTTCATATTTTTTAAACATTGTGGTGATATTTCTGTGAGGCAGTCCAATGAAAATCTTTAAGCTTTGGCAACTATTCTACATTTAAGCAGAGGTCAACGCAGGTTTTTATTTTTCTTAAAGCCCATTTTGTGAAAAATAAAAATTATTTTCGTGAAATTTATTATATTTTTATGAAAGTTACAAGAGATGAAATCAAATTACTTGAATTCGAATGAAGCATTTATAAATGATCTATATAAGTCCTTCTTCTAAAGTTTTTCTTTCTGGTGAACTTGTTTTGTTTGCAAATTATGTATTTTTAAAACCTAACAAAAAAAAAAAAAAAAAAAAAAAAAAAAAAAAATTATTCAAGACATGTTTTTATTGAAAGGAATTTTGTGAAGGGGTCCATATATCTAAGATAATTTTTTGAGAGTATCCTAAGTTTTGCTTGTATCAAACCCTGATTTAAGGAAAGTTTTTTAGGATTAGAAAGCACTATTTTTTTAATCATTTAATGACAAATCTGTTTTAATTGCAATCTGTCGGTCTGGTGTTTTTGAAGAAAACTATTGCTTACAAATAAAACAGTACAAATTCAATTCTACAATCAAACCTTACTGAGTTTATGATACTTTGAATTTTATGAAACTTCAGCCTTTTTCTAGGACTATAAATGCATTTTTTTTTTCATTGTTAGTTCAAAAAAACATTAGGTCATAGAAGAATGGATTTTTTTACTGCTTTACTTGTAATAAGAATTTTTTTCTAAAAATAATTTAACTTTTAAGAAAACAACTACAGTAAAACCTCTCTAAAGCGACCACATTCCATTACAATAAAAATCGGTCACTTCGAGAGGTGGTCTCTTAATGGAGGTCATGTTTAAATCTAGATTTTAATTGTTAAAAAAGAAAGTCACAATTAATGTTACTAAGATTTATTTTTCACATTAGGAAAAAATATAAAAATTTAAGTATTAAAGCATAAGTTAATTACTGCAGAGTTTAAACAATGAATACATTAACGTTTGCTTTGATTTTACGGTTTTATATTTTATAACTTTTATTTCCAAGTCCTTCTGAAGTTCTGTAAATAAATACATTTTCTTTTGGACTTGAACAAATAATGACGATTTCATTAATTCATCTATTTCTTTGAGAGTTTCCTGGCAGAATAGGACAGGGGAGTTTGTTGACAAATTAAGAATGACGGCAATAAAGTTAAATTCATTGCCTAAAAAGGCACAAAGGGGTTTAAATACTTAAAAGTTACCGTAATTAAAAAAAAACTAAACTTAGTTTAGAAGTTTGATGAATAATGTGCTCTCTGGAATTATTTTTCTAATAAAACCTTCTTCAAGCGATCAGGAAAAAACGGAATTTGTTTCATTTTCTTCAAAGAAATGGTTCACTCATGGAGGGAGTTCAACTGGGATGGTCTCTGAATAGAGGTAAAATGAGTATTGAGCCTATGGGAATAAATTTCGTTCCATGAAAAAATGGTCGTTCAAGGAGGTGGTCGCGCAGGGAGGTTTCACTGTATTAAACAAAAACCTAATTTGAAGAACAAATTAAAAAAACAAAATTTATTTCCTACGTTGTTTAAGCCAGAGAAGGTGGACAGATATTAAGATATTTCATTCAATTCGTTCTACATTTAATGTTAAATTTTTGCAACAAATAAGTTAAATCAATTGAACATTAAAAAATAAAATTCATACAACTTGATACCCTAAACACCCTAAAAACTTAGATTCCGTTAAAATGAAATCGAAATAAATTTTAAACTTTTTCCATTTTTAAGTTGTAAATATTTGTATTGCAGATTTTGTAATATGTTTATGACGATTGTACATAAAATGATAAGATACATACAAAATGGAAAACTTAAAAAAAGTCTAAGATTTATTTCGATTTCATTTGAACAGAATCTAAATTTTTAGGGTGTTTAAAGTATCATGTTGTATAAATTTTATTTTTATTTTTTAATGTTCAATTTGTTTAACTTATTTGTTACAAAAATTTAACATTAAATGTAGAACGAATTGGATGAAATGTATTAATATCTGTCCCTTCTCATGCTTAGACAACGTAGGAAATAAATTTTGTTTTTTTAATTTGTTCTTCAAATTAGGTTTTTGTTTAATATGTCGACCTTTTTTTTAATAACTACTGCATTCAGGCGAACACATTTCAAAATTAATGGAGGGTACCATCATCAGGCTTTGATTCACACGGTATGGTATCACAATTTATGATGCAATTTACCTGTGTATAATTCAAAATATTTCACAAGTGCAGTAATGCAAGTTGTTGTACTTTGGGGGAAAAACTTCCAATCTGAACATAAAAAATGTGTTTGAAAATGTCATTTTTATTTCTACTATGATGCCATATTCAACTTCTTGTTCAAACAAAAAAAATCAGTTTCATTTTTCATGTGAAAATCATTCAACTAAAAATAGACAAATTATTATTACGGCTTTTTAATTATTGGCAACAATGAAGAAAAAATGTTAAATTTTATTGAAGAAATGTGCGTTGATTCTCAATGAAAAAAGCTAAATTTGGAATTAAGAAAAATATTTGAATAATGTAAATAAAAATTAGCCCATGTTATTCTCTGGGTTATAATTCACCCATATGCAAAGGCATTTTATGATGCATTTTGAAACTGGCGTCAGGCAAACATTTTCGCACTTTAAATTTATTATATTTTTAGAATTAGAAAAGAATAAACAATGAGTGGCATCAGGGACAAAAAGGTGGGAAGAAAAATCAAAAAAGTTATGAGCTCCATAGTCTTTTCTGTTTTAATTTAACATTGAGAAGTGACACTGGAAATAAATAAGTATTGCGCTGCCGCGCAATACTTAAATTTTGACGTAGTATAGTTTTCACTACAAAAAGCTTATTAGTTTATAAAAGTAAATGATGTAAGCATAATCAAATAATACATAGCAATAAGATAAACATACATATTTAAATCTATAAATCCAAATGCACATTATTCGCTTAATATATTTATTTTTCTGAAACAGTGATATAATTGTTGTTTGTTTCAAAACTTTAGTTTTATACTTGGAAATTTTATCGTGCAAGTTATGCAAAAATGTAATTTCTGATCAGAAATGAAAGACTGTTTTGATAAAAAGTTAATATATATTTTTTAATTATTGTTTAATTTACAGTTCAGAGAGAATCAAAGATTAAACTGAAAATTGTCATCTATAAATGAAGGGAAAACAAATTAATTTTCTGTAAAAAGGGAAATATCAAATTTCTTAAAAATGACAATGTTTAGATCCAAATATGTAATGTATTTTATAGGTCTGTTAATTAACGAGACTTGACTGTATTGCATTTACATCAGAACAAAGGAAAATATGTAAAATTTGAAGTAAATTTCTAAATTGTTAAATTTTTTAACACAATATAAAAACTAGGCTAAATTTTATAGTATTAATAAAGTTATGATAACTAAAATTATTTAATGTTTCGGTCTTTTTACAATAGATTTCAGCTGAAGATTTTTATTGAGTACAACATATAAAATTTTTACAGTAGTTAATTTCGACAGAAGATATCTAGAGCAAAATGTTAAACTTTCAACTAATTCAAAAAATAAAAATTATAGAATAATATGGAAAACGATACGATATCTTCAGTTTTTCAATTTCACTTTCTGAAAAACTTAATATCATGTTTCCAGGTATACATTATACAGCTGTATAATGTATTAAAGTTTTCTTCTTAAAATATTAATACTTAAATATATGTAAGTAATAATACAGCAGACTCCCTAAAATCCACACATCATAATAGATATAAACAATAAAACTTTCAGTTCAGATGTAAGAACAAAATTACAGAATTTTTTAGTTTTATATCATTCTGCATGTATTTTAATAAGTAATTCTCGATAATATATCTGAACTTGTAATTTTTCAGGAAGGAAGTATAAATTTATTTCTGAAAAAATAAAAAAATCAGGATATTGCTGATAGCACTAGTAATCACAATCTTTTTACCCAATATATTTATGTATTAATCAAGCTTTTTTGGTTATTAAGACTGGCTAAACCTGAAATAAAACTTCCTTACATTATGATTTTAATATGGATTAATAGTACCTTTAAGAGGAAAGTTTCCCTGAATAATTCAAGAAAAATGTATTTCATCTTTATTGTGCATATTTAATTATTTATACATTATTAATTATTTACTTAACCTTTACTTTTAATCATTTTAAAAATTATCTTTTTTTATCATTTTAGTTTATTATTTTGCTTAATTTTAATATTTTACTATATTGCAAGTACTCATTATAATTTCGATTGAATTATTACATTTAAATAACTTTAAAAAATGTGAACAAAGCAATGACCAGAAATCTGTAAAATTCTAAAATCTGCACAACCTCTGGCCCCAAGCTGTGCAGATTTGAGGGAGTCTACTGTATATTTATATATATATATATATATATATATATATATATTAGAAGGCTCTGCCTCCTGTTCACCAACACTTAAAAATAATCTTCAACTAAGTATATATTTACAAAATACTGACAAATTTCTCATGTACATCCTTATACAGATATTCTGTTACTATTCCTTTTATTTCTGTTCAAGACAAGTCTTCTCATGTTAAGTCCCAGGACCAAGGAATTGTTTTGGACCCTAATTTGTTTTTCAAATATTACAAGTAAAAATAAAAGTTGTTGGTCTAGTTAAGAATTTCTGATAGATTGTTAGATATGGGTGCACATTTTTCAACCTTAATTTTTATTCAAAGGTCTTTTAATTGTATTGGGGAATACTGTAGCTAGTCAAGTGACTAGACTAGTATCCTTTCCAGTATACCCATCCCTGTACTTTGAATGGAAGCAGACTACAACCAGCAGTTTTAAAAGTCTGATATCACTCTAAAATAGAGTGGTGAATGTCCCACTGCTTTTTGGCACCGTAAACATGGATTTTGCCAGTCTTTGCAGCTATTGAAACTAACTAAAATTTCATCCTTTGCTCTTTGTTAATTAGCAAAATGACGAAAATCACTTAGAATAAAACGTGGAATAAATAAAAATTGAATTTGATATCATCTGGATAAAAATAAATAATTCTATACCTTTAAAACAGGATAAAAAGTGCTTTGAGCTCATAAATTGTTAATTAACCCTAGAATGCTAACATTTGGCACACCATATTATTACAATTAGAACGTCAAAAAGATGTAGGTTAGTTTTTTATGGTTAAGCTGTTATCACGGAAATTACTATAGTAAATCTGATAAAAATTTTAAGTTGGCATCGAAGGGGGGGGGGGGGTTGTTAAAAGAAAGGTTTAAATAAAATTATCCTTTGTCAATCTTTTAGAAGACGACAAAAAATTGATAATTTTTTTTTTTTTTAATCCACAACTTTTGAGGAGTTTCTCTTTTTGTTTAAGTACTTTCGTAATTATATAAATACATAGCACCTACAGTCGTCGTCTTGTCCGCATATAACAGCACAAAAACTACCCAACCGAATGAGTGTGTGTGTGTGGGGGGGGGGGGTGTTAAAAGAAAGGTTTAAATAAAATTATCCTTTGTCAATCTTTTAGAAGACAACAAAAAATTGATAATTTTTTTTTTTTTTTAATCCACAACTTTTGAGGAGTTTCTCTTTTTGTTTAAGTACTTTCGTAATTATATAAATACATAGCACCTACAGTCGTCGTCTTGTCCGCATATAACAGCACAAAAACTACCCAACCGAATGAGTGTGTGTGTGTGTGGGGGGGGGGGGGGTTAAAAGAAAGGTTTAAATAAAATTATCCTTTGTCAATCTTTTAGAAGACAACAAAAAATTGGTAATTTTCTTTTTTTTTATCCACAACTTTTGAGGAGTTTCTCTTTTTGTTTAAGTACTTTCGTAATTATATAAATACATAGCACCTATAGTCGTCGTCTTGTCCGCATATAACAGCGCAAAAACTACCCAACCGAATGGTTTGAAATTTATTATATATAATCGTTTCAGAATTTTGTCGAGTCATTTCTAATTTTATGAAAATTGAATCAAAACTTAAAAAGATATTAATAAAAATTTTCCCCATTCTATTAAATTCTATGATATGTAATTAATTCAATCCTATCCCATGATAGTTACCTATCATGGGATAGGATTGAATTGATTCTAGGTTGTGATGGTGATTATTCTATTAAATCCTATCCTATGTAATTAATTCAATGATATCCCATGATAGGTCATGATTCTAGATTGCCATGGTGATGACGTCCTATTTAAAGATGGAGTCCTATTATTTCCGTATTGCTGAATTTAATATATATAATCCTAATAAATTTTGTATTCGTGCATAAGAATGCAACAGCTATTGCCCCAAGATCTGAACATTTAATAAACTAGTTATAGTATGGACACACCAAGTCTCATTTCTACTGTTGTCAGTTTCACTTTCACAAGAAAGGGACAGCGATTTGTAAATTGGGACATAAAGATATATTAAACCCTGTGAAAACGAAATCTGCCTTTAACACTTTGAGTTCCGTGTTACTAAAATAAAAATATATATATATATATTCTAGAAAAACATTATCTGTCTGAAATAGAACTATGCAATAAAAAAAAAAATTTAAATCCTCCCTTTAGCTGTGGGTGGTGGGAAGGTTTTCCACCATCAGAGCTCTAGGGCAGTAGTTTCAATATGCAGACACAAGAGAAAAAAAAATGCAAAGTTGTTTTAAAATAACTATAATTGTAAAAAATAAACAGATTTTAATCAGTTTAATTATTTAGACGAGTTCTAAGATTATTAAAATATTTCGAAATTTTAGTAAATGAATTCAAATTAAACTAGTCGGATATGACAATCCCAAAACTTTCCTCTATCTCATGCATGTTAATACTTCAAAATTGTCTAGTACAGTGCCAAAATTAAATGGCAATCTATGCCCATCATTAGAATTCTAAAGACATGAAATTCCGTGCATTAGCTCTTGAGAGAGGATTATCGCTAAAATCATGCAAAATGCAGCATATCAGCGCCACCAGATAGGTGGATTTACATCAAAATCTAATAATCAACAACTTATGTTAACGTCTAACTGAATCAGAAGTTTGATTAAAATCCATTCATTAGTTTTTAAGATAGAGCTATTGCGGAAATCGTAAAAAATTCCACATAGCAGCGCCACCAGTTGAGCGATTTACACCAAAAAGTAATTAGTACCAGTTTATATTAGGGACTAATTGAATCTGGAGCTTGATGAAAATTCATGCATTTGTTCTTGAGATACAGCTATTGCGAAAATCGTGAAAAATGCAGCACACCAGCGCCACCTTTTGGGCGATTTACACCAAAAATTAAACAGCCTTTATTTAAATCTGAAGTTTGATGAAAATTCTTGCATTTTTTCTTGAGTTAGAGCTATTGCGATAATCATGAATAACGTAGCACAGCAGCGCCACCTGTTGGGCGATTTTCACCAAAAACTAATCAGCAGCTAACTATATCCTTGACTAACTGAATCTGAAGTTTTATGAAAATCCGTACAGTAGTTCTTTAGATATAGCTATTGCTGAAATCGGGAAAAATACAGCATAGCAGCGCCACCTGTTGGGCGATTTTCACCAAAAACAAATCAGGGCAAGTTTATATTAAGGTCTAATTGAATCTAAAGTTTTGTGAAATTCCGTGCATTAGTTCTTGAGATAGAGCGCCCACAAAATTTTTGTCACATACAGACTCACAGAGTAACGGACAGGCATTTTCTAAAAACCATCAAATCGTGTTCAGGACATTCTAAAACGTATAAATCCGTCGAAAACCGGATGTCGAAAATTTTCACGAATCCAATACTTTCTTCTTGTAAAGATAGAAGAAAGTAAAAAAATATAAAAACATAAAATAAAAATTAATCAAAAATGAAACAAATGTTTAAAATATTTTTAGAAATATTTAAAACACAATAAACTTGACAATTTACTGAATTAAACACAAATTTAGATCCCTTGGAATTCAATTATAAGCATCCCTATTTTTGTTCTAAAACACTGGCTAGTATGTAATTTGTTAGTGCTGCCACCTACTGACAAATCACATTATGTAAGTCTTTTGAGCTCTGACGGTAGAAATTGATACCACCATTCATTTCTATCCCATGTAATTATTTAAATTTTCAGTTTAGTAATTTCCATGCAATTATTAAATGTTTGTAGTGTCTTAGAAAAAAAAAGTTATCTCCTCTGAAAAATATGTCTTTATAATGCTTAAAAAATGCAAAATTTTTAACGCTTGAGTGTTTTAAGTTTGCTTGAAAAACAAATCGGATATTGGTTGAGAGTAGTGCCGCCATAGTATGAAGAAAAGAAGTAAAAGCTCCAAATGCAGTTATTGCATTTAATTGCAAGTGGGTTTGATTGAAATTAAAATTTCTGATTTTATGTCGGTGAAAATTCACCCCGGCAGAGCTCAAAGGGATAACGCAATTCTGACTTAAAAGATTTATATTCAGTATGGAATAAATACCATAAAATTATATACCTGCTAAAACGGAAGTCTCTTTAAAACGAAATCTTTCTCCGGTCACTTAAGATTCCTACATAGTAGGGTCTTACTGCACTAAATAAACATAATAATCTTACACAGTAAAATCTATTAAACCAGAAACGTTAGGAAACTGAACAAAATTCATTTATGGAGAAGTTTCAGATTGTGCATCTGTAATTATCTGGTGTTCCTTCGGTAGAGAATATGAAATTTTTTTCTTTTTAAACAAGATTCCGTTATGTCAGGTTTTACTGAACCACAAAATTAAAACTTGTAAAAATAGAATAGCTAAGGCGACCTAGAAAATGTGCGAACTTTTCTCTGTTTTAAGTAAGCAAATTTTCTGATTAGTTCAATCTCGTTCCGCTAACAGCGCAAAATCTGTCTGGGTCAAGGTTCAAGGGAAAGATAGGAGTAGAGTCCACAATCCATTGTTCTTTCAGCCATATTTTGAATCCATCATGTTTTCGCTCTTTCATCGCCAAAATGATGTCTTTTTTGGCCGTGATCTCCTTATGCTGCGTTTACACTATGTGGCCTGTCAGGTCTGTTGGGTCTTTCAGGTCCAAGAATCGAAAAAGTTGCGTCCACACTACGGCATAAGAACTTGGCTTGCGCATGCGTATATTTGCAGGTTGGGGGAAGGGAGGGACAGTCGTGTTTGTTTGTTTACGTTCGTATTCGTATCGAAATGAACGTGTCAGAATTGTTTGCGCCGTAATTTATTTTGCACAGACATTAATTACGTGTAAATTAATAAAAATTACGCGTTTTTCTAAGCTCATTGCCCACAAGGGAAGCAAGAAAATGCAATTGCCCCTAATTTTCTTTTTCTCTGAGTCTGAAAAAAATAAAATTTATTCTTTTCAAACAGTTTAAAATAATGAAACACAGAGAGAAAATGAATCTTTTTTTTTGTTAATGTCTGGGAAAGGGGTACGATCCCTCCTTTCCACAAAATAAAAATTACATTTATTTTTCCCTTTGATTTAAGGGGGCAGTTTACCTTAAAATTGGTCAAAAAATTGATTTTTCTTTTTTAATATTAAATGAAAGCCTGTTTAATTGTGAATATTTTGATACCTCATTTTTATCCATACCGTAAATATATCGCGAGGTATTGTAAATTTTGTTAAAACACTCAGCGCAATTACCACACAAATTAAAACTTTAAATGCTTTTTCTCCATTTTCATATTTTCTTCACTTTCATGTTTTAAGGCTTTTTCTGTATTTGAGATAGAGATTTTTAAGCTTTTTTTTGGTGCATGTTCTTTATTACATATGTGATAAATCTGCGCATGGAATTAGCATTTAGGTTTTTTGTTATTTAAAAAAAAAAAAAAAAAGTATATGAAGATATGTTAGATTTCATCGTTTTGCACTATATATATATCAGTAAAAAAAAAATCATAATAAATGTAATATTAGATATGTCTAAAAATCCATGTGCAAGTCTGTGTAGTACACATTTGAAAATCTAAAAAAAAAAAAAAGGGCAAAAATATCAATTTTTTTAAAAAGTAGTAGAGATTTAAAAAAATTCAAATTTTTATAAAATTTTTTCAAAATGTACTTTTAGTTGAACATTGAAATTCAGTGACTTCACCATTTGAATCATATTTAAAATAAAGAAAATTGTTGAAAAGGGAAACTGTCCCTTAAGTGTTCAGAAATTACCTTAAACAGGGGTCCAGGAGGGCAGGGACGACCCCCTGACAAAAGAGATAACTGCTTCAATTCTTCATTTAAAAAATGACAGTAGGAGCTTACTTTTGTTTTCTTAATTGTTATATGTATGGTTTGGCTTTAACGTTGACATGATGTTGCTACAATGTGAAATGAATACCAACACTGATGGAAAACCTAATCGAAGACATCACCAGTAATCAGGTTACCACTCATTTCACATTGCAGCAGAGCGTATGATGTTGCTACGGCAACACCACTCTCTGGTGCAACAGTTAACTGCCTGTCTCATTATTTATATTATTATCATCTGTGACACTACCTTCTGAGCAATAAATCTTTAAAACGACAATGAGAAAAAAATTAATTACTTTGACACAATAATAATAAATTCCCACTGTTTTATAAGGGAGAATACAGAATTTCTTTGGCACATGTAACTGGAAAAAAAAGGAACTAAATGTAACATTTCGTGAAATTTTACTTTTGGACAGTTTGAAAATAAAGCTTTTACTTTATAGATAATGGACATTAATTTCAGAAGAGAAATTATTGTCCTCACCTGATGATAAAACAATATTTTTAAATGGAAACTTACATTATCGCTTGTGAAAATTAAATCTACAATGATTACATGAAAATGACGCCATTTTCTATATACTTTTAGTCGTGATGTTACATTTAAATAAAGGTACTATGGTAACACTTATAGTAAAGGCTTAAAAATTTATATATGAAAAATATGCATTATCTGTTCAAAATGATGCCATTTTTGCATGTGAAAATACAGTGAGTCTGATTTTTAATCGATTTATAAAAATAATGCTCATACCCATTTTCTTTTTGTGGCAATATAAAAGAAAAAGTTGCATTAGAAAATTAAATAACATTTTTTTAAAATTATAAACTATAGCAGATAGTTGAAAATAGGGCTGAGAAATCTGATAATTGTTTTAAATTTGCAATAATTTTACTCCCGTTCTAAAACTATTGTATGGTGTTGTACATATATAATGTTATCAACATTTAGGTAATTTTAGTTCCCACCCCATCACTTACAATATCATACGTTATCATTCCTCGACCCCCCCCCCCCCCCCATACACACACACCTTAATGAAATCATCATCAATGTTTAAAAATCCTTTTTATTTTTATATGTTTGCGTTTGCATAAAGATATGATTTTACATTTAAACAACTGTATATCAATTAACATCTAACTACACTTACTATTTAAAAAAGTATAAGACTATTTTGATGTAAAGAAAAAATTAAAGCACTAAAACAAAAAATATCGTTTGGATAAAAAAAAAAAAAACTTTCCCCAAAAATATCTTATGACAATCAAACGTCAGGTCCCCCCCCCCCTCCCACACACATTAAAATGATAATTTTATATATGCACAGCCCTTAATTTGTATAAACACTGCAGCAGCAAAAGAAGGTGACATTTCAAAATTCCTCCCACAGTATTTAAAAAACTAAGTTGTATTGAAAATACCTTATATTATAAAGAAGCTTTTCTATGAAACCTTTAAACACATAAATGCTAAACTTATTATGTTTGCTTTTCATTACATTGGTTTTTATTTGTCACATATTGTATCCCACAAGGAGTAATAATTCTCCAAAACCCCTTACAAATAAGGATACTGGCTGCACCACTGGTATAAGGAATATACACAAATTATGAAAAATTAGGCATAGATTATGAAATACTCTCCAACAGTAGCTATTAAGAAATTTAATATTTTCATACAATGAAATGAAATGTCTAAATGTGCCATTTAAAAACATGTAACTCAGTAAAAATGCATTTTCAGCACTTGTTGTCCCCATAACACTTTTTGATGCATTATATTTATTGAATTTCACATTTAAATAGCACCCTCTATAGCAAACATCATTAGCATTTAATAATTACAATGCAATCACAGTATATTTACAAGTGTGACAAGCTGAATTCATAAATACTTTTCAACCATGTTGAACGTGTTTTTCTCATTTTATATCTTAGCCATTTTTTTTTTATAAAAAATAAATAGATAATTAAAAACAATTCTTAAATCAAGGTTTACATGATAGACAAAACAAGCAAATACCTGAAATACCATTTATAATAAAAATATATAGTCAAATAAAAGACAACAAATCTTTAATAAATTTCTTTTATTTGAAAGTACAAGTTACAGAAACAAAATAAAATTTCTTTATATTATAAATATTATTGAATATAATGATTACTACGTATAATAAATGAAACAATATTAATATGTATCATAATGGTCTATGATGATGACAATGTTTTGCAGAAAACTTTATTGATCTGAAGAAAAAGGTATTTATATTTCAATCTGAAAGGAAGATAATGCATTAGTAAAAATTGAGTAAAAATAAACTGTGTAACTAGCTAAATTGTGAACTATTAAGACAGTTTTTTGGAAAGAAGCGAGATAATCATTTAATAACTTTCAGTTGGTATAATAATTAAGAAGTAATAAATAGTGCATCAAAACCAAAAAGCATGTTCTTGACATACCTAAAAAAAAGAAGGTAATATGGAAATAATAGGATTCCATCTTAAATATGACGTAATCAACATGGCAACCTAGAATCATTACATGTCATGGGATATCACTGAATTAATTATGTACGATAGGATTTAATAGAATGAAGAAAACTTTTATTAATATCTTTTTAAGTTTTGATTTGATTTTCTTAAAATTTGAAATGACTTGACAAAATTCTGCAACGATTATATATATATATATTAAATTTCAAACCATTTGGTTGGGTATTTTTTGCGCTGTTATATGCAGACAGATGGACAAACCTGATGAAGACTATAGGTGCTTCGTATTTATATAGTTACAAACACATCTAAAAAGAGCTTAAAAAAGACTATTTCTGTTTCCCTTTCATTCTGATAAAAATAACATTAAAATGACTTGAAATGGAATAAGTAATTTTTAAGGGAAAAAAGTTGTTTTATTTTTTTCTGTATGAGAATAAATAAAATTGTTAATTTCAGAATGAATGAGTTCGGGCCCACCCGAGCTCGAAGAATGGTACAAAAATCGAGCCCAAGGCCATATCTCTCATCTCTAGTAGTAACACAAGAACACTGAAACTAAATGTTAAACCAACGGCAATGTTCTTTTCAAAATTCTTATTTGCATTTCAATACTTTTTTTTTTTTTTTTTGCCTGAGCAACCTGAACCTGATGTCTAACCAAATATGTTTACTTTTTATTTCTTTGGTTGCAGTTTTTTTTTCTTCTGAGGACACTTTTAATTTTGAAACAAGTTCTGAAACTGAAATTTTCCTCTGAAAAACTGCACCTGAAATCAAGGGCAAAAAGATACCCAATTAGACATGTCCCACGCAAAACAGAAAAAATTATTTAAAAATATTCAAAAGCAAATGATAAATTTGTAAAGTTACCATTGGTTTAATATTAGTTTGCAAGCATCTTTCCATGAGAGTTAACATAGTATAATTAATAAATAAACTTAAAATTTCGAACCCAGAATCAAAATAACATTAATTATTAATAACATTAAAACTCTTCATTTCACGATTTGCATAGTAATATAAAAAATAATTTAAAAATATGGTACTTTTCTGTTAGTCGGCACAGGCGATAAATCAACAAATATTTTTCCTTTGTCATCATTTGCATTGCATTCACTTAATTTTAAATATAAACCATTCACTCATTTCATTCTAATACATATGTCGCATTTAAATACATGCCTTTCACTCATTTTGATTCAATTGCAGAAAAAAAATATATCAAAATATTGTTTCTAATTTTCATGTGTGTAAAAAAAAAAGTGTTATTGGAAAGATTAGTACACGAGTGACATAAAAGTACCAAAAATACTCAGAAGTTAAATATAAGTATTAAATAGCTTAACCAGCATGAGTAATAGTCAGTGTAGAATAATTTAAATAGAAAAAATAAGAGAATATGCTTTCCACACGTAGAAGAATTCAATAAAACACACTTATTTATATTACGCACATACATAAAGGTTATTTTTCCAAAAAAAGCAGGGGGGGACAACCAAACGCAACTAATGCGCAATATGTTTTACTAATAAACATCATTACTTTCCATATGTTATATTTATAAACTGCATTAATTACAACTAAATAAAATAACCAAACCATACAAGTGATAAATTTTATACCTATGGTCATTTAAATTTCTCAAAACGCTTTTGAACTAAATTCTGATTCAGCAGCTATGAATATTATCATTAATATCTCAAAACTAATCTTTTGAATTAAAAAAAAAAAAAACTTTTACTTGCTATGCTCACAATTTCTTAGTTAATTCATATTTAAAATAAAGTATGAAGCTGCAGCTTACTTACAAAATATATTATAGGAAAAATGTAAATTTTGTGAGCGAAATCTAAAAGCGTAAAAATCATAAAAGCATGGCTTTATATATATATATATATATTTTTTTTTTTTTGTTTAATGAATTTTGACCCAAAAATTTAGAAGACTTATTTCAAATTATAGCATTTTATGACACCGGATACGTATTAATTCCAATTTTGATTGTCGTTGAATACTAAGGTCATTCCATGGTAACTTACGTTATAATTTAAAACAATTTACAGCAGTAATTTCAGTAATATAACACCAAAAAATTTTCAAATGTTAAGTTGACATGATTTGTTAATTAAACCTATCCAAAGGCCAATTTGGATAAAAATTACCTAGAAAATGAAAATTACATTTTTTATGGCAACTTACGTTACTTTTTCAGTAATGTCAGTCACCATAATAAATATAACTGGCAGAGTTCAAGAAAAAACACTAAAATTAGGCCATTATCATCTAAATTTATCTTTGAATAGGTTTAATTAACAAATCATGTCAACTTTGCATTGTTAATATTTTTTTTTCTTTTGTCTTTTATTACTAAAATTACTGAAGTAAACTGTTCTAAATGTAACGTAAGTTACCATCGAATGACCCAGTGAATTATAAACATTGATTGAGCGAAACAAACAATATCACTTATTTTATTTTGAAGCTCAGAGCTTTATAAAAATTAATTACAATGTTGACACATTTTAATTAAATTCTAAAATACACCATATGCTCCTGATAATTTCAATAACTTTTACTAATGAAATAAATAATTCATATCACTTCAAAGAATTGTAAATAAACAACCCAAATCACAACAACAACAAATAAAACAAAACAAACAACAACATTAATAATAATACATTTTAGATTAGTTCAACATTAACAAATATTAAATCAAATACATTAGATTATTACATATGCAGCTTAATAATTATTAAACAAATAAAAACCATGATACTATCACAGATAATACATTTTATATTATTTCAATATTAAATAAAATATATTAATAATTAATATATTAATAATTAATATATTAATAATTATTAAGCTGATATTAAATTAAAATTATCCAGGTGTACCAAATGGAAGAAAAAGGAATTAGAAATGAAAGAGATATCATTTGATCATAGTTCACAGCTACGAAGCAATATACATAACCATATTCTCAAATATATACATTATTACTAATTAATTACTGTGCTTAAATTGCTTATTTAACACTGTGATCTTATTTTAGACAAATCTGATAAGTTATTCTAGCTTTCGTGTAATTTCAGAATTTTTTTAAGTCTGAGCGACACATTTTTTGCAATATCAAATCCTTGAAAAGTGTGTATAGGGAGGGAGGTAGAGGTTAACTGCTTCCCACTAACAGAATACTCATATACTCGATGTTTATATAAAACATAGTTTACATATTTACATAAACTACATTTTTTTTAATTGATCATTTAACGCCATTTTATAAATAAAAAAAACTAATGCGAAGAAAACATTGATTAAAGAATAAAAGGAATTAAATAATAAATATTGTATTGAGAATAAAGTTTTCTTAGATACAGATTGATTTTGTGAGAAAAATGATGTTATATATAAAAGATAAAACAATGATAAATAAAATACAGAACATGTACTTTTGAGAAAAATGACTTACTTACAATCATCATACACGAATATTATTGAAGATTCATATCTTCAAAAAAAGCATGCAAATCTCATGTAAAAGTCGGGTCAACAGGCAATCGACAAACATTCACATAACTGTTGAAAATGTCCCATTGAAAACATCCTGCAATGTAAATGAATAGAAAAAAAAAAAAGAGTATAATAAACTAATAAAAACAACAAAAACAATGTAGAATGCATTTCAAAATCTCTCGTTCTAAGCAACAGAAAATAAATATATAAAAAAACTACATACTTACAGTCAGTCATACAAGTTAGTAATACTTTATTTATACGAGAGTTCCTGATTGATGAATTTTAAGTAGAAAACAACAAAACAGCACATAGTCCAAGAGCATCAGACAATCCACTTTCTTGCAGAAGATCACAAATGGTAGTCACTTATTATAGAATACACACCTGCGATATCCTGAGAGCAAACTTGGTAAAATATGTATTTATATGTATGGCACCAGCAGATTCTAATCTCTACTTCAAGTATAACTTTTATAGGTTTGAAAGTTTTTCAAACTCTTTCTGAAAAAAAAAAAATAATTTACGAACTTTTCAATCGTAAATCATCTCTTGTGGGGAAGTGGAGAGAAAAAAATCGTGTTCTAGATTTTACAGTTTTAATATACTACTACTGATTAATTATTAAAGAAAACTACAGAAAGATAAACATATAAGATAAAATTTTAAAAAGAATAAGGGATGGTTTATAAATTAATAATAATAATTACAAGTAAAAACTTTATTTAAAAACAAGTTTGTTCAATTTAAAAAAAGTTAAATTTTATATGTCATTAGAATTTTTTTAGGGGGAGGATAAGAAGCTAAATACAATTCAAAGTCTTCATATTACTTTTTAGATAGTACCGTATCATTGTAAAAATTAACACATTTAAAACTGATTAATAATAATGTAAATCATGTATGCAGAGTTTGCTATGATCAGTCAATTATATAAAAATAATAGAGAAAACTTTGGAGTTAATTCAAAATTAATTCTATGGTTAAAAATTTGTTGCTAGTTTTAGGATAAATTAAAAAATTGTCAGTACTAAAAATGCATTGAAATAGAATATCAAATAGATTCCTGAAGGAAATGAAACTATTTATTCACAAAAAAGGGATTACCGTACATTATAATAGAATGACAACCGTACTATATTAATTTGTATTCATATACTATCAAATTTGTTTTAAATTCATGCATATGAAACCAGGTTAATTTTAAAGAATTTGGAAATGAGGAACATAATTATCTATTAACAAATGCACAGGCAGTGTTGTATGTAAATACAGGAAGATGCAAATTAAAGAATTTACGAATACATAGTTTTATAGAGTTTGGTAATATTAAAAAGTAACATAGTTAACAAATTAATTTTAGTAGTTTCTATTAAATACATGAAAATAGTAACTTACGATTGTATAGCTTTATAAAAGAAACTTCTACAGTTATGAAACAATGTAAAGAAATGTTAAAAAACATCTGAAAAACCATTACGTACCTTTAATTTGTAAATCCCTTATTAATTTCAAATAATCTTTAAAATCATAAGCTGTCGTCTGCTTCTTCAATCTTTTAAAATGGCGGAATACAGAAAAATGAAGCACGCTGATTGGTTGGGTCTAGTATTTTAAAGCCAAGGCCTAGACTACAGAGACCAAGCCTCGCAGACCCTCCTAAACCAGGCTAAACCCACGCCTGGCAGACCTCGCAGACCTTGTAGACCTGATAAGCCATAGTGTAAACGCAGCATTATTGGCAACTTTCGGATTTCATTTTCGTTCAACTCAAGATCCGAAGAGAGATTTCGAGAAGGTTTTGGCGGGAATAAAACCGGTTTGGCGCGCATCTCTGCCCTCCATCACGTGACGGAAGGCAGAGATGTGGGCTTCAAGAAAAGGTTACCAAATTGGAGTCTACTTGTATGAGAAGTCTGTGAATCAAGGCTCATACTTCTGTTTTATGCTTAATTAAAGATTTTCGCTTTAGCTGGGATAGAGGAGAAAAATAAAAATTTAAGTCAATGGAGGATATTCCATCTCCGTTTGGATCACGTGGTCAAGGTAAAAACTTCTAGCCTAAAGAAGGGAAGGCTCCGTAGACGTGTGATGTAAATCCCCGCTAGCCAATGAAACAGTTCACGAGGCAAAGCAGTAGTATCTTCCCTTCTTATCAGTTAGAAGTTCCTTGGGTAAATTACCGGTATCACGTGATTTTTTTCAGCCTCGAACCCATATTTGGAATATCTTCCATTGGGATCTTAAACGGCCTTCCTATAGAGGCGCTGATCACAGCCTTATGGACTTTATTCCAAATCTGGGTTCCAGGCTGAAAAAGTCACGTGATACCGTCAATATATCCAAGGAACTTCTAACTAATAAGAAGGGAGGCTACTACTGCTTTTCGCATGAACTGTTTCACTGGCTGGCGGGGATTTTCATTACGTCTATGAAGCCTTCCCTTCTTTATGCTAGAAGTTTTTACCTTGACCACGTGATCAAACGTAGATGGAATATCCTCCATTGAAATCTTTTTTTTTTTTTTTTTTTTTTTTTAAAGTTTTAGATATTCAAATTCGGATAATTTTTACTTTGTCATATGACACAGAACACAAATGTCACATGAAATCTGAAATTATGCAAAAAAATAATCATTTTGAGAAAATTTAAAATATATGTAATGCAAATGCAATGGACTTTACCCACGAATGACAACAGCCACGCCTCTGCGGTAATATATCCTCCGAAAAAGACTGTTTATTGGACGAAGGGGAAGCAGTGTTAAAATGTTCTTTAAGCCTATTCGTGTTTTAATTCTGTTTACCCGCGACAGACGTCATGTGGGTAAAGTCGAGGCTAACCATAGACTTCTCATATAACTGGACTCAGAAATAGCAACCCTTTCTTGACGCCGGGATCGCTACCCACCGTCACGTGATGGTGGGCAGAGAAAACGCGCCAAACCGGTTTTTCTCCTCTGGTTCCCGCTGAAACTTTCTTGCATCGGCGTTTCTCTCGCATAAATCAAATCAGACAGTTGCCAATAAGGTGATCACCGCCATAAAAGACAACCTTTTGGCGATGAAAGCGAGAAACATGTGTGCCTCAAGTTCTGACCGAAATAACAATGGGATTCGGCCTCTACTTCTTATCTTTTCTCTGAGAGGCTAACGAGAAAGACAGGCTACCGCAGTGCATTCCACATATCTTTTTTCACAGACCGCTGGAGTCACGTGATGCTCGAATACACCAATGAAGGTGTGCGAAAAGAGCAACACGTCACTGTAGCAGTCTGTAAAAAAAGACACGTGGGATGCACCGCGGTAGCCTGTCTCTTTCGTTAGCCTCGGATAAAGTCCATTTGCTTGCACGGCCACGGCATTTTCCTGAAGCGAGAAGTTATATCTTTTCTCCACCAGATAGCGTATTCAAAGGCTTGGGTCGCTACTTTATTTCTTATAATTCTTATGACTGATAATTTTTTAACTCATGACTACTACAACTTTTCTTATCTTTTATGGTGAACGATTTGAAACCGAAACTAATAGGGAAATTTGCTGTGTTATCAATGTGATGTTTTAAATTAAACAAAAGTTATAGTTCTTAATACTTCTAAAGTTATTTTACTTCTTAGAGAAATATTGGTGAGTCACAGTATCATTTAATTTTCTGTTTATTTATTTATTTCTTATGTATTTGAGTGTCTGTGGAGTACTTGTGATTATAGATTTATCACGCAAAGGAGGAATGTAAATGCTAATAAATAAAATTTAAATACATTAAATACAAGCTTTAAAAACTTCAAAGAGATTTGAATGCTCATAGAATAATTGTCATCTGAAAAATAAACTTTTTTGTCTACTTAGAAACTTTTGATACTTTCGCGTAATTGACTTTCATTTTTGCTTTCATTTTTGCTAGCTTTTAATTATCATCTTCTGTATCTCTACAATAATTATATTTTCTTGAATGTTCTTTTTGTTTATTTTCTTTCCTAGTTTTCATTTATAAAGTAAAAATTTGCAAAGATGCAAAAAATTAAAGTTAGGCCTAGAAGCACACTTATTGTACCCAATTTCAATGTTTTATCACATAAAAATTTTAGGAAGAAGAGCGTGATCTGATCATGAATAATTACATAAAGTATTTATTTTCTCTTTTGAAGAAAAAGACTGATTTAACTTTCCTTTTGCTATTTTGTTTTTTGAAAAGAAATATCTTTTAACAAGTGTTGCATAATGTTTATTTTTGTTTTATAAATGAGACGACGTTTATTTATATTAGATACATAATTTTCATATTGCAAATATCAGTGTGAAATACCAGTTGGATAACATTTTAGAGGAATATTTTTTAATAAGATCATTTTTACTACGAACAATGTTATAATAATGAACATTGCATTGCATTACATTTAGATATGCATGTGAGGTGAACGGATCCACAGAAACAAAACTCTACAGATAAGAACCCCAGCAGACAAAATTCCTGCGGATAAAAACTTCATGTGTACTTACAGCTGTAATTACAGTTTCAAATAAAAAAATTACTGTTAAATGCTTTATACTTTGCTGAGTTTGAAATTGCTTCAATGAAGAATTTTGAAAATCTTGCGTTAATTGTAGATTTTCTTTTTTTACTTATACAGTAGTCTCTCGAAAATCCGAGGTAATTGGGGCTGACATCACCTCGGATTTTCCGAAAAAGTAGAAAATCCTTACTAATTATAATTTTACTCAATTAGGATGAGAAAGAATCTACGTACCTTTATTCCTTTTGTAATAATATACAGGATACTTTACAATTTTTTTGCTGCTTTAACACATTACTTCTCTTTTTTAGATAAAATATATAGCCAATGCTTAAAAGGCATAACGCCAGCAGGGGTGGCTTCATTTTGTTGTTCTGCATATTTTAAACTCAGTTCTAAAGATGCAGAACCTTCGTTATGAGAGCTTTTTTTTTTTTAAGACGGCAGAGAGTCGTTTTATTCTGTATCATTACATTCTTCCTCATCTTCTATCATTTCTATAATAGTCGATTGAGTTATTTCAAGCATTTCATCACTATTTAGTCATTCTTTAACATCATCTGCATTACGATTTTTACAGCGAGATACTTCCTTCACCAAATCGTTCGAAATAATGTTTTCACTAGGGATGCAACGAATAGAGATTTTGGCCGAATACCGAATATTCGGCCTGCAGGCGAACCGAATACCGAATATTCGGCCTGCAGGCGAACCGAATACCGAATATTCGGCCTGCAGGCGAACCGAATACCGAATATTTGGCCAGCCGAATAGTAACTATTCTGCCAAAATCCGAATATAATTTTATCGAATAATTTTATATTTCAAAGTTTAAAGGCATTAAAATGTTAAACTTTAAAACAGTTTTACATAATATTTAAAACAGAAACTTTCATTTTGATAATCAAGAGCTTTTTTCAAGTAAACTTTATGCTGAAAAAAGTCTGCTCTTTGAATTATTTAAGAAGAGGATAGTTATAAAATGTTTTTAATTAATAAAATTTTAAATTTCATGGCTTCTTCTGTGAATTAAAATAAATGAATAACATTTTCTTAAATTCTAAAGCAAACATTTTGAAATCAAAGAGAAATTTAAAAAAAATTGGAAGAAAAATTGTACAGGATCAGGATCATATATTATTTGTTTGTCAGGAAGAGACTAAAGTAAAAGTAAATAAATAATACAATCTATTAAAATTTTAGTATATGGTGGCAACTCAGCATGAATAACTGTTCTACTCTCTCTTATTAAGCAAGGAAGTTTTTTTAAATACATCCTAGTTCGGTGTCTAGAGTGGGAGATTATTTTCAGAGATTGTAAATGTTGTTCTTAAAATCTTAGCAAGAAACAGATTATTTACTGGAAAATGTTCAGAAACTTGCATTTGTACATCAGTGGAGTACCCAGGATTTTATTTCGGGGGGGGGGGGGGGGGGGCTGACTTAAATTTCCATAATGTTCTAAATCTTATGAAACACATTGAATTGTGTTATAAACAGAAATCATTTTTGCCAATAAGGCCGTAGCCCGGGGGGGGGGGGAGGGACAGGGGTGACTTTGTTCCCAATTTTCCTAAAATTCGGACTTGCAGAAAAAAATCTCCAATTTTTTTAAAGGATCCGAAAAGGAAAAAAAATGAAATTTTGTCATAGGGCCACGGATAAAAGGCGAAGTTTGTCAAAGGATTGCGAAAAAAAAGTCAAATAATCAGGGAGAAAACGCGAATTACGTCAAATGCTCGTGGAGGAAACATTAGTTTCGTCAAATGAGCACAGAAAAAAACGTGAATTTCGTCATAAGGCTGCAGAAAAAACTCTAATTTCAAGATCGAAGAGAAAGAAAAAAGATCGTTTAAAACACGCATTCCATCAAAGGGTTGTGAAAAAAAAAGCTAATTTCATAAAGGATCGCAAAAAAGCTAATTTTGTAAAGAATTGCAAAAAAGCTTATTTCGTCAAAGGGACAAGGAAAAACGTAAATTTCGTCAAAAGGGTGCAGAAAAGTGCAAATTTCATCAAAAAGACGAGAAAAAAACACCAATTTTGTCAAAAAGCCGCAGGAAGAAGTGCGAATTTCGTCAAATGACCACAGAAAAAAACGTGAATTTTGTCAAAGGACCGCAGAAAAAACGCAAATTTCGACAAAGGATCGCTAAAAGATACGCATTCCATCAAAGGGAAGCGGAAAAAACGCGAATTTAGTCAAAGGGACACAGAAAAAAAAACGTGAATTTCGTCAAAAGGTCGCAGAAAAACGGAAATTTCATCAAAAACACGAAAAAAAGCAAATTTCGTCAAAAAGCTGC
This sequence comes from Maratus speciosus, assembly GCA_963932465.1. Classification (NCBI taxonomy): domain Eukaryota; kingdom Metazoa; phylum Arthropoda; class Arachnida; order Araneae; family Salticidae; genus Maratus; species Maratus speciosus. The sequence continues at coordinate 126,247,700 of OZ010797.1, forward strand.
AGAAAAAACGTAAATTGTGACGAAGGATTGCCTAAAAAACATAAATTTCGACGAAGGATTGCCTAAAAAAAAAGGGAATTTCGGCAAATGACCACAGGAAAAACGCAAATTTCGTCAAAGGGTCGCAGAAAAAACGTGGATTTCATCAAAAGGTCGCGGAAAAAACGCGAATTTCGGAAAAAAGATCTCTTAAAACACGCATCAAATTTCGACGAAGAACTGCGTAAAAAAACGCGAATTTCGGCAAATGACCTCCGAAAAAACACAAATTTCGTCAGAGGGCTGCAGAAAAAAATGCAAATTTGGACAAAGAATCGCTAAGATAACACGCATTCCTTCAAAAGAAAGCTGTAAAAGCGCGAATTTCGTCAAAGGGACAGAGAAAAACGCAAATTTCATCAAAAAGACGAGAAAAAGTGCAAATTTCGTCAAAAAGCCGCGGACAAAATGCGAATTTCGACTAAGGATTCCATAAAAAAACGCTAATTTCAGCAAATGACCACAGAAAAAACGTGAATTCCGTCAAAGGGCCCCAGAAAAAACCCAAATTTCGACAAATGATCGCTAAAACAACATGCATTCAGTCAAAGGGAAGTAGAAAAACTCCAATTTCGTTAAAGGATCGCAAAAAGAAGAAAAGGCAGGGTAACAACGAAGGGCCACAGAAAAACGCGAATTTCGTCAAAAAGCTGCGGAAAAAAGACAATTTCGACAAAGGATCTTGAAAAAAACTGCAAATGTTTTCAAAGGGCCGCCGAAAAAACGCGAATTTCATCAAAAGGTCGCGGAAAAAATGAGAATTTCGAAAAAAAGATCGCTTAAAACAGGCATTCCGTCAAAGGGCTGTGAAAAAAATGCTAATTTAGTAAAGGATCGCAAAAAAAACGTGAATTTCATCAAAAAGACGAGAAAAAAACGCAAATTTCGACGAAGGATTGCGTAAAAAAAAACTCTTATTTCGGCAAATGACCTCGGAAAAAACACGAATTTCATCAAATGGCCGCAGAAAAGACGCAAATTTCGACAAAGCATCGCTAAAAAAACACACATTTTGTCAAAGGGAAACGGGAAAAAATGCGAATTTCGTCAAATGATCGCAAAAAAGAAAAAGCAGGGTCACAAAGAAGGGCCACAGAAAAATGTGAATTTCGTTAGAAGACTGTGGAAAAAAGCTAATTTCGTCAAACAGCCGCAAAAAATGCGAATTTCGTTAAAGAGCCGCAGAAAAAAAGCGAATTTCATGGCAAAAATCCGCAGAAAAAACACATTTCGACATGATCATGGAAAAAAACGCAAATTTCGTCACAGATCCGTGGAAAAAACGCGAATTTCGGCAAAAAGCCGCAGAAAAAGCGAATTTTTTCAAAGGACTGCTGAGGAAACACAAATTTTGTCATAAAACCGAGGTAAAAACACAAATTTTTGGCATGGAGATGCGACAGAAAAATGAAAGTTAATAAGCTACTTCTACAGTCACTCTTCCGCACCTCCGGTTTTCCGATTTACCCGAAATCGACTTGTGATTAGCTGTAGCGTTACTGTGCATTAACACACTTCCGCATTGACAATCTTGGTGCCTGCCGAACTTGAAAGTAATTAAAAATCTCCTTAAATTAAACTACTTTTAGATTTGTCAAATTTACTTGTAGGTCTCTTGAACTGACCATATATGTTTTCATTTATCCCGTAAAACAGGCATGGAGCTATTTTTCAGTCATTTGAAAATTGATTTTGTGGTTTCAAGTAAATTTGGTTGCAGGACTGAGGAGGATTTTGGATTAACACGAAAAACAATTTCGTGGCATGCCAGAAAATAAAACAAATTTATCTGAAAAAGAAGGAATATCAGCCCTTTTTTTTTCATTTCACTGCGATCTCTTCGGTGGTGGAATGGAGCTGTAACCTCATAACCCCCATCGCCATCGACTTCTTTGGGTGTATGCTGGGGCATCACTGTGCACTAGTATATGGGACTAACCAGAATAGCTGCATCGCACAAAAAATATTTAAATTTATCTCAAAAGAAAGAAAAAAAAGAGTTTTTTTTTTCATTTTTGATTACTTCGAAAGGGGGCCCTATAAACCCATCAGCCTCCTTCCTCTCATTGGGTATACAGTGTGGTCAGTGGCGTGGTGTCCGGTCATCGCTGTATGCGGCGATGACCAAGCAATATTTTAAAACTCTACGATCCAGTTTTAGCAGAACATTTGGAGTTCATGTATAAGTGAAGGTAAGATTTAAAGTTTCTTTTTTGAACATTCAACCATTGAATTTTAGAGTTAATAATTTTTCACCACAAACTTAAATAATTGCGATGACCACCGAAAATTTTTACGCCACGCCACTGACAGTGGTGTACCTGTGCGCTGATATGGCACTAGCCAGAAAGTCTAGTTTGTTGTATTGCAGAAAACAATTGCAGTACAAATTTATCTCAAACAAAAAGAAAAAAAAAATCACCACTTTTTTCATTTCATTTTCAACTATTTTGGGAGAGGTCTGTAAGCCCATCACCCCTTTCTACTTCTTTAGGTATAATGTGGTGTCACTGTGCACTAATATGGAACTAAACAGAAGAGTGTGGCTAGTCTGTTGAATAATAGAAGAAAAAATGTAAATTTATCTCAAACAGAAAGAAAAAAAGCAATATTTTTTTTCGACTATTTCAGGAGGAGGGGGCTGTAAGCTCATCAGCCGTCTCCCCTTCTTTCAGTATGCTGTGATGTCAATGTGGACTAATATGGATTTAACGAGAATGGCTATTTCGTTGTATGACAGAAGAAAAATTACAAATTTATCTGAAACAAGAAGAAAAAAATCAGCCTTTTTTTCATTTCATTTTCGACTATTAAGGAAGGGGGGCACCCCATTAGCCCCTTTCAACTCTTTGGGTATAATGTGGGCCCACTGTGTACAAGTATGGAACTAAAGAGAAGAGAGCGGCCAGTCTGTTGAATGATAGGGGAAAAATACAAATTTATCTCAAACAAAAAGAAAAGTATCAGCACTTTTTCATTTCATGTTCGACTTTTGGGGGGGGGAGGGCTGTAACCCCATTAGCCCCCTTCTACCTTTTTGGGTATAACGTGGTGTCACTGTACACTAATATGGAACTACAGCGAAGGGAACGGCTACTCTGTTGAATGATAGGGGAGAAAATGCAAATTTATCCAGGGGTGATTGTGTTCCGGGTGTAGCCCGGATTTCCGGGTTTTTCGATCGATCCTTCCGGGTTTATGAGATCGTTACGTTTAGTGAAAAATTCGGACATAAAAAAATATCGCGAATTTCGACATGGTCGCCGAGAAAAAAATCGACAATTTCGTCAAATGATTGCGGGAAAACGCAAATTTCGTTTAAAAATCTCGAAATAAACACTAATTTTTCAAAGGATCCCCCAAAAAACTAAGATTTTCGCAAAAACATCGCGGGAAAAATGAGATTTTCGTCGAAAGATCGCGGGAAAAAGGGGCATACGTCAAAGAAACGCCGGAAAAACGGACATATCGTCAAAGGAACGCGGGGAAAATAGACATATCGTCAAAGGAACGCGGGGAAAATAGACATATCGTCAAAGGATCGCGGGAAAAACGCGAATTTCTTTAAAGAATCGCGGAAAAACGCGAATTTTGTCAAAGGACCGCAGAAAAAAACACATAATTAGAACCGGGAAGGATTTACCCCATCCCGGAATCACGGGAAAAATGCGATTTTCGTTAAAAGATCGTAGGAAAAACGCGATTTTCGTCAAAGGATCGTGGGAAAAGCGTAAATTTCGTTAAAGAATCGCGGAAAAAACACGAATTTGTTTAAAGAATCGCGAAAAAAACAAAACAAAAAAAAAGCACATTTCACCAAAGAATCGCGTAAAAAACGCGAATTATGTCAAAGGATCTCGAAATAAAACGAATTTCGTCTGATGATCGCGAAATAAACACAAATTTCGTCAAAAGATCGCGAAAAGTGCAAAATTTGCAAAGGATTGCGAAAGAAAAAACAAGATTTTCGTCAGCAGATCGGGGGAAAAACGCGGTTTTCGTTCAAAGATCGCTGGAAAAACGGAAATGTCGTCAAAGGATCGAGGGAAAAACGCAAATTTCATTAAAAGATCACACAAAAAAACACAAACAATTTCTTTAAAGAATCGCGAAAAAACGCGAATTTCGTAGAAATAACGCATAATTAAAACCGGCAGGGATTAACCTCCCCCCACCCCATTCCGGGGATCACTGGAAAACGCGATTTTCGTCAAAGGATCTCTAGAAAAACGGAAATACCGTCGAAGGATCGCAAGAAAAATGCAAACTCTGTTAAAGAATCACGGGGGAAAAAACGCGATTTTCGTCAAAGAATGGCGAAAAAAATGCAAATTTCGCGAAAGATCGCGGAAAAAAGCGAATTTCGTGAAAGGATCGCAGAAAAAATACATAATTAGAGCCAGAGTGAAGCTCTCCCCGCCCTCTCTGCTGCCCCTCTCCTTTCAGAAAAGTTGCTGTGAAGTGTTATCCATCTCAATCTCAGCACAACAATATCCAGAATTGCATACCCAGGAAGAAAGCAGGAAAATTAAATTTACCTTCTAAAAGAGTAAAGCTAGGAAAACAAACAAAATTTCTATTTTTATTTAGCCTTTTTTTTTTTTCTAATACTTAGCCACTTAGAAGTAAAATTGCATTTTCGCGAAAAAACGGCCAATTTTGCCCCACAAGATCACGAAAAAACGGCAAATTTCGTCAAAAGATCGTGAAAAAAATAGGAAATTTCGTCAAAAGATCGCGAAAAAGCGGCAAATTTCACCAAAAAAATCTCGAAAAACGGCAAATTTCCTACAAAAGATAACGAAAAAACGGCAAATTTCGTAAAAAGGATCGCGAAAAAACGGCAAATTTCGTAAAAAAGATCACGAAAAACGGCAAATTTCGTAAAAAGATTGCGAAAAAACGACAAATTTCGTCAAAAGATCGCGAAAAACCGTTATTCCCCCGCCGCCGCCGTCGATGTATTTCCGAAAATGTGATGTTAATTTCCGAAAAAAAAATATTTCACTCGGAATCTCCCCTGACTCTCCATTTGATAAAGTCATTTAGCTTTCAGTGAAATTAATGTAAGTTTACCGAATTATATTTTTCTGCAATTTGTATATTTCAAACAATAGCAGAAATATGTCATTTGACTGTCATGCTGTTGCAGAATCAGTTGTTATGTAAATTGATATTGGTATATTTTGCATCGATAATTTTCAGGGTTTTTCACTTTGTATCAATTAATTTTCAGCAGGGTTGGAAAAAAACCGGGTTTTTTTGTAAAAAACCAAAAAACCGGTTTATTTGGTTTAAACCAGGTTTTTTTGGTTTAAACCGGGTTTTTTTAAATATAATTTCTTATTGCATACAGATGCATATCTGTTGATAAAATAAACATTTTTGGATATTATATAAGTAATATAAATTTTGAAAATATTTAAATTAAATAATTACAGTAAATTATTTAGAAAATTGAAATCACTTCTAATTTAAACATTATTAGTAACAGCTATGTCTTATGTTCAAAGTAAACTGCTCCGCACAGTGAAACATTGATATCTTGGAAATCATATGAAGAATCCTTTGATTAATAATATATAATCAGTCAAACATTTGATGCAGTTTCATGAATATAATATATTATTCTGTGCTTGTTATTATTATTCTTTTAATATCCAAATACTTCTGGTTATTTTGTTTTCTCAGTGAAAACTCCAAGTGCCCAAGTCAACATTTTCGGCCATTAGATTCAGCAATTAATAGAAAAGATTGATTGGTATTATTGAAATGCTATAACTAGCACTCAGTTTTTGCAAGCTGTGTTATGCAATTTGATATCTTAAGTTACTCTTTTAAATTCTTTAAGGATAATCTTCCCCAATCCCAATCCAGAAAATTTTCTTTTACAACTTAACTAAAATCTTAAAGATTGTTGTATTTTGTTATTAACTGCTGTAAATAATCTGCATTTTTAAAATGAAAATATTGTATGCTAAATATTGAATATTTTTTATCTATTTTATCTTTTCTAATTTCACATGGTTTAAGAAAAATCTTTAGGGTACCAGATATGATCATTAGCACATGCTAATTTTCATTCTACATGCATAGAAACATGACCTAGTCTCAGTATGTCTTATGTTGATTGCTGAGATGAAGTGTTAAAAGTAGAAATTACTTCTATCTATAATTTAAAACAATCAGGATGTAAAAAAATCAGATTTTTTTTTTTATTTAAATCAGATTTTTTTTTTTTTTTTTTTTTTTCCTGTGTTAAAATATTACACATCTACCAAGAATGAAGCATTTAAAAAATGAATAACCCTCCAATTACTAACATAATCCATATTTTTTTGCTTTAATTAATAAAATTTTAATTATGTAACTGCAAATTAAAAATTTCTTTAGTAACATATAACATTATGTGCACTAATATTTTGTAATAATTATATAAACCAATATTAAATACTGCTTATATTTTAAAGTTATTGATAAATTGCATTTAATTTTAAATTGATGATACAGATTAAATTTTGTGATTATTAAACAATTAACTGTTTAATTAAGAACACAATCTACATTTTTGAAAAAGTGGTTGAAAAAAAGGTGATAAATAATCGTTTGATAAATTCATAAAGCAGCCAATAATTTTACACAGGTTCTAAAGCATATGTATATTAAATTGATCAAAAATTGTAGCAATGTATACAGCAAACTCGCACACAATTTATAAATGGATTACAAAAATTGTATTTTGAAATTTAAATCAAATTTTTCCCACAACATTAAAATATTTGAATAGCTACTAAATATTATAATGTTTTGAAGTTATTTAACATTTAGTTAGATGTTTTTTAAATGTGTAATACTTCTTTTTACACAGTTTAACATTGTTATAATTAACAATAACAAATATTACATTTTTTACAACTGACTTAGTGATAATTTTCATTACTGATTATAATGCTTTTTCACACTATTTAAAAAAATCAGAAAATATGCGATTTTATCATCCGATTTAAATCAGCTGATTAAAATCATTGACACTCTCTTGCTATGTTTATTGTATATATAAAAGAATGAATAACTCGATTATTAAAAGGAAATTATGACACTGTAAGTTATATTAGATTTAAATATAATTTTTAAATTAAATGCTTTTTATGTTTGTTAGATAAAAACCATGCTTTTTACAAACTTACTGTACTTAAATTTTTCACAATACTCAGGAATTACGCTTAGAAACAATTATTTAAAGCTTTGTTTTGTGTATTCATAAGTCACAATACCTGTAGAAACTTTCCAAATTATGTTCATCTTAGATTTGAATACTTTTTTATGCCATTTTAAACATTTAGAAAATTTTTGATTTTAATCAATGATTTTTTTTTAAAATCACTTGATTAAAATCATGATTTAAATCGCTGATTTAAATCAACTGATTTAAATCGTTGACACCTTGAAAACAATTTTACATAAAAGAGAAAATATTATATTAGATTTTTTTCTAAAAAAACCAAATGGTTTTTTTGACAAAAAAACCAATTGGTTTAAACCGTGGTTTAAACCATGGTTAAAACCACTTGGTTTAAACCGTGCCAACTAGTGATGCAACGAATAGTGGTTTGGCCGAATAACCGAATACCGAATATTCGGCCAAGATACAGCCGAATATTCGGCCTATTCGGCCGCCGAATAATGAACTTATTTTTGCCTAAAAACAAAATATAGTATGCACTATATGCACAATTCTTGTATATTTCACAGTTAAAATGTATAGTTTTCTTTTAAAAAGTTATTTATACACAAATTTTTGATTTTTGAAAGCATTATTTTACTCTGAAAAAATATTCGGCTATGTTCGGCCTAAAAATTGCCTCAATAATATAATTCAGCCAAAAAAAGAAATTCTTAGCAAAAGTTCCTCATCAGGTACTGTCTAGTTACATTTTAATAGATATTATGTGCGTTGTTACATTTTAAAATAATGACAAAATTTTAAAAGTACTAGGAAGCACAAGTTTCAGCTTTCGGATGAAATAAAATAAAAAATAGGAAATCTTAATATCTTAAGAAAAACCACTGATAAAAAGGATGAAAGGAATATCCTCTAAAATGGGGGAAAGACATTGTAGACTTTATAAAGCTCACATTTAACAAAAAAATTTTTATCATTATTATTATCATTATTTTTTTTTCTTTGCTGTCAGCAGATAGCACCATTAAGAAGTGTATAGTGAATGTTTTCAGATTCAGAGGAAGGAAATATCTGCAAGAAAAAGCAAATAACATTCATTGCATTTAACAGTATCTGATGCTCTAACATACCAAAGATCAATAAATGATTTAATTGTTGTAGATAAAAATCGTTTACACATTTTAATCATTCGCCATTAGATTAACTGATATACAAATTAATGAGTTAAAAATTCCTAAGAAGAAATTAGTTCAAAGTGTGGTAACATGCTTGAATAGCACCTATTATATGTTGGAGAGATTACTGCAACAAAAAAATGCACTTTCTGTATATGCAACTAAATTTGGAGAAATAAATAATCTGACAGCAAACCTGTGGACTGTTTTAGAAAAATTGCTGAATCCATTACAACCATTTGAAGAAATAACAAACCAAATTGCCTCGTCGAGATCATTAATTTCTGAAGTCATCTCAATAGGTTGTAGCATTAAAATCATATTTATTTAAATCTGGAGATTTTTTTGGTGTAGGGCACCATGAAAGACACTCTTCTACAAAATTTGGAGAAGCGTTTTGTATCAATTTAAGACAATGAACACTATTCCATTGCAACGGTTTTGGACCCCAGATTTAAAGTGTTCTTTTTCAACAAAGATGAAGCAAAGGATGTAGGAGTAAAGTCCAAATTAACTGCTTTAGTAAGACTAAGAAAGGCTAGTATGAAACCAGTAACAGAATGTGAACAAAATATTTCCAACGTAACCATTCCATCTTCACAAGCTCCAAATTCTTTGTGGGCATGCTTTAATGAAATTGCAAGCCAATCGCAGAGTGAAGCTCTATAGAAAGCTCCTTTCAATGTGAAGAAGTAAAAGAAATTAGTAATTTTCTTTCCCAGCCACTACTAGAAAGACAACAGTGTCGTTTGGAGTGGTGGGCAAAAAATTCAGAAGACTTTCCAAACCTTTCACAATTAGCCAAAAAGTACCTTTCTGCACCAGGAAGTACCATATATAGTGAGAGATTATTTTCAGAAGCAGGTAGCATTTACGAAAAAAAAAAGGAAATAGACTATCACCTGAGAATGCTGAATTATAATTATTTCTGCATCACAATCTGCATCACGTTTATTGAAAACATTTTAACTGTTTTTTAAGGCAAATATAAACAGTACAATGCTATTCTTGAAAAAAAAAAAATACATAAAACGTAAATGCATACTAATTAAAAGAATTTAGTACTTACATTTCTTTCATTATTTAATAAGAAATAGTAACACACTAAAAAAAAAAAATCACTTAAATTATATTTAACTTTTAAGCGTATTTTACAAAAAAAAAAAACCCTTAAGTATTGCAACATATATAACTTAAATATCTTATACATATAATACATCTATATCTAATCAATCATATATTTATGTTCTTTATAGGTATAATTCAAAATATTATTGAAAGAAATATTTTTCTATATAACAAGGGATAAATGTTAAACTTCCCATTATGATAAAAAAAAATTTGAATTTGCTTGTACAACTGTATTCAAACAATTTTGAATAGATTAATTTTAAATTTAACAGATCATGTTAGCTTATTACACATACTTTTTGTACTTACTGATACAGCATAAATTTTTTTAAACATGATTCCTAAATTAGTCTCTTATATAAAAATGGGTAGATAAAACCCATTCGGGGTATGAAAGTTAATGGAAAAAAAAAAAGTATTAGTTAATTTCAAATAAAATTTTCATTATACATGATGAATATAAATTGTCAAATTAAAAAGTTATACTGTGTAAATATAAAAACATTTATTACAGTATTATTCGGCCAAGGCCGAATAATGGACTTGATATTCGGCCGAAGCCGAATATTCGGCAGACAGGCCGAATGGGCCGAATATTCGGCTTTGGCCGAATATTCGTTGCATCTCTAGTGCCAACCCTGATTTTCAGGGTTTTTCACTCTGAGTCACAATCACCCCTGTTTATCTCAAACAGACAGAAAAAAAATTCAGCACTATTTTTTCATTTCATTTTCTACTATTTCGAGAGAAGGAGGGCTGTAATTCCAACAGCCCCCTCCCCATCTTTGGGTGTGCTGTGATACCAATGTGGACTAATATGGAGTTAACGAGAATGGCTATTTTGCTGTATGACAGAAGAAAAAATTACAGATTTATCTTAAAAAAATAAGGAAAAAACACATTTTTCATTTAATTTTTCGACTATTTCTGGTTTTGGGGCGGGGGGGCGCTGTAACCCCGTCAGCCCCCTTTCTCTTCTTTGGTGTCAATATGGACTACTATAGAACTATGCGAAGGAAGCGCATAGTCTGTTGAACGATAGTGAAAAAATGCAAATTTATCTTAAACAGGCAGAAAAAATTCAGCACTATTTTATCATTTCATTTTCGACCATTTCGAGAGGAGGGGGATGAAATTCCATCAGCCCCCTCCCCATCTTTGGGTATGCTGTGATGTCAATGTGGACTGATATGGTATTAACGTGAATGTCTATTCTGCTATATGACAGAAGAGAAAATTACAGATTTACCTTAAAAAAGTAAGAAAAAATTACTTTTTCATTTCATTTTTTTACTATTTCGGGAGGAGGAGGGGGGGCTGTAACCCCGCCTGCTCCCTTTCTCTTCTTTGTGGTCAATGTGGACTAATATGGGACTTATGAAAATGGCTAGTCCGCTGTATGATTGAAAAAAATTAAAATTTTTTCCAAAAAAGAAAGACGAAAAAACAGCACTTTTTCATATCACTTTCTAAAATTTCGGGGAGGGGGGTGTGTGTAGCCCCATCACCCCCCCCCCCCCTTGGTTACGCCCATGTTGTACATAATTAATTCCTATTAAAATCCTCGTGATTGGTTAATTTTCTTAAATAATACTTACAAACAGCAAATAAATAATGTAAAAACATTCTCTTTTATTTAAATATATGATTCTGTTTCTAATTTTTCAGAATATCTTTATAAGTTGACAGATAAATGTATAAGTGATATAAGGTTTTTAAAAATATGTTTTAAAGGTTTTTTTAAGTATTCGGTTGGCCAAATATTTTGATATTCGGTAGGCCGAATAGTTTGCTATTCGACCAAGCCGAATATTCAGTATACCGAATAGTTTGATATTCGGCCAAACTGAATATTCGGTAACATGGCCGAATGCCGAATAGATACCGAATATTCGGTGCATCCCTAGTTTTCACCATCATCGTCATTAAGATTCTCAATGGATGTTACCACTTTAGGAAAAATTTGAACCACAATTTATTCAGTGTTGTAGATTGAATTTCTTCCCAAGAATCAGCTATCCGGTAAACAATATCTCTCATGTTTACACTTTTCAAAACGTTCTCAATACTTTCATCATCAGACTGCGCTAAATGTTCCAATAAACCGCATCAATATCTTTTCTGTTGGAAGCAAAAAAAAAAAAAAAAACGTACAAATTTCTCCACACCATAGCACATCTTCGTCTGGATGAGGCTCAGTAGTAGACAATTCTCCAAGTGTCTGCAACAGATACTTCAAGGGCTGTTAAAACCCCCCTTTCCTTCTGTTTGACTTGGCGAAAATTAATCATCGCCAAGAATTATGGTGACCCTATTTTTTACTTTACTATTTTTCAGTTTGTTTAAAAAGGCAGATGTAAGTAAATTTTGAAGCGAGCGATCACCGCTATAAGTGATCTGAACCAGGATTGCCTGGTAATAATAAATCTTATTAATATTCAATTCTTCGAGCTTTTAATTATTTGAGTGCTGATTTACTTTGAATAGATAAAATTGTTCTGCATTTTATTTCATTAAATTGATGTGAAATATGACTGATTCGAAGAGAAGAGTTGTTATTATTCGAATGTTTCTGAAATTCCTCATGTTGGCGTCCGCGACAGGATGTCTGGACTAGGGATTGACCGAAGCAGCAATTTTGCCGAATACCGAAGCTTTGGTCGAAGTGTATACCGAGGCTTCGGTATTCGGCAACCGAATACTTGAAACTTTTTAATACGCATTTTTGGATATATTAGTTTTTTTTTAATAAGCTTTAATTAAAATTAAATCCTCAATAATTTAATTTAGTTACATTTTTATTCTAAAATCTAATTACACAAAAAAATTAATGACTTCTTTCCACTCCCAAATTCATTAACCCATCACTTATTTTTTACTATTTTATCACTAGTCAATACCCAAAAATAACCTATGAAAATATTAAACTATACTGGGTATTATTAAGGATAAGGATTGTCAGAAAAACAAAAGTTCATTCAAATAATAAGAAACAATGTTGTCATTAAGCTGATTTACTGATTGTCTAATTATAAACATATTGAATAGGAATGTTTTCAAAATACAAAAGGTGTTATATCAATTTGTACATTTAACTATTTTCTGTCAAATTATTGATAGAATACAGTAGACTCCCTCCAGTCCGCGACCCTAAAATCCGCGTATTTCTTCAGATGTAAACAATGAAATTTACAGTTAAGGTGCAGGCACAAAATTCAAGATGGCGCCGAAATCAGCGACTACCGCCATGTTTTTTTTACTCAATTTTTTGTTAATTATTCTCTTTTGGCTATTACAGCTGATTTATTACTAAATAAATTTATATTACTTTTGATTTTTATATAAATTAGCATATCTATATCAAAAATTCCAGGGCTCGAAATGGAAAAATCTACGAAACAGAACGCTATTTAAAAATTGTTGTCGATTTTTTTTTTTTTTTTTTTTTTTTTTTTTTTTTTTTTTTTAAGTATAGACAAATTTCTTTCTAAAAATACAAAGCAATATAAAAACAAACATTCAAGACTCTAAATAACAATGAAAACAGTAACAGAGAGCGCAATAAGCTATATTAAACAGTAACAATGTTTTAATAAAAGTACGGAACGATATTTACCATAATTTTACAAATCGGAACTTTATTTATCATAATTTCAAGAACCGGAATATCACTCCGATTTGTTCCAGTACATTTCGAGCCTTGAAAAATTCCCCTTTATTGTATTTTCTGTAGAATATTAGCAAGTGTAAACTGTAGTGGAATTGTTTACTTTTCTTCCGTTCGTTTCCTCGTGTTTAAATATTTATTTTTTTTTTCAATATTATGTATGCATTTTAATATGTAATTCTGATTAATACGACTAAATGCAAGCTTTTTTATGAAGAAAAATATGAATTTACTTCCGAAAAAAATCTAATGGCCCTGTTTTGTAAATACAGTAAAGCGCTTATCTGTGCGTATAGGCGACTGAGAAAAATCTTGAGAAAGAGGAAATGCACGGAGCGAATGCGCGAAGCAACAGAACAGGCAAATAAGTTTTAGTTTCGTTTTGAGATCGCAGTGTGAAAGAGGTATCTACGTCATTTTTCATCAATGTTAAATTCAGAGACTTTTTTCCGGGAAGGATTTCTCTGGCTCCGGTGAGGGGGGTGGGGGGGGGGGGGGATTGCACTTTTTGACCATTGAAAACACATTCTCAAATCTTCCAAGGGGGAGCATCTCATTGCTCCAGGGAGGAATGTCCCCCCCAGGCCACCTCCTGAATTCAACACTGGTTTTAATCTAATGATTTTTATTTATTTATTTTTAATTTTACGTACGTATTTTAATATGTAATTCTGATTAATATGACTAAACTCAAGTTTTTTCATAAAGAAAATACGCATTTATTTCCGAAATAAATAAAGATGGCGCTAATATCATCGGTGATCGCGATCGTTTTCCAAAATATTTTTTAATTAATCAAGCTTTTTCGTTTATTAAATCTGGATAAACATGGCATAAAATTTCGTTATTTTTAAATTCTGGTGTAAATTATTTGCTTATCCAAAATAAAAATACAGTGCAACAGTAGCTTTTGCATAATAACTGTAACTGTTGAAACCCTCTTGTTTTAGTTTCGGTTTTGAATCTATTGTTTCTTGCGAAATTCTACCAATATGGATTATCCAGATTTTCCTGATGAAAAATTCAGTAAAAGAAAACATGTCACTTTGACTATAATGCCCAAAGTTGAAATTATTAAAAAACTGAATTCTGTTTCTTCTGCTCGTTTTTTGGCTAAATCTTATGGAATAAGCCCTAGAACAGTATATGACATTAAGAAACAAAAAGAAAAAAATTTGAATTTTTATATGAATAGTGACAGCAATGCTGGTATTGCAGAAAGAAAAACAATGCATGCAGCCAGATCTGGTGATCTAGACAAGGTGCTTTATGAATGGTTCAAACAACGTAGAAGTGAAGGTGTTCCTATAACAGGGCCTCTTCTCTGTGAAAAAGCCAAAGACCTTCATAAAAAGTTGAATATGGAAATTCCATATACTTTTTCTTCAGGGTGGTTAACTCGTTTTAAACAGAGGCATGGAATAAAATATCTAAAGACATATGGAGAAAAATTATCTGCAGAAGAATTTATTGATGATTTTACCAATCTTGTCAAAGAAGAACAATTGAGTCCAGAGCAGATCTACAACATGGACGAAACGGGACTTTTTTGGCGCAGCTTACCACGAAAAACTTTAGCAACTGCTGATGAGAAGAATCCGTCAAGCATTAAAGAAGATAAGCAAGGAAACATCGTTCTTGTTTGCAGCAACGCTGCTGGCACCCACAAGTGTCAGTTATTGGTAGTGGGGAAAAGTGCAAAACCTCGTGCATTAAAAAATATCAAACTTCCCGTTATATATAAAGCTAACAAGAAAGCTTGGGTTACTAAAGATATAATAAATGAATGGTTTGAGAACAATTTTGTTCCTCAAGCACTTGAACATAGTAAGAAATTAGGATTGAACAAAGATAGTAAAATTCTGTTATTATTCGATCACTGCTCAGTGCATCCTGTTTCATTAAGCAAAGAAAATGTAACAGCACAGTTTCTTCTGCCAAACACAACTTCTCTCATTCAGCCGATGGATCAAGGGATCATACGTGCAATGAAGTGCAATTATAAAAAAAAGGTTCTGCAAAAGTTGCTAAGCTTAGATCCATCAGCTGATATGCTTGAAAGATTTAAAAAAGTTTTTACTCTAAAAGAATGTCTTTTTCTCTTGGCAGATGCTTGGAATGCTATGTCGCAAGACACCTTGATTCATGCATGGCATAATTTATGGCCACCATCGTTGTTCATAGAATCCGAGAGTGATGATTTAACATTTGATGGGTTTCATCCCAGTGCTGCCCAAGCTAAAACTAATGATTTACTGGTTTTTGCAAAGCAGTCTTTGGGTAACGTCATTGATAATTTAGATGACAGTGAAGTTCTAGACTGGATTTCTTGTGACGAGAACATCCCAACAGTAGAAACAAAATCTGACCAAGAAATAATTTCCAGTGCCCTGCATATTGATGCAGATTCTTCATCAGAAACTGAATCTGATGAAGAACTTGAAAAAATTAATCTTGAAGAAGGTCTAGCCATAGGAGAAAAATATTTGAGCTTCCTGAAGCAGCAGAGCTTTATATCTGAGCAACAAATAATGAATCATCAGCAGCTTCAGGATGCAATAACAAAAGAACGAAACAAAAAATTAAAGCAAACAACCATTTTATCCATGTTTCAAAAATATAAAATAAAAAAATAAGTAGAGTTTGTAAAAAAAAAAAAAAAAAAAAAAAAAAAAAAAAAAAAAAAAAAAAAAAAGAAATTATTTTTCCTCATTATTATGTATATTTAGTATTGTATGTTTGTATTTAGTGTTATTTTATGTATATTTATATATTATTTTATATTTATATTATATTGTTTATTTATATGTGCATTTAGTATTGTATCTTAATTATTATTTACATGACTTAATTTTTAATATTTTTCTAAATTTTTTATTTTGCATAATTATTTTATTTAATAATTACTTATTTTTAAACTAATAAATTATTTTAATATTTTACTTAATTATTTTAATGTTTCACTTTATTGTAACCATTCATTATAATTTCCATTGCTCAACTGCCAATCAAATTAATGTTCAAAAATGTAAACAAATAAATGACCAGAAATCCGCAAAATTCTAAAATCCGCACAACCTCTGGTCCCAAGCTGTGCGGATTTGAGGGAGTCTACTGTATATGTCTTTCCTCCCCCCCTTTCTTTAAGGCAGACCCCACCCCCCACCCCCGCCCCCCTCCATAGCATATTTCTAAATTTTAAAATTCTGAAACTTTTATACAGTTCAAAGAACTCTGAGATTAAATGCTTTGTTTTTATCTCTCAATATCTTTGTGTTAATGCTTACATTGGGCTGTATAAATTCCCCAGATGGGTGAATCAGAAAAAGGGCCAATGTGGTTTTTGTTTTAAGCTGACATGTCATAATGTAACATGAAGAGCAAATTTATATAAAAACATTTCATGACAATTTTCTTTTACTACATGACTGTGGAAACAAATGTTTTCTATATAGAATTAAGTAATGTGTTTGCATTTAAGATCATTTATATAAATTAGTAGAGATTGATATAATCTATGTAATAGGTGATTTTAGTAAAAAAATAAGGAGATGTTTACATTTTAATTTATATCCCACGAGCAAACCAAACTAAGAAAATCAGATATTATAGAGGAACAATGTAAGAATAAGAATAACATACATTTTTTTTTTTTCAAAATAATAAAATACCACTTTTTGGGATGCAGAAGGTCAAAAGGACAAAATGTTTGACCTTGAAATTAAAAATTAAAGAAAATTATACATGTGATATATCAGAAGAAAGCCCACAGCAAATCATTCCCAACAATACCAAGATTAAAGCTGTATGTCAATTAGGGAATTAAATATGAATTTTTTTGTAGTGCATGGAATTCAAACCCTTCAAATGGGAGGGACTTATGTCAGCTTAAAACAAAAACCACATGACCCTTTCTGATTCACCCATCTGAGGAATTTATACAGCCCAATGTAAGCATTAATACAAAGATATTGAGAGATAAAAACAAAGCATTTAATCTCAGAGTTCTTTAAATTGTATAAAAGTTTCAGAATTTTAAAGTTGAGAAATATGCTATGAAGGGGGGAATGGGGGTCTATCTTAAAGAAAGGAGGGAGGAAAGACATATATAGATAGATGGATAGATATGAAATATGCTACTGGAGAACATTTTTACTAAGCATATTATGTGACCAAGCAGTATTCTTACTTTAAAAAATAATAGTAACATTACAAAATAATAAAATTTTAACAAAAAAATCTGTTCACATCACACAGGCACTGTAAATTAACAGTGTGTGTCAATATTTTGAATTTGTCATCAATTATAAATGAAAATAATTAGTACAAACTTATTATTGCAATTAATGTCTACTTATTTCGTAATCTTACAAAAAAAAAAAAAATAACAACAATAATAATAATAAATTCAATTAGTCTTTATAGTGAAAATAAATATAATTTTTTTCTTTAAAAATTTTTAATTTTATATCAGGTCCCAAATTAATATACAGAGTTGTGATAACTAGAACATGTCTATGCTTATGAAATATGCATAAATATAATTTTATCGTCATACATTAGTACAGATAAGTCATCATATAGGGGATTTTGGTAATAAAATTGGAATCAAGTGTGTGCATTTTAATTTATAACTCAATATCCCATGAGCGTCCCAAAATAAGAATGTCAGATATTATAGAGGAACAATGTAAGAATAACATATATTTTTTTTGAAAAAAATAAAATATCACTTTTTGAGATATAGAAGGTCAAAGGTCAAAATGTTTGACCTTGAAATTAAAATTTAAAGAAAAATATGCATGTGATATATCATAAGAAAGCCCACAGAAAACCCTTTCCAACAATACCAAAATTAAAGCTGTATGTCAATTAGGGAATTAAATATGAATTTTTTTGTAGTGCACGGAATTCAAAATTTTGTGCTTTTTTCCAAACTTTGATGCTATTTATCTCAGAAACCGTGAGAAATAGAGGCTTATTATTTTTTATTTGATGATTTCTATATAAATTTAACAAATGAGCCAAACTTCATAAAATTCTGAGGGAGTCGGGTTGTGAGCTGTGTTGATTTGACATGGAATGACCCATGGGTCATTCCATGTCAAATCAACACAAAAACATAGCATTTTCAACCCGACCCCCCTCGGAATTTTATGAAATTTGGTTCACTTGTTAAATTTATGTAGAAATCATCAAGTACAAAATAATAAGCCTCTATTTCTCATGGTTTCTGAGATAAACAGCATCAAAAATTGAAAAAAAGCACAAAATTTTGAATTCCGTGCACTACAAAATAATTCATATTTAATTCCCTAATTGACATACAGCTTTAGTCTTGGTATTGTTGGAAAGGGTTTTCTGTGGGCTTTCTTATGATATATCCCATGCATATTTTTCTTTAAATTTTAATTTCAAGGTCAAACATTTTGACCTTTGACCTTCTATATCTCAAAAAGTGATATTTTTTTCAAAAAAAAATATATGTTATTCTTACATTGTTTCTCTATAATATCTGACATTCTTATTTTGGGACGCTCATGGGATATTGAGTTATAAATTAAAATGCACACACCTGATTCCAATTTTATTACCAAAATCACATATATGATGACTTATCTATACTAATTTATGACAATAAACTTATATTTATGCATATTTCATAAGCATGTATATGTATATATACATGTTGTATATATATATACGAAGCCCAGCGGTGTAGTGGTCAGCACGCCTGTCTGCCACACCGCAGGTCGAGAGTTCGACTCCCGACTGGGCAAGGTTCACTCAGCCCTTCATCCCTTTGGGGTCGATAAAATGAGTACCAAGCTTGCTTGGGAACTAAACACCGAGGGTCTCGCGTTAGGTTGACCACCTGGCCGGGACGCATGCTGCATAGCACCTCGGGGCCCAGGGTCAAGAAAACAGAGATGGGCACTGTCGGCCCAGATCCTTCTTGGATTGTATAGCCACAGAGTTTAGTTTTAGTATATGTATATACAGTAGACTCCCTCCAGTCCGCAACCCTAAAATCCGCGTATTTTTTCAGATGTAAACAGTGAAATTTACAGTTAAGGTGCAGGCACAAAATTCAAGATGGCGCCGAAATCAGCGACTACCGCCATGTTTTTTTTACTCAATTTTTTGTTAATTATTCTCTTTTGGCTATTACAGCTGATTTATTACTAAATAAGTTTATATTACTTTTGATTTTTATATAAATTATCATATCTATATCAAAAATTCCAGGGCTCGAAATGGAAAAATCTACGAAACAGAACGCTATTTAAAAATTATTTTTGCCGATTTTTTTCTTTTTTTTTTTTTTAAAGTATAGACAAATTTATTTCTAAACATACAAAGCAATAAAAAAAAAGAAAAAAAAACATTCAAGGCTCTAAATAACAATGAAAACAGTAACAGAGAGCGCAATAAGCTATATTAAACAGTAACAATGTTTCAATAAAAGTATGAAACGGAACGATATTTACCATAATTTTACGAATCGGAACTTTATCATAATTTCAAGAACCGGAATATCGCTCCGATTTGTTCCAGTACATTTCGAGCCTTGAAAAATTCCCCTTTATTGTATTTTCTGTAGAATATTAGCAAGTGTAAACTGTAGTGGAATTGTTTACTTTTCTTCCGTTCGTTTCCTCGTTTTTCAATATTTATTATTTTTTCAATATTACGTACGCATTTTAATATGTAATTCTGATTAATACGGCTAAATGCAAGCTTTTTTATGAAGAAAAATATGAATTTACTTCCGAAAAAAATCTAATGGCCCTGTTTTGTATATACAGTAAAGCGCTTATCTCTTATCTGTGCGTATAGGCAACTGAGAAAAATCTTGAGAAAGAGGAAATGCGCGGAGCGAATGCGCGAAGCAACGGAGCATGGCAAATAAGATATAAGTTTCGTTTTGAGATCGCAGCGTGAAAAGAGGTATCGACGTCAGTTTTCATCAATGTTGAATTCAGACACTTTTTTCCGGGAGGGATTTCTGTGGCTCTGGGGATGGGGGGGGGAATTGCACTTTTTGACCATTGAAAACACAATCTCAAATCTTCCGAGGGGGATCATCTCTTTGCTCCGGGGAGGAATGTTCCCCCAGGCCACCTCCTGAATTCAACACTGGTTTTAATCTAATGATTTTCATTTATTTATTTTTAATTTTACGTACGTATTTTAATATGTAATTCTGATTAATATGACTGAACTCAAGTTTTTTCATAAAGAAAATACGCATTTATTTCCGAAATAAATAAAGATGGCGCTAATATCATCGGCGATCGCGATTGTTTTCCAAAATATTTTTTAATTAATCAAGCTTTTTCGTTTATTAAATCTGGATAAACATGGCATAAAATTTCGTTATTGATGCAGATTCTTCATCAGAAACTGAATCTGATGAAGAACTTGAAAAAATTAATCTAGCCATAGGAGAAAAATATTTGAGCTTCCTGAAGCAGCAGAGCTTTATACCTGAGCAACAGATAATGAATCATCAGCAGCTTCAGGATGCAATAACAAAAGAACGAAACAAAAAATTAAAGCAAACAACCATTTTATCCATGTTTCAAAAATATAAAATAAAAAAATAAGTAAAGTTTGTAAAAAAAAAAAAAAAAATAAGAAAAATTTATTTTTCCTCATTATTATGTATATTTAGTATTGTATGTTTGTATTTAGTGTTATTTATATGTATATTTATATATTATTTTATATTTATATTATATTGTATATTTATATGTGCATTTAGTATTGTATCTTAATTATTATTTACATGACTTAATTTTTAATATTTTTCTAAATTTTTTATTTTGCATAATTATTTTAATTTAATAATTACTTACTTTTAAACTAATAAATTATTTTAATATTTTACTTAATTATTTTAATGTTTCACTTTATTGTAACCATTCATTATAATTTCCATTGCTCAACTACCAATCAAATTAATGTTCAAAAATGTAAACAAATAAATGACCAGAAATCCGCAAAATTCTAAAATCCGCACAACCTCTGGTCCCAAGCTGTGCGGATTTGAGGGAGTCTACTGTACTTTCTTTTCCTAGAGTTTTTAGTATAAATAAATATTATTCATTCTTTTTTTTTTTTTATGAAGTCCACTCCATTGTTATATTTTTCACTGGCAGTCTGCCTTGGCAACGACGGGCAGGTCAGCTAGTACATTGTTAAATTTGAGCTTTATTTTATTGTATAATATATATTTGTCCTTTTATTTTAAGCATGTATTTGTATTGGTACAATAAAATAGTTTGTGAAAGGTCTATAATTTTGAAATGTTATATTTTCTGAAATGATCACTTTTTCGGCAACAATATTAATATTTTTCAAATGCTTCATCTTCATGTGATGGCAACTATTAAGCTTGGCAGCAGTGGTCTTAATATAATGGAAAAGTAAACAATAAAAGCTAAATAATAATGCACATTTGCAGTACATACATACTTAAATTTATTTTAGACAGTGCTGTAAGGGTACTTTTAAACAGATTTTTCAACTGCTTATGAAAATGATGTTTTTTAAATACCATAAAATCCCGATTGTAAGCCTTCTCCCCTTTTTTCAAAAGAAAGAGAAGTTAACTTTGGGAGGGGGAGGCTTATAATTGAGATTTCTTTTTTAAAAAGTCATTAAAAATAAAAACCTTTTTATACCATTAATTTAGAAATAAATAAGGTAAATACAGGAACGAGAATCTTCCGTATTTTGTCAAATTTCCGATTTGTAAAAAAAAAAAAAAAAAAAAATTAAATCCCCCCTCCCTTAAAGTCTCCCGCAATAAAAACCCTAAGCAAAATTTGAAAACTTTGTAATTTTTTTTTCAAATTTATTTCTTTTATTTTATTTATTGCAACAATATTTAATCAATAATCTAAACCTCCCACCCTCCAAAAAGCTGTTTGCCCCTCCCCCTCTGGTATCAAACATGCATAATTTAACAACCTGTAAAACTATTTAAATTTCTTTTCTGTCGTGTTTAATACACTATAACAACAAACAAATGAAATACATTACTTAAATTATCCCCTCCTTCCAAAATCTCTGCTTCTCTCCACCTGCCCCTCCCCCTACCTTCGTATCATCAACACCACCTCCCCCCTCCACAACCCTGCATCTCTAGCAGTTTAGAATCTTTATATTTCTTTCTTTCTTTTTTTTTTTTTTTTTTTGCTTGATTTGTAATTTTATTGTAAGAAATATTTAAATAATCACCTAAATTATTTCTCATCTGCCCCCCCCCCCCCCCCCATTTGAAAAAAAAAAGTTCTCTTTTTATTTTTCGTTGCCAGCTGCCCTCCCCCCTAAAAAAACACACACAGTATAAAATCTTTTTTTTTTATTGCCCTAAACATAAAATGTACATGTGATTCACAGGTGAGACCAGCCAAACTGCAAAACAGATTTTTTTTTACTTTCCTCCCACTAGGACTGGGCGATGTAGAAATTTCTTAAATCGATTTATCATCCATCTAACATCGCGATTTAGTGCTAAATCGCGATTTAACACCGATTTTACATTTTAGAATATGGAAACCTATTTTTTAATTTTTAGTAACAAAACACGGTCTTTATGCAGCACCCCCCCCCCCCCTGCCCTCCTGTATTAGTATACTTAAGCTTTTAATTTTTCAAATACCTTTGACCTACTGTCTTTTTTATACTTAGCTTTTAATTTTTCAAATACCTTTGAAAAGAGGTATATATTACACATAAAAAGAAACTTTGAATGCCCCAAAACACTAGTTTTTTTTTTCCATTTTAAAAATTAGTGACCTATTTTAATACATTTTATAAAGTCATTCTGTAAGAAATAATATAAAATAATTTTTTTTGTTTTGTTTTTTAAGTCTGATTTGTTATGCCTGCTACAATCTAAATT
This sequence comes from Maratus speciosus, assembly GCA_963932465.1. Taxonomy (NCBI): domain Eukaryota; kingdom Metazoa; phylum Arthropoda; class Arachnida; order Araneae; family Salticidae; genus Maratus; species Maratus speciosus. The sequence goes on from OZ010797.1 coordinate 126,270,811, forward strand.
CCATAAGGAGGAGGAGGGGGCGACATCCCGTAGCCCACCCAAATAACACTTTATTGCTAACAACCTACACACACTTTTTTTTTACAGACACAGAATTAAAAAGATTGAGGTAAAACAGAAGCAGATACAAAGAATTCAATGATGAATTTAATTATTCATTTACCATGATGAGAAAAGTAATTAAAGAAAAAAAAAAGGGGGGGGGGAGAGATGAGAAATAAGGTGCAATTTTATATCTTTTTAACTTTTAGATTATAATAAAATTTGTTTAACATAAATACTGACATTTATATAGCAGATGGAGAAGGATTGAAAGTGTAAACTCTGTAGCACATTACTGAAATTGATAATTTTTTCGCGGCCGTTGCCACCCTGTAAGATTAGTAATAAAATATAATCTTAAAATATATCTCTTTTTATTGATAACAAAATGTAAAAAAAAACAGAAAATTGCAGATCTGCAGAAAAATCTAATGAATCTCTACTCCTCCCTCATTCTGCTGTAAAAATCAAGTTACTTGACTCATTACAGAACTTTATTAAAGTATTTTTAATTAATTACAAAATAATAATAAATTAAAACTAAATTATCCCCATAATACCCAAACATATGAAAATTAATTTTTCATCAAAATAATGCATAAAAATATAAACTAAAAATGGATGAATTTGGATATAAATAGTGAATCAATTTCAGCAAGATACGCAATCGACGTGGCTGGCGTTGAAATCGGATGTCAAACCTGATGCATGACTATTTTAAAATATTTTAATTAATTACAGAATAATAGAAAATAAAGAATATATATTAAAATATTACCCAAACATGTGAAAAATGAATTTTTCATTAAAAGAATGCATAAAAATAAAAACTGAAATTCGATGAATTTGGATTTTAAATATGAAACTTTATTCTTTTTGTTTTCAACCATAAATACTCAATCAATTTCAAGAAAAAAATCTTAGCAAAAGAAAAATATTTCAAGCGGATCATGGACAAATTGGGATACACAAAACAATGCATGACTATACTTTAAAATAATTTCATTAATTGAAAAATAATAGAAAATAAAAAAATATGTTAAAATATTACTAAAACATATAAAAAATGAATTTTTCATCATAAGAATGCATAAAAGTATAAACTGAAAGTCGATGAGTTTGGATTTTAAATATAAAACTTCATTATTTTTTTTAATCATATAAATACTGAATCAATTTCAGGAAAACAATCTTTTGAAACAATGCAGGATTCTACTTTAAAACATTTTAATTACAGAATAATAGAAAATAAAAAATACATATTGCAATATTACTCAAATATGTGAAAGCTTAATTTTTCATCAAAAGATTGCATTAGCATATATACTGAAATTCGATTAATTTGGATTTGAAGAATTAAACACTACTTTTTCTTTTCATGCAGAAACATATAAGTCCTTAATTTTTGAAAAATACACATTCCAATCTCGTAAACTCTGAATCTCGTTTACAAAATAAATAAATATCAATTTTTACTTAAATCGTCATTTTCTTAAATCGCCTTTTTCTTAAATCGGAGATGATTGAGGCTCGACGTTTTCTTAAATCGGATCCTGCTAAATCGATTTAACACCAGCTTAGCTTCTTTTTCTTAAATCGGAAAGCATTGAGGCTTGCGATGTTTGCTTAAATCGGATCCTCCTAAATCGATTTATCACCAACTTGCCATGTAAGCGATAGATACATCAAAGTAGATAAATCGTTTTTCCGATGTTAGCTCTGAATCAGTATTTTGTTTTAAATCGATTTAAAGCCAATGGCTAAATCGCGATTTAAGACATTAGCTAAATCGCGATTTCCGATGTTAGCTTAAATCGGCTTTCCGATGTAAGCTTTAAATCGATTTTAGGCCCAGGCCTACCTCCCACACATTTAGAAATAGCCTCCCCCCCCTCCCCCCTCTCCTTTTGGGGCAAAAGGATGGAACAAAACTTTCAAAGAGGATGAGGATTTTCGATGAGTGAGATCAAATGAAATTATGTAAATGAAAAATCCTCTTACTACAAAAAAAAAAAAAAATGCTGAAGGGGGGGGGGGGGGGGTTAGAGGAGAAAGATGAACTTTTAGAAAAAGGAGTGTAATTTTCTATAATTGATTATTTACTTATTGTTACTAGCGAGCAACAAATAGAACAAAAGAATTAAGATTTTCAAGATGTTAAAATTTTTGTGCTGAGGAGGGAGGGCAAAGATAGGCAGCAGACATTTCATGCAGGGGAAGGAGGAGAGATTTTATTAAGCTTATGTAAAAACATATGGTAATCCACCGAAAGTCAACAGATTCAAAATTATCTCCCTTAGGCTTTTAAATTAATTTTTTCCACAAAAAAAGTTTGTGAAAAGGGGGGGAGCTTATATTTGGGAATGGAGAGAAAATTAAAACTGTTTAAAAGTGGGTGGAGGACTTGCTTTCGAGGGTGGGGGGGGGGGGGGGCTTACAATCGGGATTTTACAGTACTTATAAAACTACTTCTAATAATTATAAAAAAATCTCCCAAAACCCTCATGGGCTAGGGTTTTAAAAAAACCTTGAGAGAATTTTAATAAAATCTTCATGGGATGTTTTTTTAATGTGGGAGAATTTTTTTTTTTTTTTTAACCTTGTTATATTTGTTTTATAAATATATTTGTTTGGTTAGCTTTTACTGAAACAGTATTATTTTATTTTCTAGGTTGGTTTCTTGAACCAAGAACAAAGGAGAATTTGCTTGTTGCTTTTATATTAAGAAATGCAATCTGAAATGAATATTAGAATGTTGCTCGTGATAGACAAACTTAAGCTATCTCTTGATAATTGTTGAAGCAAATATATATTTTTTCTTACATGTGTGTCTATTTTTAAGCTTTTGACTATTATTTCAATATGTTTTCCATCTTCCATGAAGATGCTTTTAATCAGGAAGAATCTACTGAAGATTCTGCCAATGCCAATGACCTCTTAGATCTTAATAGAGATACTGTAAGTAGCAATGTAAATACTGCACATTATTCTTTTATGGGAGAAAATGTTCAAGATCAAGGATCAGCAGGATTACATTTACAACAGTCGACAGATGATTCTAGAGCATATCAAAGTGAGGATTATGATTGTTTTGAGGAGTCTGTTTATTCTGAAGGTAGTGACTCTGATAGTTATAACAATGAAATGTTTAATTATGATTTGCAGCCTGACAATAAGAGATATAAAACAGAAAACTCTGATTATTCTGCCACTGCCACATCCTTTGAGAACTGGGATGTTGTTAAATGTAGGGAATATGTTGATCATGTAGCTAATTCTTGTTTTTCTGCTGTCTTGAAAAAAATTGAACAAATCAAATCTTTGTCCAAAAGCAGTCAATCCCACCACTCACAGAACTTTATTGATCGTATCAATAACCTTAATAGTCAGCAAATAGAATTTGAAAAATTTGTATCAACAGTTAAGACACAATTTAATCTTGTTAATACTCAGAATGAAAATTTTGAAAAAACTATTGAGAATATACAAAGAGAATCTGTTATATTTCAACAGTTTTTTCCTGCTTACGGATTTAGACGGGAAATTTTAGATGCAGTTGAAAAAAGTCAAGTTGTTATCATCAATTCTTGTCAAACTTGTTCTTCAAATGTGGCTTTGCCACTGATCCTATCTAATACATATCCAGAGTTTTCTGTAATTGCATGTGAACCAAATAAAATTTTAAGCCATATTTTACAAGAAAATATTAATTTTGCAATGTCACATTTTGATACACAAACACATGTACTTTCTGAAAATCAACTTTTAAAACATTGTTCATACAGTACATATTTTGCTGAAAATAAGTCTTGCATAATAGTTAATGTTTCTTTGAAGAGGTCAGTTACAGCAGATATTATTCTTTCTGATTTGAGAGATTTACTTATTACGCAGAAGCATTCAAAGTTGGTCTTACTGTTATCGCCTCAAGATAACCCTTCAAAATTTGCTGATTATTTTTCTTCAAAACTTAAAGTATCAGTTTTGAAATTTCCCGATTTGTTTTTACCCATCAAAACAATCTGGAAAAGTGCAATGTCTTATCCGCAAGATGATTTTAAAGATGATCTAATTAAAACAATTTTTTCTGTTCATGCTGCATATCGTGAACAGGGGGATATTGTTGCTTTTCTTCCTTGTCTTGAAGATGTGCAGTGTGTTAATGAAAAAATAGAATTAGAAAACCATTGTTATCAGTATAATTTGAAAGTTATTTGTATTGATGATGATTTAGATTATATTTCAAAGTCTGTAATGAATTTAAGTAATTCTTCTGAGAGGAAAATATTTCTTCTTATGACCAATTATGAAGTATTACCTATTCCTTCAGCTCGTTTTATCATTGATTGTGGAATTCAAAAAGAGTCATATTTTGATTTGCAAACTGATACCAATGTTGTTATACCCACATTTATATCTCAAGCCAGAGCTAAAATGCGAAAGTATTTGGCTGGTGTACATAATACTGGTGTTTGTTTTAGATTGTTCAATAAGGCTAATTATTTAAAAAATATGTACCAGAAAGAACATGCTGAAATTTTTTGCATTAATCCCATTCAAAGTATTGTGATGGCTCTTCAACATTGTCCCCAAAAAAAGAAGTCCATCCAGTTTGTTGAATCCTTACCAGGTGATGTATTCCAAAATACTCTGAATACTTTAAAGGCATATGGGGCAATTGACAAAGACTTATCTCTGACTTCTTTTGGTGAAAATATTGTTAAACTTCCTCTTCCATTAAAATATTCTAGATTTATTCTTCATGGTATTCGGTCTGGTTTTGCTTTTGAAGCTATAATATTAGTTGCCTTCTTTTCAATCAAGTCTAAGCTTTTTGTAGATGCAGCAGATAATGAACATCAAAGGCTTATTGATTTGATGAAATTGGATTTTAGCCAATCAGATAGTGATACTCTTACATATCTCAATATATACGAACTATGGAAAAAAAGTGGCTTTAAAAAAATGTGGTGTATGGAGCATTTTTTGAATTTTGACACCTTAAAAAGTATTCGTTGTAAAATAAATGAAATTATACATTTAGTGCCTCAGTGTCTTGGCCAAGAAGTATTGCAGCAATTTTCAGAAGGAAGTAACCAGAATTATTTAATTCAAATGCTATTTGAATGTTTTCACGGTAATTGTTGCTCATACAGTGGACATCCTCGAACTGGATATAGAATTTTATCTTCTGGTAAATATGCTATGATTCATTCTTCATCTTTTTTGTCACAAAAAGATGATTTCCCAGATTTTGTCATTTTTGAAGATTCAACTCCTTCAGATCCAATTTACATTAAGCATTTGACAAGCATATCTTTTGATATCATAGCAGATTATTCTCAACAAAAAAAGTTGAACTTTGATAGTTCTGCTTTGTTTGATTATAAATTGGTGAAGAAAGTTATTGATAGTGTAGGAGACAAAGTAATCAGTCGATTTCTACCCAAAAATGATAAGAAGAAAATTGAGGAAGTTGAAAATAAATTAAAAAAGAAAACAAATGCTCCTGTTGTATTGATTGAGCCAATTTTAGAAAAGGGTAGTGTTAATTTTTATGCCTTTCCTGATGATATTGATAGATGTTTTGTTGCCCTCAAGGATATGCTTAGTGACTACACACAAACAATGACCAATGAAGAGGAATACAAAGTAATAGAATTCACTCATGGACAAAACAGAGCTTCCTTTGAAATGAAATGGATTAAAGGTGCTGAAACAACTTGTGCCAAATATATACTTATCAGTTCTAATCTTGCTCTAAAGAATTCTGCTTCTTGTAATCTTGAAAGTACTTCAGAACCTTCATCAGACAGTTCATCAATTAATTATACTTTGAAAGTAAGTTGGCCTAGGCTTGTTTGTACTGGAGAAGGGAGTATAAATTTCAAAAATCAGAATGATTTTCAAAGAGCTCGTTTGCTGGCTTTTAAAAATGTTAAAATAGATGATTATGAAGTTTTTGTGCAAATAAGTAATTTAGGTAAACATCAATTATCTGTTTCACAAATTCCCTCAGTTGTGACAAAGACAGACATTGAAAATACTTTTTCGTCATTGCTGCCAGGTTGCAGATTTGAAGTGGAGTTGTGCTATACACCTCCTTTTGAAACAAATGATAGTGATCTCCAGGAAATGAAAAAACAGCTTGAAGAGAACTGTATTCACTACTCAAACATAAGCAATTTTGAGGTGAAAATGATAAAACCCAATCCATCTTCAAAATATATGACTGCATACATTAATGTATTTGAAAAACGATGTTTGAATAAAGAAGCTAAAAATCTTTCTGAAACTAAAGTAAATAATATGAAACTTTCATGTGAACCATTATATTTTTCTGAACTTAAATGTACTGCTGAGGTATATAATGCATTAAAATACTGCATAAAAGATGAAATTGATATGTTTTTAGAGAAAAATGAGATGCAGTTTAAAAGGTATTCCCTAAGAGTAATTCTTGGGAAAGATTTTGCAACTATGAAATTATCGTCTGATGATATTGAAGTAATGAAATTGGTTCAGATGCAAGTTAATCATATAATAAATGGTATTCGATTAGATTCCACTAATCTTACAGGCATTCATAAACTGTTTTGTCATGGTGGTCATATGTTTTTAAAAACTTTAGGAGAAACTGAAAAAGTTCATATAATTACTAATTATGAAGCAAAAATTATACGACTTATTGGACCTCAGGAAAATTGTAATTCTGTTCGACAGTATATATTGAATTTTATTCAAGATACTGAAAATGAAGTTGGGAAAAACATTATTCTATGCAGTGACAAACAAAATAGATTAGTTTTAAGAACTATTATCATGCAATATGGAGCTAATCTTGAGAAATTTATTGAATCGTGTGGACTAAGATCTGCAGCTTTAAATCTCAAAACTTCTTGCTTATCTCTGTATGGAAATAGAGAAAGTGTTGAAAAGGTAAATAATTTTCATATAAACCTTTTACTAATCATGATTTATAAGTATTTATATGTTTATATTTATATTTAACTGATTTTAAATTATATAGTATGTATTTTCAACTACAGTAGCCTTCCTGTTAACCAGGACTCCGCTTTAACCGGCCGATTTTTTTCCCCAGTATCAGGCAAAATTTAGAAAGGAAAATTTCAGTTCTCATTTCTTTATGGTTAATTAACTCAAATTTACATAATGTTGAATAATTTCAACTTCTTATAAAGGTATATATGTGACAAGATTTTCAACAGTTTAATTTGTATTAAATATTGTTCATGTTTTGTTATTAGTGGTAATTTTTATTTCAATTCAGTTAATTACGACTAGTATTCATTTCACAAAATATAGAAAATATGTAATTTATTAAAACTACACAAATTAAAAAACTAAATTAAAATAAAACTACGCATTTAATTAAATATGCAGTTACTTATTTCATTTTTTTTACTTCTCCGGTTTAACTGGTTTTTCCCTTAACCGGCTAACCCTCGGTCCCGTTTAGGCCGGTTAAGAGGGAGGCTACTGTATTTAGGTAATGTATTAATGATGAAAGTTAGGGATGTACCGAATATTTAGTATGTATTCTGCGTATTTAGCCATACTACCAAGCATTCGGTTTGGCCAAATATAAAAATATTCAGCCAAGCTGAATACTTTAAAAAAATAAATCTCTAAAAGATATTTTTAAAACTTTACACAACTTCTGCTTTTAACTGTCAATTTATAAATCCAGACCAGGTCTGGTACAACTGCACCAAATGTGGTGCTAATCTAATAATACTAATTACATTAACTTAACTCTTATTTATTTATTTTCCGTACATGGTAAACAAGGAAACAAAACTTTTGATGACATGTTAAAGACTATTGCAGAAATAGTCCCAACAGGAAAAAATGTCATCTTAAATCTTTTTATCACCCTATATATGTTAAAATGTCATAATAAATTACTGTTTCGTATTATATTGATATCTTTTATTGTTATAAACTGCAACCCTGATTCTATGCATTTAGTAAATGTGTACTAAATTAATGTTATTTACCATTTATTTCTTATATTATTTAGTAATCTTCCTTATTTATTTTAATTATTTACGATTCTTAGTGTCACTAAATTAATGTTATTTATCATTTTTAACAATGATATGCATGTAATGAACCAGCATTGAATTCAGGGGTTGGCCTGGGGCTGGGAGAGAGCGGACATTCTCCGCCGGAACATTGAAATGCCCCCCCCTCCCCCCTTCCCAGAAGCTTTGATATTTTATGCTTTTTAATGGACAAGATGTAATTTCCCTGCTGGATCTTTAAAATATCTCCTTCGGAGCCATAGAAATCCCTCCTGGGGAAGAATGTCTTATTTTAGCATGTGTATTTCCGTGTATAAGCTGATATTTTGTGAGCATTGTTTTGGCTCCAAAGTAGGGGTGTCGGCTTATACACAAGTCTAAGAAAAGTTCAGAAATTAATATTCTAATATGAAAAGAAAAAATGGTAAATATAAAAAATACTTACAAATTTCTTTAAATACTTTAAAACTCCATTATTTCGCAATGAAAAAAGTTACCAATCCTCATTCACTATCCAAATCATTATCAGAATTTTCAAGCAACTCCTTAAAATCGCTTTCTTTCATTGGTACATCAGTATGAACATTGACAGTGTCTAATGCATCATCGCCACAATCGCCATCTTCTTTTAAAAAGGCAGCATCCCCAGTTCCATCCATCGCATTATTGATGAAACATTTTTTGAAAGATCAAATGATCATTTCTTGGGGTAATTCAAGCCAAAAATAGGAGGTTTGGCTTTTATGGTTGAGCAAGTCATAACAGAATGAGCGGGGCTGAAATAAACAGGTTTGGCACAGTGTCAAGACAGAAAAGAGGAGATCAATAATTTCGAAGAGTGCCTTTTTTTCTATTATCTATGTACAAAAATGTTCTAAGTTTTCATTTGCTGAATTTTTCATCACCATTTTTTTAACATCGGTTTACATACAGGTTTCGATTTTTCACTGTAAAGTCGTATACTCGGATTATACATGGAAATATACGGTATTTCAAATTATTGTTTTGAGCGTCAGTAGCTACGATAAACAAGATTGGCCATTGTCAACCTTTTTCACAATCTATCTCCTAGCCTGGATTAGGGATTGACCGAATCAGCAATTTTGCCGAATACCGAATACCGAAGCTTCGGTCAAAGTATACACTGAATATTCGGTATTCGGCAACCGAATACTTAAAAAATTTTAATACACATTTTTGCATATATTAGCTTTTTTAATAAACTTTAATTAAAATTAAATTCTTAATAATTTAATTCAGTTACATTTTTATTCTAAAATCTAATTACACAAAAAAATTTAATGACTTCTTTCAACTCACAAATTCATTAACCCATCACATATTTTTTATTATTTTATCTCTAGTCAATATCCAAATTAACCCAATGAAAGTATTAAACTATACAGGCTATTATTAAGGATAAGGATTCTCAGAAAAACAAAAGTTCATTCAAATAAAAAGAAACAATGTTGTCATTAAGCTGATTTACTGATTGTCTAATTATACACATATGGAATTGAAATGTTCTCAAATACAAAAGGTATATCAATTTGTACATTTAACTATTTTCTGTGAAATTATTGATACATATTTATATTTTGATTAATATTTATCACTGTGGTGATGAAGATAAATTTTAGCGATTTTAATTTAATAGTTATAAAAGCTATAGAATAGGCATAGGAGTATACTTATTTGATGCATGTATTTTCTTTAATATAAACCTTAGATATACAGCAATGAACTCTGGTACTGAACCCCGGTAGCAGAAAGTGCGTGACGTGCGACGTACGTCGCAGATTTATTTTGGACCTTGCAGATAAATTTGCCAACTTGAAAAAAAAATTATTTCCTTAAAAAAAAAAAAAAAAAAAAAAAAAAAAAAAAAAAAAAAAAAAAAAAAAAAACGAAAATTCTGACAAAAAATATCGCGAATTCGACAAATGGGCGCCGAAAAATATCAATTTTGACAATCGTTCGTATAAAGAATCGGTAATTTATAGCCAAAGGGTCGTTATAAAAATGAGAATTTCGTCAAAAGAGCCCGGAAAAAAAAAAAAAAAAAAAAAAAACCATTAATTTCGTCCCAGGGTTGTGGAAAAAATGCAAATTTCTGTCACAGGATCGCGGAAAAAACACGAATTTTGTCAAAGGATCGCAGGAAAGAATGCGAATTTAGTAAAAGGATCACGGAAAGAACGCTACTTTAGTCAAACGATTGTGGGGAAAACGCAAATTTAGTCAAACGATCGCGAAAAAACGCAAATTTATGTCAAAGGATTGCGGAAAAACGCAAATTTTTGTCAAAGGATTGCGGAAAGAACGCAGAATTTCGTCAAAAGATCTCGAAAAACGTAAATTTCTGCTAAAAGATCGCTGTACAAACTTGAATTTTATCCAAAAATCTCGAAAAAAAAACGTGAATTTCGTTCCAGGGGCGCGAGAAAAACGCAAGTTTCTGTCACAAAATCGGGGAAGAATCTATAATTTCATTAAAGGATCAAGGAAATAACACGAATTTAGTCAGACAATCGCGGAAAAAATGCAAATTTCTGTAAAACGATCGCGAAAAAACACAAATTTCTGTAAAATATCATTAAAAACGCAAATTTCTGTCAAAGAATCACGAATAACGCAGATTACTATCAAAGGATCACGAAAATAAGAAAATTTGTCTAAGATCGGAATTAAATTTGCGAAATTTTGTCAAAAGATCGCGAAAAACGCACATTTCTGCCAAAGGATCGCTGTAAAAACGCGAATTTCGTCAAGAGATCTCGGGAAAAACGTGAATTTCGTCCCATGGGCGCCGAAAAAACGCAAATTTCTGTCACAGAATCGCGGAAAAAACACGAAGTTCGTCAAAGAATCGAGGAAGAAACGCAAATTTCGTAAAGGATTGCGAAAAAAGGGCCCATTTTTGTCAAAGGATCGCGAAAAAACGGCAAATTTCGTCAGAAGATCGCGAAAAATGAGAAATTTCCTCATAAGATCGCGAAAAAACAGCAGATTTCGTCAAAAGATAGCGAAAAAACGGCAAATTTCGTCAAAAAATTGCGAAAAATTGGCAAATTTCGTCAAAAGATTGCAAAAAACGGCATAATTCGTCAAAAGATCGCGAAAAAATGCAAATTTCATAAAACACACAATTAGTGCGCAAAAAGAAAACACATAATTAGTGCCGGTAGTGGATTTTCGCTCCATGTCCCTCCTCCCTTCCCTGTTGTAACCATTCGAAAAATTTGCTGCGAATTTCAGAATTTTTTTTACTCAGAATCACCCCTGGTATTAATGAGTAAGAACGCTGTTTATTTTAACACTCATATGTTTGTACATTAGAAAATGTAACATGCTACTCCCGCAGACAATTTTCATCTCACTAAATTGCTGTCGCAGACACAACCATAACTTTCTGCTACTGGGTGATATACTTATTTGAGGTGTATATTAAAGAGAATGCACATTAAATAAATTTAAATTGGAAAAACTAATGTAGAAATAATTAAAATTAAATGGTAATGGAAAGATGCCCATATTCCTTACTTTTTTTTTCCTATATCGTAGGCAGTTGTTCTGATTTCACCCCTATATAGACTATTTTAGGAAAGAAAAAAAAAGTTTTTTGTAATTAAAAATGGCCTTCGACTTGTTTTTGATAGTGCATCTGAACTTTGAACTCATGCACATAATATTGAAACTCATCATTTAGCCTCTTCTACTTTTAAGTAAAAGAGAATTCTTCTACTTCTAAGAAAATACTAATCCGCAATTATTCGGCCGAATACTTAAAAGTATTCGGCCGAAGCCGAATATTCGGTTTATATGCCGAATCACCGAATACCGAATCGACTATTCGGTATTCGGTCAATCCCTAGCCTGGATAATATGCAAGTACACCCAGAACAATTAAGAATTAGAATTATTTAAATAAAAGAGATTGTTTTAACAGTATTTATTTGCTGTTTGAAAAATGACACTTAAGGAAATGAACTATTAATGACTAACTTTATAGAAATTATCATTACAAATGCAAATTCCTGAATATTGTTTGATAAATAAACTGTTTCTTGCTTTTTCAGAAACAGAGTATTTCTAAACAAAATGGAACAAACTTTCATTGGTGATAGATAACAGGCATTTAGACAGACAATTTTTGCAATGGAAACCAGAATTACAATCCACTTATTCAGGTCAAAAATACTCCAGGTATCTCATCCAGGCTAAACTTGGATTTTTTCTGTTTGTTACTTTAACGATAATGAAGATATTATAACAACATTTTCAACAGACTTGCTTTGGTATCCGTAAATTATGATAACATGATGAGAAGTGATGAGATATTGGCCACTATTCATAATCAAATAACACTAATCTAGACATTCCATTATTCAGAATGCAGTCAACAGTTTTGTCACTGATCAAAATTTAGTCATTTCCAATAATTTCATCACATTTCGTACAAGTAAAGTTAATAGGATCAAAATCTCTCTAAAATATCTTCATTATTGGGTCATTCCATGTCAAATCATCCAGCAATTTTACAAAATGTCACCCACCATCTCAGATTTTGACAAAACTTGGTACATGAAAACATACATGTATAAGATGCTACCATGTGAAATTTTAATTGAATCCAATTAAAATATTTCAAATTATAAGCATCTGAACATACGACACTTTTCTTTTTCTATGGACATTTTTAAAGTGTTGATTTTCTGTATGGTTCTACAAAAAACTTCATAACTCTTTACCAAATATTTAAAATGGTTAAATTTTTTGGCAGAACTTTCTTTATATTATTTATTTCACAAAGTAATACCAATTTTTATTTTCTTTTTACAACAAATATATTTTTTTAACTTTTGAACTTTTCAATACCCATATAAAATTGACATTTCATATATGAATTTCACAAAAATATTTTAAGATGTGCCACCCATTTTATTTTGCTAGATATTTTTTTATGAGCTCTTTATTAGTCAATCTTTTCTCAATAAAAAAATTAAAGAGGTGTTTTTTGAAAAACTTGTGAAAAAAATTTTTCTTCGACATTTTTTGAATGTCCATTATAAAATTGACATTTCATGTATGAATTTCAAAAGAAAAAATATTTTTAGATGTACCACCCATTTTATTTTGTTAAATATTTTTTATGAGCTTTTTATTAGTCAATCTTTTCTCAAAAAAAAAAAAAAATAAATAAATAAATAAATAATAATAAATAAAGAGGTTTTTTGAAAAACTTGAGAAAAAAAATTTTCTTAGATTTTTTTATATGCATGTATTTTGAAGACATATAAGCATGTAAAGAAATAATCTAGCATAAAGATGATCTGGAGACTGATGAACTTTATTAATATTCAATCAACTCGTAAATTCTGGATGCCCCTCCCCTTACATTCCAAAGATTCATGAGACACATATTTAGACAGATTTTTCAATATTCTGTCAAAATAAACAACATAAGTGCCATATTTTCCTAACTAATCCTAGATTTTAAATATTTATTTTATTTATTTATTCTTTTTTTTGGGGTGGGGTGGGGGGAAGGCACGGTAGCATCTTGACAGTTTTTGTCAAAATAGTTTCAATTATTAATATATGATATTATAAGAGGATTGACTTTTAAAACTAACATCAAGTCTTTTAACTTCATAAACAGAAATAAAATTATTATAAATAAATTAAGCAGAAGTAGTAGCAATTCAAGGTAAAAATAATGAAATTATTAAAAAAGGCAAAAGAATAAAGATTTATTTTGATAAATTTTGTGTATAATTTAACAATATGTTACATAAAATTCTAGGTTATATATCCTGTAATACAATCATAAAAAATATTTTTTTTTTCTTTGTTACTGATATAATATATACAGTCGAGCTTGGATAATTCGAACGCCTTTAATCAGGGTTGGCAATGTTTTTCCCACCCCCGGTAAATACCATGGTAAAAACCGGTATTTACCGTCCTGGGAAATACTATGTTTTTCCCATATGGGAAAAACTGATTATTAAAAATAAATATAAATTCAAAACAACCTTAAAAAATGTCAAAATTGAGTTCCAATTAAATAGCTTGAAAGGTGAAAAAAAAATGTTAGATCTACAAAAACAGGCAATGGAGTGCATTTATTTAAATATTCACATACCACACAGATTCCCAAACATTTACCAGTCATAATCGTATTCATATTCTTCGTCTTCCACATTGGATTTTAGCATCATATAACAAAATACTAATTTACAGGCTTTTTGTAAACCCAGTCTATTTCTAATCTTGTTTTGGATGAAAGAAAAATTAGAAAAAATACGCTCTAAAGATGCTGATGATGTGGGACATCCCTGAAGATGTTTTATGCAATAATTCTTATTTATTTATACAGTAGAAGATTTTGTTGTTAATTATTATTATTAATAGGTTACTTTAGTTCAACTTTATCTCCTTAACTTAGAACTTTAATGAAAAAAATTGATATTATTACAATAAACATTTTTGAAAATGAGTAATATAATGAATGATTTGGTCCAGGTATAGTTGACCATGTTTATAAAGTATATTTAACAATATGTGGAATGATCAATATTATTAAAAAGTTCATAATCTCGAAAAATCCTGTGGACAAGGAATGTAGTATAAATATACTCTAATGTATTTTCATATATGTTTCAGACATATTTCGCCATATTTATAATGTAAATTTAATGATATGTGAAATGCGACCCATATAACGCGCAAGCTTGCGTTTTTAGGTTTTTATTATAAAGACCTTCTACCGTATTCCTTTCCTGCAGAATAATTTTAAACCTAAGGAAAATTTGTAATAATTATGTATTTCTAACTTTCATTTTACACATCAGATTCAGAAAGCCAGAATATTTCTTACATACAGTAGAAGATCTTTATAACGCAAATCTAAAAACGCAAGGTTGTGCGTTATATAGAATTTTGCGTTATATGGATCACATCATTAAATTCACCTTGTAAACATGGTCAAATATGTCTGAAACACATCAAAATACATTAGAATATCTTTATACTGCATTCCTTGTTACCAAGAGTTATCCAAATTATAAATTTTTGCATAATATAGGTCAGGCATTGTTAAATTTACTTTATAAACATGGTCCAAATATAACTGACATAACCATCCCTTATATTAGACATTTTCAAAAATGTTCATTGTAATAATAGCATTTTTTCAGTAAAAAGGTCTTAAATTAGAAGATAAAGTTGAACTAATGTATCAAATTTAGTCCTAGAGAGTAGCAATGTTTTACAATGTGAAAGTGCAGGTTCTTTTTAACTGCAAAAATCATTGTTTACATCTGAGAAGTTGTGCGTTATATGGAGAATTGCGTTATATAGAATTGCGTTATAAAGATCTTCTACTGTATTGTCATTTGGAAGTTTTTCCCAGTATTTACCACTTTTTCCCGGTATTTACCACTTTATCCCAGTGGAATGGGAAAAACAAGTTTTGGACGGGAAAAAGCCAACCCTGCCTTTAATTCGAATTCGTGGATAATTCAAAGTTTTTTGTCAGTCCCTTGAAACTTGTATTCAGTTAATGCTTAAAAATCTTGGTTATTTCGAAGTCCAACTTGTTTAATTCGAAGTTTTTACCCTTTCAAAAATGACAAAATTTAGTTTCAATTCAGTTTATTTGAAAAGTGGCCGGGTGTTTTTCAGCAATTGTGGAAATTTCGAAGTCCAACTTCTTTAATTCGAAGTTTTTAACCTTTCAGAAATGACAAAATCTAGTTTTAATGCAATTATTTGAAAAGTTGTTCATCTAGTGGAATATCGTCGTTATGTAGAAAGACAGTCTAACGTGTGTGAAGCTGTGTTTCGAGCTGTAGATATCCTTGAAGATTTTCTTAAAAAGTTCAAGTAAGCTCTTTAAAGCAATCTGAAATATCTCAATATTTTAAAAAGCTGTAGCTTTTTTATTTAAAATTAATAAACATATTTTCTTTTGCGATAATTTTTGATGTGATTGATTATTTTACAACATAAAAATATATTTTTTTTTTGGATAATTCGAAGCTTTGTAGTGGTCCCTTGTACTTCGAATTATCCAAGTTCGACTGTACATACAAAATTTACTTACATATATGAGACAGAAGATTTTCAAGTTTTAACCAATTTCAAATATAAGATTTATTTCTGTGCCAGATTTGCACTTTTTTATAATTGAATGGTTAGAGGTGTTTATGATAAATTTAAATGGAAATAGGAAATAGAAATTCAACATATTATTTCACTAGATATTGCTTTTTATAAATGCTCCACTTACGATTGATTGTTTCGGTAGATTCTTTTGAAAGAGCATATGGCCGTCCTGTTGCAGCAGTCAATTCAATGCTACATAATATATGGTTGAAGGGCACGTTGCAATAATCATTATTTGGCCAGCAAAATGAAGTAGAAGGTCCGATGGGATGCATAAACTTTATATTTGCATCTTTTTCATCATAATCTATGCTCTGAATAATCTCAATATACCAGTGATTATTTATGTTTTTATTACTTTATTTTTATTTCATTTTGAAGACTATAGGTGAAACAAAATTTAAACTATAAATTTATACTTTCCACATTTTTTTAAAAGAAAATGCAAAGCTTAGATTGTTTCAATGAATATAGCTTTATAAATCAGTTTATACTGGTTGTTTTTCAGTTAGTATAATGGAAATTTTATTTGAATACATAGCGGAAGTTAATTTTCTGTAACAGAAATAATATGAATTTTATACTTTAATTTGTTTAAATAACATTAAAAAAAGTTTAGAAACAAAATTATAGTTTAATTATAATATTTGTTTATTATTATTACACGTATTTTTGAAGAATTTTGAACTTTAACAATACTTTAAATATATTCTGTAAAATTAACAAAAAAAATTTTTCTCAAGAATTTCAAAAAACACCTTTCTAATTTTTTTATTATTAAATGGTTTCCTTTTAAACTATATATATAAAAAAAATCAGCCAAATCAAATGGGTAGCACATGTAAAAAAAAAATGAATTACGTATTTCCATATTTTTCTTAACTCCTTAGATAAAATATTTTTTTAAACGATATTAGAGTTCTAAAAAGTTTTATAAACCATTCTTTTAATAAAATACATTATTAAGAATCTCTAAATATATATATATCTAATTTTATTAATAATATTTAGAAAAATGAGCATTTTTATCCAACATTACATGTTTGACGGAAGATCATTTTCTGCAAAAAATTGAGTGAGAGGGGTATTTTTAAATGCTTGTAACTCATGAAAAACTTATTATTTTAAACTGAAATTTGGTGTAACAGCATATCTTTAGGCATTGTTTTTGTGTTTAAAATTTCATAGAAATCTGTGACGGTGGGTAACATGGTCTGGATGAAGTGACATGGAATGACCCTATTGTTAAAGTCATGAATGAAAATTCTGTTTCAGCTTATAGTGACACACCCTGTATTTATGATGGAATAAGTGGATTGTTGACCTTCACCTTGACAACATAGTGTTGACTCTAGAAAAAAAAGGCCGCTGGGCGGAAATTTTTCAAAATGGGAACACTATTCTAAAAAAGTGTACATTTTTTCAAAAAGGGAGCACTATTCTAAAAAAAGGGCACTATTGTATGCCTTGTTCACAAAAAATATTTTGAACTCATCAGTTTAGAGTCCCTAGAATTTGCGAGGTTTTCCCGGGATCAATTGAATTGCCACGGGGCACATAGGAAGTGTTAAAAAGGGCAGTCAGGCACATCGGAATGATTTAATAGAGCCGGCGGGTGCAAAAAAGAAATAAAAAGGGCCGCCGGGCACTGCGCTCTGCTAAAGCAACTTAGAGTCAACACTACAACACTTTCTTCCCTCCCTGACAGTTTCAAGATTTTAAGAATCTTTGAAAATGACATCTTTTACAACCTCTGAAAATGATCGCTCACTCCAGACACTGCTCACTAGTGCTTTTAAAAATTTCCTTGCTAAATCAAAAAGAGCAAAAAAGTTATTCTTGCTGAGCTGCCATCATTTGAATACAGTAGACTCCCTCAAATCGGCAACCCTAAAATACGCAAACGCCCGAAATCCACACATCATTGCAGATGTAAGCAATGAAACTTTCAGTTCAGATGTAGGGGCAAAATTACAGAATTTTTTAGTTTTATATCATTCTATTTGTATTTTAATATGTAATTTATTCTCTATAATATGACTGAACTCATGGTTTTTCATAAAGGAAGTACAATTTATTTCTGAAAAAAAAAAAAAAAAAAAAAAAAAAAATAAAGATATTGCTGGTATCTTTGGTAATCATAATCTTTTTACCCAATCTTTTTATGTATTATTGGAAATTTTTTGGTTATTAAGACTGGCTAAATCTGAAATAAAACTTCCTCACTCTATGATTTTGATGTGAATTAATAAGGTACCATTATGAGCTATGAGGCAAGTTTCATTCAATAATTCAAGGAAAATGCATCTTTGTTGTGCAGATTTAATTATACATTATTAATTATTTACTTGACCTTTACTTTTAATAATTTAATCATTTTTAAAATTATCCTACTTCTTATCATTTTAGTTTATTATTTTACTTAATTATTTTAATATTTTACTACATTGCAAGGATTCTTTATAATTTTGATTGCATTATTACATTCAAATTACTGTTTTAAAAGTGTAAACAACGCAATGACCAGAAATCTTCAAAATCTTAAAATCCGCACAACCTCTGGTCCCAAGCTGTGCAGATTTGAGGGAGTCTACTGTATTTATTTATTTACTTACTGTCCTTTCCTGACAAGAACTATATGCCTAAAATTTTCCTTCCAATTTCTTTAAAATTTCTCTTTGATTTTAAAATATTTGTTTTAGAATATAAGAAAATTTAATCCATTTATTTTAATTCACAGAAGAAGCCAGGGCTGAATCTAGCCTTTTTTGCATGCGGGCAAACATGGTTTTTGCCCCCTTCTCTCCTCTGCAAAGTATATTTACAAAGATAATTTTACTAATTTTCTAATAGCCGACTTATTTAAAATACGTATTACTGAACTACGTAATCTGCCTTTTCAAAATATTGATTCATTAAAAACTTGAAAATGGAATCTAAAAGAATTTTAAAAAAAAAATCCGCTTTATATAGGATCCTTATGCCATATCATCTTTAGATTCTTCTATGCTTTGGCGTACCCCAAACAGGATGATTTTAACAATACCGTGCTACATAAATGTGAGAAAAATCAACATCTTCATCTGGCATTCCTTCTTTCTGGTTCCCCTTAGTTTCGGCCCTGGAAGAAGCCATGAAGTTTAAAATTTTATTAATAAAAAAAATTTTAGTACTATTCTCTTCTTAAATAATAAATCAGAGCATAGATTTATTTTTCAAAATTATCAAAGGTAAAGACTTGACACCCAAGGCTGTTAAAGGTTGTACAAGTGAAAAGGAAAATATCATTCGTCTAGAAACTCACACTTTAAACATATATTCTCATAAATCTAATAGTGATAGATTCCTCAAATAGGGTTATGTCCATGTCCAGTGCAGTAGTGCCTTACAGAATTAAATATTTCATCTTCAGAAAAGCTTTGAGAAATATTGATTATAAATTATTTTAATTTTTGCAATTTTTATACGATTATTTTTATTTAATTTAAATATTAATAGATTTATTGACATTGCTCCTATTATTTTAGGCAGAAGAATGTATCAGAGAATTATCAGGCACCGTAGGTTTAGAAGATACTTTCAGTGATTCATCATCTGAAGAATGCCCTGTATGCTTCATGCCAGCTGATAGTTTGTCTTATCGACTTCAACATTGTGGACACCTTTATTGTTCTGGATGTATAAAAGGATTAGTTGATCAAGCGCAATTTCCTATACAGTGTTGTGCAGAGGTATTATTTATTATTGGCATAAATTTTCATTTTGTAAATAATTAACGCATTGTACTAACAACCAGTCATCTTTCTTTTGGTACTTGTTAGGTGCGTTCGTAATTATATAAATATGTAGCACCTATAGTCGTCGTTCAGTCCATCTGTCCGCATATAACAGATCAAAAACTACCCTCATAATTATATAAATATGTAGCACCTATAGTCGTCGTTCAGTCCATCTGTCCGCATATAACAGATCAAAAACTACCCAACCGAATGGTCTGAAATTTTGAATATATAATGGTTGCAAAATTTTGTCGAGTCATTGCAAATTGTATGATAATCGGATGTATAGTTTAATGACAGGGAGAATCAAAAGTTTTCCGTTACATTACGGCCAATGGGAAAAAATTATTTCAAGTGCATTTTAACGATATTACAGGGTTCGTACGGTCCTTGAAAGTGCTTAAAAGTCCTTAAATTTTTCAAAAGCAAATTTTGGTCCTTAAAAGTACTTATTTGTATGCAAAATTTGCAAAAAGTGCTTGAAAGTCCTTGCATTTTTTCTTTGAATTTTTAGAGATTTTTTTTCCATAATATTTTTCTAAAAAAATTCAATGATAATCATTTTTTAAGTTGTCTGCCTTTCCTTCGTTCTTATAAATACTGGTAACCATTAACAAATGCCCTAACCAGACGAAGTGACGAAGCCCGCAGGCATGATATTTTTCCGCGGATCCGCGATTTTCAGCTTTTTTGTCATTTTCGAATTTCCGTTTTTCGATTTTTTTCAAATTTTCGCTTTTTTGCCTTTTTTTTTTCGATTTTTAATTTCTCGTTTTTCAAGAATTTATTTCGTGCAGACATCCGTTTTTTATTCGTTTAAATAAAAAATGAATCATAAAAAGATTTTAATCCACATCAAAATATGCTTATATTTCAACACTTCAACTACGAGAAGTCATTTATCGGGTGTGGTGGTTATCCTATTTCATCGCAATCGCTGAACCAGGGATGATTCTGTTCCGAAAATTAAAAAAAAAAGGCCATAAAGCTGAAAATTCCGACATAAAATGTATCGCGAATTTCGACAAATGGTCACCAAAAAAATCAATTTCGTCAATCGTTCAAAGAAAAATCGCCAATTTCGGCAAAGTATCGGGAAAAAACGTCAATTTTCGTCAAAAGATCGCGAAAAAACGGCAATTTTTGTCAAAAGATCGCAAAAAAGGCAATTTCCGTCAAAAGATCTCTAAAACACGACAATTTTGTCAAAAGATCGCTATAAAAACGGCAAATTTCGTCAAAAGATCTCGAAAAAACGGTAATTTTCGTCAAAAATCTCTAAAAAAACAGTAAATTTCGTCAAAAGAGCTCTAAAAAACGGCAAATTACGTCAAAAGATCGCTATATAAAGGCACATTTCGTCAAAAGATCGCGAAAAAACGGCACATTTCGTCAAAATATCGCGATAAAACGGCAAATTTCGTCAAAATATCGCAAAAAACGACAAATTTCGTCAAAAGATCGCGAAAAAACAACACATTTCGTCAAAATATCGCGATAAAACGGCAAATTTCGTCAAAATATCGCAAAAAACGACAAATTTCGTCAAAAGATCGTGAAAAAACGCAAATTTCACATTAATGTTCTGTATCTTGGTAAAATAAACTTTTCATTAGAGTAAGTAAATAATTTTTGCCTAATTCATGTTAATAATTTCTTTTTAATTTATGTAAAGCTCAATTGTGTATTTTAACAATGATTAAACATTTAATGAAAAAATGTCCTGTTAATTACTCAATAGTAAGAAATGCAATTGGTATTGATCCACGAATGATGGCTGGGCATTCCGGAACATCAAGAGAAAAGATGAAAAGAATCTTAGGAGCACTATCTCAAAACAAGCATGTTTTAGAAAAAAATTGTGATGAGATTCTGCTAGTTTATGCTGATTTTTTGTACAATGTTGTCAAGCCAAATTCATTCACTTTTGCTTCATTTGACCCAAGTAATGGATCCTTGGATGCATTTCTTCAGCCTTACTTTTCTGGAAACAAATATGAAAAGGTATGGAAGGTTATTAAAATTATGTTTATTCTCTCCCATGGACAAGCATCTGTCGAAAGGGGCTTCTCAGTTAATAAAGCTCTTGAAGTAGAAAATTTGAAAGAGCCATCTTATATTTCTCAGCGTGTCATTCATGAATATATCTAGCAGTTTGGGGAAATTCATAATTTAAATATTACAAAAGAAATCAGAATAGCTGCTTCATCTGCTCGCTCAAAATACATGCAACATTTGGAAAAGAAAAAAAAAATGAAGCTCAGACCGAAACAAAACAGCTGAAACGAAAATCTTTAGAAGAGGAAATAACCTTTTAGAAACAAAAAAAAGATTTTTCTTGAAAAGGACATGCGAAATATGAATGCAGAAGCTGACCATTTGGCTAATAAAGCTGAAACATCTAAGAACATAGACTTGTTTATCAGATTGCATGAACTAAGAAAAAACGTCAAAGACAAGGGAATTGAAAGAGATTTTAAAATTGCGTAGATTTAAAATCGTCAGAAAAAAATTCAGAATTAAAGAAACTTTAATTGTGCTTCTTGTTTTATAATTTCGGTACTTTTCGGTTAGCCGGGCGCTAGTGTTATACATACATATGCATATATACATATATATATAAATATATATATGTGCGTATATATACAATGTATGTATATATACAGTCAAGGATCCATAATCCGCAATTTTCTATAATTCGCATTGCTAAATGAATGTAAACAATTAAACAAATTTGCAAATTCTTGATCCAAAAATGATTTTTTTTAAAGAAATATCGGAAAATTTTAAATATAAAAGTGAATATTATCAATTTTTTAATACAAGATTTTGAAAAATGCATTTTTTGAGATAGCATATTAAATTATTATATTTCGATTTTTTCTTTTCATGTTACACTGAATATGGAATTAAAACAGTGTCCAGAAAAATTAATTATTGTATTTTATATTTTTCTTTTCATGTTATAACTGAATATGGAATTAAAATAGTGTCCAGAAATAAGAAAATGACATATAATCCACAATACTCCATAATCCGCAATATTCCATAATCTGCACAACCTTTGGTACATGTACTTGTGCAGATTAAAGAACTTTGCCTGTACATATGTATGTATATATAACACTGGCATCCGGCTAACTGAAAAGTACCATAATTTCTTTTCATAAAGTTATTAATGATATTTTCAATATAGTTTTTTTTTTGTGTGTGTGTGTGTGTGTGTAAAGTTTTATTTCTCTAAATACACTAACTAATACTGACTTTTCAAAATATAAGCACATAGGAAGTATTTAAAATCAAAGTACGAATTCAAACATGTATTGTTAGTCATTACTTATTTAATCTTTAGGTGCTTGAATTTTTTTTGTTTTGGTCCTTGAAAGTCCTTAAAAGTCCTTGAATTTCAGGAGATGAAATGAGTACGAACCCTGTATTACAGCCTTTCGAACAGAATGAAATTGAAATGCACTTATGAAGTGCACTAAAATATACATTCAGTACACTATGCATTGCAGAAAATATTTATAAAGCTAGTTATAGTACGAACGCACTTCATTTGCCACGTTTGACGAGCAATTTCCAACTTGTTTTTTCTTAGGTTAACCTGCTTAGTTCTTGTTAAACGATTTAAGATTCCCACAAAGTTTATTTACAATAACTGTATGGCAAGTATGTTTATTTAACACACAGGATTTGTAGTTCCCATATTTCAGCAATTGCTTGTTATTATAATTAAAAATGAATTTTTCTGACTGTACAGGGGGGTTTGGGTTTAAAATACTGGGTTAAATGGGATGGAACATGATCATCTCAAAGAAAAATAGTTGTTTTAGAAGATTAATGGCATAGAACCATGATTGCGTCTAAATTAATTGAAAATGTAGGTTTAGAGACAAATGGGCTTACCACGGTCATTTCTAACTCAATTGGCAAATGAATTACAATATTTATAAAATAGTAAGGCATGACTTATCCATTTAACCCTTTATTTGCCAAATTATGAATTCATGAAAATTTCATCTTCTAAAGCATTTCTTGTGAATTTTTGAAACTACATTAGAAGATTTACATGATCATTTAATAAATGTTAGGAAGATTATACTAATTAAAATTAATTAATTAAGTGTGTATTCATAGGAATTTTGTGCAATATTTATTATTTCATTCAAATCTAAGAGCAATTTCTAAAAGAATTTAGTTAAAAAAAAATTAATTCAACCAATATATATGTATATTATATATAACCATTAATTAAACATTACCTACCATCATCAAAAACCGCATTATTGTGAATGAATTGACAATAAAAATGGATGCCACAAACCTATAATATAGAACTGTATGTATAAAATAAAGTACCTTATACTTAATTACAAGAATTAATAAGGAAGAAAAAAAAAGAAGAATATGGATTCCGAAAAAATTGAAAAACTTATATATTGAATTACATTTTCAAGAGTACAGAATTCAATGATATAAGCAAATCGGTTGTTTTCTGCGAGAAAAAAGCTAAAAGCTGAAAAAAAATTTTCTCCTGTACCCGAACAACCAATAGAACCAAAAGAATAGTCTCAAGATGAAAACAGAACATTATCAAATGGCATGAAATGGAAAGAAACACTACAACCCATTAAATATTTAATTTATAGCAATAGAAATCTTACACAACTTACTGAATAAATTCCCAGTAGATTTTCAAAATATATTCCCGCACATGGAATCCACAGGCATGATAAGATTAAGGTGAATAAAACAGTTACGTTAACACAGAAATTAAAACCTATGATGTTTTTTATTATATCTTATCATTTTGAATGCAACAATTCATTTTGAATTATTTATTCCTTAATTGGTATCTTATAATATATTTATATATACCTAGGTAGCTAAATGTTTTAGCAATCTTTTAAATATGTATATTATATATACCGGGTGTCCTAAAAAGGACTGACTGATTTTAAAATTCAATAACTTGTAAACGGTGACAGATATTTAAAAAATTCTTGCAGGAGGGTTATGCATAAGGTCAAAAGTTTTTTTACAGTGATTTTCGATTTTAGTTCAAATTACAAACAATAGATGGCACTGCGATCAATAGACGCTAAATTCAGGCTCGATTTTTGGTACTTCGTGGCCCGGTTAATACATTTCCATCTCCTTTTTCCGCATGAAGCAAGAGAAAGGACCAAAAATCGAGCCTGTATTTAGCGACTATTGCTTACAACGCCATCTATTGTTTGTAATTCGAACTAAAATCGAAAATCACTGTAATAAAACTTTTGACCTTATGCATAAACCTCCTGCAAGAAATTTTTAAATATCTGTCACCGTTTGCAAGTTATTGAATTTTAAAATCAGTCGGTCCTTTTTAGGACACCCGGTATGTGTAATGTAATGTCCAGTAACAGTATAAAAGCAACAAACATCAAATTGTTAAAAACATACTAATTTAAGGGGTCTCGGGACTCTAAAAAGTGGAAAAAATGAAAAAAAGACCATTTTCAACATTTAATGTCTTAAAATGTATATGATTTTAAAACACAATTTTAATTGGAATGAAAGATTCTTCGATGTTCTTTCGTTTCATGTATTTAAAAAATTGCAAGATACAGAATTAGTATTTATAGGGGGCTTGAAACTGTTAGACATTTGTCGAACAAAAAATTGTCATAACAGTTTATGCGCAGGATTACAAAATAAATATTGCAACTAGAATGAAAATTTTGGTGCTTACTTATACTTCAGATTGTAATAATTTCCCTGAACTTAAATAAATTTGTATTTAAAGCATTTTTATATTTTTAATGCAATGCTGCATTTAGCTAGTACAAAATTTTGAAAATTTCAACAGTAAAATCACCTAAAAAAATATTTTTTTGAACAATAAAAAGGAAATTTTAGGTTCAGTTTATACAGAATAACATGAAATATATGTTTTGAAAATTTCATGAAAAAATATTCAGAAGTTTTTGAGGTATCCTGCGTGTTATACCCAAAAACGCCATTTGGAAAATAATGACTTTAAAGTTTCAGAAACGCCGCTTCAGCTATTGAGCAGGTATAATTCTAAAAGCCAAAACATCTGTTCTAATGGGAATTTCAAGGAAACAATTATATCAAAATATTCAGAAAAGATAGGAGTTTAACATCTAAAAAAATTAAAATTTCTTAAATTTTGAACCTTTAAGAATCTTGCGAGCACTTAATTCTTTCCGGCACGGAGTAATTCTATTTAGAAACATGTGAAATAAGGAACTGACACCAGAATTTATAAACGAATTTATTAGAAAATGCCAACTTGCTTACAAACCTGCCAACTGCTACGAAAAAATCGTAGTTGCTACGATTTGGACCTATGAACTACGATGCTGCGAAAATCGGTCTTAAACTACGATTTTTTGCAAAAAACACAAAAGCATTTTTTTTTCCTAGTTGCGATTTTTATACCGCGCAGCATATTTTTCAGGAGTGATTCTGTTCTGAAATTTCCAAGTATTCATTTCCGAAAGTTTTAAAAAATTGCCCATTAGTCCGAAAATTCGGACATTAAAAAATGCTCATGAGAAAAAAAAAATT
This sequence comes from Maratus speciosus, assembly GCA_963932465.1. Lineage (NCBI taxonomy): Eukaryota > Metazoa > Arthropoda > Arachnida > Araneae > Salticidae > Maratus > Maratus speciosus. The sequence goes on from OZ010797.1 coordinate 126,297,431, forward strand.
CTGGGCTGCAAAAAAAAAAAGCTTCTTAACATAAAACACTCTAATCGTGTTTTTGTAAATATTTATACAGGAATTCCCTTCTTTAGAAACAAGGGTGCCATTTTAAGAATTCTCGAGGGGTTTCCTTGAGGGGCAAGGTTTGAAATAGTGTGCAAATTCGCACGATTTGCGATAAAGTATCGCAAATTTTGACAAATGACCGTGTAAAAAAAAAAAAATCAATTTCTTGAATTGGTCTCAGAAGAAAATAAATTTCGTTAAAGGATCGTGGTAAAAACATGAATTTTGTCAAAGTATCGCAGAAAGAAAACGCAAATTTCGTCAAAAGTTCAGTAAGAAAACGCAAATTTCACCAAAAGATCGCTGAAAGAAAACACTAATTTAGTCAAAGGATCGTGGTAAAAAAACACAAAATTCGTCAAAGGATCGCGTAAAAAATGCGAATTTCGTCAAAAGTTCATGGTAAAAAGTGTGGATTCCAACAAGGAATCATGATAGGAAAATGTGATATACGATTGTGGGGAAAAAAATTCTGAATATCCTGAAATGATGGCGGTAAAAGAATCACGAATTCCGTCAAAATTTACTGTACTGGGCTAAAAAATTGGAACCAGGCTCCTTTTACAAATGAAAAAAAAAAAAAAAAAAAAAAAAAAGTTGCTGCGAAACGAAAATAAACTCTAAAAATCGTATAAAAATTTTACTATATTGAGTTGAAAGACGGGAACCTTATTCCTTTTACGAACGTCAAAAGATGGCTGTGAAACACGAAAAACCAACCAACCAACCTCCAGATTAATTTTAATTTTATGTGCTACGATTTCTCATTTTCAAAGGTTGGCAGGTCTGCTTGCTTATTTTCACGTACATGATAAAAGGAAAATTTTAATTAAATATTCTTGGTGCCGTTTGTCTGTTTTGGAATTAAAATTAGGTATCTGTTTTTTAAGGGCATCGCCCTCGAAATATTTAATTAGAATGAATCGCATAAATACTGTGGGATCCGCAATAGTTTGCATTGATTGTATCTCTCAATACGCCTCGAGTGACTTTAAAAGTTAATTAAACACTATCTGGAAAAACGCAGCAACTGACCAAGGTGACGTTGTAACTTTGAGACCTCAGTTCGAAGCGCGCTTAGCACAATGTCAAATTTAAACTTTAAACAAAGGTTTTGTTTTAGATACACTGTAGAAATGCTGGATTTAGTTTCATGAAATGCCAAATAAAGTTTAACTATGCGCTGCCTTTATTGTCGGTACCGAATTAAGTTCATCATAAACAGATTGGGATAATACTAAAAAAAGAGTTATACGAATAGCTATATTTGATATTGTTCCATATATCTCTTTGAACTTTCATGGTATACCCGATTACATTTTTTTAATATATACCGTTATACCCAACCCTACGTTATATAATTTTTTAAAAAGTCTTAGTATTCTTTTAGCAACTTTTTTTTTTTTTTTTTTTTTTTTTTTTTTTTTTAATAAAATTACAAATTCATATATTTATTCTACGGAACCCTCTGTGCGCGAGTAATGCTCGCACTTGACCGTTTATTTTAATAAATGTTTTTTCTTTACCCAAATCGCTTTAAAAATAAATCTTTACCTTATTTAAACCATTTTTGTAATTGGAAGTATGCATCTAGGACCAACGGTTGTGAAAATAAAGGTCGGTCAGGTTATACGTGGACACACTGCATAATTTTTTTTTAGCTGCATTGAAAACATTTAAAATTAAAACAGTTTTTGGTGATTGTGCATATGCTTCACTTGACACACACACACACACACACACACACACAAAAAAAAAAAAAAAAAAAAAAAAAAAAAAAATACTGCTATCTGCATCTGTGAGTTTCACTATAATGTTAATGATAAATTCCAAATTTTACAAAAAAAGTACTGAACTGCATTACTATAATCGGCAGTTTGTCACATTCTAGTGTCTAAATTGTTTTATAAAAGATGGAGGAAAACTGGAATTATCAACCCACATACCAATCTTTCAATGTTCAAAAATTCAAGAACTAATTGAAGAGCTCAGATAATAAAGGTGGTAAGTGGCACAACATCCGTTTGAGAAAATGAGTTGTAAAAATTAGTGATTTTTTTTTTAACTTATTTTCCATGGTGTATTTACTATTTCTGTGCATGGCTTTAACATTCAGGTATATAGTTATTATTTATTTTAAATACTCAGATTATGAGTTTCAGGGATCACTCTAGAACATAAAAAAGGGCAGGGCGCATATTACAAAAAAGTGCATTTTTTTTGTAAAGGGCACATTATTTAAAAAAAAAGGGCATTTTTGTAATAACTGCATACTGTTTAGAAAACACATTAATATTACTTTTATATAATCTCAGAAATAATACACTTTCATATCACCGGAGAAACGCAAATTTCGCTAAAGGATTGCAGAAAAAACGCAAATTTCGTCAAAGAATCGCGAAAAAAACGCGAATTTCATTCAAGGATCACGGAAAAAACGCGAATTTTGTCAAAGTATCAAGGCATAAAACCAAAAATTTCGTCAAAGAATCACGGAAAAAACGAAATTTCGTCAAAGGATCGTGAACAAAAACACAAATTTCGCCAAAAGATCGCGAAAAAAATTCAAATTTCGTCAAAGGATCGCGAATAAAAACGCAAATTTTGTCAAAAGATCGCGAAAAAACCTCCCACAAATTTCATCAAAAAAATCGCGATAAAAAACGCAAATTTCATCATAGTATCACGAAAAAAAAAGCAAATTTACTCAAAGGATTGCAGAGAAAATGCAAAGTTTGTTATTGGATCACGGAAAAAACACGGATTTTGTCAAAGGGCCGCGGAAAAAACGCATAGTTAATGTCGCGAGGGGACCCCCACCCCCATTTTGCTGTAACCTTTCAGAAAATTTTCTGTGAATTTCAGACTTTTTTTTTTTTTTTTTACTCATAATCACCCCTTATCTGTACATAAGTTCAAACTATATACTTATCGCAGAAATTGTGAAAAATACAGCACAACAGCGCCACCTGTTCGGGCATTTACACCAAAACTTAATCAGCGTCTATTTGTGTCAACGTCTAACAGAATATGAAGTTTGAGGAAATTCCTTTAATTAGTTCTTCAGATATAGTTATCGCGGAAATCGTGAAAAATGCAGCACAGCAGCGCCACCTGTTGAGCGATTTACACTGAAAACTAATCAGCACCCATTTATATCAAGGTCTAACTGAATTTAAAGTTTTATTAAAATCCGTGCAATAATTCTTGAGATAGAGCACCCATAAAATTTTTGTCACGTACGGACAGACCGGCAGACTGTTTTCAAAAAACAGCCAAATCGTGTTCAGGACGTTCTAAAACGTATAAATCTGTCGAAAACCGGAAGTCGAAAATTTTCACGAATCCAATAATGTCTTCTTGTAAAGATAGAAGAAAGAAAGGGGGGGAGGGCGGGATTCCGTCTTATCGTTTGCATTTTCCATTCTTTATTAAAGGAGCATTTTGTCACAATTTGAAAAAAACTTTGAAAAACAATTATCAGACTGATATGGCCAAAGAAATCCAGATTCGGACCATATCAGCAGAAAAAAGATTAATGACTGGCCCGAATCTAATAATAAAAAAATCGGCCGTGGATCGTGCCAGGCCGAGCCGACGAAAAAATTAAACGGGCCTATAAGAAAATTAAGTATTTTCTGAAAGATCTTTTGTCTGTATTAAAACATCGAAACGCCATTCGATTACATAGTTTCTGAATAAGGGCACCTGTTATTTTTTTTGCGTTTCTGAAAAAAATGAATTCAGATATGTGTCAGAAAGTGGATCTTTTAGATTCCAGCGTCAATAAATTATGGAGAAATATTTTCTGAAATGTTTTTATTATACAGCTTAAAAAGTTATGATGTTTTTAAAGCTACTTTTTTCTTTTATTCTAAATTATTATATTGTGTATTTTTTGTCATAATAACACGTAATCTAAAACGTACTGCAAAATTTTCCCATAAATAATTGTGCAGCATTCCTTTAAATAATCTTAATTGCGTATCTAAAAGAAAATTGGAATTTTTTTTGCAGAAATTGAGTCGGGCTGGAAAGGGCCCGATTTAATTGACTTTGCACGGGCCGGGTCAGTCCTGTTTTCACTGATTTCTTTATATGCTGGGACGGACCGAATCTAAGTTTTTTCTTTCACACTGTGCCGAAGCATAAAAATATGGTCGCACAGACCTCTACTTCCAATGCATAGTTAATTTTGTTTTTTCTTTCTTGTGATAGTAAATTCTAACTCAACTATCGTTTATTTTTATCTGACTTTGCAGATTCCGATTATGTGATATACCACGTTCAAGAAAAATGTTTGTTTATTGATGCGTATTATGAATAATCTTTGAGTACTTGAGAATGAGAATGTAGTTTAGGTATTTCATTCTGTCATGATTTAATTTATAAGCATCTAAAAGTAGTTTAACAGTTGAGCAGTATATTTTAGGAGTTTTGTTTTTGGTTGTATTATACGTGAAAGATAGGACGATAGGAGGGTAAAAATGGAAATAAATAAATGGCTGGAAAACATTTATTTTGTAAAAATCCCGTACTTGGATAAAATATATATACAGAATGCCGTTTTTTTTTTTTTTTTTTTTTTTTTTGAAAGTAGGCTATTTTTGCGCTCTGCCGAGAGATTTGGAAACCAAACTGCCTTCTGATGCAGCTTTTTTGTCTCATGTAAATTTCCTAGTTAACATTTTTGCCGTGAAATCCGCCATCCCGTCTCCCCTGCGCCTAAAGGAATTTATTTATTAGGGATGCGGAATCAATACTCCGCATCCCTAATACATAAATTCCTTTTATCAATAATTTTAATTTGTAGATTTCGCCTAATTCATGATTAAAAATCGCTTTTACAGTTTGCAAGATATCGAGTAGAGAAGGAAGGGCGGCCGTAAGACTTTTAAGACGCTACTTCCCTCACGCAAAAGCACCCGCTCGCTAATGTTAATCCTATGGGTGAAATTTTTGAAATACCTAGTTTGCATTTCAATACATTTTAAATGATTTTTTTTCGTTAAATAGCTATTATCGATCTCCACAAAGGCCGCTTTTTATTTTGCGATTTTGTTTGCTTTTTTCTTTTTTAAATGAAGATATTTGAGACTTAAGAGAAAGATTTTATCTATTGAAAAAGATGACCGAGTGGAAGTTTAATTTGTGATGGGATTATAAATTAATCATGAAAAGACTTCCTTTCGGACGGAATTTAGATCTCTTGTAATTAGTGAGGGGGGGGGGACTGCTCGGGGCACTAAAAACTATGAGAAGGAAAATACACAAAATTCTTGATTAAAATTTAAGTTTCTTTACAATATATCGACCGTAGGGCGCCGAAAAAAAAAGAAACGTAGAAATTAAAGCCGCCCTTCCTTATAAGAACATTTATAATTTACGTAATTTTACCGTATGAAAAGCATTAAAAACAATGGAAGTACCTTCTTGATCTTTTCCTTGAAATAATCCGTTACTTTAGCACATCTGTTTGTGTATTTAGGCTAATATCAGACGAACGTCTTCTTGCACGCTTTTTTGCTTACGTAATACGTAAGCAAAAAAGCGTTCCACAAGACATTCGTCTGACATTAGCCTTTAATATATTCACGTTCATTTTCCCTTTTCCTATGATTTTTTAATGACATTTTTAAAACTTAAGGTAACTTCTTCCTTTTTTTAGAAAAACAAGTTGATTTGACTACAGAATAAAAGTAAAAATTCTTTTTCTCGATTTTTTTATAGACTTCCTATAAGCTATCATGTGGTCAAAGATCAGAACAAATGGTCATAATACTATTTCACCAGAGCTGGTGAGATGAATCAATGACAAAGAATTTTTTGCTTCAGTTACCCCTTTAAGTTTTGTTCAATGGAGGTCTAGTGACATACCACAGAGAAGAGAACAAAGAGAGTGGGAGGAAAAGGGGAGAATTACTCCAGACTTATCAATCTAAAAAGGAATGATAGTGGGGAATTTTTGAAAGTATAATACAAAGAAGGCTAGATTCTACCCTAGAAAAAAAGGAGGGCAGATTTCTACCTGGAAAAGGGGCAAGAAGGGCGGGATTTTTTTTTAAAAGGGCAGGAGGGCGGGCCGCCCAGCCAAACCTCTCTAGAGTGATCCCTGTGAGTTTGTTGAATTTCCTTGATTTTTTTTTACTATACATGAGAAAAAAAAAATTCAAATTAAATGTAATATCCCATACATCTAAAAATCCAAGCACAGTTTTATGTAGCATATTCTAAGGAATGTGGAAAAAATATGAAGCAGAAATCCAGAAATATCCATATTTTAAAATGTAGTAGGGATTTAAAAAAATTTATTTTTAATTAAATTTTAATTAAACGTTGTTCCATAAGATTTTTTATTATTATTATTTGTTTTTTATTATTAATTGTAATGCCACCACAGATATTACAGTATTATTTAAAATTGAAAAAATAGTTTAAAAGGTACTGTGTCCCCTTAAAGCTGTTAGTTGTCTTGTTGTAACAACCTTTATAATATAGAATGGCACAATTGTCCACTTGTACATAGGCTTCTGAGTCTCAAGTTAAGTATGATTTTTAAGAAAGGGTACTAAAATGGGTTTTATATATATGTGTTTTTTAAGTGCCTGCATTTGAAATTCTTTTACTAAGATGTAATAACCCTTTAAAAAATAATTGGCCTAAAATGTTTATATTATTATTATTATAGAATTGTTCAAAGCCTATCACTCTTGGAGATATAAAGTACATCATGAATGATAATGTTGCAGAAATTAATGCTCTGGCTGATAAATCTTTGAAAGCATACTTGGACAGGAACAGAGATAAAATATATTACTGCCCTGCAGCTGACTGTTCAATGTTTATATACAAGAATGAAATTTCAGAAACTAAATGGAACTGTCATTTGTGTAAAAATTATATATGCATCAGGTATGTATGTGCATTGCTAAAATTTAGGTATGATATAATCTTTAATTGAAAGTCTAAAAGTATTTTTTCTCTGTTTAATTAACGTTTAAAATTTTTGACAAAATGTGATTATTCCTGTGCCTTTATCTACTGATATTTTGGTTCAATCCCACGTAGCACTGGGTCAAATCACACAATAAGAAAGTCATTCATCATTCTCCCCGACCTCGCATGGGGAGAAAAACTAATCCCTTCTTTGAAATGGTGGATTTCCTTAGCGATGATTCGTATAAGCATCCATTTTGTTGCCTGGACGGAGGGGAATTGGGTGCTTTAATTTATGTATCAAGTACATTTATGCGCAAATGTACAATAAATATGCGTCAATTAAACTGTTAGTACCATGTAGGCTTATCCTAGTAAAAGGAACTTATTCTAAGAATTTGTTTTTTCTTATACACTTTTTTCTTTGTAAATAACTATATATACGCTAACCCTTTATGTACTGAATTATGAATTCATGAAAATTTTACTTCTAAAGCATTTTTCGTGAATTGTTTAAACTACATTAGAAAATTTACATAATCATTTAATACATTTTAGAAAGATTGAAGGATTTAGAAGGATTCATTAAATTTGAATTTATAGGGATTTTGTGCAATATTTATAACGCATCTCAAATCTTTTATTTTAAATATTTTTCTAGTATTTTTCAGAATTAGGAAATATACAAATATAATGTTCTTACAATAGAAAAATTTCCGAATTGAAAAATCCCCCCCCCCCCCCCCAACACCAAAAAAGCTGAAAAGATGCTAAGTCAAAAGAAATCATCCTTTTAAAAATATTTTTGTTTTGTGTAATACATAAAGCTTTTGGAAAAAGATAAAGTAACGTATCTATAACTCATTCTAAACTGTATTACAAGTAATCGATGCATCAAATGAATTTTATAACAAGTTATTTTAATGGTACTTATAAGTACTGTCAGTAGATAAAGGGTTAACTAACTGTGATCTATTTTCATGTGGTGACAAATTTCAGAAATAAATGATACACTATCGAGTAAATCTGAAGATATTAAATATCTTCAGATCTTCTATCTATCACCAATTCGGGGAATCACCAAATAGGGTTATTTCATCTAAAAAATTGAGCTAACTTTTATGGGTCGAACAACATCCAAAAGTACCGACGATACCGACTAAAAGTGGCTTCGCTGTAAAAAGGACATTGCACCCTGATTTTGATCTCGAATTACTTTAATTCATCTTTTAACTGATCCCTCAATGAAAGACAAAATCATTTGCAAAAACCTCAAACTTTGAAATTTAATAATTGTGTCAATTTTTGTAGTACAGATGTCAAACTTTTTGTGTTGTATCTGTTATGATATGTGTAAACTTTTACTAAGTAGAATTATAGGGGACTGGGGGACCGTATAAAAAGTTAGTTTTTGTAATTTTTGTCAAATTAATTTTTGACTTTAAATAATGCTACAATATGAATATTTACCTCATTTGAAACGTTTTTGTAATTGGAACTATATGTCTACGACCAACGGTTGAGAAATTAAAGGTCGGCTATAGATAACATATTGCACCCTGTATATAAAAGAACTTAGATTATAAGTCCTAATTTCTGCCGAAAAAAATACTTGTAATTAATTTTCAAAAATAAATAAATATACACACACTCATATATATATATATATATAAACTTTTTCTAAAATTAAACCATTATACATAAAAAAAAGCAAAAAAAAAAAAATTCTAAACCATTACAAATTATCAACAAAAATTGAAGAGCTAAGTGGAAGAACATGTTAAGGCTGTTCTCAAATCCAAAGGGTCAACTTTCTGACATAAGTTTTAATTCATTTTTGTTCAGAAACGCATGAAACTAGAAGGTGGTGTTATTCAGAAACTATGTCATCGAACTGTTTTTTACGTTTTCTCGTAAACGCAATAGATCTTTCTGAAAATACTGCCAAAGTTGTCATTTTGAACCGAACGAAAGAAGAAAATCCCAGTCAGTAAGGGGAGAAAAATACCGTGTCACGTAATCAAAATCGCTTATAACTCAATAGGTAATTGATTGATCAAAAAATGGAAAAAACAGTTCGATTCCAAATCACTTCCATGGTCATGCTTTCCAATTTTATATCTTTCCGTTAAAAAATGAATTTGTAAATGTGTCAAAACGTTTTATCCTTGTTGAGCAGAACAGTTGAGAACAGCCTTAAGTAACAAAAATTATATTTGAAGAAATTTGATGTGAAAGTTTTTGTTGTCAATTTTAATGATTTATTTTCTGTTTGATAGCATGTGTTTAAAAGATTAACAGGTGTGGTACTAAACTCTATCAAAAAAACTTATTAATATTTAATTTTTAAATATTAAAAACTATTAATATTATTTGCATTATTAAAAATAATGAATAACGTCTTAAATCTTCAAGGCTGAATAGAACTTTGGTATTTTAGCTTTACCATGTTATAGAATACCTGATAACACCTTCGTCCAAAAGATAAAATAATTTTTAAGAAAATATAGTATAACATGTTCTTCCACTCAGCTCTTCAATTGTAAATGTATAAATAATAAAATAATTTATTCAAATTAAAAATGATGTATAAACCGTCATATACGAGTAAGTCTGTGAAACAGATCCCCATAACAAGTGCAGCATGGATTTCAAATCACAGTAAACATATGAAAAATGGAAATTTGTGGAACAAAGGGTTATGAATATGAATTATATAGTTATATATGAACTGCAATCTATGGATTTTTTAAATGGAAATAGCTTTCTATAAGCTTGCTAATATAAAGCACGAGAGTTATGCTTATGTAATAATTACAGATCAAAGCACCAAGTAGTTCTTGAGCTATGCGTAAAACAAATTACCAGCAATCCAATCTCTTTCGTAATGATTACAAATGAATGAATTGAAAACATGAAAACTTTCATATTTTCTAAACTACTAAACCCAATGACTTCCCACTTGATATTCTTCTGTAAAATCTACAAAAAAGTGAAATATGATGATAAGATTTTAACATTTTCCAGGCCTGGTCGAATTTTTTTTCTATGGATCGGTCCGGACCCGGACCTGTATTTTTCGGCCATACAGACCTCCAGAATATTTTGAAAGCAAGTTTAATATAAAATCTATACACTGCTATTTTAAGTCCAAAAGAGATCCACTGTCTAAAATCGATTTTTAATAGCGTACAGTTTGTAGATAATCCCTATCTTGCATTCAAAATGAGTCAATAACTCGTCGCTCAGAGACATGGGTAAATAGTGTAAGTCACGAATTTTGAATTTTAATATCTCTGCGAGTTTTGAAGATATCGAAATGAATTTGTTTGTGTTTAATTTATGAACAGATAAGGGAAAATTTCCTAATTGGAAATTTTACTCACGGCCGCCGTATGAAAATTTCATTTTTATACCTTCTGAAATAGATCCCTCATAGAGTTGCAACTTATGTAATTAAATTTTACAACTTTTTTAATGAAACTTTGCATTTGGAGCAATATTTAAGGAAATAAGCTATTGTTTCGAACATTATGAATCACACTCTATATATGTGTGTGTGTGTATATATATATATACACACACACACACACACATGCATATATATATATTATCCTATGAACAACACGGAAGTTTCTAACACATCTGCGTACTCATTTTTAAATGAAAAAGCATTACACCTGCAAACCCGACTATTGAAACCATTTTGAATCGACTGAGGTTTACCATTTTTTATATATATATATAAATGAATTATTTTTATACTTTTAGGCGATTGTTTTCATCTGACGACAGGTATTCATCCTTACTGTGCTATCCAATATTTTGTTCGAAACGCCAACTTTGATACTATTTTCTGAAACATCTTTACCTTTATCAAAAAATAGAAAACATCTTTCGATCACATAGTATCAGCATCTGCCAATTTTACACGTTACAAAATTTCTCTAAATATGATGTCATTTTGATTTGTGGAAGAACGATTGTGTTAGGTGAATTATGATCAGTAAATTTTATGTTATAATATCATATTTCTTTTTATTGATACTTAAAGTAAACACTTTAACAACTTATTTAGTAGCAGCAGTTTACTATGTATTTAAAATAAGCTTAATTTTATAATTTCCAACATTCCTAAGCCTAGATAATCATATATAAAATCAGAATTGAATTTTGGAAATTTAACTTGTGGAATTTTGATAGTTATAAAAGTAATAAATTAACAAATACAAAATAAAAACTATAAGAGATAAGTATATTAATATAATTTCCTTTTCATAAAATTAATGGTTATTTATTTATATGCAATTGGTTTAAAAAAGAAGAAATATAAATTTTTAAAGTATATTTTAGTTCAAATCATAATATAACATATTTCTTTTCATAATAGCCTTCTTAGTTTTGAGATTAATCTTCAACTGTTGAGAAAGAAAGTGAGTTTAACTCCTTGAGGAGCGGTGGGACATTATTATACCTCACCTAATTTTAATCAAGATTTGCACCAAAAATATTTAACTAAATTTTACTTTTATAACTTTGGTGCAAAAAGGTTGTAAAATTACTTCTCCCTATTTTGAAGTAAAAATTTACTTTTTTTTTTCGGAATCGGCAGAAAAATACATTAACCCACAGCAAAGGATTGGAAGAGTTTAAACGACACCGACTTTTAGTTCCTGTTTTTTAAACAACACCGACTTCATTGGTGTCAGATCTTTAATCATACAATAGTCATTATTTGTTACTATTTAAGCTTTTAATAGTATAAAGGCTGTTTGCTCTTTTCCAAAATGCATTTCAGTTGAAAGTGGAATAATCTGGAAGAACTTTTCAGAGGATGTCAACTTCCTGTCATTCATCGGATTGTTCAGACAACCTCTCAATGTGTCAGATATTGTTGTCAATAGTTTACTGACACGCGATTAATAAATAGCGACTTATATGCTCACAAAGGGTTTCAAATGCTTTTCCTGGAGAATATAGCAAAACATTTCACTTCCGGTTAAAAATTCTTAAATCTATAACCCAAATACCTCAAGAAAAAAAAAGACTAATTAAAAAAGCAATACATTTCTTTAAAATGTTCTTCAAAACAGTAATGTGGCATGAGTTGCCAAATATGATAATGAAGTGTGAAACGAAGTTAATTTTCTCTCTATATACATGAAATATTTTTAAATGAAAAAAAATTGATTCAGTTATCTGTACATAAATTTACGCACGTATACATCTGTACAAATCATGTATTCTTCTACATTAACAACATACATTTGTCACGTATTTTTTATTCCCCGTAAGTACGTCTTTAAAAAACTAAAAATATGCAAAGTGGTTTTTTTTTTTTTTTTTGCATTGCAGATGCAATCTTCTGTTAAACATGCGATACTAAAACATATACATTGATTAAGCACGTTTTAGTCGAATATAGTTTAATTGAATATTCTGTATCATATAAATATATCATAAACTGTAATGCTAAAATATTCTGTATCATATAACATAAACTATAATGCTAAAGTTTTATTATTTTCATAATAATACAGTGTATATGCTAAATAATTACATATTATGAAAATAATTAAGAGTACACGCGAAAACTGATAAAAGTGAAAATGAAGCATTTTTTTTCAAACTCAATTTAGAACTTAAAATTTTGAAAAGAAAAAACGCATAGATCAAATCAACAATTGTAAATCAACTTTAATCTGCAAACAATTGCAAATGTAATATGTAAATCAAACATTTCAACAAGAGATCGACCGAAAATTCAGTTTCGTTCTCGTTTTTGGCTCAAAATCGGAGTTTCGTTTTCTGCGAAAATGTTGCCAAAAATTCGGCCTAACCGAAACTCGTCCGAAATTATTTTTATTCCAAAAATCTCGTTTCTTCCTTTGGAAATTTTCAATATAACTCATTGATTTGAGCTGTATCGGCTCAAATGAGACACTCTTTATTTATTGCTGTGTATTTCACTGTTTATAATTATCAGTCATGACTGACTCAACATGTGAAATAAATTATAAAGCAAGTAATACATGCATGACTAAACTTTGAAGACGCTTTTCACAAGCTCATTAAAAATTGCAGACTTAACAGTAATAGATTTGAAACCACAGAAGTGTTTCGAATACCCTTTGATTGTAGTATAATATAGAATAATATTACAATATATTACAGTATAACAGATTATCATTTACAAAAATCTTTATAAAAGGTAAATCGAGGTATGTATACCTAAAACATTTTTTAATTGGATGAAATTCATATAATTAGACACTGATTTAATTATATTTCATTTTATATGAAAATAAAAAGATTTGGTCAGAGGCACAGAGAGCCAAGCGTATAATACACTTAAAAGTTAACACTTTCAAAACATTAAATAAAATTCTAAAAGTCTAAAACTTACAAGTTTCAGTCACCCTGTGGTTATCATCAGGGTCTTACTTCAGTTAAAAAGAGAAAAAATACTTATTAGTTTGTAAAATTCAAAAGTTTACTTTTGAAACTTGTGAAACTTGTTTTATTTGTGAAACTTGTAGGTTTTAGACTTTTAGAATTGTATTTAATGTTTTGAAAGTGTTAACTTTTAAATGTATTATACGTCTTTTAGTAAATCTTTTTAGTTATATTTGTGCTGTTAATTTCAAAACATAATAATCCTTCAATTTATTTAATTACACATATAATTAATCAATAATTATGTATATTAATTTTAAAAAATAGGACATTTTCGTTTTCGGCCGAAAATAGTAAGATTACCGAAGTTCGGTTTCAGTTTCTGTTTCGGTCTTAAAAACTCGTTTCGGTCAATCTTTAATTTCAACTAATATGTATAAAATTCAAACTGGATACTTGCTGAGACAGTCATAAATACGTTTTTATTATAAACAACACAAAACTGGCAAGCGTGTTTTTATAAAAAAAAAAATTACGAAATCTAATAGCGTTTTTCCTTTTCTTATAAAGGCGAACAAAGTGGCAGAAAAGGGTGTCAAAGTTGGCGATTTGAACGGAATTTACCAGCAAAAGTTGTTATAAGAGACTAAACACCGGTAACTCGATTAAGTGTATTTTTTGAAAAATGAGAAATAAAATTCGATTCCAAATCACTTACATTCCTGCCCAGTTTCACGTTTTTACGTTAAAAGAAAGTCTGCGAATGTGCCGGAAAACCATTAGTTTTAACACCTTGATTCTTAAAAGTAAAAGCAAAATGTAGATATTGCTTGCCTGAGCATTTTAAAAAGTCCTTTATAAACCGACTAGAGGTCTGCCCGGGCTTGGCCCGAGGTCCGTACCCGGCACGGTGGAATGAAGGCGAATTTTCAAACGGGCTGGGCCGACAGACAAAATAAACTGGCCGGGCCGGACCAGGCCGGCAAAAAAATTGAACGGGCCTGCAGGGTCGGGCCGGGTCGATAAAAAATTTAATCTGGCCTAACCTGATATAAAAATTCAAGTGAAGCAGATAAAATACGAGCCATTTTCAACTAATATGATTTTCTCGAGAAGTATAAATGAGCATCACGAGCCGATGCGAGTTTAACAACATCAATACAGAAATGTAACATGTCCATCGTTGAGATCGGCATCGTACAGTTACTAGATGTCTGACTCTGAGTTTAATTTTTCTCAGCAGACTCGTGCCGGGACGAAACTGGTCTTAAGTGCAGGATAGGCATTATGTTTTGTAAGATTATTAATAGTGATAATGAACTTCTATTGAGGGTGTTCTTAAATCCAAAAGGGCAACTTTCTGACATAAGTTTTCATTTATTTTTGCTCGAAAATGCATGAAACAAGCTGGCGTTGTTGTTCAGAAACTATGTCATTGAGCTGTTTTTTCCATTTTTTTTGCAAACGCAATAGATCTTTTAGAAAAGAGTGTCAAAGTGGGCGTTTTGAACCGAATTTCCACGCGAAGAGAGAACGAGCACTCGAGAGCGGGCGAAAAACGTGTTTGTCACGTGATAGAATTCGCTTATAACTCAATAGGTAATTGATTGATCAAAAAATGGAAAAAACAGTTCAATTCCAAATCGCTTCCATGGCCAGTCTTTCCAATTTTATATCTTTCCGTTAAAAAATGAAATTGTAAATATGTCATAACGTTTTGCGCTTGTTGAGCAGAGCAGTTAAGAACAGCCTTAACAGTATCTTTGGAAATATACCTTAAGGTGGTTCTCATATTCACTGCTCAACAATGCGAAACTTTTATACACATTTTCTGACTCATTTTTAACTATAAAGGCATAAAATTTACAAGCCTGACTATTGAAGGCATTTGGAAACGAATAGCTTTCTCCATACTTGATAAATTACTTAGAGATAACAGAGATTCTTGTCAGGTGACTGTCACGTTTTTCTCTTTTCCTGTGATATCGCTTCCGGAAATTCGATTCAAAACGTTAACTTTGGCAGTATTTTCAGAAAGATATATTGCTTTTATTTATGAAAAAAACGACATTTACATAGTTTCTGAATAAGAATACCTACCAATCTTACGCGTATAACGCGTTTCCAAAAAGAAATGAATTCATAAATGTGTCGAAATGTAGCTCCTTTGGATTTGAGAAAAGCCTTAAAAATGAGAGAAATATTTTCACAAATCTACTTTTTATTATACAGACTCAAAAATTATCATGTTTTTAATCCTTTATTCTGAACTACATTAATCTTTTAATGAATCCTTATTTGAATTTTGAAATGTCAGTAGAGACGATGACTAAAACACTGTAAGTAATCGTTAATGTTTACTGTTATGTGTTTTCTGTTTTGGGAACACATAGTAATCTAAAATATACTGTAAAATGTTTCCATAAATATGTATGTAGTATTCATTAAAAGAACCTTAATTGTATGTCGAGAAAAAATGGACTTTTTTGTAGAAACTGAGTCGGGCCAAACTTCCAATTTTTATACCGGACCCGGCCACGATAGCTTTCGTTCGGGCCGGGCCTGGAAATTCCGGCCCGTGCAGACCTCTAAAAACCAGCAGGAGTAAAATGTAAAAAAAAAATATATGTATCTTTTTCAATTATTATTATTTGAACATGTGTGTATCTATCGGTTCGGTCCCTTCCTAATAAATAACTACATAATTGTCAAATGTTAACTGTAATTCCTTCTAGCCAATTCTAATAAGCTCCTTGAAAAGCTAAGAAGGAATTAATTCTTAAAAATCAATGATGGTTTTAGAAAAATAAAAGCTCCCTTAGATTAAAAAAAAAATGTTTTTCTATGAATAAAAGAAAATTTTCTTTATTTTAATTCACCGAGAAAAATACAAAATTTAAAGTTTTATTAATTGAACAAGTTTTAAGAAAGTTTTTCTCTTAAATAATAATTCAAAGTATTTATTGTATTTTATTATTATTTTTTTTTTATTTACCAGAGGCTGTGCCCGTTACGAGCTAAGCCCTCAAAACCCTGTCCAAACCTCGCGGATTGTTAAACATGGTAATTTGAGTTGTTTCAAAAAATAAAATGTGATTATAGTAGATTGAATAATATTCCACAAATAAAATGTAGTCATATTTAAAGGAATATTGTAACATATGAAATTGGCAGGTGTTTTCATGCAGATACTGTGCGATCGAGTGTTCATTTTTTAATAAAAGCAAAAGACCATTCATAAAATACTGTCAAAGCAAAACCTGTCGTCACGTGGAAAAAATCGCTTATATATATAACTCATTGATCAACGATTGGTAAACACTATTCGATGTCAAATCGCTTCAGTAGTCATGCCTGCAAACGTCATGCTTTTGCATTTAAAAATGTGTCCGTAAATATTTAAAAGCTCTGTGTTGTCGGAGGGACATATGTCTTTGATAAAGTCCTTAAAATATGATATAATCTTAGATTTCAGATTAGTTCGGATGATGAAACTAACACCATTTTCAAAAGAAAATATCATTTTCATATATGGAACAAGTTAGTGTGATTGCGCCAGTATAATGTCATATTCAATAAACTTTAGCTTGCATTTAAAGTTCCCAAAATTTATTAGTTTATTTCTAAATTTCTTTTCTTCTATCCCTTGAAATCAAAATTAACCAATAAAACTAAAATCTGAAATCTGAAACATTTAAAAATAATTGATGGAAATGATGCACTAATCTTAAACGCATAGACAATTCTGTTGGTGAAAATGACACAAATTTCCAAAAGAAAAAATGCCTTTTTATCCAAAAAGAATGTACATCAGCACAGATTGTTTAGAACAATATTTTAATTAAAATTGTATTATATGATTTTTATATTCCATTATAACGAAGTCTTTTTAAAGAAATGTACTTGATAAAAGTTCTCAAAAAAAAAAAAAAAAAAAAAAAAAAAGCAATTTAACAAATTACAACGACCATTTGGAAAATGATTTTTTCGAAGACTAAATTTTAAGACATAAAAAATCGCACGGAGTTGATCCTACATTACGTACGCAATGAATTAAACATTAACATTCCTGGACCCATCATGAACAAATTTTAAACGAAATTTCAGTTTTACAATTTTCGGTACTGTAAATTTTTAAACTTCTACGGAGCTGGTCATACATTACGTACGCCATGAATTAAACATTAATAGTGTTATTACACGTAAAAATTGCAAGCGACAAAAATTGCCTGCGACTCGTCAGATTTTGTGAAACTTGCGTATTATCCAAGCATTTCATTGGCTGTTCGGGAAAAGGCTTTTCTAACGTCAGATTTCCAAGAAATCTGACAACTCATTTTAAATGAAATTTCATTCTTAAACTTCTAAACATCTCACATAATTTTACTTTTTACACCGTCCGTATAGATAAAAAAATGTACTTTTAAATGCAATTTGTTTGAAAGCTGTATCTCAATTTGTTTCTGAATTATTAATAGTTCTCTGTTAGTTAAATCTCTGTTGAAAGTAAAGGCAAATTACAGATTACTGTATAGACCAATCAGAACACGAATAAAATGGGGATTCAACCAATAAAAAACTTCAGATATGCTTTTGATTTCCTACCCTGACGAGGACAATAACCATTTTTCCGAATGGTTAAAAAACAAAAACTTCGCGGAACGTAATTTTTGCAAAAACTTTGTGGCAGAGTTTAAATAAAACGAAACAAAAAGCTAAAATCTTTTTTTTTTTTTTTTTTTTTTTCTTAAGAAACACTACAGCAAGGAGAGATAGTTAATGTTAAACCTATGGGAGCTTCTTTTCGTAATTTCTGTAAAAACATTGTGGCAGAGTTTTAATGAAACGATATAAAAGGGTAAAATATATGTTTAAAAAAGAGCGAAACATTACAGACACAGCTTTTACTTCAAGAACTTCAGTTTTTACTTACACAGTTACTTCACGAACTTTTTTAAATTATTGTATTCCATTATAATGTAGTCTTTTTAAAGAAATGTAGTATTTGATAAAAGTTCTCAACAAAAAAGAGAAAAAAACACCTTTTTTAAAATTCTATACTTCACCAGGCTACAAAATGGATGCCGCTATATCCCTGCAGATTAATCGAATGCATTAATCCAAAGAGGAAAGCTCCCCGTTCTTTCACTTGACAGCCTGACACCACCCATCTTGCCCTTTGAGGGGAGAGAGCGGGCAGTCTGTGTTTTCACGTGATATTTTAAATGTTCAGCAATGCCCTTATTTTAAAGCATTCTTAGTTTACAGGTATTTCTATCTATTCTCAAAAAAAAAAAAAAAAAAAAAATCATGTAAAAACATGAAAAGTGTTAGTTTTATAGATAAATGTATGATAAACATTCTGAAACAGACAGTTTTTAAATCAATGAATTATTTTAAGTGCTATTTATTGTTAAAATCAGCCAAAATAGTTCAGATAAGAAGTTTTATAGGATCAAAAACTATGCATAGCAGTTTAACCTTTTTTTTTTTTCAGACACATGCTTGACTAGATTGTGTCTTATCATTTTTTAAATTTGTCTAATTTTTTAAAAGTTTTTTTAATTTTTTTTTTTTTTTTTTTGTTTTTTTTCAAAATTTCATTATATGAATATACATAATTTATAGTTTGAATTAGCCAATTTTTTACCTACTGTTGCCTGATTTTAAAAGCCTAAATGATTAAATTTATACACTTTCAATTGAATAATATATTTACATGGTTAATATTAAAAAAGAAAGAAAACTTAAAAATAATTAAATTAGTGCATGTGGCAAGCATTTAATAGTGAAAAATTACATCATATTTTAAAAACTGACCTTATATTTCCAAACACTTTTTATTTGGAAAATTATTTGTGATCATTTGTGTGAAATTATTTGTAATTATTAAAAAAGAATGAAAATTTTTAAATAATTAAGGTATGTGCAAAAAACATTTAATAGTGAAAATTATGTCATATTTGAAATTATAGATTTAAAATGATTTTCATGTAGTGTCATTATAAAAGTCTGAGCTGCAGCAACATCTTTTCCTTAACCATTTTATGCAAGCTAATTTTTAAATGTGTAAATAATCTTTTTTAACCAATCAAGAAAACAGCCATCAGCTGTCACAAAAGTGGTTCATGCGACCTTAAGAACCAAAAAAGCCATTCTTTTTCCTTCAATCAAGGGAAAAAGAAAGTCAGCTGATTACAGAAGATCACCACTTGTTGCTTTTATATATAATTCAATCTTCTGTAATCAGAATTAGCATGTTTTTAGAGCCCCTGCATGGTCTTGGTGAGCATAACTCATAGGGGCCAGAGCCTCCTATTTTAATTTAAACACCAGATTAGTATTAATTTTAACAGATATCAATACTTTGAGGGCAATTTAATGTAAAATAACTTCTTTACTGTGCTTTTTTTTTTCACCACTATTTTTTAATAATAATTTTCACAAGGTTGTATAAAATTTAATTCCCCCCTTCCCAAAATTTAACATCTATGTTTATTTTTGTAAAATTTTTGAATATCTTTATTTCTAAAAAAATTAATTATATTAAATAAACTATTAAAATTATTATAGTATAGTGAATGTAGTGTATTATTAATAACGCTATATTTACTATATTGAATACACTATATTAAAATTGAAAAGTGACTTCCCTTCCCCAAATTTTTTTCTACCTATGACTCTGGCATACTGCAGATGTTTCAATATTCGCTTCAAGAGTATTTGTATCTGAACATGATACAGAAGAAAACATTATCCATAATTGCAAACTCATTTTTCCTAGTCATTTCTCTACTTTATCATTTCTCAAAAAATATTTCTCTCTGTCTTAATTCGAAATGCTATCAAAATTTGACTCTTTATAATGGAGAGAAGCAGCTTAACCTGTTCAGGACCAGCATCTTTTACATGAATTCTATTCGGCACTACTTTTTGTCAAATAATTAAATTTAGTTTATCAATAAAAAAAATGACTTAATTAAATAAGGAAAATTTTACTTGTCTTTTTTAGTGGTATCAAAAACAAGTGCTGTAAGCACCTTTTGAAGATGTATATATATGGATGATGTATATATATATATATATGGTCCTGAAGGGGTTAAAGTGACACTTATAAGTGTGAAATTTAAAGCATAATTTTCATATTCCTCGTGCAGGATACTGCAATATCTCTATATAACTGAGAATAAGCACATAAGTAGGATATCTACCCTATATATATAAAATCCTAATGAAACGAATTTATGAAACGGAAGTATGAATCGACTGATTAAACAACTGATTATGTTTCACGGCGATTTCTCCTAAAATATGGAATACTTTGTGATGAAATTAACACCAAAAATCAATATTGATCCACAGGTTTCAAAACTGGTATTAGAATTTTTAAATTCGAATTAGTTTTCGAAATATTAATTTTTTTTCTAATTTTATATACATTTTTCTAATGATGGCAAAACAGATATTTTTTTTTTTATATTTCAGAAAAGGTTGACATGATAACCCGGCTATTGTTGTTTATTTGATAATAAATGTTTATTTTCTTTTATTTCTTTTTACAAATTATATAAATTATTTTGTTTTATGATTATTAATTATTTTTTTTGATATTTCCTTTACAAAATAATTAAGAAATACAGTACTACTTAGTTATTCCGTCGACCAATTTCGCCAAATTATATAAATCGCCAAAACACTTTCCAAATTATACAAATTGACGTAATTTTTATTTTAAATAACGAAAGAACAAATAAATTAGTATAACATTAATATATATACACGAATAAAACGTCGAAATAAAGATCACTTGATGACGTAAACCCGTGTAACTTTTTAAAGTCAAGTGAATGTGACATTTACGATCAACCATTATTGGTATTTAATCTTATAGTTTGGCGATAGATTTTTGGTCATTGGGATATCTAAGGAATACCAAAAATGCATATGTAACTGGTATTTGAAAATGAAGTTTTCGCCAAATTTTCGTAAAAAAAAAAATAAAAATCACGCCAAACCTGCGGTGCATATCTGGCCAAATATTACCACTTGAAAAAAAAAAAAAAAAAAAAAAATGCTAACTGGCGAAACTTATGGTCTCATATTGGTGCGATTTTTTTCTGACGCCAATTAAAGATGAAAATAAGCAATCGCCAGTCGCCAAGTAAATGTGAAAAACTGACAATTAAAAATATGGAAAGTGCCAGCCAAACGCAAGATTTTCCAAAAGGAATTTCATCAAAGAATTGGGGAAGAAAAAAACATGAATTTTGTCAAAAGATCGTGAAAAAACACATCCGTCAAAGGATTACAAAAAAAAAAAAAAAAAAAAAAAAAAAAATGTAAATTTCATCAAAGGATCACCAAAAAACCGAATTATATCAAAGAATCGCAAAAAAGCGAGAATTTTGTCAAAAAATCACAATAAAAACAGCACATTTCATTAAAAGATCGCGGAAAGACCCGAATTTCATCAAAGGATCACAAAGAATCCGAAATTTCGTCAAAGGATTGTGGAATAAATGCAAATATGGTCAGTGGATTGCGGAAAAAAACACAAATATCGTCAATAGATCGCAGAAAAAAAAAACCCAATTTCGTCAAAGAATCGCAAAAAAACCACACATTTCGTCAAACGATCGCTGAAAATCCAAAATTTCATCAAAGAATCGCGAAAAAACACAAATATCATCAATAGAGCAAAGAAAAAACGCAAATATCGTCAATGGATCATGGCAAAAACACAAAATTCATCAATAGATCGTCAAAAAACACAAATTTTGTTAAAGAATCGCAAGGGGAAAAAAAAATAAGAATTTCGAAAAAAAAAAAAAAAAAAAAAAAAAAAACGAGAATTTTGTCTAAGAATTGCAAAAACGAATGCGAATTTTGTCAAAAGATCGTGAAAAAAACGCACATTTTGTCAAAGGAACGCCAAAGAAACGAAAACATTGCCAATAGATCCCGAAAAACGCGAATTTCGTTAAAGTATCTGGAAAAAATGCATAATTAGTACCAGGAGGGATCCCCTACCAACCCCTCCTTTATGTTTCAGAAAATTTGCTGCAAATTTCAGATTTTTTAAACCTATTTTTTTCAATTTTGAATCATACCTGCTACTCAGTGGATAAACATACTTAAAATATACCCATAAATTAAATATTCAGTGACATAAATGTACTTACTGGCTACTAAAGAAATTATTCTCACTCGCTAGTAACTGGCTACTAAATAAAATCAACCTACCGGCCAGTGGCTACTAAGCAAAATTCCTTATTTTCATCTTTAACGCCAATGTCATATACGGAACAGGCACATAACTGGCGCCAAAGTATCGTTATTTTGCTTGATATGGTAAGCCGGATGTTCCTGTTTATGCGTTCCCCAAATTGGCGTCTTTAAAAAATCACACCAATAAGGGACGTATATGACATCTTTGCCAAACTTTCATATGAACGGCGAAAAGATCAGACCGTATTTGTTTATGGCAGTTGACAACTTGAACTATTATAATATAGATGAAATGATGGCGATAGAATAATATTTGACGGCTTATCACATGTGCCTGTCTAACATTAAAGTACCAAAATGGCACCTAGAGTATAAAAAGCGAAGTGGTCCGCCTGGAACTGTTGATGATAGCCACATGACTTAGGCTATTGTTATAGAGATTGTTTTAAAATACTGGGAGACAGAGATTCTTATACTTAATTTATTTTATTTTAGCTTCTTTTCAAATGTTTAACTGATCCTCTTTAATAAAAAACGAAAACAACCATTGGATGTCTTAACAGCAACTGATTTGCCCTTAAATTTTTGCAATCAAAGGGAATTGAATGGAAACCCGTTTACAGGGAGATCTGCACAGCTTTTTTCAGTATAATTCAATCTTCTCTAATATTTTAAAAACCCATCAGATTAGCGTGTTTTTAGATTCTGCGATGTCTAAACGGGGGTTGGCGAGCGTAGCTTGCAGGGGGCATAGCCCCCTAGTTATTGTATAAAAATTGATGGTAGATTAGTAAATGTAAATACTTTCGAGTTTCTTTCTTTCTTTTTCCTTTGCTTGCTCCCCTCCCTCCACCCTATGCTTAAAAAAAAAGGAAAATAAATAGGACTGAAAACTGCTGTATCCTTTATTATTATTATTACTAAGTTGTTTTTCCTCATGGTGCCACTCATAGCCTAAAATCATATCGTAATGTATATGCTGTGTAGTTTTTCCTAAAAAATTATTTTTAAAGTGAATGTGCATGCGAATCACAGTAAAGGTCTGCACTACAGATGAGGCTGGCTCAGGCACAAACTGTATATCAGTCTTTGGGCTCGGGCTCAAAGCGAAAATTTTATTTATTCACAAATTGAAAAAAGAAAAACACTTCCTTTCTTAAATACAAACATGTAGTCAAAATTTCTTAGAATATCTTGTACAATCATTTAAGAATCTGTCTGAAACAGAATTGAATTTTTATTTATGGGATGATATAAGGAGAAACATTCTATATAAATTTGAAGCTTAGACATGGTCATTGCTAGTAACATAAAGAAAACGTTAGATACCTTGTTTATCCTCGTTTCAGAATTACTGGAAAACAGAACTCATGTCTCTCGGTCATAATTGTTCAATGATATTTTATACGAATAAAAATGACCTTTTTCAGATTTCTGCCAGTAGTTGAGTATAAATAGCAATTTTGCTATTTTAAACAAGGGGCATAAAAATCATGAAACTTTATCATGAGCGAGTATTTAGGATTAGTGCTTATTTCTGTGTAAGAAGATATTTTTAAATGCGAAAATTAATCTTGAATCAATTTTTAAATGTTGTTAATAATTTTCTACTGTGCACTTTTGATATCTGACTCGGGTGACACAAAGTTTTTGGGACACAGCTAGGCTTGGATTTCAAGTTGTCAGAATTAGGTTCATGAATTTTTAGATTGGATGGATGGATTTGGGTAGAGCTTTAAGCTTTTACAATGAGCCAAGCCAATACAGTTTTTGTTTGGGCTGTGCCAAATCTTTAGATTTTATAACAGGATTGGGGCAAACTTTTAGTTTTTATATTTTTCAGGACGGGTCAAAAAAGTTTTTGTGTGGCCAGGCTCAGCCCAAACTTTTAATTTTTATACTGGACTGGGGCAATAAAGTTTTTTTATGGGCCGAGCCGTGTCGGACCTATAAATTTTATCCCATACAGACTTCTAATACACATACAGATTTGGGATCTGACTGTCCACCATTTTATTGAGAGCTAGCCAGGGTTCGTAAATATCAAAAATATCCGATATTTTGATATATATCCGATATTTTCGATGTATAACCGATATTTTCAAAGCAGCCAACTTACCGCTGATAATAAATGTTTTCGAGCATAATATAGATTAGAAATTAAAATATATTGCACTTAACATGAAAACTTAATCAAAAAATAATATAAAAATGCATTTTTCTTTTCTTCTTCTTTTTTTTTTTTCACTTAGAACAAAATTGAAGATAAAATAATTAAAAACAGTAACAATTTGATTTCTACACTTATAAAAAAACTAACTATAGGATTCAGTATCAAGACCAAGTATAAAAAAATCAGATATTTTCAAAACAAAATTTTAAATACAAAAAAAGTTTTTTTAATTGGAAAATTTTAACATAAATGTAAGTGTAAAATGTTTTATTTCATATTTCCTAACATGCTGTATAGTTCAAACTCAACTGAACCAAAACTTGAAAAAAGATTATTTTCTAATGAAGCTGTATATAATTGCCTATTTAAATTAGTCAGTTTATCTTTCAATGGTTGTTCTAAATTAATTATGTCCCACATAATTATTAGTTGAACATTTAAAAAAAAAAAAAAATGCTTCAAATCTAAAGTTTGAAAAATATATTTGTTTTCTTTTTTGGCTAAAAAAGTCACATCCAGAAGAGACAAGTTCTTTATCTACAGATTCACCGTCAATAACAGTTGAAAATTTATTTCATTTACACTGAAATATTACAAATTACGACTGAAAATATCAAAAATATCTTGCACACATTCATATTTTGAAAATAAATATCAAATGCAGAAAATATGAAACATCTTGATATATTGAAAATAAATATCAAGTAATATGAAATATTAAAGATCTTGATATTTTGAAAATAAATATTGGATATATACCCTTTGATATATATCAATGAACCCTGGCTGTATATAAATGATTATCAAAATTACATTTTATCTTTCAATGGCTGTTCTGAATTGACTGTCTAATATAATTATTAGTTCTACATTTAAAAATAAAAGTTTGAAACATAAAGCTTGGAAAAGATTTGTTTTCTTCTTTTCCTAAAAAAGTTACTGCCAGAGGCAAAAGTTCATTATCTACAGAATGACACAGTCAATAACAGGTGAAAATTTCATTTACACTTGGTTTGAATGTGAAAAATATCAAAATTACTTTGCACGGGGATATTTTGAAAATAAATATCAATATACAAACTATCAAACATCTTGATATTTTGAAAATAAATGTAAAGAATTTGAAAATATCGAAAATATCAAAAATCTTGATATTTTAAAAATAAATATCGGATATATATCAAGATATATATCATGATATATATCCATTGATATATATCAACGAACCCTGGAGCTAGCTGACCCGTCTGTCGTTGTCCAGACCCATGATAAAAACCTTAAATGCACCTTAATTTTGTATGATTTTATATCTTTAATTCGGTTTTGTCCCAATTTATATTTTTAAATGAAAAAATTTGTGAAAAAATATTCATTTTTAGTTGTAAAAGCGCTCGTAAGACTTTTAATTTGAGTAACAAGATTTGACCTTTCGTTACAAAATTATTATTTTTCACAAAAATTTAATAAATTTCATAACCTTTAATCGTCCAAATGCTTAGAATTACATACGTTATATGAAATTCATGCCTGCTAACTGTGTGAAAAATCGGTTAAAAAAAAAAAAGTGATATTTAGTGGTAAAAGGGGTTGAAATAAGTGTATAATAATAATCCTGTTGCAGTTGGGAAGGGATGGGGGTTGCGATTCAACGTTTGAAAAAATACATTTCTTATAGTCCAAAGCCTGTGTATAATTTTCATGCCAAGATATAGAATTATATGAAAATTTTTTATATAATTTTTTTTTTCAAAGGGTTAACAGCAATATTTTTTACAATTGATTACAGCATTTGAGACTCAAGAATCCAATTTTTCGGAATATGCCCTCCAATTTTAACTGTATCGAGAAACTTGGTTGATTTAGGTTAAAACAAAACTATGAAAAGACACTAAGAAAACCAAATAGGGTTCTTGGCATGAATGAGTATTTTTGCTGACTCAGAATGAAAGAGATAAGTTTTTGTTGAGAGTTCATTGTCGTTTTTGATTAATATCTCGACTAATTAACAAAAAATGGAAATTCTGAATCTCAGGTGCATCAAAGCATGCATGTGATTACCTTCATCTAAATTAGATTTCACTAGCCATTGCTCTCAGGCATACAAACACAGACAGAGCGAAACTTTCTTTTACTAGAATAGATGGCTAGATGCTTGCACATCTTCCATTCAAAAACAGTCTTAAAAAACTACAGAGTTGATGACAAGTGCTGTTCAGGAAACAATGCTAATAGGAAGGATGAAAACAATATGCTCATGGATTGAATCTCATTTGGAAGTCAATTGTGACCTCATGAAAGTTCCTTTCAGGAGATATGTTCATCTGAAGTTTTAAAAAATAGTACATTTTGAATGCTCTTGATCTCAATGAGAATCTAGTATCTTCTGAAGATTATGCAATAAATTTCACATGAGAGTGAGATGGTGTCAGTGGAAATTGATCCAATTTTGAAGTTATATTATCTTCAATGCTTGCAACTTCTCTACTTTGTTATGTCAAAATTGAGCTCTGCATATATCATATGAAACCATTCGGTGTTCCATTTTGTATTTAAATGTACACAGAGACATGAAGCAATATTTTGTGCATATTATGTAATTTTAACTCTATAGTTTTTCTTTCTCAAAGTTTGTTTTAAATATGTTTGTGTCATATGAGATAGGATTCTATCATAGACAGGTTCCATTTTGACAGGTTTTACTGTAAAGGCAAAATAACTACTTAATATCACCATAAAAAATAGAAAATGCACAAGGCTTTTCGAAATAACCTTTCAGGTCCAAAGAGCACATGCTACCGCTTTGAAAGCAGGAGCAAGACTGAGTCTAGAGTTAAAATTACATCCACTTTGAAAAAGGGTTGTAAAAACCCTGGGTTTTTGATTTAAAAAAAAAAACCCAGCCCGGGTGGGTATCTGGGTGGGTTACCTGGGCAGCTACCCACTACAACCCTTAAGGTTGTAAAAAACCTGGGTTTTATAAAAAAAAAAAAAACCCAGCTCAAGTAGGTAGTTGGACAGGTGCCCGGGCAGCTACCCACTACAACCCTGCTAGGAGTTTTGCTCCTGTTTTCAAATTGACAGCATGTGTTCTTTGCACATGAAGAAGAAAGAAAAAGTTTTTTCGAAAGGTCTTGTACATTTTCTATTTATGTTGTTATTAAGAAGTTATTTTGCTCTTATTGGTTCACACCAGTTTGTTCAATATTTTAAGGTTTTACTCTATTTATTTTGTATTTAGAATGTAATAATATCTTTTAATGGCAGTACCTGATTCCGCATTTCTTTTTATTTAGACCTTTGAACAACAGTATAAATTTTATAAAGAAAAAAATTCTTATTCTTAATTTATTAGTATATAATGTATTTTTTATTTATTTTTTAATAAATATTATAAATTGTTTTTATTTTTTAGCTGCAATGTAGTTTACCATGAAGGTTTCTCCTGTGATATGTATCGTGGATCTAAAGAAGACCCTGATTATTCTTTTAAAGTAAGTAAATTTTTTTTAGCTGAAACATTTTTTTGCTTGATTTTATTTTCTATGTACTGCAAGTTTATCACAGTTCATGATTTCAGTTTTACTTGCAACCACTCCTTTATTATTTCTTACAATACCACTGCTCTAAAATACGTTACTTAGATTTATATGAGCGGTATAGCGAACAAGCTGTGTGCATATTTGTTTTTTATGCATACCAGTGTTGC
The DNA here is from genome assembly GCA_963932465.1 of Maratus speciosus. Taxonomy (NCBI): domain Eukaryota; kingdom Metazoa; phylum Arthropoda; class Arachnida; order Araneae; family Salticidae; genus Maratus; species Maratus speciosus. The sequence continues at coordinate 126,325,930 of OZ010797.1, forward strand.
TAGTTTCCCACTTTTCAATTAGAGAATTGCAGATTTAAATGTGTATTTAACACTAGCATTACGGCATTTTCCGTATACCTATAACTACGATCACCGGTCATTTTGACCTCTACTATCGAATAAATGGAAAAGCGTATTTTTTGCTAGTATTATGTAAGTTAAATCTTGTAAATACATGACATGCTCTTTTAATAAGTAAACTATATAGTTAATAAGATAAAAAAATGTAAACAAATTCTAATTTAGCATAACAAAGAGTTATAAAATAAAAAACATTCAAGATTTTAAAAACTTGTTATAGTTTAAAAATTTTAAATACAAATTGATTTTATTTAAAATGAAATAAATTTATTACTTACATTATTCGGTTTGACAGCATACACAGTTTACTGATTTCTTAATTTACTTGTACAGGTTCCACAAACATATTTTCTACAGTTTTCACAAATATTCTGAATTTTGTTGCCTTTACAAGTATTTATTTGGCATTTTTTACGTTTACGGGATGGAGTGCGACAAGCATCAATTTTCAACTGGTTAGAAGAAGAAAGCGTTGGTTTTTTTTTTATTAAACGTACATCTTTCTGAGCTCCTCAGCTGTATCTAAAATGAAATCACGGCGGCTGTAGTTGTTATATCGAGTAGTCTCTCTATAAATAATCCATGCATTTGTAGCTGCAAAATCAAGAATCTTAAAAAAAAAACTTGAACTGGACAACGTCTGGATGAGGACTTCACAGAATATTTTCTGGCCATCTGGTCCAAAACATCAACTCCATATTTGGTCGCATTGTAAAAATTTACAACTTCAGGTTTTTGTTTTTCATTAGATGAAATTTCCAATGTTGGTTGTAAACTACTCAGGAGCAAGACGTTTTTGTTTCCTTGATAAGACGTAAGCGTTATATTTTCATGCTTAGCAATCTTACTAGAATACAACACATCTCTTGTTTTCTTGAAATAATTAGGTACTTCTCTTTTTGAACGATTTATTGTACCAACGCAGTTTATTCCTGCGTCTCTCATTTGTTTTACTAAATTGAGTGATGTAAAGAAGTTTCGATATTAAATTTTTCACCAGGTTCAATATCTGAACCAGAATTACCATCGGAAATAGTTTAAAAAATCTTTAGCGCATCTTCTTTTGTTAGATATTTTCTACCAATGCTTCTACGCGCCATGACAAGAAGCAAATAAAATAAGCAAATCTGAGCACTGACATTCACTGAAACGAAATGCAGCTCAATATATTTGTATCCGTTGAAAAATAATATTTCTTACACAAAAGACATGCGCAGTCAGAAGGCGCGCTGCCATTCTAAACAGATGTCAAACAGGTGTTTTTCCTCTCCCTCCCATTTTCTCGCTTCCCACCTAACAAATAATGCTTTGAAATACACAAAGCAATATTCCCCTCACCTCAGATGCACCTGCTTATCTGTTAGAATAGCGGAAACAGCTATGAATGTGAAGAAAATAACTTGACATGTGTAATTTTCTAGATATGGTCAAAATAACCGGTTGCCGTAATTCTAGGTATACATAGTAATATTTTTAAAAATAATTATTTAAATTGAACAAAAAAGATTTTATGTAATGTTCTTGCGTTTTTAGGAAAAGTAAAAAAATATTCAGACTATAAACAGGAAATTAAAAAAGTTATGACACGTTAAATTGGATTTACGGTCAAAATGACCGCTGCCGTAATTCTAGTGTTAAAAGTAAAACAGACTGAATTACTCTGGCTCATATGATCTCTAACATATCATTGCAATTTTGATGTTTTGTTTAGTTATTTCTTTTGGCAACTTTAATGTTACAGCAGCATGTGGATTTATTTATGCACATATATGAGACTTACAGGTGGATGGAAATTTTTACAGGTTAAAAAAATATAAAAAAATGTAGATAATTATGATAAGATATTTGTTTGGCTTGCTTTTGTGCGAAACATTTATGAATAAATATCTTGTTACATTTTTCTGCATTTCACAATTTCTTATGTATGGAAATTCGACCCTTTTTTAAAGTTTTGAACATGTGTGTACTTTTCAAAACACTGTGGCATTTGAAGATAAAATTAACTATGCTAAAAGGGCTATAATATATGATGAATATTCGGCACTCAGCCTATTTCGCCTTCTTGCCAAATATTTAGTTTGCCAAATTCTAGTTTTTCTGAATACTGTTACATAATTAACCAAATAAATTCAGAATACAAGTAATTTTCATTTCTTTTTTTTTTTTTTTCTTACTATGTGTTTCTCAAATCTAAACTTGCTATTTTCTAACATTGTCATTCAGTCATTGTCAGTCTTAAATACACAAAAAAAATACTGAGAAATCAAATACCATTTCACTATTTCTTCTAAAGGCTAATAATTTTTTAGAAAATTGTGTCAAAGGTGGAGATTTAATCCAATTTTAGAGATCCAACTATTAATTGGAGAAAAAATTATAGCTGTAATAATACATAGTGTAAATAATTTTATTTAATGTTTTAAGGTTTTTAATTTTCTTTTAAGGATTATATGCTAACAATTGTGAGGCAAATGCACAAAATTCTACGTAATTAAACAAATGTATAGTTAAAAATAAATTCAATAGCAAATATATTTATTAAAAATAAAATCATTATGGATGTTTAGTAATGTAAAGTTTTTTGCTGTAGCCTCTCAGACTGTTATATTGTCTACATATTTAAAATAACTTCATATTTACTAACCAAAAAAAAGTTTTTATTTTTTTATAAATGTTTAATTAATTAAGAGGAAATTGAAATCATGTTAAACGAAATAAAAACCAATTAAAAATCTGATTAACTAATTAAGAAATTTCAATTAACCCAATTAAAGTATTTGATTCTCACTTTTAAGTTTAATAGTTTCTATTACAAAAATTAAGAAGCTACTTATTGCAATCTTTCTTAAAGAAGCATCGTATATTTTCACCGATCATGGCCTCCTGGTCCCAAAACCATTCAAGTTCAAATGTTGATAATATATAATATACATCTTTTTTTTTTTGTCATGCAGTAGCACTTGTATTTACGAACTGATTTGGATGTGACTGTGTATTTGTACAAGACTTATGTCTCAACCATGTTTGTTGGGCAGCTTCATCCACCATCTTCTTTAAAAACGGTAGTCACTTAATGATTTCAAATTCAAATAGATGTATAAAAGGAAAAAAATAATGAAATAAATAAATAAATAAATAGAAATCAAAAAGTTTTTACATAAGTTAAAAAATGGCTTAGATATGGTATTTTGAAATTCTAGTGTGGCTAAATATAATTTTGAGCTTTAGTAAACACGGTTTCTTGCAAATTTCCTTTAATTATTGTAACCATTGTTGCTACTCTCGTATGCTTACAACTACGTAGGCATATCTGCCAGCATAAAATTCTCTTCAAGTTTGGTGCTACTTGGTGAAATGTTGCCAAATTTGGCAACAAACATAGGTCACCATAAATAAAGCCAACTTGGCAATCGCGAAATAATTTTTCAAAATTCCCATTAAAATTCAAAATTGGTGAAAATTGGAAATCTTCTATAATTCAATTCCATTCATTTTACTTTTACCTTTGTAAGTTTGAGTAAAATTAGATGAATTCTTAAAAGCAAGAAATAGGAAAGCTACCCTTTTCTCCTGGTACAATCCAAAAGAACTTTTTAAAGTTTTATTTAATACAATAACTAAAATACTTATTTTTGTTTGATTTTTGCCTGTTTCAAAGTCCACTGTGCCCTTAACATGAATGCTATTATCATTATCCGTATTAATCATCTTTCAAAGAAAAAAGTAGATTAACAATTTAAACAGTGTTTTTGTTCATGCAAATTTCTAGTACAAATAAATTGGTTCATTGTTTGGAAGGATACACTTTCCAGGTGGTCTTAAAACATTTATACATTCCTCACAAAGACGGCAGTATCTCAAAATAAATTTAATGAAATACCAAATGTATAATAGACATTTATCTCAATTTTGCAAAACCTATGCAATGCAACAATAGGAAAAAAGGACTAAAATTTTTGGAAGTTAAAATTTTTGGGGGGAAAAAAAATCATATCAATATAATTTATGTATTTTTATACATTCCTATTTCTGTCTTAGCTTTCAAATTGTGTAAACATTTAAAAGAAAAATAAAACAATAATTACATATTTGTAAATAAATAATTCTTATTGGGATTATATTTAATATTTAATCAAAATATGTTTTTTTTATATATATATTATTAACAGACTACTTTAAGCTAAGTTTAGACATGAATTAGAAATAAAAATTATATAACCTTTTTTAAAGTCATCTGAGATGAAAAATATTTTTTTTTTAATTGTTCAAAATGTGACTATTACACTATGACGCAAAAGTTTAGACAATGAAGAAATTCTTACATACTTTGAAAAATATTTATTCAATTTTCAAATCACTGCTTGAAATTAATGTGCTGTACATATAAACAATATTTATAACAAAGAAAAGTGGAATTGTGCATATTGCAATAAATTAAATGGTAACAAAAATAAACTGCTGTCTCAAAAGTTTAGACACAAATTAAATAAAATCGAAATAAACAATTTTTAAAACCTGGTTGTGCATCCATGCTTATGTATTACGTCATATACATGAGATTGCATGGAAGAAACTAAATCTTGCATAGTTTGTGGATCGATATCGTACCATGCATTCTCAATAGATGTCTTAAGTTCCTTTTCAGAAGAGTATTGTCTAGCGTTGCTATAAACTTTGCGACACATGATGCTCCAAAGGTTTTCTATAGGGTTAAGATCTGGGCTACATGCTGGCCAGTCGAGAACTCTTATATTATGGGAATTAAACCAAGATTTTGAATGTTTTGCAGTGTGAATTGAAGCATTGTCTTGCTGAAATTCACACTGAGGACCCCCTAGAAGCTCAACAAATGGCAGTAGGTTTTCTTCTAATGTCTGTGTATAATGCTGTGAAGTTTGACGACCACTGGTGAAGGTCAGAGATACTTGTCCATTATAGCAAAAGGCTGCCCAAACCATCACCGAGCCCCCTCCTTGTCTGCGACTAAAAAACGTCGAGGTTCCTTCCGCAAGTCATGCCAATACGATAAACAACCATCTGGACCATCCAGATTCCACTTTTTTTCATCGCTAAATATGACTGACTGCCATTTCTCTCCATATGACATATGCTTTCGAGCCCACATAAGTCTTTGTAACTTATGATGTGGTTTCAGAGCTGGTTTCTTCTGCATTTTGCTATAAACGATTGTTCCTTTTTCCAAAATTCGTCTACGAATCGTATCCTTTGATACAGAGAGTCCCGATGAGCTTTGAACTCCACGTACGCTCATTTGTTGAGTACTCGCTAGTCTTTGTATCAGGCGATCCTCTCGTACATTTGTCACACGTGGCCTCCCAGACCGACATTTTGCTTTATATTCGGAACCACTCGATAAAACTCGATAAATAGATTTTTTTGACCTATTAATAATAGCAGAAATTTCAGAAACGCTCTGCCCTTCACCTTTCAACTGCCAAATCCTTGAAACCTCATTCACTTGAATTTCTTTAGCTCTCGGCATGTCGACTATGAAGCGCAATCGTTTGCAGAACTTAAGTACTCCAAATTTGTGACATCATCGATTCTAAATTTGCATATGCCAGCAAATATTCAAAGAAATTTAGAATAGTGTCTAAACTTTTGCGACAAGCACATTTGAATTTTTATGAAAAAAATTAGTATTATAGCAAATAAAACGACTGTCTTTTGTACATAGCATTTTAAATCAGTTTTTGAATATATTTACAGGTTTTTGTAATTCTGACGTCATAATTCTACATTTTAAAGCTGAATGACGTCATTGTCTAAACTTTTGCGTCATAGTGTATTATCATTTTTCTCGTCGGCAATTTTTATTAATACCATATAACACTCTTGAATCATTTCCGTATGTGTATGATGTAAAGATATTTTTCTTATTTTTTTTTTTCACTCATTTTGTTTGGTGGGCCAAAAAGTAAATATTTTATAGCTATCTGCTAAAAATAAATAAATAAATAAAATAAAATGTATTGTGTTGGTTATATGGATTGAATAAAAATGTTTTGACTTGCATCTCTCATTTTGCGTTTTCTGCTACTATGTTTATTTCTTATCTGATTTTTTTTTTTTTCAATGGGTAATTTTTAAACAAAATTGTGTTACATTGAAATTGTTGAATATTATCATTATGCATAACAAATCCATGATGAATATTGATAATCATGTTGATTTTCAATTGACTAGTTCTTATATAGGTAATAATAGTAATACAATACAAAGTCTAAAGTTCGGACACCCAAAGTTCGGAATTGTCCAAAGTTCGTACTTTCCAGCGCCATTATTCAAGAAAGGAGGGAAAACAAAATTGTTGAAGCAAACAAAAAAAGATCTAGAGCAAAGAAGATTTACTGAATCAGAATCAGATGCTGAGAATTACATGAATCAGAGTTACTGAATGATAAATAACTGAATCATAACTGATACTGAATGATTCAGTAATTCATTTTCATTTCAGTTCAGTTCAGTTCAGTTCAATTCACTTCACTTCACTTCAGTTCAATTCACTTCAGTTCAGTTCAATTCATTTCAGTAATTCATTCATGATGATTCATCATGAGAATCATGATTCAGAATTACTGAATCACAACTTATGTCTATGTAACAGAATAAAAGAAAAACTTCTTAATGAGAAACCTAAGTTAATAAAGCAGCGCATATTACCTGAAACGTAGAATAGTTAAGTAAGTTAGAATTTGTTCTTAAATTGTATGTTCCCTTAAATAAAGGTTTTTGTTTTACTTTTTATTTTGTTATGATTTATTTAATTAAAATGGTTGTTAAATTTTGTTTTAATAACTGTTATATGCAATTTTTAATATATGAACGTCATATTTTCCATTTTTAAGTAGTGAAATGTGTTTTTCTTTTTATTGGAAAAGCAGTATTTTTGATCACCCAAACTTAGGAAAAATCCTAAGTTCGGACTTGGTAAAGTCCCAAGGATTCCGAACTTTAGACTTTGTACTGTAATAATAAAAAAGTAATAATAATAATAATAATAAAAACCTGTTCCTAGTGAGAATCACTGACTTGTTTAAAAAAATCGCTGGCATAAGCTGCTGTCATGAAATTTAAATATTGACTGATAAGACACTGTAAAAAATGTACAAACTTTAGCTAAAGTTTGAATTTGCTGTGCTTTTTTTTTTTTTTTTTTTTTCTGTCTCAGACCTCCTATAAGGTAATTCCATTATGCAATTAATATTTTTGCTTTTTTTTTTTTTTTAAGTAAAGAGTTTCTAATAATAATGTTAATTGGAAAAGAAAAAACTGGAACCACTCCATTTAAAATTCATGTATTTTGTAGAATACTGTGTGTTAAAATGACACATTAGAATCACCTGGATTTGAACCTAAAATGTTTAATACACAAACATGTCATCAATAAATATAAAAGTAAAAATAGTTTTTAGAAAATACTTTTATAAGCATTCAGTGATTATCTAAAAATCACACCTAATTTCATGACTGCATGTTCACTGTAACGGGCATGTTGTTCTAAAACATGCCTGTTACAATACATGAATTTGGCATGTATCTGGATTATGAGAAAATTCAGTGCTTTTATTTATGCTTAGTAGAAAGTGTGTACTATTGAATTAGAAAAATTTAAAATTATTTAGAAGAAAAAAAAAAACTTATAATGCTCTGTTTCTTTTTTAAAATATGATAACAGGAACGAACAAAAAAGTGCTATTTAAACTCTGTGTTCAGGATTTCTCAATTGTTTTCTCAACATATAATCATGATTTAATTAATATTAATCTATTAATTGATAATTAATTTCTAAAAATATTATGTTGTCGTTAAGAGCACACAACTGTACACATTTTCTAGAACTCTAGCACATTAGAAAATAGATGAAAAGAGAATTGCAAAACTCCATTTTTACATACATGAATCAACTCATGTTCAAAACATTTAAGAATACTAAAAATAGATTTTGAGGGAAATTCTGGGCACATGAAAACGCAAGGAAGCACCAACGTATATGTAAACACATACAAACAGCATTGTTGTAAAAATAACAAAAGCAAATTCAGGAGAACTCAAAACATAAAAATATATCAAATTTTCAGAGTCTGTTTTTTATCATGGCTGTAATACTACGCTATGTGCTTGGAAAATAAAAAATGAAAAATTACTAAATTATTTTTATTGTCAGGGAATGAGGTTACAAAATGTTTCATATTAAACTTAGTAAAAATTGGTATTGTTTGTTTTCATACTCCCACATTTAGCTACTGAATTTTTCAGTATGAATTGAGCATAATGTAAACTGTCTGCTGTAGTTTTTTCAAGTGAATCAGAAATTCTCACTAGTAAGACATTTTTTTTTTTTGTACATGTAAATGGGCAAAATTAGTTTCAAGTTGCTATCTTGTATTGTTGTGGGTAAAGTTGTGTAATCTTTTTTGTGCTTTGCGTACATCTATGCATTCATAGATTTTTGCACAGTAAGAAATGCATTTTGAGCCACTGGAATTAAACCTGTAGCAAAAATTCTGTAATATTTCATGAAAATTAATCTATCATGTTTCATAATTTATTTAATGTTGAACTCAAGTTAATTTTGAAAATAGAATTATGTACTCAAAATATGTGTATATGAAGCTGCTGTATCTATCGCTCACCCGCAAAAAAATTGACACATCTCGACAAAATTAATTTCACCTGAAAAGCAAATTAAGTTTTGCATTTTTTTAATGCAACATAAAGCGATAGTACTTAACTCTGCATGCAGCTGTAAAAGTGTAAAAAAAAATATGTAAAACCTTTAAGAATCAAGACATAAAAGAGATAGGTTGAATTTGGTAAATATACACCCCAAACCCTGAAAAATGTAACCCCTTGTTGAGTTGTGACACTTTTCTTGTAATACAATTTATCAAGTTTCAGTCACCTTTCAAATTAGTATGTGCAATTTTTTTTAACAGTGTTTTAACTTTAATAAATTTTCAATCATTATCAGAAATATTAGTTTGTATCAAAGTAAGAATCAACTGCAGATTCATAACAAGGTTTCTAGGAAATTAAAAGAAAAAACGTATTTCAAAACTTTTTTGTAACTGTTATCCAACCATAAGCTTGCATTGCATTTCAGCTAAACAAAATTGTAGTTACTACAAAATATGCAAAATAAATATACAAGAACTGATTATTAAATTAATAAATCGTAAACGTAATTATGTCGTCACAATATTTTCTATAATGATTGAAAAATAAAAGAAGTAGGTAAGTTATTTTTTATACTTCAACAGTAATAACTATTTACTAGTTAAGAACATTTCTATATATTTAAAAATTAATTATAAAAAGAAACCTTACTTAGAAAGAACAAAAAATACAATAATTATTGGTTGTTTTTTTTTTTAGTAACATTCTAAAACAAATATGTTGTTTTCAGTTTTCAGAGTTATTTTTTTCTGAAAGCATGAACAAATTGCTATGTTTGCTTTGTAGCTTCTTCAAACTTTTGAAAAAGAAAAATAATTATTCAAATCAAAAATATAACAGATAATTATCACAGATTTTTAAAAAATACTTAATCAAAAATTGAAAAAGTAGATAAGTGGTTTTATCTTTTCTTTTTTAAATTTGTTATTCTTATTTTAAAAAAAAAAAAATTGCAGCATTTTCTCAAACTGAGACTTTATTTTAAAAAGTTCTATATGGATGCGACACCAGTCCTTTATCCACACTGTGAATGTTGTAATGTAAAAAAAAAGGGGGCATAACTTTGAGCAATATGCTTGGGAGCAATTAAAGACAAGTAATCTTGTTTCTTCCGTTCACTCAAAGGAAAGGTTTTCAAATATGCTTTTGTAACAGTAAAAGCTCTCTTTTACTTCTAGCTTTAATTTCAATCTCAGAAAAATTGTCTTGGTCATAAGAATATTTTAGGTTGAACGAAAAAGGTTTTGATATATCAAATCTTAAAATGTTGATTCTGCAAAACTGAAGAACATTACCTTCATTCATGGGTGCAAGACTTTCAGTCTCAGGACTGATTTCAGTCTTGAAGAAATTTTTGGCTGATAGTAAATTCTACTTTATGTACTTAAATAATAGCAGTTTTACCACCAGTCATTTTTTTATATTGTTAGAGATCAAGTTATAAAAATCTTCTAGCCCATTTCCATTTGGTTATTCCTAATGCTGAGAAAAAATTTCAGTCTTGGCTTAGATGGACTTCTTGCACCCATGCCTTCATTAAATTTCAAATAATTTTTAAGCACATCTCATTTCACAACTCAATTATTTTAAATCTAAAAAAATAGAATAAACTAACTCATTCACTAAAAAATGATGTCCCATCTTTTTGGCATTCTAATCAAAATCAGTGCCACATGCTAGTGAGTGATGTAAATTTGGTCTCATTTTTTGTGTTTTTTTAAGTTGTTTCTCTATTACTGAATGAATAGCATTGCCTTCATTATGTGTTTCCAGAGATCAGGAATTTTATAGTTATTCTATTGATTTTTAGTGCCTTAACAGCATGCATGGTTAATGAAATAACATTTTTATTTTGTCAGTCACAGTTATCTTAGTAAAAAGTTAATTCCAAATTTTCATTGGCAACACGTAAAACAATGTCTTGCAAATACATCTGCAAAGAAGTACCTATTTTATTTGCTCTGCATTAACCCTTATATTCATTTCCAAAAATGACATTTCGCAATATCACTTGCTGAAGAATTGTAATGTAGTAACTAGTAATCTATTAATCACCAACAGAGCGATATTTCACGAAATAAGGAAATTTTCATATTTTTTTACTAAGGCAATAATGAGTTTTATAAATTGCTTGAGTATGAACTTATGGAAAACTTTTTGTGTGATGTGTCCTTTTTCTTGTTTTTCATCACTGAACATTTTCTATAATGGAAAAGTGACGCATAGTGTAATATAGAGGTTTTACGTATAACGACACGAAAAATACTTTGCATGTAGCAAGACGAACCTATGACATACCTATTTATGAATTAAAACACAAAATAAATTTTTGCGAGATGCAAAACTTTTCTTGCGGGTGAGCGATATCAACATTGATATGTTCATGGCCGTTGGTAACCTTGCGCATATATTTGTCCAAATGTAGCTGTTTGTTTCTTTGTAAATATGTAACATGTGCATGTACTTGCATATGCATATAATGTATTTACTCTCATATTTTGTACATTTTTTCATCATTTTTTTTTCCTCAAAGGCAACTTAGAATAAAAAGAGAAATGCCCTTCTATAAGGTGAATATAATATTTAATAAATGAATAATTAAGATCAAACAAAATGTATAACAGTTTCAAAAGTAAGTAAATGATTGTTCAACTGGGACAATATAATCTTTTAGTTTTCTGGAGCATTCTACAATAAAATATTGAAAAAATGCTTTTATGTATTGAAGCATGAGAATATTTTAGCTTCTTCCATGAGATGTATTTCATAAATTCATGGCCACAAAATTCAATTTTAATTTGATTTTTTTAATTGATATTCCTATTTGTGTTAATATCAAATAAGTATTTCATTCTTCTCCATCTGCCCTTTTATTGTTTTATTTCACAAAACACTCTATCATCAATAAGAAATTTTCATGCAAACAAAACTAACAAATCAGCACTTACATATCACAGTATTGGTGGTATTCCTTTATCAGATGCAATATCATCTGCACACAGTTGTGCTGAAGATGAAGAAAATTGATCATGGAGGGGGGGGGGGGGGGGGAGAGAATATTGTAAATAACCAAACTGATGTATTGAAATGTAAAAACTATGAGAGTAAGTGTGGTTTTCTTTTCTCAAATTATCTTAATTTTTATTTGAAAATGATGAGAATCTTTATTTTTTAACCCAATTTCCCCCCCCCCCCCCTAAAAGTGTGGATTGTGTGAAATATGCATTGAGTGCAAATTACACTAGTAAATATAGTATATTTTTATATGTGTATATTTCTGTTGATCGATCGATTAATTTAAATATATATGTAAAAATTTGGTCTAGGTGGGCTTACTTTGAAAAAAAATATATATTTATTTGAAAAATTAAACTTTCCAGGTTGTCTTTATTTTTATATGATTATGATGGCATGTTTAGTCCTATGCATCTTTTACTTTTTAATTTTTCATGAAATAATATCACTTACATAAAATTTGAATATGTTATTGAGGTTAAATGAAATATGTTCTCTTTTGAAAATGATTATTGTAACGTGTACTTCTTCATAGAGTGTTAATATGTTTGCCTCTTTAACTTACATGCTTTCATTTCAAGAAGAAAAGAATATCAATGTTTTAGGAAAATTCCTATTTGAAGACAGACAAGAATAAGCATCTTAACTTTATATAGATTTTTTTGTTAGGTAGAAAAAAGAAATTAAATAAAATAAGATGAAAGGAGAAAAGGAATTTAAATTTATTAAAATTAGGAGTTATAAATAATATATGTGATTTTTAATATAAATTAGAAAGGAGAAAGTTTACTATTAATTATGGCCAAAAGATCATTAGTAGATAGGATAAACATTGCATGTGAGAGATGTAAATAAATATAACTTGGTAACTTCATGGTAAAATATGAATAATAAACCTTAGACTCGCCTGAACTAAGAAAATATTTCTTGCCTGAAAATTGCATATGTTGAACATATTTTAAATTGTGCCAAGTATTAAATTTTTTACTTTTAAACGTTTATAATTAATAATTCTTTAACACATCATTGTAATAAATTAATTTGGCACTTTATGCTAATATTAAGAGACACGTAAATCAAAACACAGGAAAATACACAAATATATTTAAATAAACAATTTCCTTTATTGAAATATTATATTTATTGAATGGGGGGAAAGGGGGGAGAGAAGTGTACACTTATTATACAAATATTAATAAATCACTCATGACATACATTTTTTTAAAGAATAACATTGATACTTATTTATCAATATGGGCTAATTAACATTTACTATTCTGAGATCAATTAATTAAATTTGTTTGAACAAGTTAATCATTATTTACGAATTTTGAAACATCGGGATTCGTAGTTGAGTTCATTATTCTGAAGATAAATTCAAAGTCAATCAACAGTCTTTGGATCACTGTATTTTTTGTTGTCATCCAGCATAATTTAAGAAAGATAGATTATCAGTTTATTAGCCGTACGATGACAAAAAATTATTTGTAATGGAAAGGGCGTTCATCAATAATTACGTAGAGCTAGTATTAAGAATGAAGATTACATACCAATATCTTGTAAAATACTCAGGAAACGATTATCACAATACCATTATCCAGCATGCCTCTTGTAGCACATTTTTTTTTTCTTTCCATTATAATTTTTCTAAACGGGAACTTTCTTTCACTTTAATTCCGTGACTCCAAAGTATTTTATTGTAACTTTTCTGTAGAGGGTTGACACCGTTCATCTTCAACGTTATTACAAATTTTCCGATAATTACCAATTCGTAGATATTAATTTTGCAGCATCTTTTGATTAGGACATTTCCTTTTAAAAGTAAAATCATGAGAAACAAAAGGACCAAAGGATCTGTTTAATCCAACGGTAAAAAAAAGAATTTTGCGGAGCGACTCCATGCCCTTCTTGGCACGTCGCCGTCCAAAGCCCAAGAGAGCGAGATGACGCTATCAACGAACTTGCGTTCAGCGCCAAAGATGCTGATTGGTTGATTTTAAAATCGATGCCACACAGAGTAATAGAAGTGTTTGAATAAAATAACGTTAAGTGATAAATTTGAATTTTAGATTTGAAAATTATTATAAAAATATTCTATTACGGTAGAATGTATTAATTTTAAGATTTATTATTTTATTATTGATAATTTTTAACGATCTTTTATGGCGATTAAATTAACACTAGCATTACGGCGTTTTCCGTATACCTATAACTACGATCACCGGTCATTTTGACCGCTACTCTCAAATAAATGGAAAAGCGTACTTTTTGCAAGTATTATGTAAGTTAAATCTTGTAAATATACGACATGCTTTTTTAATAAGTAAACTATATAGTTAATAAGATAAAAAAAATGTAAACAAATGCTAATTTAGCATAACAAAGAGTTAAAAAAATAAAAGCATTCAAGATTTTAAAAATTTCTTATAGTTTAACAAATTTAAATACAAATTGATTTTATTTAAAATTAAATAAACTTATTACTTACATTATTCGGTTTGACAGCATACACAGATTACTGATTTCTTAATTTTACTTGTACAGGTTCCACAAACATATTTTCTACAGTTTTCACAAATATTCTGAGTTTTGTTGCCTTTACAAGTATTTATTTGGCATTGTTTACGTTTACGGGATGGAGTGTGACAAGCATTAATTCTCAACTGGTTAGAAGAAGAAAGCGTTGGTTTTTTTGATGAAACGTACATCTTTCTGAGCTCCTCAGCTGTATCTAAAATGAAATCACGGCGGCTGTAGTTGTTATATCCAGTCGTCTCTCTATAAATAATCCATGCATTTATAGCTGCAAAATCAAGAATGTTAAAAAAAACTTGAACTGGCCAACGTTTGGATGAGGACTTCACAGAATATTTTCTGGCCATCTGGTCCAAAACATCAACTCCATATTTGGTCGCATTGTAAAAATTTACAACTTCAGGTTTTTGTTTTTTATTAGATGAAATTTCCAATGTTGGGTGTAAACTATTCAGGAGCAAGACGTTTTTGTTCTTCTTTCCTTGATAAGACGTAGGCGTTATATTTTCATGCTTAGCAATCTTACTAGAATACAGCACATCTCTTGTTTTCTTGAAAGAATTAGGTACTTCTCTTTTTGAACGATTTATTGTACCAACACAGCTTATTCCTGCGTCTCTCATTTGTTTTACTAAATTGAGTGATGTAAAGAAATTGTCCGTTGTCAGGTTTCTTCCAGTGTTGTAGTAAGGTTCAATCAAGCGGAAAGCTGCATGTTCGCCAACCGTTCTACCATAGGGCCTGGTTTCATCCTTACCCAAATACGGAAATCCATTCAGCAAATATTTTGAATGCACATCAGTAGCAAGCCAAAACTTAATGCCAAATTTGTCCGGCTTTTTAGGCATATACTGAATAAATCGACATCTTGTCTTCATGGGAAACAATTGTTCATCCACTACAATATTTTCCCCAGGTTTATAATTCATCAAGCAATTTTCGATAAATGTATTCCAGATATATGAAATAAGGGCAAATGGATCAGTTTTCAACCTTTGGGATCTAGTTGACTTCATGTCGAAGCGCAAATACTTCATAATTTCCAAGAACCTATCCCTGGACATTGTCTCAGCGAAGAATTTCGGACCCCAGGATTTTGACCACAAACTTAAAATAGAAAGACCTTTTGCAGCCAAAGCTCCTCGAGCATACAGCAGTGATATGAAAGCGTCTAACTCATTGAGTGACAAAGACCAATTTGGATTTTGTGATTTTTTACGAGCCTCTTCTTCAGTGCACTGTTGAATATGACGCAATATTTTTTCGTTGATAAACAATCTCCATGCACTACTTGCACTGCCATCGACTATTTTTCTTTTTGCATGCGACGTTGGCCCAGACACTTCTCGTAAGACATTCTGATGGGGACGTCTCCCTGTAACATTTGTCGAAATATTTCCTATTTTCCAAATTGAACCATCATTTGCTGTTTCTTCATCTTTTTTGTTTTCCTCGCATTGGATGCGTCTAAGCTGTTTTCTAGTTCTGTTTAGTGGGTTTTGACTACTTTCTTGATCTTGACTGTTACCACTGATTTCATTTCTAGAATCTGTACTAGCAGCAGGAAAAGGAATATTTTCTGGATCTAAATTATCATTTTCATTTGGTGTTTCGTGAAAAGACTCTTCATCAGATGAATCATATTCACTTGTTCCTGAAGGAACAATCCAGTCTTCGTCAGATAACCTGGATATAGTTTCGATATTAAATTTTTCACCAGGTTCAATATCTGAACCAGAATTATCATCGTAAATAGTTTCAAAAATTTTTAGCGAATCTTCTTTTGTTAGATATTTTCTACCAACACTTCTACGCGCCATAACAAGAAGCAAATAAAATAAGGATGTCTGAACACTGACATTCACTGAAACGAAATGCAGCTCAATATATTTGTATCCGTTGAAAAATAATATCTCTTACACAAAAGAAATGCGCAGTCAGAAGGCGCGCTGCCATTTTTAACAGATGTCAAACAGGTGTTTTTCCTTTCCCTCCCCTTTTCCTGCTTCCCACCTAACAAAGCAATATTCCCCTCACCACAGATGCACCTGCTTATCTATTAGAATAGCGGAGACAGATATGAATGTGAAGAAAATAACTTGACATGTGTAATTTTCTAGATACGGTCAAAATGACCGGTAGCCGTAATTCTAGGTATACATACTAATATTTTTTTAAATAATTATTTAAATTGAACAAAAAAGATTTTATGTAATATTCTAGCATTTTTAGGAAAAGTCAAAAAATATTCAGACTATAAACAGGAAATTTAAAAAGTTATGATACGTTAAATTGGATTTACGGTCAAAATGACCGCTGCCGTAGTTCTAGTGTTAAATTGTTTTTAAGTTAAATTTAACTGAAAAACGAACTTTATGAAAATTAATGAATATTTAAAGGTGGAATTTAAAATTTGAAAGTCAAGAAGTTTTTTGATTTAATTTAAATATTTTAAAATAGTTTTTTAGATTAATATTAATTGGAAAGGATGTTATTACATAACATTTTTCATTGACTGGAAAGGCATTCTAATATTTGTAGTTAATGCTCATTCCCAGTAGCAGAAACAAAAGGCTTAAATTTTTTTCAAAAATTTACTTTTAAGCCTCTAGATTTATTGTATCTTTTTACTATATTTTCTTTGTAAATGCAAACTTTATTTATTTTTTGGAGTACTAATATTTCTTCTGATAGTAGGTTTGGTCCAGCATTGTTGGGTAGCAGATAAATTTTGATTTGCTGCAAATTGATACAGAAAATTTCACTACTGTGTGCTTAGTTTGTTTTTATTTGCCTTGTGCGAGTTAATATTTTTATTAAAGTCATCTTTTTTTTTTTTTTTTTTTTTAACCTATCCTGTCATCTTTCATTTGTCAATAATATTTTGCTTTAAATTTATGCAACATTTCTGCATTTCATATGAATGTGCTGCTCAATGTATCAACTTCAAAACTTTCTGAAGTGTCATAGGATAGGTGATTTTTATCTTTTGTTCCAGCCATACTCAAACTTTTTAACTGGACTAGAACAAACTATATTTATATAAAAATGTTAAAGAAATAAAAATGTACTTTTTATGAAGTATATTATTCTATTTTCTACTTTTTAATGTTTAAAATATTTCATTGTAGCAGTTTCATAGCCAATTTGCTTATTTTAGAAAGTGTTGTTTGGCGCATAATTAGCTCCATTGTTTTTGTAACGCATATACATTTGTTACCACCATAATGAATATTTGGTGATTCATCACCCGCACCCAGTTAACTGGAAACTGTCTTAAAATTTATTTACAGTCGGACCTCTATTTAACGAAGTCGCTAAATCCCGAAAAAAAGTTCGTTATATGGAAAATTCGTTAAATAGAAAGTCACCTTTTAGAACACTTTAAACTACATAAAACATGTCCATAAACACTAAATATAATTTAAAAAAGTAATTGATCACACTTTTTTTATAGTACTATTTGTTTTATTTATTTTACCCATCAAAAAGAAATCTGCAAGAGAAATAAGAATGAAACAAAACATTGTCTGGAAATACATTGTATTTTCAGTTTAAAAAATAATTTTACATTAAAATCACGGTTTTTTATTATGGTTGATAAGCTGTTTGGAGGAACACCAAATTTTAAAGCAATATTCCTTTTCTTGACACCTTTATCCACCTCATCAAGTTTTTTTTATGCTCAGGCACTTTCGCTTTGACATTTTCGAGCTACAAGAACCGAAATTACCAACACGACTAATCATGATCAACAATCTAAAACGGGAGACTCTAAGGACAAGGGGCAGCTCCATTGAGGGTTAAAAGAGGATATTGAAAGTTTGCACTTCTTGGATGAAAAGCAAAGAATCATAGCGATTTACTGTTCTCGGTGAGTTAGGTGCCTGGTAAGACCTGGTCTTGGTCACTGATCATCATAAAATGTGTTAAAAGAAAGAATAAGTTTGAAATGTCCAGTAATATTTTGCGAAATAGTGAGAAAAAAAATTTAGATCCCAGGAAAAAGTTCGTTAAATAGAGAATGCACTTCGCTATTTGGAGGTTATTTTACGAAGAAATTTGCAAAATGGTCTTCGTTCCAAGTAAAAGTTCGCAACAGTGTTGATTTCAGGGGGTGGCCCGGGGGGGAATGTCCCCCCCCCCGGAGGGAATTTTTGACTTTCTCCTTATTTTTCCTAGTAGTGATATTTTCCTTCGAATCCTCCCGAAAAACTAATACGAGATTAAACTGTAAGAAATTGTTGTTAAATACTAATTCCAATTTTTTTTTTTTTTTTTTTTTTTTGTAAAATTATAAAATAACTGGTATAAATTTATTTCATTAACATTTTCGAAAAAATTAAATGCGGTAAAGTCTGGAAAACAGAACCTGTCTATAGCGGAATGCGGAATCCTCTCTTAAACAAAAAAAAAAAATACGATTCCAGCAAAAATAGTGCACTGCGTGATACTTTCTAAGACGGAAATGTGTCTGTAACGGAATTTTTCTTCCACTCCTTTCAATTTTATATTTGCGGTTTAATGTACTACAATTGCTTTCATTGGGACGGTAAAAGTTTTCTGGTTAGGAGAAGATTCCATTATTGACAGGTGTGAAATCACATATTTTTGGCTTACTTACTCTAATTGCATCAATTATTAAATTATTTAAATATTTTTAATTAGACTCTCAATTTCTCTAAAATGTATTTAAATTATACCATAAAATGTATTTTTTCGCTTAATATCAATTATTCAATCTTAACAATAAACATAATAATTCATTGAATGTATCATATCACGCTAATAATTTATCTAAATAAGCTTTTCCTATCCAGTGAAATATTTATTCATTATATTTTTGAGGTTATAATATTAATTTCATGTATCATAAATAAAACTTTTTCTGTTACAAAGTATTAGCCCATAAAATAAATATTATTACTTCCTTATTGTGAAATTCTAAATTTGTGCGTTTCTTAATTAAAATATGATATATTGTTATTATTCCGTTCACTCATAAAATATCTTGAAAGTTAATCCTTTCAGTAATAATCCATTTGTTTATCCCGTATTACACAAATAACTGCTTTATCTAATTGTAATTTTCTCTTGGAAAAACCAAATTCATTTATCGAATGATAAATTGATTATGCTGTCAAAAACATTATTATAAATAGATTTTGAGCGGGTATGGACAACTGAATTAAAGGCACAGAAATGTTTTTATACTGAATAATTTTAAAAAGATTTAGTTACTGAAAATGTCTAAAAATTTCTATGCAAACTTTATAAATTACATCCGGTATTTACTTGATCGCTAACATAAAATATTTTATTTTTCTTATTTTATTGTAGAATGCTAGGGAAATTTCATTTTCAAAGACTACCAATAAGCAATTAGGTGACGCTAGTTCTAGACGACACTGTGTCTGGTTAATCTATTGCGCTTTTCTGTCTTGATTGTTACAGATAAAAATTACAGCTTAAATTGAATATTAGATAGGAATTATTTTTGATATTGAATTATGTCAAAACAGTCTAAATTATTTTCTTATATCCAAATTAAAAAAAGAGGACGTAGTGAAGAACCTTTAGTACAGTCATCTGTTGAAAATCAAAAGAATAATTCTCAACAAATTTTGAATGAAAGTGAAACCTGCAATGCGATAGTTCCACCCTCGATACCTTCGTGTAGTACTGTTAGTGGACAACCTCAACCGGAAGATAAAAATGTTAGACGCAAGTTCAAATATCAAAAACAGTGGGAAGATAAATATGAATGGCTGTATTTTGATCGAACTCGTGGTGGTGCATTTTGCAAGCTGTGTGAAAAGCATTTAAAAAATGATGTAGAGGTATTCCAAAAAACAAGTGGAGTATTCATATCAGTGCCCTTCACAAATTTTAGGAAAGCAACTGGCAGTACAGGAAAACTTGAAAAACACTCAAAATCAAACATTGCAAATCTGTTTTTATGGAAAATGAAAGATTACAGAATTTAAATGCTCCTATACGCACACAAATAATCCAATACAGCGAAGACGAAAGCGATAAAAATAGACAAGCTTTATCTTCATTAATTAGGAGTGTGTATTTTTTAGCTAAAGAGGAGATACCCCATACTACAAAATATGAACCCTTAGTTCAAAGAATTTTAATGAGAGAAAATGAAACTCTTCGCGACTGGGTTAAGTCTCAAAGTGAAAGATCGACTTACATAAGTAAATCAACTGCTTCTGAAATATTAAGCTCAATAGGCACAATCTTAGACAAAGCAGATGACAAAATACTTAATGGTAAGTATTATTCTATAATGGGAGATGAGTCGACGAACATAAACAATCAAAGTGAATTATTACTAATATTGCGGCACGTCGTCCATGATCCAGTTTGCGAAGTAAGAGAAAGATTTTTGTGCATAATATACTTAGAAAGAACTGATGCTGAATCAATATTTTTAGCTATAGATGATGCTTTAAAAAAAAGAAATGTGTCATATGATAAATTGGTTTCATGTTCTTTTGATGGTGCAGCGAACTTTAGTGGTAGTATAACTGGTGTTCGTGCTCGTATTTCAGAAGCTAAACAATGCGAAGTGCCTTACATTCATTGCAGATCCCATATTCTATCATTAGCTGTCACTAATTCAAGAAACAAGAGTATAATGATTAAACGATTTTTTCACACAGTTAAAGATATTTATAAACTTTTTCATAGTTCTCCTAAGAGAGGAAAAATTTTGCACGGAATACAGAAAGCTTTAGAAGAACCCGTTCAAATCATACCTGAGCAGTGACCCGGAGCCGAACAATTTTTGATGCTCCAGCTCCAGCTCCGCTCCTAGAGAAAATACTGTGGCTCCAGCTCCGGCTCCAACTCGGCTCCGACTTTGCGCTTTTGAGTTGCAGATTTTAATTTACATGTTTAATTTTTTGATCACAAATACTTTCCACTTTCATTAAAGATCTGACAAAATGCATTTTTCTTCTCATCATACTTCAAATGCTTGTTCAGAAAGTATGACATCTTTTAGCTTTTGCTTTTAAAATAGAAAGTTTGGTGGAATTTTAAACACAAAAATCTTAAATTTCTTCTACACTTTTCAAACAGCAAAAATTGTACAACTACACATGCAAACAACAGGCGGCCATATTTGTTTTCGAATAGTGTTGTCACTTAATTCAAGTAGAAGTAAAGTAGTGTTACCATGTTTCGAGAAGGTTTCCTTCTCTAATAATAATAATAAAAACCTAAAAAATGATATAATTAAAATACTGAATAATGATGTACAGTAGAAGATCTTTATAACGCAAACCTAAAAACGCAAGGTTGTGCATTATATAGAATTTTGCATTATATGGATCACATTTCACACATCATTAAATTTACCTTATAAACATGACCATATAAATCTCAAACATACCAAAATACATTAGAGTATCTTTATACTGCACTTCTTGTCACCAGGAATTATCCAAATTATAAATTTTTGCATTATATGATCATTTTATATTGTTTATTTTATAAACATGGTTCAACTATACCTGAACCCAATCATTCATTACATTACTCATTTCCAAAAATATAATATTTATTGTAATAATAGCAATTTTCTTTCATTAAAAAGTTTTGAATTAAGAAGATAAAGTTGAATTAATGTATCAAATGTAGTTTTCTAGAGAGTAGCAATTTTTACGATGTGGGATTTCAGGTGCTTCTTACCTGCAAAATTCATTGTTTACATCTGAGAAGTTGTGCGTTATATGGAGAATTGCATTATATAGAATCGCGTTATAAAGATCTTCTACTATAATTGAAATATTTTAAGCCCAGAAATTTAAAAGACTGAAAAAAAAAAGATTTAAAAGAATATTAAAAACTAAAGGAGCCCTGGAGCTGGGGAAAATTTAGAGCTCCGGCTCCAGCTCCAGCTCCAGGGAAAACACAGCTCCGGAGCGCTCCGGCTCCGGGCTCCAGCTCCAGCTCCGGGTCCCTGTACCTGAGGCAACGGATATACGCTGGCTTAGCAATTACCGTACTGTTCATGCTGTATTTTTATCCTTTAAATCGATTATGATTGCATGCGAACACATACACAAGGATGGTGCTGATTTAGCAAGTTTAGCTGGTGGTATTCTCTTGGAAATGATTAATATTAGTTTTATAGTCAGTTTAGTCATTATGGATGAAACACTTAATGCTGTATCGAATTTAAGCAAAATTCTTCAAAAGAAAACTCTTAGCATTTCATTTCTTCCTCAACTTGTTTCTGGGACAGTTGATCACTTGCAAGAAATTGCCAACTTTTGTGATACTGGCAATGATAATAATGAATTGCACATTAAAATTAAAGGTCTCGAGAGTGATGCATAAGAAATTAAGAGCATAAATTTTAATGACACGAAAAAAAATTGCTTAAAAAGTGCAAAAACTTTTATAGAAAAAATAATTCATCAAGTTAAAGAAAGATTTAATGATAAAGCACTGCTCTTAATAGAACTATGTGCATTTTTTCGAAGCTTTGGAGAATTTGTAAAAATAAATGAAAAGCAGTGTAAGGAGCTGTGCCATCTTTTTGGAATTCAGGAAGAGGATGCAGCAGTGGCAGATCTCCGTTCTTTTAAGTACGTTGCACACAGTAATTTAGATGATACCAGTACAGATGTCGCTTCTTTCATTTTAAAAGTTGATATTGGATACGAAGTTTTGAAAAAACTTGCCGGGTGTGTATTGTGTGTACCAATTTCAACAGCGAGTGTAGAAAGGTCATTTAGCACAATGAATAGAATTATGACAAAACTCAGAAATCGCATGGGGCAGGATACTTTACAATCGTGTATTAAAGTATCTATCGAAGGTGATGAGGAGCCAACAGATGAATTCATCGATGCAGGGATCACACATTATGCATCTTCGAAACCAAGACGCATTTGCTTAGTTTAAAGGTGAGCAATTACAAATTTAATACTGAACTTATGCGATTTATCAAAAACAGTGCTTTATAAGAAGTAAGGATTAGTTTTATACACAAGGTAGATTTAATGGTTTTACATATAGAATATTATAATTACTATTTAGTACATACACATTATATGGTATTATTTATTTAAATTGCTATTAATATTTTATAAAATTAAAGTATTTAAAAAAAGAGTGAAATCTCTATTTCTTTAGTGGACATGAATGTTACGGAAGATTTGTTTTCATTAATATTAAGAAGTTATACTTAAACATAGACGCAGATAGAAGTATACAAATGGGGTTTCAATTTTAAATTTTGAAATGTTACGTAACTTTTATCTTTCATAAGTTTGAAAACATTGCGGACGTTACAAAATAATTAAAAAATTAAGAGAAAAAAATATATGAATTTCATCTACAGTAAAAGGTTTTAACATAGTAGGGCGTTGCCCAACTATATCCTCCCCCCACGAAAAAAGGGAGAAAAATCGCCCTATTCCATTTAATACTGTCTGTGTCTGAAAGCATTATTATTAAATAATAAGTAAATATCAAATAATAAAAATTTGTTATTGTATTATTTGTAAACTCTGTTTGTTATTCTTGTAACGAAATTTATTATTTAATTGTGATTTATTGCCATTTTTCGGTGCTGTTTCATGAATAACTGTATATTAATAGAAATATTTCAGAGGTAAATTGTAGCAATGTTGATTCAAAACTTTTATGAAATGGGATATTCAAATCCTGTATGGCAAATTAAACTGTAGGATATAATGAGATTAAATAAAAAACAAATGACCATAACTTATATAAGTTATATTTAGGAGTGACCCCGGTAGCAGAAAGTTCGAGACGGGAGACGGGCGTCGCAGATTTTCTTTTCTCTTTTGCAGATTCTTTTTCATCGAACTTTTATTTTGCTTCGTATTATGTTTAGCTCTTTATTACTTAATACAAAAAGTTAAGACTATTATTAATAAAAATTTATAAAATGCCTAAAAACGCTACAGGTAAGTGATTGTTTGATTAATTAACGCTCCATTTATAAAAATATTTTACCTTCAGATTATTTTTTGCCCCTGAATTATCTGTCGCAGACACTTGGAGAAATTTCTGCTACGGGGGCAGTGACAGTAACCTAAGAATGCCACACTTATTTTTTATCTTTTCAATAATGGTTTGGGCACAATAAAGTACAAAAGTATCTTAAATTAAATAGAATGTTTAAAAGTTTTTTAAATTTTCAATTTGAAATTAAAAAATAGAAACTTATATATAGCATAATCTATGGAAACAGAAGATTTTCAAAATCCCGACTGGGGGGATACTTGTTAAGACAGAAACTTTTTCTGATCCTCGGAGATTCCGCTTTAGCAGGTTTTGGTATATTAATGAAATCAGAGAAAATTTCATGTTGGAATACTAGTGTCCCCCCCAGGGATCAAAATTTCCCCCCCGGAGGTAAAGGTCTGGATTCAACACTGGTTCGCAAAATACAGGTTCGTTAAATAGAGGTCCGACTGTATTAAGTTATAAAGATATTAAAATGGTTGTATTGTTATTGAAAATACACCTGTGTACATAATTCTTATAATTCTAGCCTATCAGGAAGTGAGTGAAAAACTGATTCCAAAATTCTATGTATTTACACACTTGAACATAGTTAAGCTAAATAAAGCAGTGTAATAATTAAAATAGTAAGTTACCAATAATGCTGTAACAAAGCAATGTAATCAGTAATGGCTGCATAGTAAAACATAATAATACAATAAAGCAAAATTCTCAAGTTTTACTTTTCCTCAGTGTAATGCAAATTTTTATAATGTAAACTAGCAGTACACAAAAAGTGTAGCACACAATGTAATTTTTATAATGTGAAATATATAGTGCAAATTTATTTAATATTAAAAAGTTTAGATTAAGGGGACTTATCTAATGGGGAAGAAAAAAAGTGGAATCCCATGTTATCCTATGGGGAAAAATATTATCCTTTTTATACATTCAAATTTCTGAATAAAAATATTTTAAGCTTACAGAGGCATAAAGAACCTTCCTATCTGCGTGCTTTGGGAAAAAAAAAAAAAAAAAAAAAAAAAAAAAAAATGTTGAAATTTCCAAAATTGAATGGACAAGGAGGATAAGTATCTTTTCCTATAGGATAGCATGGGATTCTACTTTTTTCTTTTCCACCAGATAAGTCCCCTTTACTGTTGAAGATAAAAAATATATTCAGCATTGTAATGGAAATAGGACTTCATGTAAAAGGTCGAAAAAAGCAAATGATGTTTAGGATGTTTTTATATAACTTTAAGTTAATAATAAATAACAGAACATATTTTGTCTTCCCATAACAATTGCCTAAAAATTATCTAAAATTATAAATAACTTTTATGCTCATCTCAAATTTTTATAAATATGGATTGCTGGTTCTATGTCTCAAGCCATGCATAAAAGGTCGGCAGGCCTCAAATTGAGTATGGCTGTTTTATATCAGTTATACATTGTATGTATTGGTTACATTAGATTATCTCTCCCAAAATATTGATCTAATTATTTATATTGCATGTTTAACTTGATCTAAAAAGTATAGATTAAGATCTTTGTCTTGAAATTTTCTGTGTAAATATACATATATATATATTATTGCATTTCTGTATTTTTTCTTTTCTATACATTCTTTCTCTTTTTCTTTTCTTTTTTTTTTTTTTTTTTTCCAATTTTAATTTTATGTTATTCCTCAATAATAATACTGCATGTTTGTGTTATTTTTGTCTGTTATTAAAATTGCTAACTGTGGAAAACAAAATTATGATAACACAATATAAACAAGTTGACATATGTTTAATCTATATTAATAAAAAAAAAAGATGTTTGTCTGTGTCTGCTTGTTTGTTGGTAATGACTAGGGAAATTTATCATTATGTAGAGGTCTACAAATTTTTGTTTTGGATAGACAATGGCATATCTGAATTCATCTGAGCCTAGGATTTTAGATTGTGCTGTACTCTCCAGCTAAAAAATATTTATACCTGGAAAAAGTTTTATTATTATTATTTTAATAAGGTAAATAAAATGATAAAAATGCAAATAAAATTTCATTGGAACTACTAATATCGAAATTATGTTAAAAATAATCATTAAATAAATAAATGTAAACCTTATGTTACAATTTGTCTTAAAATAATAATAATTAAAAAAAAAAGAAACATGACTGTTTCTTGCTAAATACTGTGTGCCTGAGATGCACTATAGAACATAATTTAAGTAAAAAATTAGAAAAGATATGCATAAAAAGAATGATGATGGATCCTTCTGGATGCATAATAATTTTTCTATTGTGAGATACCAAAAGAGGCATGTTTTAAATTAAATATATTGAATCTATCTGTCTCATTTCTAAATGGAAGACCTTTTGTGAAAATAGACGAAAGTTGTTTTAGAAGTGACTGTATTGCAGTGACTCAGGACTTCAAAAGCCTAGCAACATCACTGGTTTATTTAAGAAGACATACTTGAGTGAGCCTAAGACTCTGCACTAACAGTTGCATTTCATTGATAAAACACATATGTTATATAATTTATGACTGTGTTAAATCAAGTATCAATGAGATATTTTTCAGTTCATTATAAGATTGTACAATCCCTGGCCTGTCGACTACCAAGGTAACATTTTTACATCGAATAATTTCCCTTATTTAATGATAGAAACTTTGCTACTAAATATATCGAAGATTACCTTTTGAATATTGTTGTGGCAAAGGACTTATAGGCAAAAATGATGTGCAGTACTAGTTTGTTATTTCTATTAAGCTGTTTGGCATTTGAATGAACAGAGTTCGACAGCCTAAAGTATTTGTTTTTCATTACAAAATCAAGCTTTTAATGATGCAGATACATGGGTCTCATTTCACTGAAATATCTAAGTTTCTTACATGATTCAGTTTTAAACACATCTTTAAATAGATTTCTACACTATCTTTGAAAAGAAAAAAAAAAAGCAAGGTCTGTGGTAGTTGAAATATATATCAAGATTTGTAGGTCCTAGCAGGTGATTGCACTTGAGCCATGAGTGACCTACTACTATGTATACAGTTTGCTAGATACTGTGATCCTTGGTACAGTTCATACCAGTGATTCTTGAATTTTTGAAGCCGATGTAGTGAAAATTTTCTTTTTAAAAAAAGACTCATTTGTCTTTCGTTTTAATTCTTTTTTACGTACAGTTTTACTAGTTGCGTTTTTTTTTTTTTTTTTTTTGGTATGTGCCTTTTCTATTTTGATTTTTCAAATGCTTTTTCTGTATTAAACACTCAGTCTTAGCTTTGATTAAATTTTTATAGCTGACAAGTTATATAGCAAGTGAAATAATCAAACATTACAGTTTGGTTTATTTTTTAATATACAGCTGTCAGTAGTTTTCATAAATTATAGAAACAAATATTTTTTTGATTGATACTATATATTTTATTTTTATGAAGTTATTGCAAAGTCTTTACTTTCACACTTATTCAATATTGGCAGCATTTATGCAATTCTTTTGATTAGATGCACATCATTACTAGGATTTTTTGTGCATGAGATCAAAATAGCAGTAAATTTGATTACCTAGAAATATTTATTTTCTAGGTTTGGCAAAAAAGTACCACAGAATGTAAACAGTGTCCCAAATGTGCAACAGCCATTCAGAAGACCTTCGGATGCAACCATATGACTTGTAGATCTTGTCAGACTCATTTTTGCTGGATGTGTGTGACTGCGTTTCCTGATGGAAATGCTGTTTATGCACATATGGGAAGATGTAGGGGAGCCCAATAGCATATTCATTAAAAGCGAACAGAATAACATTGATGTTTTGTGTTTTTTTATTAGTTTTCTTTTTGCTTTATTTCAATTTTTTGCTTGTTCTGTAATTTTAAAATGTAACCTCCCCCCCCCCCCCCTTTCATTGGTTTATTGATGTTTTAAAAAAAAAACAAGAAAACAGTTTTTTATTGTAACTTGTTTTACCTGGATTTATATGCATTTAATACAGTATAGGATCCCAAACCTAACAAGCTCAGGACCCAAGATATTCTAAAATTTCTGGATTTTTTAACTAAACTCAAAATGACACACAAAAAAATTAAAAAGCAAAACATCTTGTTTCATTCCAAGCAACATGCTAGTCATGAACATAGAGTAGAATAGGGCACAACCGAGTTAATATTGAGTTGAAACTTTTGAGCTAATTTGACAGCTGGCATAGAACCATTCTTTTAACACCAGCACCAAAACAGGTGTTGTATTGTAGTATAAATGAAGAAGCAGACAAACTAGTGAACAGTAATAGAACCGTTCTGTATGGCACCACCTATTGCAAACATTTTTTGAGGGACGATTTTCTTCTCTTCAAAGTTTATTTTGTTAGAGGTCCTATTCTACTATATGTTCAATATGCTAGGTATAAAACAGGCAACTAAAAAATATTTGAAACAAAAAATTCAAACTAAAAAGAAAAACAAGTTGTACAAACTTGCTCATTTAATTATTAAATTACACTTTATTTATGGAATTGGTTTTCAGAACCTCTGATAAATTTGTTTTATTTTTTTTTTCCCAAGACATTCTAAATTTTTGCACTTAACTGAAAATAAAGAAGCGAAAAGTCATGTTCAGTTTCATCCAGCATGTTGTCGAAATATCATTGTATTTCAACTCTTCATCTTCGTCTTTGATACTTTCTGTCTTTAAATTGAACACCATGTGACAAGTTTCACTGGTTAAATTATTGGCAGCTATTTTCTGTTATCCCCCCCTCCCTCCCATAAGTGCTAGAGTTTAGTTCTTTTGGAATACTGAATTTGGGGTTCCATACTGTATTACTAGAAGGGGAGATGTATTTTTTATTTATTTTTACTTTATTTTAATAAAGTACTTTTTAAGTACTTTATTAAAAAGTAGTAAAAGATAATTACTTTTTTTTAATAAAATTTTATCTTTCCAGTTTGCACTCTATTTTGGAAATGTATAATTTTTGTATGGTTGTATTGCTTTTACATGACAGCAAAGGAGCATTTGACTTCAATTGTTCTGTGTAGTTCATTTTACTTTGATTTATAGGCAGTTAATATAATTAGATAAAATGATTCTATTGTTGGTATTTTATGATACTAGTAGAAAAAAAAGGATTGATCTGTGACCTTAAATATAAAATGGTTGTAATAAAAAGTTTTGTTAGTTTCACTAATGTATAATAATTTGTGTATATTTTAATTGTTCCAGAAAGTTTTGATAACATTATACAATATATGTTTAGATACAGCTGTTAAAATATTTCAAATATATATTTTTTAAATTTGTGCCTTAAATAAAGGGAATAATGAAGTATATGTAAAATAGTTTATATCAGTCTTTTCACATTTTTATTTTTAGTCTTTCTGCATTTTATATTAAGTTTATTTCATTCCTTTCACTTGTATTTTATACTTGAATATATATTTATATATTCATATTTTTGTTCAAATTACATTGTAAATAAACTAAATGCCAGAAATGTAGTACTGTACTATTAATGCATTGAAACTGAAACTAATATTCCTTTCAAGGTTTTGAATATTTATTTAAGCATGATATATTCTACTATATATATGTTTAGCACTGTGTATGTATTATGTGTGCTGAATTATAATCTTTCTGCCTTTTTTTCTAATTGATTAAAAATAAATTCAGCTTTTAAATCAGCAGAATCCCAACTTTAAAAAAGATTTTAAAACACTGCATAAGTGGATTTTCCATCTGCACTGGTCTAATTTATGTATTGATAGTGTTTACATCTGTAACAATAAGAAGAAGAATTAGCATTCTAAATTTTTTTCTTGTTTAAGTTTTTTGTCAATACAGTACAGATATGAATAAAGATAGAAATTATGGTTTAAGGTTAATTGCTTTTGTCATAAACATTAAAATATGGACAGATATAAATATTTGCTATTATATGCAATTGCGTTTATTTGTTCATACTACTTCTAATTTAGAATTGGTTGAATATTTTATAAATTTGAAATATGTTATTTCACGCAAAAAAAAAAAAAAAATCTTTGAATTCACATATATTTGTGCAATACTAATTCATGTACTGTACATGCATCCTTCTGTGTACATTTTGTAAAGCATTTCTGCATTTGTGTGTTATTGAATTTTCTTTTAGCATTCTTATGTGGACTACATTTACCATTCATACTTTATTAATTATTTTTATGGACTACTTTTTACATAAATTAGATTTAAAGAGATATGTAACACTCAATGCAGACTGTCTTAAAGATATCATTGGCAGATATACATATACAGGTGTGAAATTTTAAGTTCTTCCCACTCCCCTTTGTAATAAAAAATATTTGAACTTAAAATAAGTATTAGTTTGTAGAATAAAATTGTTCAAAAGGAGACAAGGTTTTGGAAATAAAAGGTTTTACTAAAGAGGGGTAACAATAAAAATATTGAAATTCTTTTCTGCTTTATTTTATCTTAATTCATCTCTGAAATTGTCAAAGATTCCTTTGTATATATTGACTTGTGCTTTAATCATTTTTTGTATGAATTTCTAAATGACTAAATGCATAAAATTGTAAAACTAGGTATGTATTTATCAATTGAGAATTTTCATTATAAAAATGTGTAATTAATTTTTTCAAAACATTTTTATCTATAATCATACCTAATAAACTGTTTTAGTTTCATCTGTTGTCTTAATAGAATCGTATTTAATAAAGTATTTGAATATAAAAGAAAAGTGAAGAAAGGTTGAATGATTTATATCACTTGAATTACTCAAAAATTGATTCAATTTGGGTGGGAAGAAGGATAGCTTTGCAACCAATAGATGTAAGGCTTTTGTCTCAAATTATCTACAAGACTATCCAAAATGTACTTATTAGAATAAGTAAAGCCAAAAAGAATCTCAAATCTTTATAAAAAATTTATATTCTCCAATTTTGGGAACATTTACTCTTTCAAACAAAGAAAATCATAGTTAATATTTGCACTTTAAAGTTCTGTATAAGCACACATAAATATGTATGTATTATGTGCGCTGAATTAGAATTTTTCTGCCTTTTTTCTAATTGGTTAAAAATAAATTCAGCTTTTAAATCTGTAGAATCCCACTTTTTAAAAAAGATTTTAAAATCTGTAACAAGAAGAAGAATTAGCATTCTAAATCTCCCCCCCCCCCCAAAAAAAAAAAAAAAGTCTCTGTTTTTTATTTATGCGTTTTGCTTTCAGATCTTTTTTCATCTATTGTTAATCAGGGTTGCCGACTTTTAGCCAGGCCAAAAAAAGCCGGCCGGCTTTTTTTGGTTTTAACCATTTAAAAAAACCCGGGTTTTATTTTTAAAAGTTGGTTTACAGCTAATTTGTATTAAATTTGGATCAATTAATTTTTAATACTTATAAATATTTTCTACTAAAAATATTATAAATTTCTATTAAATTTTGTAAAATAAATAAGTCGTTTTATAATCCCTAGAAGGCAATTGTGAAGGCATTATGTCAGAAAAAAAAAAATTATAAATATTGAAAAGAATATAAGTTAGACTCTTCAAACTGGTCTTTTGAAATTTCATATTACATAGCTCCACATCATTTTAAAGATTATATTTACTTAAACAATGACAAAATGTAACACATTAAAATGGAAACATTCTTATGTATCCATATGGAGAGGTTAAGTTATAAATGCTAAAGGAGTAATTAGGGAGGATATAATATTTGAGGAGAGTTTGGTACATAAGTGTATAAAATAAAGAGAGCAATTAAACAAGCAAACAACAACAAAATTTCTCTAAATGAAATTTTGAAAAGCATGTTGCTATGCATATTAATGCATATGCTATTCATAATATTGTTTTTAGTGAGAAATGGTGTTTTTATTATATGACTATATATGATTTTAGATGTTTATGAGAAATAAAATAAGACTTGTATATTAATAGCTCTTAAAATTAGTTAATAATAAAACATGTAACTAAGTAACCATTGTCCTCTTTAATTTTATAAAGCATTAAAAATGAAAAAAAATTGTGAGGGGAGGGGTAAATGGTCAGTGTAAACCAGATAAAGCAGTTAGTATGGCCCTTTTAAAATTTAGCTGACATATTTGCAATTTTGACTACAAATCACTAGCAGGTCCATCTAAGTTCTATTCCGGTATTGGTGTCTTCATTATTGAGAAATTGAGTTACATATTAAATTCTAAATCAAATAAATTTCATTAAAACTAATTAAAAACACTTTAATGTGTAGTTTATAATTACAATGCTTCACAGTATAAAAGCCAATTATGGCCAAAAAAGGCCAATTTTGGGCCAAAAAAAGCCGGTTAAAACCGATAAAAATCACCGGCGTGGCTTTTTTTAAATTTTAGCCGGCTTTTTTGCAATCCTGTTGTTAACCCTATGTTAGGCGTGCAGGTGACATATGTCACCTATGACCAGACTTGTATAAAAACAAAAACTTTCCGTGCACATAAATATTAGGTCAAAAATTTTCCGCAAATTAATGTTTAATAAAATTATGTGTTATATTATTTTGACAATATGAACTAAAAATCATAGTTTAAGATAATTGTTATTTAAATTAAAAAATAATTAATATTAATTAAAGAATAATTATTTTAATTTAAAAATAATAAAGCAAAAATCAATGATAGGAAGGTGAATTCTTTTCAATTATTTTGTCAATGCATTTAGAAACAACCCAATCTTTAATATTGTGATCTATTCGCACAAAATGCCAGTCACTCTTATAACACTACGAAATTATTCGATTTAACAGCCGTTGCCAGGCTAAATTGTCACTGCAGCCGCCGACGGAAAACCGATTGGCGACAAGTTTTAGTCTGCGGAAAATAGAAATAAAAGGGTCTGTGATGTCACAACAATGTTTTGAGTCTTTAAACTTTGAATTGTGGACAAACAATTTACACTGGCCTCCAAAAGTTAAGGTATAGGGACTGGATGCTTTCGATTGTTCAGGGTTTGTCGAATATCTACCAACATTATTGGCGAATTGTTCTTGAACTTTTGGGTTGTAAAGAACATGTTTGATTTCATATTTCTCAGTCAAGATTTAGTCGGGGGTGCAATTAGGGGGATAATAATAAATTTAATAATAAAATAATATTTGCGATCGCCAATGTAACAGGAAATGCTGAAAATGGTTTTTCACCGTGTTAAATGATTATTTGGGTCCTGTTCAACATTTGTGTAAGCATAGCTCTCATATTCGTGAAGATGTTATTGTGTCTGTCAAAAATTCAAAAGCTTTTTGTTTATAGTATACAAAGTTTTCAACTAGATTTAACACAACTTTCCGAAAACCCTACAGAGAACAGTAGCAACAGTATACTGCAATTAAAAAATGAATACATTGAATATTTGATGCTTTTTGTTTATAGTATACAGAGTTTTCAACTAGATTTAACACAACTTTCCAAAAATCCTACCGAGAACAGTAGCAACGGTATACTGCAATTAAAAAATGAATACATTGAATATTTGATAAGATATGCATACTTGTATGAAATAATTTTTAACTGCACATGCGTGGAAGATTTCAAAATTTTTATTACATAAATTGGTAGTCAGCTATTTTGGGAAACTTTCATAAAAAGCCCAGTCAAATATTGTGAAAACTCAGAAAAATATAGTGAGCTGATTGAAAAGTTGTGGAAAATCCATTATAAAAAAGCTATTTTTTGAAAGCAACTAACGCCCCTATCTTTGTGAATTTTTGCGTTATTTGACTGGAATTTTTAGATAAGTTGTCCTAAATACCTGACTTCCAAATTATGAAATAAAAATTTTAAAATCTTTCACGCATGCACTGTTAAAAATTATTTCATACAAGTGCCCATATCTGATCAAATATTCAATACTAGGGGGCTCAGCCCCCTGCTCGCTAACGCTCACCAACCCCCACGAATTGCTACGCAATTCATATTGGGATCGCTACGCGATCCCAGCTCGCTTCGCTCACTCGCCACTATTTATGTCAACTCTAGCCAGAATGAGTACTATCATAAATCATTACAACGCATTAAATTTACAAATATTTTTAATGTATAAAAAAGTAATGGAAAACTGTTGAAAAAATACATAAAAACGTACCTTGGAAACAGAATTAATTAAAAAACTTAGTGAAAACAAAATAAAAAATATTTTTAGTTGGGCCGCTATGAGATCCGAGCAAGCAACATATGAAATTTAAAAATATTTTAATTCATAAAAAAGTAATTGAAAATTTTGTTGAAAATATAAATAAAAATGCATTTATCAAAAGTTTGGCGCTATGACTTGTTGATCATCATAGAGAAAGCTAAGCGAACAGGAAATTGACGCCGTTTAAATTTAAAGGGCATATTAGTGTCAGATGGGGTCCTTCTCCTTTCATTTTGCCTATAGTATTGAAAACCACGGCTTAAATTAATTTAAAACTATAATAAGACGCTATAAAACATGCTACGTATCATGCTATCGAAATGTAAACAAAATGTTTTTGCCTGTGTCTAAATACAACCTTGGATAAAAAAGCTACGTCACCATAAAACGGACCAATAGCAATTGTCATTCATGTATTGCACAAACGGTTTGCTTTAAAAGAGAGATCCTGTCTGGATTTTGATTTGCTGAGTGTTTTGGGACATGTGACCATAACTACCACTGAGAAACGTCGCTTTGGCTGTTGCCAAATAGCAAGCTACAAATACAGCCCTTTTTTAGTGCTACGTAAGAGAAATATATATATAAATATTCACGTTCTAATTGAAGTGTACTATTACTACTGTTCTTTGTCAGGTTTTCGGAAAGTGGTGTTAAATTTGGTTGAAAACTTTGTATGCTATAAACAAAAAACTTTTGAATTTTTCACAGACACAATAACATCTTCATGAATATGAGTGCTGTGCTTTCACAAATGCACACAAACGTTGAACAGGACCCAAATAGTCATTCAACACAGTGAAAAACCATTTCCAGCATTTTCTGTTACATAGGCGATCGCAAATATTATATTATTATTAAATTTATTATTAGCCCCCTAATTGTCCCCCTGACATCGTCCTTCACCGAGAAATATCAAATCAACATGTTCTTTACATCCCAGATGTTCAAGAACAATTCGCCAACAATGTTGGTATATATTCGACAAACCGTGTACAATTGAAAGCATCCAGTCCCTGTACCTTAACTTTAGGAGGCCAGTCTATAAATTGTATATAAAATTGGGGAATATTTTGAATTTTTCGTATTAGAAAATTTACAAAAACAAAACATATGTTTTTCTTTTTGTAACTTTTTTCCACAAAGTATCGAAATTTTCGTAAAATTTTCCGTGCACGGCGTTCGCACGTGTGTCTATATTATGCAACTCTGCCTATGACATTTGAAAAGTTTGTTTATGTTAATCCCTTTCGTGGATTCACTTCCTCTTCTTCATAATTGTATTGTTCTTAAACAGTTGTAACTTTTAAATGTAAATTTTGAATGTGTGTATTTTGTTGTTTTAGAATGTTGCTTTATTACTATTTTTTTCAAAAAGTACTAAAACAGCATATTGAAGATGGGTGACATATGTCCCCCCCTGCGACTAAATGCGCAATAAATAATCATGCACCTAATGCAGGGTTAAAGTAATCCAATTTCAGGGAACATTAAATTAGATGTAAAGTGGAACTGTGCCATCCACCTTTCCACAGATACAAATATAAAATTTCTGTCTTGTCTCTCCGGAGTGCATACAGACACCTTAGAAAGGAAAAAATTTCTAAGGTATACTTAGAATTCCTTAAGTAATTAAATACTCCTTCAAAATTCCTTATCACGGAGCATTTCAGCAGCTTCAGTGGTTTAATTGAAGTATACAATAGTAGTAAATGGGACTTATACGCTACTGCATCTATAATCATCTTTTTTAAGTACATATGGCATGAAAGAAATTTAAAGAAAGTAAAACAAAAATCTTCTCATGTTTACAAAGGTAAAGTTCAAATGATTATAGCCATTCTACCCCCTTTAAAAAAAAAAGTAAAGTTAACGTATTTTTCAGTATATGCCGCATGATTTTTCTCCTCCAAAATCTACTTTAAAAATCTATGGAATGTGCATGTTCTAGAATGCATGGTTTATATGAATATACAGTATACAGAAATACAGTAAGTCTTTAAAATTCTTTGACTCCTTAGAAATTTTCTAGACTCCAGATTTTTTCTTCTTTAGTCTGTATGAACCATAAACCCCATCCCCCTTTTCCATTGAACAAAAAACAAAGAATAATAATCATTTTTTTGGTAGTTTCGTACGAGTTTTTTTCGCTAAAGGAGATTGGTAGATAAGCATCGATTTTTGACCCCCTTCCCTCCTTTATAACATACTATAAAATCATTAATTTCTTTTTAGATATAAAATTAATAGTTGAATTAGAAGAAAATTTTTTGTATGTAATGAACTAAACATAGGAAAATATAAATATTTGTAGTTCCAAATATTTTAAGCAAAAAACATCAATACAGAAAGGGATTATGTTCTAACATACCATTGATCCTGGAAATAATTCATTGTTGAAAATCTAAATGTTCTTCGTCATTCTACATTCACAGAAATTAAGAAATTTTCTACATTCTTTTCAGAATCATCACACTGGTCCCAGTTATCGACAGATTCTAATATATCTTCTTCACTTGATGAAGAGTTTGAATTGTATACCGAATAGATTCAAAACATAACATGCTCTTTAAGGGTTAAAGTAAAATTAGTTTTGTAAGCATTCTTTTATAAGCATTCAATATCTTAAAAACCACAGCTGCAATTAATGTAGTTCCAAAATATTTACATTAACCCTTAAATGCCTGATTTTTCAAAAATCATTGTAATAATGTTTTTCAGCTTTCATTTTTTAAATAAATCATGGGAAAAATACTTTAAAAAAATCATATTTTGTTTTAAGTATGGTTTACGGCTAAAAAACAGTTTGTTACTAATCGGCAATACTGGTCTTTAATTGAAAAAATAATTTTCCTTGATAAAATTCTATAATATTAAACACGCAAGAATTTTAGGAACTATAATCAGAAATAAATTTTACTTGCTCACTACAGAACAAAATAGGGTATTTCGCAAGCTTCCAAACAAAACAAAAAGAGCAAGTAGCAACAATTGAAAAATAAATGTATCTTTTACCTTAAACAGCACAAGTGTTGCATCTACATGTTGAAAATCGATTTAATAATATTTTTAGAATGTATTTTATTGACAGCATTAGGCATTATAGCTTCAATATTATTCTAATAGTATTTTAGAGCCTAAATTGGGTATGTTGCCGAAAAGCAACACCCGGCATTTAAGGGTTAATATGCCATGCACACTGATTTTTAAAAATTTGCTGTTTTGATTTATGCTTGGTAGAAAGCATGATCTAATGAATTTATTTTAATAAAAATATAATTTTACTTAGTTTCTTTTTAAGATAGGGCAACAGGAAAGGGAAAAAAAAATTTCATTATTTATTCAGGATATTTAGTTTTCTCGGTGTATAATATCATTCAATTAACATTAAACTATTAATTTATTAAAGCGTATTTTTAAATATATATATATATATTATATTACACTGTTTATTTTCTATTTATATTTTCTACTTTTTGGTATTAAAAAATATTTTGTTGTTGCAGCTTCATTGTCAGTTGGCCTATTTTAGTGAGGTTTGGTGCATAATTAACTCCACTGTTGCTATAACTCGTAAGCAGTTGTAACCATAAAGATTGGACGATTGATCATCTGCGGCCTGCTAATAGAAAAATGCCTTAGAATTAATTGAGGGTCCCACAACACAACCATAGTAGACAAAGTCCATAAAGAAAAAGAGATAGTCCATTTAGAAGGTGCATAAAATCTGTTTTATCCGCTCCCACAGTGAACCAAGTCTGTTTTGACATACGTTCTCATATATGGCATCTGTTTACAGGCTTGGTTTACTGTGGGGGTGGATAAAACAGATTTTATGCCCCTTCTAAATGGACTATCTCTTTTTTTTTTTTTTTTTTTTTTTTCAAAATGAACTTGGTCTACTACGGTTGTGAGCCTCTCAATTAATTATTAATTAATTTATAATTAAGTTCTATAAATGTGCAAATATTGTATTGTCATCAGAAACACATCTGTATACCCACTTTTTATAATTCTAACATATCAGGATGTGAGTAAAAAATCTATTAAAAAATTCCATAGATACAAAAACAAAGTTAAGTAAAAGAGTGTTAAAATAGGGTATCTGAAATACATTAAAATTTGCTAAATAGACCTATATTTCAGAGCTTCTCTAAATTACTTTTAAATAGTCTTCAAACAAAAGTCAATCGGATAAGCAGTAAATATAGATCCCAGATTATATTAAAACTATCAAAACATTGTAAATAAAAGAAAAAAAAAGTTACAATACTTGAGAGGGGGGGGGGGGGGGGGGGTCACAAAGATTGTTTATTTTGCACTTTCAATTTGTCACTGTTATCTGCTGAATGTATTCTATTTTATTTAACACAGAATGACATTTAACATTGGTTTTCTTCCTGTGGGATTATTCTTTTCTAAAAAAAGCTTATTCAATTTTTAAAAACTTAGATTTGGAGAAAGTGGGGTGGGATAATTTAGCAATTTTATTAAAAACTGGGACATTGAGGGAAAATGTTCAGATGTTTAGGCATTCAGCCTAAAATCGGAAAACCTGGTCATTTTAGCTCTTGTTAAGAGGATACTTCACTCGCGCAAAAACATTCGCTCACTATTGTTAATCATATGGCAGAAATTTTTTTTAATACCTCGTTTGCATTTTAATGTTTTCAAAGATTTTATTTTTTTTGCATTGGATAGCTGAAGTTGATCTCTACAAAGACAATCTTTTACTTTTTCAATTTTGTTTACAGGTGTTTTTTTTTATTAGATACTTTTACTGCCACAACCAGTTTTGAAGGTGAAAGTATCCCCATAAAAAAACTAAACAAAATTGAAAAAGTAAAAAACGGTCTTTGTAGTTTGTAGAGATAGACTTCAATTATCCAATGTAAAAATAAATAAAATAAAATAAAAATATTGAAATGCAAATGAGATATTTGAAAAAATTTCTCCCATAAGTTAACGTTAGCGAGCAAATGTTTTTGTGTAAGCGGAGTTGTCCCTTAAATATGCAACTTAAGAGTCTACTTCAGTTCTCTGAGAAAACCCGCTCACTAATGCGGAAGAAATTTTTAAAGATATCTCGTTTACATTTCAGTGTTTTTAAACAATTCTTTTTGCATTGGCTAGCTGAGATCGATCTGTACAAAGGGTATTTTTTACTTTTTCAATTTTGTTTATAGTTATTTTTAATTTGGACACCTTCATTTCATTTTCAGAACCAGTTTCGAAAGTGAAAGGATCCTCTTGTAAAAAATCTGTGAACAAAATTGAAAAAGTAAAAAAGGGCAGATGTAAAGATCAATCTCAGCTATCTAATGGAAAAAAAAAACATTTAAAAATGTATTAAATGCAAACGAGGTAGCTTAAGAATTGTTTCATAGCATTAGCGAGCGAGTCTTTCGATGTGACTGAAGTAGCCCCTTAAGTTAGACCTTGCAATAAGTAATGCATGTGTTTATTCTGTATGTCTGGTTTGGCAAATTATATTTTACCTTATAGGTGTGGCAGAAAGACAAGACTCAGTGCAAATTATGTCCCAAATGTAAAACTGCTATCGAAAAGAGGAGTGGTTGCAATCGTATGACATGTGCTACTTGTAAAACTAATTTCTGCTGGATTTGTCTTCAGCCATTTTTCTCAGCAGTTGATGCCTATTCTCACATTGACAGAGCACATCCTGGACTGTTGTTTGTGAACTGATTTAACATCTGGAACTCAATATTAATTATCTGCGATTCCATTTATTG
The DNA here is from genome assembly GCA_963932465.1 of Maratus speciosus. Classification (NCBI taxonomy): domain Eukaryota; kingdom Metazoa; phylum Arthropoda; class Arachnida; order Araneae; family Salticidae; genus Maratus; species Maratus speciosus. The sequence continues at coordinate 126,366,161 of OZ010797.1, forward strand.
AAATTCTCTTTTAAAATGTATAATTTTATATCTTTTGTAAGCTTAATCAAAATATTTAAAGTTTAACAACAACAAAAAAGGAGGATATTTTTAAAAAAAGTATTAATATTTAAGGTGTATTGTATCTAAATCACAAAAAAAAAAAAAAAAAAAGAAATACTATTTTATTTAGTTTTGTGAATTGTTTTGTTAGTTTTATTTAATTTGTGAATTGATTATTCTGTTTTTTTTATATCTAGCACATTTCTATTGTATAATTAGCAAAAATATTACATTTCATTTATTCTAACAAGCTAGTTTATCAGAAACTGTTTACATAGTCAGTGCCATAATTGTTTTTTCCATACATAGATATATATGCAAGAAAATTTTCTATGGCAAGAAAATTTTCTATAATTTTCTATAGGCAACTTTTGCTTTTATACATGTATGTATTTTCAATGTATATTTATAATATTTTTTCAAAAAATTTTCAATTGCTATATTAAAAACTTAATTTTATTTTGAAATTAAGTTATGTAACTATTTGCTTTGTTATATTTTTCCTTTCTTTTTCATGCTGCTGTATTTTTAATGGTGCTTTATTTTAAGTACATTGTACCTGTGCTTATATTTTTCTGTGATTTTTCTTTTTTGGAAAATAAATTCTTTTAATGCTTAAAATTAGCTTTCATAAATTTATTAAACTTTTATGCAGTTGCGATGCCATAGTTGGGATATGCTTCTTTTCTTTTTTAGCCAATGCTTAAAAAGGAATTAAATCAACTCTTTGTCAGCGTATGTGAAAACAAAACAAAAAAAAAAAAAAAAAAAAATTTAACAAATTACAATGATCATTTGGAAAATGATTTTTTCGAAGACTAAAATTTAAGACAAAAAATTGCATAGAGTTGATCATACTTTACGTACGCCATGAATTAAACATTAACATTCCTGGACCCATCATGAGCAAATCTTAAAAGAAATTTCAGTTTTACAATTTTCGGTACTATAAATTTTTAAACTTCTGCGGAGCTGGTCATACATTACGTACGCCATGGATTAAACATTAATATTCCTGGACCAATTTTAAATTTCATACATTACATACGCCATGGATTACATTTTTCGGTACTGTAAATTTTTAAACTTCTGCGGAGCTGGTCATACATTACGTACGCCATGGATTAAACATTATTCCTGGACCAATTTTAAATGAAATTTCATACATTACATACGCCATGGATTACGTTTTTCGGTACTGTAAATTTTTAAACTTCTACGGAGCTGGTCATACATTACGTATGCCATGGATTAAACATTAATATTCCTGGACCCATTTAAAATTAAATTTCATTCTTAAACTTCTAAACATCCCACAATATTACTTTTTACACCGTCGTATAGAGAAAAAAAATGTACTTTTAAATGCAATTTGTTTGAAAGCTGTATCTCAATTTGTTTCTGAGTTATTATTATTATTTTATTTATTTATTTTTTTTATTTATTTTTTTTTTTTTTTGTAGTTTTTATTACTTTTTTGTCATAGTGGCAACAGAAGTGTCCACCTCTGTGTAAAGTAAAGGGAAAATATAGATTACTGTATAGACCAATCGGAAAACGAATAAAATGCGGATTCAACTAATGAAACGCTTCAGATATGTTTGGAGAGGGTTTTCAGATATGTTTACAGAGGACGATAACCATTTTTCGAAATGGTTAAAAAAATTATCAACTGAAAAAGTTTTAAATGGGCTTCAACATGTTACAAAACACATTTAAAGTCTTCATATGTATGCCTGTAAAATAAACATAAGGAACACAGAGAGTTGTTTAGATTGCAACGTGCTTTATTGTATTTCACCAATGTATTTGAATTTAATCTAATTATGTTTATGAAAGTTAGACAATAGGTAGAGCAGCAGACACAGAGCATATTTATTTAAGAAATGTTCTTTTAATGACAGAAACTCTTCAGCTGTTAAATAAAAATTTCAGCCATTACTAAACTGACTATCATCTGTACTAATATTTTAAAGAAGAAATGTGTGTTTGTTGGAGTAACCTCTAGAACTACCAAACTAATTTAAAAAATAATGGTGGTAAAATGATAGTGACTGCCTTTGCTCAAACATAGGCTATATTTTATGTCTGTACAGCTACCCCCAAGGGGGTGCAGCAACAAAAGATGTGCTAAAATTGAGATTTCTGCTATACTGTTGGGACTACAAATTTGAAATTTGACATGGCTGTTACACATTTCTAAAATAATAAAAATTTAAAAGGTTGCAGGAGAAATATTTTCTAAAATTGCAATTTCTGTGATACTGTTGGAACAAAAAACTTGATATTTGGCATGGTGGTTAACCCTTTGACAGCCAGGTTTAATTTTGCCGATGAAGGTCACTCTAGCAGCGTCCTTGTTGTAGAATCAAGGTCATTACTACTCACCTTCGACCAGTACCCTGTTATATCAGTTGCATATCACAGACCAATCTGGTTCAAATATAACCATTACACTAGATTATTTTTAACACAATTATTCTAATTGGTAAATAAATCATATTAGATGCAAATTTCCAACTGGTCGAAAAATGTCCGGACCAGGAATCTCCTGGCTGAAGCCGCCAGTGCTCTGCCATCTGAGCTATCCCGGACGAACCTGGTGGAACTTTCTCACCCAGCTAACCTTAATGATTATAGCATCTGGTCTGAAACCTGGTTCAGCTCAACAGGATAAATCTCAGGTAATGGAACTCCAGAAAACGCTGGATACGAAATTACACTAGATTAATTTTAACACAATTATTCTAATTGGTAATCTATCTGTTTGGTAACTCTAATTGGTAATTCTGTTGAGCTGAACCAGGTTTCAGACCAGATGCTATAATCATTAGGGTTAGCTGGGTGAGAAAGTTCCACCAGATTCGTCCGGGATAGCTCAGATGGCAGAGCACTGACGACTTCAGCCAGGAGATCCCTGGTTCGAATCCTGGTCCAGACATTTTTCGCCCAGTTGGAAATTTACATCTAATATGAAACCATTACTGTGAAGTGAACGACGTATGGGGGTGTACGTAATGGTCTTTGATTACTGAAATGAGAGGACGTATGCAGAGTACAATCTGGCAGTCAAGGGATTAATATTAAATTGACTATCATTATTTGGAAATACTTATGCCCAAATGCATAGAAGTTGACAAAATGAAGCACTTTCCTAAAAGGGAAATAAAGTCTTTTAAGTTTGAAAATAATGTGAGGGGTTCACAACCATAGTAGACCAAGTCCAGTTTGAAAAAAGAAAAATGAGATAGTCCACTTATAATGTTAATAAAATCTGTTTTATCCACTCTCAACAGTGTCCAATGGCTAATTTCTAAACCGTTAGAGATAGACATATAGTTCCAATTACAAAAAATGTCTTAAATGAGGTAAAGAAATATTTTAAAAGCGATCTGGGTCAATAAAGAAATTTCTTAAAAAATTACAAAATTAAAATTTTTATATGGTCCCCCGGTGCTATAAACTATATTTAGTAAAATTTTCTTGTTACACTGACAAGTAAAACAAAAAAAGCCCCGTTATTCTACAATTAAAATTGATAGAGTAATAACTGTTTAAAGTTGGAGCATATTTTTTGCTGCAAATTAGGGGTCATTCACAAAATTAGTAGAAATATCATTTTGTCAGATATATTAAAAAAATGGTTGAGAGTAAAATTAACATTGCAATATAAATTTGAAATCTTTAATCATTCTGACATATAAATGCCAAATGTACAATTTGTAATAAACATATAAGAAGAAAAAAAAAAAAAACAATTTTTGTTAAACAAAAAGATGAAAATTAACAGCCTCAATTCATTACAAAATGATACATATTTAAAAATGTTATTAGATTACACTAGCCTGCAAAAGTTGGGTTATTTCATGTTTTTTAGATTTTGATAATTGATTCTTATCTATTCTGTACCGCTGAATCTGAAACTGACCATCATTTTTTACCATCGCATAAAGATTTTTTGTAAATCGCAAATTTGAAAGTTAAACAAAGAAAAAATAGCGAAAATTTGATACTATAAAATAGATGTGATGGTTGTGTTTTTAACTTCTGAGAATTGAATTTTATATATTTTTTACCGCTGAATCCGAAAATTACCTTCACTTTTAACCATCACGTCAGATTTTTTCGCAAATTGTAAATTTCAAAGCTAAAAAATTAAAATTGAACCTCTTCCCCCCTTTTTATCTCAAAAATTATATTTGTGAACATATTAGCGTGTTTGATACGCAGTTGCATATTTTTTATATTTATTTTATAAATAAAATATATAGATATAAGCAACAACCGTAATATAGTTTATATGTTAGAGTTATATTTTATTGGTATACACAATCAAATCTATAACAAAACAACTGAATTTTTATTAGTTATTCATAGTAGTCATCTAATTCATAATAAATGCAGTTTTTCACTAGATTAATTTTAACACAATTATTCTAATTGGTAAATAAATCATATTAGATCTATTAAATAAATAGTGAATAAAATAGTAGTTAAAAAAATAGTAAATAAATCATATTATATCTAATATGATTTATTTACCAATTAGAATAATTGTGTTAAAATTAATCTAGTGTAATTTCGTATCCAGCGTTTTCTGGAGTTCCATTACCTGAGATTTATTCTGTTGGGCTGAACCAGGTTTCAGATCAGATGCTATAATCATTAAGGTTAGCTGGGTGAGAAAGTTCCACCAGATTTGTCCGGGTTAGCTCAGATGGCAGAGCACTGGCGGCTTCAGCCAGGACATCACTGGTTCGAATCCTGGTCCGGACATTTTTCGCCCAGTTGGAAATTTACATCTAAAATACAGTTTTTGCTTATCAAGGATTATTTTATTTTGTGAATGCTATTCATTTGTTTTGCCATCAGAAATTCATGGAGAATAGGCTAAATTAGTCTTTGGTAACTATTTCTTATTTTTATAGTCATTTGATGTACATTCAAAATTTTTATAAATCAATTCATCAATGTTAGATTTATAAATTTTATCCTTTATTCAACAAGATATTTGAAAAGTGTTCTTTAAGTTTATTTTGATATTTTTTCATATGTTTATAGTTTATGTACAAGTAAACACTGCCGCATGATGCTTTATTTATAAAATGATCCAGTGTAAATAACATACATATATATACATAATAAATATTGCAGTTTCTTACAAAATTTTACCTAAGCAACTTACAAATTTGACTCAAGTTAAGTAAAACTTTATGGAACACATTACTTACATAAGTCGGGGGATGCCTGTGACATTTAAACAATAGTTTTTTTATCATGTATTTGTATTATTCGCCGTCATTTTAAAAAAAAATCGTAAAAACTTAGAAAAATCAATAGAGAATTTTTTGTACTTGATCTCAACAACATATCTATATATTTAAAACGCTAAGCGTTTTCTTTCAACAGTCCGTGAGAAGAAACTACTGCATCAAATTACACCAATCTTTTTTTAAATGAAAGACATTTGGCCACAGATTTATTATCGTTCATTCGTTTGTTGAAATATTTTATTAATTAGCCATAATTTTAAATTAAAATTCTACAGTTGCGCATGTGCAGTATATAAGTACAAGTCTGCCTTTGGGGTGACGCGCTGCACTTGCGCAAAGAGGCTCGCTCAGTTGAACTATCACATCACTGGTAGAATTTGTTTTAAGTTCGTCTGCTATTTGATTGTACTGTAAACAAGCTTTTCTTTCTTTCACAAAGTTAATATTATTTGGGTCTTTCAGCATTATTAACAATTCAAAAATTTATTGTGTCGATATTAAGAGCTAGAACAATTTATTTCGGGGGTGTCATATTGTTTTGGTCATATTACACACAGAAGATGCTGGTGATCTGTCTTATGAATTGCCAATAGTTACACACGAAGATTGGGAAACTAGCATGTTAAGGTTGTAGCTGCTTCTTTGAAAAAATAAGGTATCATAAATATTAAAATGCAAAACTGTAAGATCAGAACTCAAATTCGAGACAATTGCGTATGTGTCAACTGTTTTTCGAACTTCTTCAGTTTACAAGGAAGAAAAACAAGGTCCTGCTAGCGTAGCGGATTAACGTAGGAGTTTAAAGCTTTAAATTTTTGTAGAGGACGCAGGTTCAAGCCCAAGCTCGGCAAAATGTGAAATATTTTTGTAGATAATTCATTTCAATAATGACTTTTTATTAGGAAGATGAGTAATAGGATTTTTATTTTATTTTTGTTATTATTATTATTTGAATGTTTTATAATTAAATAAAATTTAACACTCAATAATATTTTGACAAAATAAGGATTTTATATTTAAAATATTTAAGCTAAAATATTTTATATGTAATTATCAATTAAATAAATTGAGCTGATCTACAATTTTCGTTATATTTTCTGACTATTATCAAGGAGTGTGTGTGTCAGAAAGAAAAGTTTGTCATTCATTTGTGTAAAAAATAAAACGGAAAGAAAGAAAAATATTCGCATAAGAGCTATGAAAGTAATTACCTTGATATCAGGTTTAATATTTAAAAAGTGTATAAAAATGAAAAATAAAATTCAAGTAATAAAAATATATATTATAAATTGTTAGCTGCATCAAGTTTCAAATTTAGGTTTTTAGAGAATGAGACAGATAAAAATAAAATTTACGGCAGCTTTTAATGGTCGTGCAGTGCAGTTAAAATAATAATAATAATAATAAATAAATGAAAATAATTGTTGTTATTTTTTATTTAAAAAAATAATCTGTAGTAAGTAAAAATAAATTCTCTACCCAGTATTTTTAGGTAAATTTCTGATAAAAAGCAAGCATAATTGGTTGTAAATTATAAATTTAAAGTTCTTTCACTTCATTGAATAGATAAACTGACAGCCCCATCTATCGCCTTAAAGAAATATGAATCACTTATGCAATATAGAAATCCGTCTCATAATTCGTCATTCAATAATTAATTTTAAATTAATTATTGAATGACGAATAGCAACTAATTAAAAAATCCAGAATTTTTCTAATGAAACATTCAAGTTATTTACCGTCAAATCTTGACGGGCACTATCTAGTCTAGTTTAAATATAAAAGCTATCTGAGCATTTTTGTGATAGTAAAATGTGACAAACTAAAGATAGATAGACAAACTAGCAAAACTATAAATACTTTGCAATTGTTTTGAAAATTCTTAATAGGATCAAGAAAACGTAATTTGTGATGTATCCTTTTAAATTATAAATTAGACTGTGTATTGTCAGTTTTTCGAAGCAAATTGTATTTTCCTTTACAAAAATTGAAAGTTAAATTAAAAAAAAAAACCAAAAAGCATCGATTTATATATAAAATGCGGGTCAAGTGCAAGTCTTGGTTCTGCGATATTTGTATAAAGTACCAAAATCCACTCTCATAGAAAAACTAAGTGTTATTTTTTAAGTTAATAAAAGTAAAAATAGTTTAAAACAAGAAAGAAAAAATCATGAGTCAAGCATAGATTATGAAACACATTCAGAATAATGTAACAAAACTGCACCATTTAATAAGTTAAAATGTTACGTCTAATTCAACCCTATTGAAATGCATAACACATTTGAAAACCCAATTTCATCTGTCTGCATCTACAATCTGAAAATTATCTGAATTCTTTGTGCAGCCCTGTATAGGATATATAGATTTTTATTTTAATTGTATGCATACCAAAATTTAGTTCAGTTAAGAAATACATGTACATAAGTTGAAAATTCCCCTTTAGCACAGGGTTGGGATTTTGGACAGGACATGTGGGTTTTACTGTCCAAAACCTTAAAAAAAGCAACATTCCACATGTAACCACTGCACACTTATTAAACATATGAATAAATATAAATATCTAACAATATATTTTACTAACGTTCCATTTAATTCTTTGGTAAATGAAAAAAGTTCAAATTTTTTTAATAACTGTGTAACATAAAAAGCTCTTTTTCTGTTAAAATTGAGTTATAATAATAAGAAAGTCTTTATAATACCACCCATGTAGTATAGGGAAGGCAGATTTGCTTTTGTTTCAATTTTTGTGTAAGAAAATGTTACAAAGAAATTTCTTTTAAATAATGTTTCATTGTAAATTATCTTTTCTAGATTATAGGACAATGAAAGAAAACACGAATATTTAATTTAAAATCTAGAAGTTATTTTTTAAAATATGTATTTTTATTATGAATTTAATCTAATTCTAGTGAATATTCTATTTCTTAAGAGTTAAATAGTGTTGTTATAATAATAGTCATATAATATAGTGTTATAATAATAGTCATATAATATAGTGTTATAATAATAGCCAATATCTAAATATCTCATAATCAAACAAAATCAATTATTTTTATTTATACTATTTCGTAATATACACATACACATAGTTGCCAGCAGTAAGCTGGTTTAATCAGTATGCTGAACCTGAACTCCATTTATCAATTATTTTCAGTAACAACTCTTGGGACTTTCAGTAACAGAATCAGAATGTATTCTTCATAAAAATCGTTAGTACTTCTATTAACTACTATTATTTAAATGAATAACATTAGAATTACGATACATAATTAAATTTAATATCTTTTTAATTTAACTACTTTGTTACATAGGGCAATTCGGTTGTTACTACTAAATTGTTAGGTAGTATAACATAGGGTAATTAGGTTGTTAATACTAAATTGGTATTTTTGTATTGTAATCTTTTTGCCAATTTTTTAAACATTTAACATTGTTCTGATAAATACAATTTTACTACAAAATATAGTTTTGGACAGTTTTAGACAGAAGGGTTTTGGACAGTACGGTTTAAACCGTGGATTTTACTGTTGTGTCCAAAACCTTGCCAACCCTGCTTCAGCAGTTTCTGCTAATAAGGAGAATAGTACGTGAATTCTTTTGTGCTGCCCTGTATATGAAGTATTGAATTTATAGACAACAAATAACATGCAAAAAATTATTTAAATTTTAAAGCCCATACCATTTTAAAACTCACTTCCTGTAATTATTACTCAGAGTACTGTAACCGATTTCTTTTGTGTGTCCCTGTAAATGAATGACAAATGCTATGAATGTTCTATTCTATTGTAATCCTCTTGTAGTGAAATTCAGTGATTTTTATCAGTTTCGATACATTTGAAAAATCTCATTAAAATACTCTGCAAATGATTTCTCCCCCTATACCATAATGCAATGGAATTCTTTTGAGTGCCCCTGTAAATGAACTATTAATCCTACACACTTCATGCACTTGCACAATACCAAACATGCTTTGGTAACTCTAAATAAAGTGTATCAATTGTATGAGAATCCGAGTATATTTACAGTAGTTAGAATGTGGACTGATGGACAGACAAGCCAGATGCATAAACACTTTTCAACTTTGTTGGAAAGTGTTAAAAAGATACCCCCCCTTGCTTTTTTAAATTATATGTATTCAATGCTTATCTTAAAAATCACGTCTAATTTCATGATTGCAATTTGTGTAGATCCAAAAAAAGTTCTGTGGTGATACATTAACCCCTTGTGGTTTTAATTATTGAAATTAGTTAAGGGGACACCCCTTGTGGTTTTAATTATTGAAATTAGTTAAGGGGACACAGTACTTTTTAAACTACTTTTTCGATTTTGAACAATACTGTAATATACTTAAATATAATGTCACTACAAATATTAGGTACTATAAAGCAAATATAATTTCATATAATTTTTTTTAAAAAATCTTGTAGAACAGCCTATTTAACTAAAATTTAAATTTAAAAAAAAAAAAAAATTTTAATCCCTACTACTTTTTTAAATATGAATATTTTTGCTTCAAATTTTTTTCCTATATTCATTAGATTATACTACATAAAATTGTGCATGGATTTAACATTCAAGGTTATAGTTTTTTTTTTTTTTTTTTTTAAGAATTTCAATTATTTTTCCTTGATTTTTTACTATACAAAAGAGGAAAACGTTGATATTAAATGTAATAACCCATACATCTAAAAACCCATGCACAGTTTTATGTAGTATAATCTAAGGAATATGGGAAAAAAATTGAAGCAAAAATATTCATATTTAAAAAAGTAGTAGGGATCTAATAAAATTTTTTTTATTTTTTTTTTTAATTTAAATTTTAGTTAAATAGGCTGTTCTACAAGATTTTTTTTTTTTTTTTGAAATTATATTTGCTTTATAGTACCTAATAACTGTAGTGACATTATATTTAAGTATATTACAGTATTATTCAAAATCGAAAAAGTAGTTTATAAGGTACTGTGTCCCCTTAAATACTTAGAATGATTATTTAACCCCATCACTTGTGCATTAATCAAGAGTTTTGCTCATGATTAATGCACATTTAACTGAAAAGTTTTTCAATATGTAAATTTGGTGAACTAAACAATTCTTCTTTGGAAAAATTATTATATGGTTATATGCATGCAATTATATATATAATACCTGTCAACAAAAACGTATAATGCAAGCAAAATTAATTATGAATTAACTGTATTTTTTAAAGACTTGAATGTTACTCAGTTCCGTTAACAGTGATATCTGTATGCATCTTATTTGGTTGTCAATTACTCTTCACCTTTTTTTTTTTTTTTTAATTGCCATTATGCTATTTAACCCTTTATGCTCCGACTGTACTTTAAAGTACCATTAAAATAACTTGTTTTAAAATTCATTTAATACATTGATTAATAGTAATATATATTTTAGAATGAGTTATAGATACTTTACTATCTTATTCCAAAGGCATTATGGGTTGAACAAAACAAAAATATTTTTAAAAGGATGATTTCTTTTTCATTTGTATTTCATTAGCTTTCTTGACCAATTATTTGAAAGATTGTGAGTGAAAAGTTTGTTTGAATTATTCCTATATTTCTGTTATAAGAGTATTATTTGTACATTTTCTAATTCTATAAAATACTTAAAAAATACTTTAAAGAACAAATTTGAGTGAAGTTATAAATATTGCACAAAATCCCTATAAATACAAATTTAACTAATTAATTTTAATTGGCAAAATCCTTCTAAAATTTATTAAAGGATTGTGTAAGTCTTCTAATGTAGTTTCAAAAAATCATGAAATTTTTATGCATTGATAAATTGGGACATAAAGGGTTGAGTATAATTCAATTCAAAATTAAGTTATGTTGAAATTGTATCATTTCATTTTAAAACAATAATCAGAAGAATATTTTCTGTTTCAAATTATTACTTAAATAGTTAAATTCATGGATACAGATAGAAAAAACAAAGAAGTCTGTTATTGCAATTAGGTGATGCAAAAAGTACTCGATACATTTTAATCTAAATTTCTGTTGCTTATAGGTTCTTATAAAATTTATTTAGACCACCTGGAGATTGTTTTTTTTTTTTTTTTTTTTTTTTTTTTTTTTAATCTAGAAGGTATATACCGTATACCCTCCGCTACCTAAAACCCTGTTCATAAGCTCTTTTTACAAAGTATGGGAGGTGATAAAATCCATCAAGATGAACAATTGTTGTATAGGAAATTAAAGTTGAAATCTGGTTATTCAGTCAAAATACAATTTGTGCCACTCAGAACTGAGTTAACTGAAGGACATTCCAAGCTGAACGCCAATCACTGTAGATAACTGTAACAAAAATTTAGATATTTTGGCAAAATTACCAAACGACTGACTTTGTTTTGTGTAAAATGATATGGCATTACAACTAATGCCGCAAATGACTGCCATTTGCATCTAAACAATACTGAAATAGATTCCTCATAATTCAGAATGTCGCTGACAAACTAATTTCTTTAACATTTTAGCTAAAATGCTTAATCAATATTTTAGATTTTATTTTGAAAAGGGTGGATTTTGACAACTTTACTTTGAGAAAACTTAAATCTAAAATGAAAGCGTCTTTAAAAAAATTATGTATTAGGCTCTTTATCTTGTACTTATTTTTTATTTGCTACTGTTTAGTTTTTAAAATATTTCACCATTCCAATTTCAGAGCCACTTGGGTTAAAATCATTAACTCCATTGTTGTTGTAACTAGAATACAGTTGTAACCATAAAGAATATTGGGCGATTTACACCTACTTCTTTGCTAACTGAAAAATGCCTTAAAATTAATTTATAATTTTGTAAAAATATTATTAGGAGATTGAATAAGTTCTCGCTGTTTTCCAACAAATGGTGTTGCCAGAGCTGTATGCGTGTGGCTTAAGATGGTAATTCATCTATAAAGAAGTACTATAAGCAAGCTTGAAATTCAGTGTATGTCATTTCGCCATAGTGTAAACATCAATTTTTTTTCATAGAGTTAAACCTGTTGAATTTTGTGCCAAAAAAAAGAGTATTTGCAGGGAATGTTACTGCACTACTTTATTATTTAAAAAAAAAAAAAAAAAAAAAAAAAAAACTGCAGCTGAAGCACACAGATTTCTTGTTGAGACTTATGGCAACCATATTCTGTCAGAAACAACATGCAGAAATTGGTTTAGACAGTTCAAAAATAATGATTTAGATGTTGAAGGTAAAGAACACTCTGGTGCACCAAAAAAGTTTGAAGATGAAGAATTGGAGACATTCTTCATGAAGGCTCGTGCCAGATGCTAGTTGAACATGCAAAATCATTGGAGTTGATCCCACAACAGTTTTGAATGTTTGAAAGCATTAGGGATGATTCTAAATCAAGGACATTGGGTGCCTTAAGAGTTAAAGGCAAGAGACTTTGAATGGGGTCTTTTCACATGTGAACAACTGCTTCAATGGCAGAAAAGGAAATTGTTTTTTGCATTGCATCGTGACTGGCAATGAAAAATACACACACTACGATAACCCTAAGTTTAGAAAATCGTGAGGTAAGGATGGCCATGAATCAACATCAAACATCCATGGTTCCCAGCTTTTGCTCTGAATTTGGTGGGATCAGCTGGTTGTAGTTTATTATGAGCTGTTCAAACCAAATGAAACCATCTTGGGAGATTGCTATTGACTACAATTGATGGGTTTGAGCCGAGTATTGAAGGTAAAACAGCATGCAACATGACATTGCTCAACCACATTTTACAAAACTAGTGAAAACCTACTTGGAAATGTTTAAATGGGAAGTCGTACTCCACTTGTTGTATATACCATACATTGCCATTTCCAATTATCACTTGTTTTTCATCTTTACATACTTGAACCAAGTTAAGTTAAATAAAAGAGTGTAATTACAAATTAATGTTATAGAATTATTGACTTGCAAGGTTGTTTGGTTTAAACCAAATGGTTTTTAAAAAAGTCCTTCCGGCCAGTGCCGGGAGGAAGAGGTAGCTTTCATATTCCTTATTTTTAAAAAGCCAACTTATATTATTCAAACACACGAAACTCAATTAAGTGAAAACCGAATGTAGGAGATTCAATACTAATTTTTATCAATACTAAATCATTATGAATGAGAATTTCGCGAAATTAGTCGGCTTTATCCAAGCTGCTTTTATTTAAAGTCACTTATATTTGGCTGCCAAATTCGGCGATTTCTTAAAGTGCCAGCCATTTTAAGACAACATGGTTGATGAGGCTAACCAGTGAACTTGGTCGAGTGGTCGAGACCTTAGTAATTGCTGTGCACATGCTCACTCATATCGGAATCGGTTGATATATACGAGTGCTGTCGCAGGCAAAAAATCAGATTTTTCAAAATGTCACCCACTTTAGAAATTGAAACTGCTATATCTGAGCCATTTTTTAAGATAAATACAAACAAAAAATGCTCCTGAATCCTTATATCAAGGTCAAATACTTAAGAAAGAAACCTTTTTCAATTTCTAATTTTTTTGCACCTCACGTTAAATATATTTTTTTTTTAATTTAATGGCTGCCATTTTGAAACAAGATGGCTGATGAAGCTGGCCAGCGAACTTGGTCGAGATATTGATGTATACTATCCACATGCCTTCTTCCATCGAAATAGGCGAATAAGTGTGGTATCGCGTGACAAATACAAGATCGTATCAAAGTGTTAGCCATGATAGAAATTCAAAGTGCTATAATTCAACCACTTTTTAAGATATAAACAAAAGAACAAATTTTCAGAAACCAAAACTGCTCCAGAATCTTTGTATCAAGGCCAAACACATAAAAAAAATCTTTTTCATTTTCCAATTTTTTAATACCTCATTTTAAATTTTAAATTACATTTTTTTTAAATGGCAACCCTTTTGAAACAAGATGGCGAATGAAGCTGGCCAACGAACTCGGTCGAGACATTGGTATGTACTATGTACAGACCAAGTTACATTCAAATCGGTTCATAAATACGCCTGTTATCGCGTGACAAAAATCAGGTCGTTTTAAAATATCAGCCACAATAGAAATTCAAAATGTTATAACTCAGCCATTTTTTTTAGATGTAGACGAAACAAAACCTGTTCCGGAATCTTTGTATTAAGGTCAAACACATACAAAAAAATCTTTTTCATTTTCCAATTTTTTGGTATCTCATTTTAAATTTATTTTTTTTTAAATTTTTTAAATGGCCACCATTTTGAAACAAGATGGCGAATGAAGCTGGTCAACGAACTCGGTTGAGTTATTTGTATGTACTATGTACACACCAAGGTACATCCAAATCGGTTCATAAATACGTCTGTTATCACGTGACAAAAATCAGGACGTTTCAAAATGTCAGCCACGCTAGAAATTCAAAATGCTATAACTCAGCCATTTTTTAAGATATAGACGAAACAAAAACTGCTCCCGAATCTTTTTATCAAGTTCAAACACATAAGAAAAAAATATTTTTTCAATTTTCAATTTTTTGCTACCACATTTTAAATTTAAAATTTTCTTAAAATTTTAAATGGCCGCCATTTTTAAACAAGATGGCGGATGAAACTGGCCAACGAACTCGTTCGAGACATTGGTCTGTACTATGAATAAACGAAGTTACATCCAAATCGGTTCATAAATACGCCTTTTATCGCGTGACAAAATTCAGGACGTTTCAAAATGTCAGCTTCGCTAGAAATTCAAAATGCTATAACTCAGCCATTTTTTAAGATATAGACGAAACAAAAACTGCTACGGAGTCTTTGT
The DNA here is from genome assembly GCA_963932465.1 of Maratus speciosus. NCBI lineage: Eukaryota > Metazoa > Arthropoda > Arachnida > Araneae > Salticidae > Maratus > Maratus speciosus. Next base: position 126,381,231 of record OZ010797.1, read on the forward strand.
ATAAAGGGCAAATACATAAGAAAAAAATATTTTTCCATTTTCAATTTTTTGGCACCACATTTCAAATTTTAAATTTTTAAAAAAATTTTAAATGGCCGCCATTTTGAAACAAAATGGCGGATGAAGCTGGCCAACGAACTCGGTCGAGACAATGGTATGTACTATGTACACACTGAATTACATACAAATCGGTTCATAAATATGAGAGTTACAGTGTGACATAGGTCAGATATATATATATATTGATATATATATATATATATATATATATCAATTTTGAACGGAGGGTGGTTTCGGGGTCTGGGGGTCATGATCGATGAAAATATACCAAAATTTTTTGAAATCGCTTTCCTCCGAACGGCTGCAATAGGTAGCTTTTTGTAAAGAAAGCTACCTAAAAAAATCATGCTGGTTTTTTTTTTTTTTTTTTCTCTTTTTCCCTAATGTTTTCATTTATTTTATACATTATTGACAAATGCAAAATCCAAGTTATGCAGAAGCTACAAGCAAAACTTTAGAAAAATGATGAATTAAAAACTTGTAAAGTGACAAACATTTTTAGTCAATCAAGCTTTTCTTATAAGCTTTAAATCTACATGGCAGACTAACTAATTTTTCTAAAATTAGCTGGGGGAAAAAGTAGTTAGTTTTATTTCTTCTTTTTCAAGCCTTTTATTTTTAAAAATAGTCAAAATGGCAGATTTGAGCTAAAAATACCCTTTTACTACTTAGATTGCTTGATTAGTTAAGATTTACTAAGGATTACATTATGCCTCAATGATGACATAATCATAAGTAATTCTCTCCATTGGTTACTCTTTGTTCTGTATGCTAATGAATGATTGGCGGTGAGTTTCCTTTGTTGTATCATGGCTATTGGGTTTAGTAAACCTTTGTTTTTCTTGCATTCCTACATTGGGATTGCGGTTTAGCATTATGATTTTATTCTGTTACCAGCATGATTGGCATGGTTAATCAATTGGTTAACCAACTGGTTTTTTAAAAAAAATCTAATATAATATTTTCTCGTTTTTGTAATTTAAATGTTTAAAATTATTGGATATAAATAATTTCTACTTTTAACAATCTTATCCCAGCAGTCACCGTGAGACAGTGAGTCTAAGTTACATTTGTATGTGTGTAGAATGCAAATTGCATGTGTTGATGAACATATCTGAAGCTCTAAAGAGAAAATTTAAAACATGTGAATTTAGCAAAGATAAAAAGACTAAAAATATCCAATATTTTGAATAAAATATTTTCCTTTGAGAAAATGCAGATTATTTACAATTAATAACATAAAATGACCTTTAAGATTTCAATCAAGCTGTAAAAGAAAATTTTCTTGATTGGGCAGATTATAAAGACTGTTCTCAATTGCTCTACCCAACAAGCGCAAAACGCTTTGACACATTTACAAATTAATTTTTTAACAGAAAGATTTAAAATTGGAAGGCCTGACTATGGAAGTAATTTGGAATCGAACTGTGTTTTCATTTTTGATAAGTAAATTACCTATTGAGTTATAGGCAATTTTGATCACTTGTCAAAGATGTTTTTAACCTTCCTTGAGTGGATATTCTCCATTCATGCGGAAATTCAAAATGCCTACTTTGACATTATTTTCTGAAAATCTGTTGCGTTTGCAAAAATACGGAAAACACAGTTCCATTACATAGTACCGGAACAACAGTATCTGCTAGTTTCACGCATTTCCGAAAAAAAAAAAAATAAAAATCTTATGCCATAAAGTTTCCCTTTCGGATCTGATAACAGCCTTAAGAATAAAAAAGAAACACAAAATATGAAGTCAAATAAGAGGACATTGAAAAATTGGGTGCTAGCGAAGCGCCTGCTTACTTTTAACTAAACTATGCAATAAGATGTATTTAAATCATCTATTACATAATCGAATCCATTATTTAGATCTGACGGGAAAAAAAAAAAAAAAAAAAAAAAAAAAAGTGGGAGAAAATCGGGATAAGGTTCACTTGACACATAATAAATAAAAGTCTCATAAACATGCTTAAAAAGGTATATTAGTAATTTTTAGTTTAGACATTTAAAAGTAATATGTATTATAACATAGCTTAGAAAAAAAGCCTGTTTATTAAGTCTGATGGCTATTTAAATGTTTTAGTGGATGACAACTTTTATAAATCTACTTTCCATTTTAAAATCAATGTTCAATAAAAGATAATAATTGTTCATGTAGTGTTCTAACTGAAAAATCAGATATCTCGGATTGCAAATATTTCAAAGAAATTATTTTGAATAGACATGGGAAAGTATATTGTATTTATGAAACTACACCATATATTTATTTATAGTGCTATAGTAATCAAAAGATTGTTTATTAAGATTTTCAAGGCATGAATGTTTCACTATGTAGAACATTTTATTCATGGAACATAAGACATATCTTTTGCTAAAAATGTTTAAATTATTTCAATTTTCTACATAATTACTGTAATTATTTAATTTAAATTATTTTTAAACGAAATTATATTACTTATATATCAAACAGCGTTTATTTTTATCAGTTAATATGCATGTATATGTAATAGGATAATATATTTTTAAAAATCCGGTTTAAACCAAAAAAAAAAACGAGTTTTTTGGTTTTTTTTGAAAAAAAAAAGTTTTTTTAACAACCCTGTGACTTGCGATTACTGCGTTTTAGGAAACATATCACCAACATATTTTTTGTAAAAGTCAAAATGATCAAAATCACTTCCTTGTGATGTCATCATGTTTCACACAAAGCAAAGTTTAAAAAGTTTTGCTATAATACTTTATTATTTTTAAAGTGGTACTTTTATGTTAGCCAGATGCAAATCTCTCCAAGAACTTTTCTTTTCTTAATCACCAACATCTTCTTTTTCTCTATGCTTTGAAGTTGATGTATTTTAAGTGCAATGAGTTAAAGGTTTATATTTTAAAGGAAGTGACTGCAATTTGAAGAATGGCGATGGGAACAATATTTGGCGATTTATCATCTCTATCCGGGTAACATAAAAGTACTGTTAAAAGTTATGCTTGGAAATCCATGTTCAGCGAGAGGTGAGAAGCTATTTTTGTCTGAATAAGCAATGTGCAACCTTGATTTCCTATATGAAAATTGTTCATCGTGATGGGTACTATTACCTTTTATTTTGTAGTAATTAATAAAAGTAAAAATAATTTAAAAAAAATCTTTTATAAGCAGTCAGTGTGTATCTTAAAAATCATGCCTAATTTCATGATTGCAATTCATGTTGTTCTAAAACATATCTGTTATGATACGTTAATTAGGCATGGGCTTTGATTATGGAAAATTCACCACTTTGATGGATGTTTGTAATAGTATGAACTGGTGAATTTATTATAAAAAATTATATTATTGTCCCTTCTTTTTTAAGATATGGCAACAGAAAGGAAAAAGAGGAAATATTTAAGCTATCTATTAACTATTTGATAATGACCTACTTTAAAATATACCCATGTTGCTATTTTTTTTTTTTTTTCTATTTCTTAATGTTTAAGGTGGTTGTTTCTCAAGTTCGCTGCTCAACAAGTGCGAAATTTTCTGACACATGTACTAGTGATTTGCAATCAAAATGAGTTTTTCGCTTTTTGATAAATTATGTATTGAGTTATGAGATTTTGGGATAACCGGTTTTTCTCTTTTCTTTGGCTGTTTTTTCTCCTTTTGTCCCAAAATTCAGTTCAAGATGCCATCTTTGATGATATTTCCTGAAAGATCTTTTACATTTACCAGAAATGTTTCTCGATTATATAATTTCTGAATAACAAAACCTACCAATTTCATGCGTTTCCGAACAAAAATAAATTTTTGTCATAAAATTACCCCTGTGGATTTGAGAACAGCCTTAACCCTTTATGCCCTGTACAGTACTTTAAAGTAGGGGAGAGTGTTGTACCTTGGGACAATTTTCACATTTTAATTTTTTACTTCGATGATTATAATCGGATTTAAAATTTAAAGGCAACATTTCAGTACACCAACATATTTCTCTATAATATAATTTTAGAAATTCAGACAGTTTGAAAATAAAAAAATGCCATTCATTTAAAGTAGGGAAGCATAACTGTCCCAAGGTACAACATCCTGTTGTACCTTGGGACATACTGCATAATTCAGGGAATAGGCATATAACTCATCAATAATTTTGTACAATAACTAATACAATATTTTGTACAATAACAATAAATAATTTTATGCCAACAAACAAAACCTTTTTTTTTTTTAAAGGAAATAGAGAATGAAACTCAAGTTCAAGATCCAAAATGAAGTTGAGTTGTTTTATTTATTGCATTTCACATGATTTGTGAAATTTTCTGTAAAATAAGTAATAAACATACTTTTATTTATCCAAATTATTACGAACCACGTATTTCTCATACCATTGGACATGTCCCAAGGTACAACATATTTTACTGTCCCGAGGTACAATCACCACACGGTTTAAATAAAATCAAAATGGCGGTAAATCTAGAAGAACTATCATTATTTTCTCATACCCAAAACATTTAAAAATCTTCTCTTTTATAAAAAAATAAGTTGCAGTTCACTTGTTGTAGAAATACATAGGAAAAAAATGAAGTTAGAATGGAGGAAAATATTTACTTTGGACTAATGAAATTTATTTTTTTCACCTAGCTGTTAAAATTCAATGCTTCTGATGTTGTCTGTTATTATGATGAGATCTGTTGGTTATAGGTCACTATTAGAAATACACAAAAATTAACTGTTGCCAATAGTTTATTAGAAATTGTCAATGTCCCAAGGTACAAGCGTCCCAAGGTACAACACTCTCCCCTACTACAATTTTTTATTCCAATTAAAACACACTCGTTGAATGCATTCACAATGGTACTTTTTGGGAAACAATAGTACACTTCCCTTGACCATAACTAGATAGCAATGCCATTTCTCAGTAAGCTGAAAATTGTTTACAAAGCTGTTTTAGCACGTGTCAGTGTCAATTTTGCTTTCATTTTCTTGTCTGACATGGTATCCCTAACTTTTGCTTGGAAACATCTTAAATTTTAAAGGCAAGACTATCACACTTTTCCCCCCTGTTTTACATAGATCACTTGGCAATATATTATACTGAAAAAAAATTAATTTTCAGTGTGTTTACTTTACAAAGCATTTTTCAAAGTGGTACTTTTGAGTACCGTCGGGTCTACATTGAACAGGATTTTTACTTGGGTTTTTATTGTTTGAAACATATGGTGCATAAAAATGTATATACAGTCGGACCTCTATTTAACGAAGTCGCTAAATCCCCAAAAAAAGTTCGTTATGTGGAAAATTCGTTAAATAGAGATGAACCTTTAAACTACACAAAACAGATTTTTAATTCATAAATACTAAACATTATTAAAAAACTTAACTAATCACACTTTTTTTTGTAAATCATATTTATTTTTTGTTATTATTATTAATTTTACCCATCAAACAGAAATCTGTAAGGACAAGAAGAATTTTTAAAAATATTGCTCGGAAATACACTGTATTTTCAGTTTAAAGAAAATATTTACGTTAAAATTAATGAATTTTAATGACATTATCGTATTTATTATAACAAATAATTTTAAGCATTGTATTACTACATGCGTCCTTAACTTTAATTACTGAAACTTATTCACTACAGAACCGTCTTTTGAGTGTGAAAAGGGGATATTGAAAGTTTGCATTTCCTGGATGAAATGCAAAGAATGACAGGAATTTTACTGCTCTCGTTGAGTTAGGCACCTGGTAAAACTAATTCAAGGTTATTGAGCATTATAAAATGTGTAAAAGAAAGAATAAGTTTGAAGTGCCCGGAAATATTTTGAGAAATAGGGAGAAAAAAAATCATATCAGAAGAAAAAGTTCGTTAAATAGAGAATACACTTCGCTATTTGGAGGTTATTTTACAAAGAAATTCGCAAAATGTTGTTGGTTTCGAGGAAAATTTCGTAAAATAGAGAAATTCGCAAAATAGAGGTTCGTTAAATAGAGGTCCGACTGTATTTACCAGCTATGCATGGATGCTAGGCAGGTGATACAATGTAGGGCAGTGATGGCGAACTTTTTTGAGTATGCGTGCCAAAAATTTCAAAATTATTATGTACCCACGTTCTAACGTGCCAGAAACATTTTAACTTAGATAAAATCCAATAATTCATTTTTATAGAATTTTTACTTAAATATTTTTACATTTATACTAAATTCGATTCCTAACTGTATTTATTATACTGTATTTACTCAATAATATAGCCATGTCGCATCGAATTCCTTATTAATAATTTAGAAATGAGTTTTTCTTTTATTGTATACTTCCGAATCAGATCATTTTTAGTTCTTCGGGTAGAATTAGGTTTAATAAATACATACTTATTTACACTAACAGTTAAAATTTAATATGATAAAGCCTAAAATTACTTATAACCCTAAACCCAAATAAAACAAAACATAATCTGAAGTAGAAGCATGTCAATTGGGTATATTACTATGCAAACTATATCTAAAAATTCAATTTTCAAGAACCTTTGAAATTTCATAAAGAAGCAAAATGATTTGGAAAACACTATATGTTGAATGGTTTGGCAAGAAATTGACACTACAAGGTGCTTTCGTTGAAATTTATAATACCTTAATTCATTCAAAATTTACGGATTATTTTAAAGTAAATTATATACCTGTTACAAAAAAATATACTTTTTGTAAAAAAAAAAAAAAAAAAAAAACGGATTGTTTTCCATAAACTGAATATAATCTACAAGTTTTTTTGCATGCCCGAGAAATTTTCTTACGTGCCAAGCTCGGCACACGTGCCATAGGTTCGCCATCCCTGATGTAGGGGATTGCATGGTTTATGTATGACATTGATGAAAAATAAAGCAAAAAATATGTTATTTTTATCTTTAGAAAAAATATCCTATTTTTATGAAACAAAATAGAAAAAAAATTACAAATTTGAAAAATATCTTTTGGTATTTTTATGAATCCTTTTGAGTTTTCTACAACTAAAAGTTTGGAAATTTCTTTCAGATATCCTTTCCATCGGACGATAGTGTTATAACTGTAGAATATTCTTCTGAAGGCGAAATGCTCACTGATGGTGTGCCGATAGTATCATCATCATCTGGTCATATAGACATACTGGATGTCCCAAAAATGACCGAGGATTTTAAAATTCAATAACTTTCAAACGATGACAGATATTTAAAAAATTCTTGCTGGAGTGCTATGTAAGATGTTAGGAGTTTGTATGCTGCTATTCTCAGTTTTAGTTACAAATAGCATCGATAGGTGGCACTGCAAGCAATAACCGCGAAACCCAGGCTCGATTTTTCTGCCTCTTTCTTTTTCCATGCGAAAAAAGGAGATTAAAATGTATTGAATGGATCCCAAAGTACCAAAAATCGGGTCTGGACTGAGCACCTATTGCTCTCAGCATTGAAATTCAAATTAAAATAAAGAATCACAGTAAAAAAACTCCTGACATCATACATAACCCTCCTGCAAGAATTTTTTTAATATCTGTCACTGTTTGCAATTTATTGAATTTTAAAGTCATCGGTCATTTTCGGGACACCTGATATATAAAGTAGATATATGCATGATAAGTCACATTAAAATAATAAGAAAAAAAATTGGACATAGTTTTTTTCCAAGCGTTATTACCCAATGGTACTTTGAAGTACCTCATCAAGTAGTTAGCCGAAATTAACAAAAAAATATTAAATCGTGTACTTTTAGTGCCTATATCTTCTAATGTATGATAGTAATGTAAGGAAAAAAGTTTCGAGGCAATAGTTTTTGTAATTCATAATTTGGGATATAAAGGGTTAAAGTATTTCATTGTTGCAGCTTCACAGCCAGTTGGCCTATTTTGGAAAGCATGGTTTAGTGCATAGTTCACTCCATTGTTGTAACTTGCATACAGTTGTAACCATGAAAATTACTTGGCGATTTATCAACTGCATTGAGCTACTGGAAAAATTAAAATTGCTTTAAATTTGCTAAAAATATTAAAAGGTATTATTATCAGAAACATGTCTGTGTACATAATTTATAAAATTATAGCCTACCAGGAAGTGAGTGAAATATCAATTACAAAATTCCATCCAAAAAATGCATGAGCAAAGTTAAATTAAATAAAAACATGTAGAAATATAAATATCGAAATTTTTCAGAACTAGAATTTTGTAGTCTGTGTCTTTCAACATCATGAAAGCTGAACAGTCATAATTGGAAAAGAAATTTCCATTAAAAAATTTTTTTTGTCTTGTACAAAAAAATAAGGTTTTTGGAATCTCAACATAATAAAATACCTATTACCTATTCTAAACTAGGGCTTAATATCTAACAAGAATAAGTACAGGAGCTTTAATATTCTGCTGTAGTAACAAACGTAGTGTAACCCTACCCTGTCTCGTTCCTTCCACTCGCATATTTATATTTCGTAGAATATTTACAAAATTGTACGCAATTTCATCTTCAGCAAAAGAAATTTTTTAATATGTTTTGACTCTTATCTACATGCATTTATGTGTAATAAAATTTAATAAATGTATAGAAAAATATTGTTAAAATCGAGTGGAGATTTTTCAGAAAATCCTACTCGCCAAGATTTTTTTCTCCTTTTTTTTTTTTTTTTTTTTTTTTTTGTATAAACTAGCAAAATAAACACAAGGCGCTGTTCCGGTGTGCAGTATTTATAAGCTCCAATGCATTCGGACTAATATTTAAAAATTCATTAAAAATAAAGTAGTATTGGGCCTGCGCTCCTGTAAGCTACAGTGCAAATTAAGCACTGTCTATATCAAAATGGACAGACCGAAATGTTAGACCAAAATGTCCTGCATGTGTGCAACACACTATGCAACATATGTAATTGTTTTGGTAGGAGAGAACACAAAGGATTGGAGATGGAAGGGGCGGGGGAAAGGAAAAGATAATTTAGGCTTTGGTTTTTTGGAACAGCACTGCCTATATCAAAATGGATGGACCAAAATGTTAGACCAAAATGTCCTGCATGTGTGCAACACACTATGCAACATATGTAATTGTTTTGGTAGGAGAGATCACAAAATATTGGAGATGGGGGGGGGGGGGGGAGGAAAAGATAATTTAGGCTTTGGTTTTTTGGAACAGCACTGCCTATATCAAAATGGATGGACCAAAATGTTAGACCAAAATGTCCTGCATGTGTGCAACACGCTATGCAGCATATGTAAGCATTTTGGTAAGAGATTGGAGATGGGAGAAAATAGAAAAGATAATTTAAGCTTTGGTTTTTTGGAACGGCATGCCCATATCAAAATGGACAGACCGAAATGTTAGACCAAAATGGCCTGCATGTGTACAACATGTGTAAGCATTTTGGTAGGAAAGAACACGAAGGATCGGAGATGGGAGAAAAAGGAAAAGATAATTTAGGCTTTGGTTTTTTAAAACAGCACTCCCTATATAAAAATAGATAGACCAAAATGTCCTGCATGTGTGCAATATGCTATGCAACATATGTAAGCATTTCGGTAGGAAAGAATACAAAGGATTGGAGATGGGAGAAAAAGGAAAAGATAATTTAGGCTTTGATTTTTTGGAAGCGCTGTTCCATAGAGCTGAAGAGTGACGCATTTATGAGCTCCAGTGAATTTCGACCAATATTTAAATATTCACTAGAAACAAAGAAGTACCGGAGCTAAGCTCCTGTGTAAATTAAGCACTATTCTAACCTATATTACTGCCAATCAATGCATTAAATAAAATTTATAACAAGTTTTTTTAAATGGTACTTTAAAGTACCATTTGGGGATGAAGAGTTAATATGATATATGAAATCAACTATTAATACTTTGTATAGTTACTTTTTAAAATGAATCCACAAATCTTTACATCTGAAAAACTTTCCACTTTAGATAAGGTTTTAAATCATTCTGTAAATGCTATTTATTACATAAGTTGTTAAAACTTTGTCCCAAATTTTGCAGTGTAATATAATAATTATATAGTATGTATTTATATTGTATCCTCTTTATGTTCTGGAAATTTATATTTTTCTTGTAGGTTTGGCAGAAAGAAAACGACCAACAACGTAAACAATGCCCTAATTGTAAAATTCCTATTGAAAAGACCGAAGGTTGCAATCACATGGCGTGTTTTGCTTGCCTAAAACATTTCTGCTGGATTTGTCTTGCCTATTTTGACACCGATAACGAAGTCTATACTCACATTGGAAATGCACATCCTGGGCAATTATTCGCCTGATTCAAAGATCCTTGAAGTATTATTGTGATAATCTGATAATATATATATATACAGGGTGATTCATAAATATGGAAACAATAGGCTATTTCTTTAAATATTGCCCCTAGACCCATACTTCCAATTGCAAAGTTTCATAAAAAAAGGTACAAAATTTAATGACATAAGTTACAACTCCATGGGAGGTCTATTTGAAAAAATACGAAAATTAAATTTTTATACGGCCCCCGTAGTGTAAAAATTCCACTCAGGAAAACTTTCCTTGTCCATTCCTGAATAAAACACAAAAAATTGCATCTTCATATCTGAAAAACTCGCAGAGTTATGGCCGTTTAAATAATTCATCAGGTTTTAAGGGATTGACACAAATTGAAATGCGTGCAATCCAAGAAACAATGTTATTTAAGAGTTCTAGGAAACATGTAAAAAATATATTTGTTGAGTTAGAATTTTGATTTTTTTTCTTTTTTTTGTGATGGTTAACCATATAATTTGCAAACAAAATCATATCCTAATATTTCTTATAAAGTTTTAAAAAAAATTAAATTTTTAGTACTTTTTTAAGCGGATTTAATTTAAAATCTTTATAACTCGAAACATTATTCATCGGATTTCAAAATTTTTTTTCATTTAATTAAAGAGGAAAGTCTAATTTTAGTGTTGTTTCAGGATTTTTTAAATATTAATTTTAAAAATATTAAAAATATTTATTTAAAAAATTATGTAAATTATTTTTAAAAAATCTTATTTTCAAAAGTAAATTTTTTTTCAAATTTGCCGAAACAAAATTAATGTAAAATAATAAAAAAAGACATGTTCCAAGTTTATACCTTTTTTATTTACAATTCTTGACTTACAATAATTTAAAGACGGAAATGGTTAAAAAAAAAAAAAAAAAAATCATGCAGAAAAGATTATTTAAAGTTTTAAACATTGATTGGCTCCTAATGAAATGTTTAAATGCATTTTTAAAAATTGCTCGTGAAAAAATATCTTCTTTCTGTAGCTTAAACTTCCGATTCAGTTTAACTTTTGCCATTTCCACCTCCTTTTTGTACTATTTAAATGTCCATAAATAAATGTTAAATGTGTAATTTGAAGCAATGCTTTTTCTAACATGCCGATTAAGAGTTTTTCATAATTTTAGCCCTCACAAATTCAGGCTTTTTATGGTCCTGGCGAGCCGTTAAAATGTATGTTTTCTAGGGCTGGGCCAGACCTGGGATTGGCGACTTTTTTCCCGAAGACTCGGCCAGGCCGGGCCTAACGTACTTTTTCATACCAAACCGGATGTTGGTGTGAATTATGACAGCCAATTATCTACACGAGGGATATGGGCCCGAAGGAGGGGGGGGGGGGGAGTGCCTTCCGTGGAGATCTTTCTAAGGGAACCTAACCCGTATTTACGCAAATATATCCAAGGTTTGAAGAAAACCACTGAAAACTCCGAATGATTGGGCCGAAGGGTGCGATTGGGTTCGAACCCAGCACCTCCCGTCTAATCAGCTTTGAGAGCAGAACCTCTCGGCCACTGGTTATACCGAACAGGGACTGGCTTTCTTATTTCTAGGTCTCCCCTGGGTGAAATTTTCAGTCCCGGTCTCGAGAAAAGCGGTATTAAAATCATTATCTCTGACTGACCTAAAATAACTAAAATTTGGTTCAGCCAAAAACTTTTACAACAAATGCATATTTTTAAATGGCCATTATTTTACAATAAAACTTTAAAATTCATATTTTTAAAGGATAGTAGATTTTAAGGCGACAAAATTAAAATACACTAAAACTAGTGAAAAAAACCCTGCCTATGACGGAATCCTTTCTTAAACGGAAAAATCTGTTGATCCATGGAAAATGAATAGAATTGAGAGAAAAAATACCTGAGAAAAAATAGACTACATTTACTACTCCTAAGAAGGGAACTTGTCTATAACGCTTTTTTTTTTTTCCTATGGGATTCCATCTTAAAAGATTTTACTTTATGGCATTTTCATTCTTTCCAACACATGGAATATGAATTAACGATATTAAAGGAGAAGTGAATCATTTACATATAAATAGAGATTCATTAATAAAACAAATAATCACAGTTTTTGGCGCTTCTTTAAAAATAATAATTATAAACATTAAAAAAGAAAAGATTTAATAAGTATTTTTGGTCAGAACTCCTCCATACGAAACAACTTTTAACCATAACGATGTAAAAAACTATGTAGAAATTCAGTCAGGCCGGGCCAGGCTACGATTTGAACTTTTTTCCAGGCAGGGCCAAACTTTTTTTCCTATAGGTCGGTCCTATAGATATTTCGACCCGTGCAGACCACCAGCATACTTTGAAAACAAGTTTAACGTAAAATCTATATGCTGCCTATTTTATGTCCAAAAGAGAGGCACTGTCTTATATCGACTTTTAATAATGTACAATTTGTGGATGATCCCTATCTTGCATTCAAAATGAGTAAAAAACTCTTCGTTCAGAGGCATGGATAACTGGTGTAAGTCACGAATTTTGGATTTTGATATCTCTGGAAATTTTGAAGATATCGAGATGAACTTTTTTGTGTTTAATTCAGGAATGGATAAGAAAAAATTACGTAATTGGGAATTTTACTCTACGGGGGCCGTGTAAACATTAAATTTTTGTATCTTCTCATATAGACCCCTCATAGAGTTGAAACTTATCTCATCAAATTTTGCACCTTTTTTTACGAAACTTTGCAATTGGAAGTATGTGCCTAGGGGCAATATTTAAGGAGATAGCCTATTGTTTTGATATTTATGAATCACCCTGTATATATATATATATATATATATATATATATATATGACATATATGTCATGTATATATATGACATATATATATACATATATATGTCAAAGAATCTGATATTTGTATGAGTATGTTTATATGTGGTAGGAGATTATGCTTAAAACATTAATTTTCATGTTTCGATGGTTTCAATATACCATTAAATATTCCTCTTTTAAAAACAATTTATTGTACACCTCTATCTTTTCTATAAATTAAATTAGCAATAATTGAAAATAATAACTTTATTTTAAAAAAAAATGTAAAATTAAAATGTTCAAAATGCTGAACATAATAGAGCAAACAAAAACAAAAAAAGATGAAGAAGAAAACATTGAAAATGATGCCCAATGAATCATGTTTAACATTTCATTCAAAGCTGATTCAGTGTTGTCAAACTTTAAAAGCATGTTTCTCGAAAGTGTATTTTAAGTAGGGATGCACCGAATATTCGGTATCTAATCGGTATTCGGCCATGTTACAGAATATTCGGTTTGGCCGAATATCAAACTATTCGGTATACCGAATATTCGGCTTGGCCGAATAACAAACTATTCGGCCTGCCGAATATTCGGTCTCGCCGAATATCAAAATATTCGGCCAACCGAATACTTAAAAAAACTTTTAAAACATATTTTTAAAAACCTTATACCACTTATACGTTTAACAGTCAACTTATTAAGATATTCAGAATAATTAGAAACAGAATCATATATTTAAATAAAAGAGAATGTTTTTACATTATTTATTTGCTGTTTGTTATGTATTATTTAAGAAAATTAACCAATCACGAGGATTTTCATAGGAATTAATTATGTACAAATGCAAGTTCCTGAACAGTTCAGTAAATAATCTGTTTCTTGTTAAGATTTTAAGAATAACATTTACAATCTCTGAAAATGATCGGCCACTCCAGACACCGATCTAGGATGTATTTAAAAACTTTCTTGCTTAATAAAAAGGAGTAGAACAGTTATTCTTGCTGAGTTGCCACCATATAAAATTTGAATAGATTGTATTATTTATTTACTTTTACTTTAGTCTCTTCCTGACAAACAAATAATATATGATCCTGTACAATTTTTTCACAATTTCTCTTTGATTTTAAAATGTTTGTTTTTGAATTTAAGAAAATTTTATTCATTTGTTTTAATTCACAGAAGCAATGAAATTTAAAATTTTATTAATTAAAAAAGTTTTATAACTACCCTCTTCTTAAATAACTCAAAGCAGATTTTTTTCAGCATAAAGTTTACTTGAAAAAAGCTCTTGATTATCAAAATGAAAGTTTCTGTTTTAAATATTATTTAAAACTGTTTTAAAATTTAACATTTTAATGCCTTTAAACTTTGAAATATAAAATTATTCGACAAGCCGAATATTCGGTATTCGGCCGAATAGTTACTATTCGGCTGGCCGAATATTCGGTATTCGGCCTAGCAGTTACTATTCGGCTAGCCGAATATTCGGTATTCGGTTTGCCTGTAGGCCGAATATTCGGCATTCGGCCAAAATCACTATTCAGTGCATCCCTAATTTTAAGTGCAACGTCCCTTATGAAATACACTTAAAGCAAAAATGTGTATGAATGTTTTGTTTATGTGTATGTTGTGCATAATCCAATTTAACAGGATTCTTCTAAAAAATGTTTGTTTTTTTCTTTTATTGCATTGATTAAAGTAAAAAAAATAAAATAGTGAAATTGCATTAATAAAATAGAGGTAGGTCTGCATGGGCATTTCAAAATCCTCTAAAACAACTCAGTGGCGCTATCTGTTATTCAAAGTAAAAAGAAGAATGAAGGGCTAGAACAAACATGGAAATTTAATAATTCTTTCAAACTAGGAAGCCAGATTTCAAGAATGATGTAGAAAACATTATCGTTACAAATTTCTTGGTTATTTAAACGAATTTCCAAAGATTCACGAATGACGGCTTTAAATGGAACAACTTGTTTCGATATAATCCTAGCTTTGTCGAAGTCAATAAATGAAATAAGTCCTTGAGAGATGAAATTGAATGAAATTCCTTGAGAGAGCTGTAGAAAATTTATTAAACTTCCTTAAAGGACTTATTTCATTTATTGACTTCGACCAAGCTAGGATTATATAGAAACAAGTTGTTCTGTTTAAAGCTGTCATTTGTGAATCTTTGGAAATTCGTTTAAGGAACCAAGAAATTTGCAACGATAATGTCTTCTTTCTCATTCCTGAAATCTGGCTTTCTATTTTGAAAGAATAATGAAATTTCCATGTTTGCTCCAGCCCTTCATTCTTCTTTTTACTTTGAATAACAGATGGTGCCACTGAGTTGTTTTTAAAGATTTTGAAAGTTTCAGTTGAACTTTTCCCAGTTTTAATTTAATTTTTAAGATGTAGCATATAGATTGTTTCCTGCGGATTTGTAGTTTAGAAAATGTTACTCCTGATGAAGATTTTAAAGATTAAACCGAAATGTTGAGATTTATTTTATTCATTTGTTTATTTTATATCATCTTATAATTTGTGAATAAAGTGTACGTTGGATAGAAACACCTATTTTGTTTAGTATTGATAGTATAACGTAAAGCTCCTAATTATTTTCAAACGCACTTTCTTGCAACCTTTATTTTCATTTTAAATCCTTCTTGGTTAGATTTTTTTTTTCTGCTTTTATTTTTAAATTGCTGAATTGCATGTGTTCTATACTGAATTCAAAATATTTTTGTCAATAAGCAGTTTTTTGCTTGACAGGGTTCCTACGGGTGAGAGAAAGTCAGGGAATTTAAAAATTCGGGCAAAAAGGGAGGGAAAATTGTAAATATTTGAAATGGTCAGGGAAAAGTCATGGGATTTTTGATGTACTACTTTCTATTAGAATCTCGGTTATTGTAAATGAAGAAATTTTGAATAAATTATTCCTCCAATCTAAAATTTTTATATAAAATTTATGCAAACTATATAACAATAGCATAATATGAAAAATAATTAAAAATCAGAATTTCAAACAGTGCATACTTTTTTTTAACATTTATCTAGGTTAAAGTTGTCCATTGTGGAGGGTTTTACAGCAATATAAGTTGGAAGTAAAGCACTACAAGCGGCGAAACTATAGTAGTTGTTACTTTTTCTAATTGTTTGTAAATGTATTGCAAAAATTCAACTTGTAGCAAACAGTGATGCTACTTTAGGGGAAAGAAAGTGTTTTCCTCCTAGTCATGTGATAGTAAGTTGCTTCTTTTCTGCAAAATGTGTTCTGCACAGCAATTTGCAAATGTCTGCAACTAAGCTGCAGCATTCAGCAATGCAACATAAATTTTTCCTTTGACACTTGCTGGTAAATCTAGATGCCAAAATCCTAACCAAAGAAACTATTTTCTTGCTGAAAACAACTTGTCTTCTCATTCTTACTCATTGTTAGATCTTCATATTTTAATGGTGCTTTCCTTCTTTTAGAATTATTTAGATTTATTAATTTTGACATTGTGACAGAAAAAATTAATATTGAATTGATCTGGTTGGTGTATAACAAGTAATATGTGCTTAAAGTAGCATTTTAGAGAATAATACAAAACATTTTGCATGTTACCTTTTTAAATTATTTATTGCACTAATTTGATTGTATCCTGGCAATTGTGATATAATAAGGGCCCATTGTATTTTACTTAATTAGTATCCTAAATTTCAAGTGAAGATTGAATCTTTTGACAAAGTCTAAATCTAAAAGTAGTGACTAGTACACTGAAGTAGAGGTAAAGTAGTACACTGTTGATAAGTCATAGACAGATGTATGTGTTAAGAGGGTGTTTCAGTCATGCGAAAACACCCGCTCACTAACGTTAATCCAATGAAGATATTTTGCTTGCATTTTAATATTTTTAAATGATTTTTTTTTTTTTTTTTTTTTTTTTTTTTTTTTTTTGCATTGGATAGCTGAGATCGATCTTTACAAAGGCCGTTTTTTGCTTTTTCGATTTTATTTACAGGTGTTTTTAATGAGAACACTTTCACTTTCGGAACTGGTTTCGAAAATGAAAACATCCTCATAAAAAAAAAAAAAAAAAAAAAAAAAAATCTGCAAATAAAATCCAAAAAGTAAAAAACGACATTTGTAGAGATCAATCTCAGCTATTCAATGCATTAAAAAAAAAAAAAAAAAAAAAAAAATCATTTAAAAATATTGAAATGCAAATGAGATATCTTAAGAAATTTCTTCCATAGTATTAGCATTAGTGGTCTTTTTGCGTGACTGAAGATCCTCTTAATAGATAATGTCCATTTTCACAGGTTTTATTGTATAGTTCACACACATTGCTCTCTATATATTTTATGAAATATCCAAGCAATTATTTTTTTATAATTATATATTTTATTATAAGTAAGTTAATATGTAATTAATAAATATTTGTATAATTTTTTTATTTTTATACTATATCATGTGCGGTGCAATTGTTCCAACTGTGGTGCTATATCCTTGTACTTTCTAATATGTCAATGAAAAATAAATAAAATTTAATTTTTGAAATGTCTTATAATTTTATTAAAAATATTATGAACGTAACAGAATAAAACTTTATATTGAAGATCCTTAAGTGTAGGTTGTTTATTATTGTGATAATTACCTAAATAAATAGGATAATGTCAGTAAAATTCGTTAATTTTAATGGAAAACTATATACTTTAAACAGAAAATACAGTGTATTCCCGGGCAATGTTTTGTTTTCCTTAAAGATTTCAAAGATTTAAACACATAGAAAAAATAAATTGATGATGAATATTGGTGGGTAAAATAAATAAAACAAATCGATATAATTAAAAAAAAATGTGATTAATTACTTTTAGGAAAAATATTTAGTGTTTATGAAATTAAAATCTGTTTTATGTAGTTTAAAATATTTTAAAAGGTGAATCTCTATTTAACGAATTTTCCATGTAACGAACTTTTTCCCGGGATTTAGCGACTTCGTTAAATAGAGGTTCGACTGTACTTCAAAGACGAATGACCGGACGAGTTTTAAAAATGCAGCAGTCTCTAAATTGGAATGTTCTTCAGCCAATGGGACAATGACAGCAGCATGCCTCTTCGTTTCCTCAGTTAGTCTAGGTTCCGACATGTTTACGTGTAACAGAAATAGATTTTTAATCTTGATATACAGGGATGGTATTTCACCTATGTGTGTTCTTTAATACCTGCTGCACCCTGTATCTCATGATTGATCAAATTTGTCAGGGTTGATTCCGAGTAAAAAAAAAAAAAAAGTTCTACAATTCACCTCAAATTTTCTGAAAAGTTATAGCAGAAGGGGGGAGGAGGAAATCCACTTCTGGCACTAACTATACGTTTTTTCCGCGGTCCTTTGACGAAATTTGTCGTTTTTTTTCGTGATCTTTCGATGAAATTTGCATTTTTTCGCGATTTTTCGACGAAATTTGCGATTTTTTTATTCGACGAAATTTACCATTATTTCGCGATCTTTTGACGAAATTTACAGTTTTCTCGCGATCTTTTGACGAAATGTGCGGTTCTTTTCGCGATCTTTTCAGGGGCGGTGCCAGCACTTGCCCGACGGGGGGGGGACAGTATCCCCAACAGGGGGGCCGAATTCATAATATATATTAGAGGTCTCCACGAGCTTGAGAGGCCTCTCCCGAAGCCCGAGCTCATTAAAAGTTTCTTTCATTAAACTCGGGCCGGGCTTAATTTTATCTCGGTACAGGCCAGGCGCGGATCGACGGGGGGGGGCGATCCCCCCCCCCAAAATCCAACGAATATCGCGAATTTCGACAAATGGTCTCCGAAAAAAAAAAATTTCGTGAATTGTTCGCAGATGAAAGGGTCGCAAAAAACACGAATTTCGTCAAAAGATCGCGCAAAAAACGCCAATTTCGTCAAATGATCGAGAAAAAACGCAAATTTCGTCAAATGGTCGAGAAAAAAAGCAAATTTCGTCAAAGGATCGCGAAAAAATCGCGCATTTCATCAAAGGACCACGAAAAAAAACGCAAATTTCGTCAAAAGATCGCAGAAAAAAACGCGAATTTCGTCAAAGGATCGCAGAAAAAAACGCCAATTCCGACAAAGAATTGCGGGAAAACGCTAATTTCGCGAAAGAATCGCGCAAAAAACGCTAATTTCATCAACAGATCTCTCAAAAAAGGCGAATTTCTGCAAAGAATCGCGAAAAAAATACGCAAATTTCGCCAAAGAATCGCTGAAAAAACCCGAATTTCGTCAAAGGGCCGCGGAAAAAACGCACAATTCGCACAGGGAAGAGATTCCCCTAGGTACGCATTTACGAAGGGGGGGGGGGGGGGTTCGATCGGGGCAAAGAAGAGAAGAACAAATTTACCAAGTTGGTTTATAAGAAATCAACACACCATACGCATTTTAACTGACTGGGATTATGATATAATCCTCTTTTGTTCATTCATCAAATACCCTTAAAATTTACCAATGTGGGTGGCAATAACAGTACATTTTTTACACATTAGTGGCTGTCTTCAGAAAACATTAAGATGCTTGAATTTTTCAAAGGACCTTTATTTTTCTTGTTTCTTTCTTTCTTTGGAAATTGTATGAATCCCATTCTTTTCTCAAACAATAAAGCACTCCTCAAAAATATTGTTATACAGAAATTAGAATTGTAGCTTCTTTGAATGAACGAAAAAGTTTCAACACTTTAAAGGGATCCGCATAACGTTGTCAATTTATGTTGTAGAGATTCAACAAAAGGTACACGAAGTGGCATCGTCCCCCACCTCAACCCATAGTGTCAAAAATTATGTCGCCATATGCCTTTTGACTGGACATAATCCTATTTTGTTCACTAATTGCCGAAACGTCAGAGGTTTACCATTGATACCCGAAAAGTGTTTGGTTTTCGTTTGCTTGTCTGTGTGTTCCGCGAAAACTGCCGTTAAAAGCGTTGGATGTATATCATGGTGGGGCGACCCCCCCCCCCCCCCGTGGATGCGCTCCTCCTGGTGTTAATTGTGCGTCTTTTCCGCGTCCCTTTGACGAAATTCGCGTATTTTTTTCGCGATTCTTTGACAAAATTCGCATTTTTCTGAGATCTGTTGGCGAAATTAGCGTTTTTTGTACGATTCTTTCGCGAAAATTAGTGTTTTTTCCGCAATTGTTTGGCGAAATTGGCGTTTTTTTGGCAATTGTTTGGCGAAATTCGCGTTTTTCTGCAACCCTTTGGCGAAATTAGCGTTTTTTTTCTGCGATTCTTTGGCAAAATTCACGTTTTTTTAGCGATCCTTTGACGAAATCCGCGTTTTCTCTGCGATCCTTTAACGATATTCGCGTTTTTTCTGCGACACTTTGACGAAATTCGCGTTTTTTCCGCGCTTCTTTGACGAAATTCGCGTTTTTGCGCGATCCTTTGACGAAATTCGCGTTCTTTTGCGAGATCCTTTGACCTGCGAACGATTGATGAAATCGATTTTTTTCGGCAACCATTTGCCGCAATTCACGATAATCGATGGATTTATATTTTTTTAACCAAGGGGTGGGGGGGGGGGGGGGGCGATTCGCGCCTATGAAGAGGTATAAACACCACTTAGATGACACATTTTGATTTTCAAGGATGTTAAGGCCCTTCAAATTTCTGAAGGCGATCCTTTTTTACCGACTTCAAAAAGGAGGAGGTTATCAATTCGACGCGTATGTATGTTTTTTTTGTTTTTTATGTATGTTCACCGATTGCTCCGGAACTTTTTGTCCGATTTATGTGATTTTTGTTTTAATTGAAAGAGGATACTCTCGAATTGGTACCACTTCCGTTTCATCGAAATTGGTTGAGTAGTTTTTTAGTAATTCAACAAAAACCAATAAAATGAAGGATTTCACCCAAATTATCTTTCATTGTTGTAACCGATTTCTCAATCATAAGCATAAAACTATGTATTCATATATGTTAGCGCCAAGTTGTCGCAAAACTTGGTGCAGTTACGTGAATTATCGCCAAATTTAGCGACTAAAATAAGTCGCCATAAATGAAGCCAACTTGGCAGTAATTGACTAATTTGGCGATATTCCCATTCAAATTCAGTAATGGATCTTCCCCAATCTGTTTCTTCGCATTTTCTAATCGACAATCATACTGAAAATTCTCAATTGGCAATCGCATTCAAAATAGTATTTTAATGTACATTAATTAAATATACACCACTATTTCAAATGCTAAATAATACAGAAGCAAACTAACTTAATACAAAACAACAATTTAGTATACAATAGTTTAGTTTAATTAAACACATAACATAAGACTGGCGGCACATACATATATACATATATATAATATTGGTACTTCTTAGTTATCCCTTCAACCAAATTACTGTCGCCATATTGTAAGATTAAATGCCAATAATGGTTTGCCATTAATTAATTCATTCTAAGATTAAATGCCAACAATGGCCAATAAAACCATTAATTCGACGTTTTATTTGTATTTTTATTAATGTTTTACTAATTTATTTGTTCTTTCGTTATTTAAAATAAAAATTATGTCAATTTGTGTAATTTGGCGAGTGGTTTGGCGATTTGTATAATTTGGCGAAATTGGTCGACGGGATAACTAAGAAGTACCATAATATTATATACATACCTATATTATAGTATATTAAACAGTTATATGTATGAATGCTTTTGATTACCTTTAATATTTCCACTAGATAACATTCAATGGCGGATCTAAGGGGGGGGGGGGGGCGAAGGGGCGATCGCCCCCCCCCCCTTGGGCAAATAAAGGGTTTGTAAAACGACATTATGCATCTCACGGGAAATGACTTGGGGCGGAGCTCGAGCCCGGGGCGACCCGACCCGGGTCGCGCCACTTTAAATCCACGAGACTCAGCTGGGTCAGGTCTTTTCTCTTTTAGAGTCGGGTCGTGCCATGATCTTAATTTTTTCTTCAGATTCGGGTCGGGCCAGACTTCTTTTTCCTCCAGATCGAGCCTGGCCTGGATTTCACTTTTCCTAGAGGTCTGCACTGGCCAAAATTTCCAGGTCGGGGCTCGGTACGGAATAAAAGCTAAACATTTGGTGAGCGTCAACCCGTATGATAAGCATTATTGGCCCGACCACGACCCGTGCACTCCTCTAAATTCTTCCTCCCGAGCCCATGTTGGTTCGACCCGACCCAGGTCGCGCCAGTTTAAATCCACGAGACTCGGGCTGGGTCAGGTCTTTTCTCTTTTAGAACCGGGTCGTGCCCTGATCTTAATTTTTTCTGCAGATTCGGGTCGGGCCAGCCTTCTTTTTCCTCCAGATCGAGCCTGGCCTGGATTTCATTTTTCCTAGAGGTCTGCACTGGCCAAAATTTCCAGGTCGGGGCTCGGCCCGAAATAAAAGCTAAACATTCGGTCCGTGTGTCAGCCCGTATGATAAGCATTATTGGCCCGACCACGACCCTTGCACTCCTCTAAATTCTTCCTCCAGAGCCCAAGTTGGTCTGCAATCTTACTTATTTGTCATTCGTAAAAATTATATTTGTTTTGTACATTTGTTTAACGAAATCTTTAGAAATTTAATTTGATTTATAAGTTACAGAGATGCATTTTTTAAAATTTACTTTTATACTTTGTAGATCTTTAAAATTATGATTTTCTTTTATCAACCGTTTCTTTCATTCTAAACTGATTATCTTACTGGATTTTTATTTGAATGTAATTGTCTAAGTCATATTTTTAAGTAGTGTTTACGTACATAATTGCCTAAATAGTCATCGTTACGATCATTAATATTGTTGTTTATCTGTATTCATGAATTTCGAACATAATCTGAAAATAAAATATGAGCATAAGCAAGTGTACTTTATGAATAATTTTAATTGCAAAATGCAGGCATCACTGTAAAAAAAAAAAAAAAAAAAAAAAAAAAAAAAAGGACTAAAAAACGGAAATACTACTGGCAATCTAGACGCCAGTACTATTTTCGATATTTTACGGGAATTTTTACCAATAAATTACAGAAAAATTTCCGTTTTTAATCAGTATAAACGGTCAAGTGCGAGCATTACTCGCGCACAGAGTTCCGTAGAATAAATATAGGAATTTGTAATTGTATTATTAAAAAAAAGTTGCTAAAAGAATACTAAGACTTAAAAAAAAAAAACTATATAACGTAGGGTTGGGTATAGCTGTATATATTAGAAAAGTGTAATCGGGTATACCATGAAAGTTCAAAGAGATATGGAACCTAAATAATATCAAATATAGCCATTCGTATAACTCTTTTTTTAATATTATCCTAATCTGTTTATGATGAACTTAATTCAGTACTGGCAATAAAGGCAGTGCATAGTTAAACTTTATTTGGCATTTCATGAAACTAAATGAAGCGAAGTAATAATCTTTATTTCTACAGTGTATCTAAAACAAAACCTTTGTTCAAAGTTTAAATTTGGCAGTGTGCTAAGCGCGCTTCGAATTGAGGTCTCAAAGTTGCAACGCCGCCTTGGTCAGTGCCGCGTTTTTCCAGATAGGTGTTTAATTAACTTTTAAAGTCACTCGAGGCGTATTGAGAGATACAATCAATGCAAACTATCGCGAATCTCACCGTATTTATGCGATTCATTCTAATTAAATATTTCGAGGGCGATGCCCTTAAAAAACGGACACCTAATTTTAATTCCAAAACAGACAAATGGCACCAAGAATATTTAATTAAAATTTTCCTTTTATCATGTATGTGAAAATAAGCAAGTTCGCATTTTCTAATAAATTCGTTTATAAATTATGGTGTCAGTTCATTATTTCATAAGTTTATAAATAGAATTACTCCGTGCCGGAAAGGATTAAGTGGTCGCAGGATTCTTAAAGCTTCAAAATTTAAGAAATTTTAATTTTGTTTTTAGATGTTTAGATTTTAGATTTTTTTTGTTTTTTAGATGTTAAACTACTATCTTTTCTGAATATTTTGATATAATTGTTTCCTTGAAATTCCCATTAGAACAGAAGTTTTGGCTTTTATAATTATACCCTCTCAATAGCTGAAGCGGCGTTTCCGAAACTTTAAAGTCATTATTTTCTAAATGGCGTTTTTGGGTATAACGCGCAGGATACCTCAAAAACTTCTGAATATTTTTTCATGAAATTTTCAAAACATATATTCCATGTTATTCTGTTTAAACTGAACCTAAAATTTCCTTTTTATTGTTCAAAAAAATTTTTTTTTAGGTGATTTTACTGTTGAAATTTTCAAAATTTTGTACTAGCTAAATGCAGCATTGCATTAGAAATATAAAAATGCTTTAAATACAAATTTATTTAAGTTCAGGGAAATTTTTACAATCTGAAGTATAAGTAAGCACCAAAATTATCATTCTAGTTGCAATATTTATTTTGTAATCCTGCGCGTAAACTGGTATGCCAATTTTTTGTTCGACAAATGTCTAACAGTTTCGAGCGCCCTATAAATACTAATTCTGTATCTTGCAATTTTTTAAATACATGAAACGAAAGAACATACTTATATCTTTCCTCCCAATTAAAATTGTGTTTTAAAATCATATATATTTTAAGACATTAAATGTTGAAAATGGTCTTTTTTTCATTTTTTCCACTTTTTAGAGTCCCGAGACCCCTTAAATTAGTATGTTTTTAACAATTTGACGTTTATTGCTTTTATACTGTTACTGGACATTACATTAGACATATATATCATTAGAAGTCGTTAACTATGCATAGAGTACGCCGCCCGGTCCTTGTGTATGTCCAAACTGACTGTATTTTTAAGGGTTAATATCTCAGCTAATTACCGATGATTTTTTTCGAAAATCATTATCAACAATGCTTTTATTCTTCTGCAACAATATGTATATTCAGCGATGCTCAACAATTTTTCTGAATGCCCGTAAATCGAAATTTGTGTATAACAGAAAAATGCTAATTACTCAAAAACTATGTGACCTAGGGTAATCGCTATAATTTTCCGGCAAGGTTTATATTAACGTCTACTACCTCTAATTTTTTCATAATTTTAGTTTCAGTAGATTCGGAATTAGATGGGGGGGGGGGGGACATATTTTTGCGCTACATTTTCAACAATATCTTTGAAAATATAATACCTAAAATTAAAAAGAATGTATTTTTGAGTCCAGCGTTACAAAAGCTTTCACAAGATACCCCCAAATGATATACAAAGAAAAGATTTTTTTTTTTCAAGTAGCATAATTAGCCCCTCTACTTTTTTACTAAATATATTTATGAATGTTTATTAATCTGAAAATATGTGGGTCAATGGTCTTTATTACTTCCCCGAATTTGAACTTTCCACGTTCCATAGTTTACGATTAAAATGGCTGTGACAGACAGACAGACGGACAGACACAGGAGGGATCTTATAATGGTTCCGTTTTTACTTTTTAAGTACGGAACCCTAAAAACGGAAAATTTTCTGTAATTTATAGGTAAAAATCCCCGTAAAAAAAACCGAAATAGTACTGGCGTCTAGATACCAGTAGTATTTTCGTTTTTTAGTCCGTTTTTTTTAAGGGCTGGAGTTGATTTTTTAGCTTTTATACCGGGCGGGCCAATAGTTTTATTTTTTTATGTGGGTTGGAGCTAGGCTTGGGCCTGATAAGTTCAGCCCAGGTAAACCTCTAACTGACTATCGAAGCCAGCTTAACTTTTTTTTTTTTTTTTTTAATGCTTAATTTCAGCCATCACCCCATAACTATACTAAATATAGCGGGTGTCCTAAAATGGACTGACTAATTTTAAAATTCAATAAATTTCAAATGGTGACAGATATTTAAAAAAAACTTGCAGGAGGGTTATAGATGTCGGGAATAGGGGTGATTATGTTCCAAATTTTCCGAAAATTTAACCCTCTCGCTGCGCAACCCGCGATTTCCACGGCCAACGTAAAAGTGGCCAAATTTGCGCAACCCGCAATTTCCGCAGCAAATCTTTTTTTTATGATGTAATCCTATTAGAAAAAACCTGTTTCACAAAGATTTTGGGACATATTTTACTCTAAAATGTATGCAGATTTGAAATGTGTTATAAAAATATGCGAGTTTTTTAACCTATTTTAATAATTAAAATAATAATAATAATAATAATATGCAGCTCCAGGGTTAAGGCATTCGGTTCCAAAAATTTAGAAAATTCACCTATCCGAAAATTCGGACATACAAATAATTGCAAATTTTGATAAATGGTCTCCATAAAAAATCTATTTCGTCAATCGTTCGCAGAAAATAACTTCAATTTCGCCGAATGATCACAGAAGAAACGCGAATTTGCTCAGGGAACCACGGAAAACATGCGAAATTCTTCAAATGATCACAGAAAACGCGTATTTCTTCAAAAGGCAGCGGATAAGAACTGGAATTTCGTTAAAGGATCGCGGAGAAAACGCAAATTTTGTCAAATCGCCGCGAAAAGAACCCCCGCGAATTTCGTCAAAGGATCATGGAGAAAACACGAATTCCTTCCTAGAATCGTGGGAAAAAAACTAATTTAGTCAAAGAGTCGCTTTAAAAACGCGAATTTAGTCAAAGGATCGCTGAAAAAACGCGAATTTTGTAGAAGGGTCACGGAAAAAACACGAATTTTACCAAAGGTCTGCAAAATTACACTAATTTCGTCAAAGGGTTGCAGAAGAAACGCAAATTTCATCAAAGGACCGAAGACGAGCGAATTTCATCAAAGAGTCGTGGGGAAAATGCAGTGGTCTCTTTAGAAAACAGCACACTTACATACGTTTATTATTATAGGTATAATTTTTAACTTGAAATAATATACTGAACTAATTAAAAAAAAAACAAGTTAACCCAAACCCAGCTTGCAGGAATCTACACTCAGCATGAAATCGATCCGAATCCAAAACAGCTAACCCGACCTGCAACAAAAATAATTAGTGCCAGAAGGGAATCCTCCCATCTGCTGTAACCTTTCAGAAAATTTCCTTTGAATTTCAGAAATTTTTTTTCTTTTTTACTCTACCCCTGATAATTTTTTTAACTGCGATTCTTGATTTTAGTTTAAAATAGCAACGAAGATGGTGCTGGAAGCAAGAGGCGCTAAATCGGTTCTCGGAGGAGGTAGGTTTAACAATCATTGTTTACAACGCCATCTATCGCTGCTATTATACAGTAAAATCAAGAATCACAGTAAAAAATCTCATGACATCTTACATAACCCTCCTGCAATTAAATAGCTGTCACCATTCGAAAAGTACTAAATTTTAAAATCCATTTAAGGACACCCGGCATGTTTTTTAATAAGTTTCAAAGCATTCTTTAATAATTACAACTCACCTTAGATATAAAGAGGCAAGCAGTCTTATACCAAATTAGTATTTTTTACATAACTAGGGGGCTCGGCCCCCTACGAGCTTACGCTCGCCAACCCCCGTCCAGACACCGTAGACTCTAAATGCACGCTAATTTGATCGGCTTTAAAAAGATTTCGAAAGATTAAATTATAATTTAAAAAACAGCGGCGATTTCTCTATAAACGGATTTCTATTCAGTTCTCTTTGATTGGGGAATTTTAACGCCAAATCCGTTGCGGTACTACTTGATTATCCTGTCGACCAATTTCGCCAAATTATATAAATCGCCAAACCACTCGCCAAATTATACAAATTGACATAATTTTTATTTTAAATAACGAAAAAACAAATAAATTAGTACAACATTAATAAAAATACAAATAAAACGTCGAAATAAAAACTTGATGACGTAAACACGTGTAACAACATTTCAAAATAAGCTAATATAAAAGGAATTAAGTAAACAGAGTCTTTGTCTCCTGGTATTTTTTAACAAAGTGAAAAGAAAGTTCTTTTAAATGAGACATTTTAAATTAATCGTTTTTAATGTGACGTAATTTTGACCAAACTATTCTTTCTCTTTTCAATATTCACGTGAAAATACTTGTGTTAGAAATTAAATATTATTTGCGCTTTCCTAACAAAAATAGTTGAAAAGTATCCTCTTAAAATATCAAATAAATGTCCAGCGCAATTTCTAAATTTAAACCGTTTTGCAATATTATTTTGTGTTCATTTTATGTAATAACTGTAAAATGACGTAAATATGACGTAATTTCTCCTATTTGAGACTTCTAACGCATGTTAATAAATTTATTGCTTTACAAATTCCTTTCTCTCTTAAAATTCACGTGTAATTATAGTTTTTATGACGTAATTTTTAATAAGTTCCTGCTTTTTGTACATAATTATTTAATTCTAATTCCAAATGTTTTTTTCTGTTTATAATAGTCACGTGTAAATAAATTTTTAATTTATTTACACGTATAAATATTTCTTTTTTTGAAGCAAATATTATTGTTTCCGCTGTTTATACAGTTGGCAACAGTTTAAATTAATATCACTTTCTAAAATCTCTCTATTCTAAAAAAAAGTAACTACCGCTGTCACCGCCGCCGCCGCCGCCGGTTTTGAATTTTTTGTGACCGGAGGTCTTTCTTCGTTAATATTGAGAAAAATAATGCATACAAAAATATGAAAATCAGTGGTTTTATACAGAAATGTTTGATAAATACGCTGATGCAGACAGTTTTCAAATCGAAGAATTATTTTAAGAGATATTTAATGCTAAAGTTGGACAAAATCGTTCCACTAAAAAAGTTTTATAGCAGCAAAAACTATACATGGCAGTGTAATCATTTTTAGATCATTTTATGCGTTAGAATTTGCCGGAGTGCAGATTGCATTAATTTTTTTATTCTGACTCATTTTTTCAGGTTTTATTTCTATTTTAAATTCAAATTTTCAGCATTTCTAGAGATATTTTTTACACACTCTCAGAAATAAAATTCTCACTTTTGACGATTTAGCAATCCTCAAGCTGTATTTCGTCGTTTTTGACGATCATTTCCTATCACCATCACGTGACTTTTAAGGAAAGGTAAACTCTCAGATATTTGACGAAAGTTTTTCCTCAATCACGGTCAGAGTCAATGCATTTTAAGAAAACCGTTGCTGTACCTCCTCAAATCCTGCGATTTTAGCAAGCAGATATTTGCTTGTTTGTATTAGTCCCGTAATAATTTATTTTTAAAACAGCACTTTTTAGTGCTTTTTAGAAAATACTGAAATATAGATAGTTATTGTTTCTTCATAAGTTATTTTTTTAGCTGTTAAAATTTTTAGGAATGCTTATTATTATTATTATTATTACTTATGTTGTTGTTCGTTATGTTTTAATTCGAAAATAATATATTTCCTTTGTTCAAAAACATCCAAAAAAAAATTTAATCAATAAAATTTCAAAGATCCGGGTTATCTTTTTTTTTTTTTTTAATTTATTAGGTAGCTTTCCTTACAAAAAGCTACCTATTGCAGCCGTTCGGAGGAAAGCGATTTCAAAAAATTTTGGTATATTTTCATCGATCATGACCCCCAGACTCCAAAACCACCCTCCGTTCTAAATTGACATATATATATATCTGACCTATGTCACACTGTAACACTCGTATTTATGAACCGATTTGGATGTAATTCGGTGTGTACATAGTACATACCAATGTCTCGACCGAGTTCGTTGGCCAGCTGCATCCGCCATTTTGTTTCAAAATGGCGGCCATTTAAATTTTCAAAAAAAAAAAATAATTTTGAAATGTGGTACCAAAAAATTGAAAATGGAAAAATATTTTTTTCTTATGTATTTGACCTTTATACAAAGATTCCAGAGCAGTTTTTGTTTCGTCTATATCTTAAAAAATGGTTGAGTTATAGCATTTTGAATTTCTAGCGTGGCTGACATTTCGAAACGTCCTGAAATTTGTCAGGCGATAAAAGGCGTATTTATGAACCGATTTGGATGTAACTTCGTTTATGCATAGTACATACCAATGTCTCGACTGAGTTCGTTGGCCAGCTTCATCCGCCATCTTGTTTAAAAATGGCGGCGATTTAAATTTTTAAGAAAAATTTAAATTTGAAATGAGGTACCAAAAAATTGAAAATTGAAAAAATATTTTTTTTCTTATGTGTTTGACCTTGATAAAAAAATTCGGGAGCAGTTTTTGTTTCGTCTATATCTTAAAAAATGGCTGAGTTATAGCATTTTGAATTTCTAGCGTGGCTGAAATTTTGAAACTTCCTGATTTTTGTCACGTGATAACAGGCGTATTTATGAACCGATTTGGATGTACCTTGGTGTGTACATAGTACATACCAATATCTCGACCGAGTTCGTTGTAAAGCTTGATTCGCCATCTTGTTTCAAAAAGGTTGCCAATAAAAAAAAAAAAAAAAAAAAAAAAAAAAAAAAAAAAAAAATTAAACTTAAAATAAGGTATTAAAAAATTGGAAAATGAAAAAGATTTTTTTTATGTGTTTGGCCTTGATACAAAGATTCCGGAGCAGTTTTTGTTTCTGAAAATTTGTTCTTTTGTTTATATCTTAAAAAATGGTTGAATTATATCACTTTGAATTTCTAGCATGGCTAACATTTTGAAACGAACTTGTATTTGTTACGCGATAACACACGTATTCGCCTATTTCGATGTAAGAATGCATGTGGATAGTATACATCAATATCTCGACCAAGTGCGCTGGCCAGCTTCATCAGCCATATTGTTTCAAAATGGCGGCCATTAAATTAAAAAAATATATATTTAGAGTGAGGTGCAAAAAATTAGAAATTGAAAAAGGTTTCTTTCTTAAGTATTTGACCTTGATATAAGGATTCAGCAGCATTTTTTGTTTGTCTTTATCTTAAAAAATGGCTTAGATATAGCAATTTCAATATCTAATGTGGGTGACATTTTGAAAAATCTGATTTTTTGCCTCCGACAGCACTCGTATATATCAATCGGTTCCGATGTGAGTGAGCACGTGCACAGTAATTACTAAGTTCTCGACCAAGTTCACTGGTTAGCCTCGTCCACCATGTTGTCTTAAAATGGCAGGCACTTTAAGAAATCGCCGAATTTGGCAGCCAAATATAAGTTACTTTAAATAAAATCAGCTTGGATAAAGCTGACTAATTTCGCGAAATTCTCATTCATAATGTTTTAGTATTGATAAAAATTAGTATTGAATCTCCTATATTCGGTTTCCACTAAATTGAGCTTCGTGTGTTTGAATAATATAAGTTGGCTTTTTTAAAATAAGGAATATGAAAGCTACCTCTTCCTCCCGGCACTGGCCGGAAGGACTTTTTAAGAAGTATATTCTGTTTTCAATCAAATTAAAAATAAACATAATTGATCCCTCTTCTCTTTCTAAACAGTAAAGTGTTAAAATCTTATCCGCCTACTCAAAGTGATAAAATCTCACGCAATATGCACTTCACAATTCGTTATTTCTATGCAACAAATTAACCAGACCATATTCTAACCATTCATTGAGCAAAGAAAATTTCACTAATAAATGAATTAATCAAGCCATATTATAATTATTCATTGACCATGAGAAAATCTTAATAATAAATTAGCCTTCCTTAAAACTTTCAGCACCGATAAAATTACAATCTATCTTATAAAAATATAATCACGCGACAGCTTTCATTACATCAGTCTAAAAGCACATTCATACAAGTCCCCAATAGCCTGGTCGGTAGAGCAAGTGTCTCCCACCCCAAAGCCCGCGGGTTCAAATCACGCCGAGGAAAACAAGAAGTGTTGTTTTTACTTCCCTTGGTAGAGGAGCTTCCAAACTGTTCAATAGATGGCGCCACCAGCCCTTTTTTGACGAAACTTTTGAGGAAATTTATATCGTCAATCAAGTGAAGAAAGTAATTTCATCAATTTGACGAAATGTTCGCTCGGAGCATATTCCAGGAAACCGTTTCGTCAAAAACAAAGAAAATTTCGTGAAATCTGAGTATTCATTTCTGAGTGTGCAGATTTCAGAAAATTGTACTAATTTAAACTGTTGCCAACTGTATAAAAAGTGCAAGCAATAATGTTTGCTTCAAATTAAAAATTTATTTACACGTGACTATTATAAACAGGAAAAAATCTTTCAAATTAGAATTAAATAATTATGTATAAAAAGCAGGAACTTTTTAAAAATGACGTCATAAAAAGTACACACGTGAATTTTAAAAGAGAAAGGATATTGTAAAATAATAAATTCATTAACATGCGTTAGAAGTCTTAGGAGAAATTACGTCATATTTACGTCACATTATAGTTATTACATAAAATGAACACAAAATAATATTGCAAAAAAGTTTAAATTTAGAAATTGCGCTAGAGATTTATTTAATATTTTGAGAGGATATTTTCAACTATTTTTTGTCAGGAAACCGCAAATAATATTTCATTGCTAACAAAAGTACTTTCACGCGATTATTTAAAAGAGAAAGAATAGCTTGGTAAAAATTACGTCACATTAAAAACGATTAATTTAAAATGTCTCATTTAAAAGAACTTTCTTTTCGCTTTGTTAAAAAATACCAGGAGACAAAGACTCTGTTTACTTAATTCCTTTTATATTAGCTTATTTTGAAATGTTGTTATACGTGTCTACGTCATCAAGTTATTTTTATTTCGACGTTTTATTTGTATTTTTATTAATGTTGTACGAATTTATTTGTTCTTTCGTTATTTAAAATAAAAATTATGTCAATTTGTATTATTTGGCGAGTGGTTTGGCGATTTATATAATTTGGCGAAATTGGTCGACGGGATAATCAAGTAGTACCGCAGTGGATTTGGCGTTAAAATTCCCCAATCAAAGAGAAATGAATAGAAATTCGTTTATAGGGAGATCGCCACTGTTTTTTAAATTATAATTCAATCTTTCGAAATCTTTTTAAAGCCGATCAAATTAGCGTGCATTTAGAGCCTGCGGTGTCTAGACGGGGGTTGGCGAGCGTAGCTCGTAGGGGGCCGAGCCCCCTAGTATGTTAAAAATATCTCTAGAAATGCTGAAAATCTGAATTTAAAATAGAAATAAAACCTCGAAAAATTAGTCAAAATAAAAAAATTAATGCAATCTGCACTCCGGCAAATTCTAACGCATAAAATAATCTAAAAATGATTAAATTCCTGTGAACAGTTTTTGCTCCTATAAAACTTTTTTAGTGGAACGATTTTGTCCAACTTTAGCATTAAATATATCTTAAAATAATTCTTCGATCTGAAAACTGTCTGCATCAGCGTGTTTATCAAACATTTCTGTATAATACTACCGATTTTCATATTTTTGTATGCATTATTTTCCTTAATATTAACGAAGAAAGACCTCCGGTCACAAAAAATTCAAAACCGGCGGCGGCGGCGGCGGCGGCGGCGGCGGCGGCGGTGACAGCGGTAGTTACTTTTTTTTAGAATAGAGAGATTCTGGAGATTAAAAAGTATTCCTAAATAATTATTTGGACGTGTCTGTTATGGAGATTTTACCGCATATAGTTTTTATCTTCAAAAATACTTAGACTTTCTTTTTGCCGACTTCGAAAAAAGGAGGAGGTTATCAATTCGACGCGTATGTATGTTTTTTTTTTATGTATGTTCACCGATTGCTCCGGAACTTTTTGTCCGATTTATGTGATTTTGGTTTTAATTGAAAGAGGATACTCTCGAATTGGTACCACTTCCGTTTCATCGAAATTGGTTGAGTAGTTTTTTAGTAATTCAACAAAAACCAATAAAATAAAGGATTTTTCGCAAATTATCTTTCATTGTTGTAACCGGTTTTTCATTCATAAGCATAAATCTATGTATTCATATGCGTTATCGCCAAGTTGTCGCCAGACTTGGCGCCATTTGGTGAAATATCGCCAAATTTGGCGACCAAAATAAGTTGTCATAAATGAAGCCAACTTGGCTGTAACTGACTAATTTGGCGATATTCCCATTCAAATTCACTAATGGATCTTCTCCAATATGTTTCTTCACAATTTCTAATCGGCAGTCATATTTACAATTCTCAATTGCCAACCATTATTTAAAATGCTAAATAATACAGAAGCAAACTAAATTAATACATGAAAACATCTGAATTGTATCAAGAAATGAGAACATGTAAATTTTAATCAGATTGCACGATAAAAGCAAAAAGTGCGCTTTTTACTTTGCAGTAGTTTTTGAAGTCGGTTTTATTTTTGGTAAAAAAGTTTATTTATTAAAAAAACGGGTCAACCCGAACCCTCCTCGCAAGCCGCAGTAGTGAAAACCCAATCCGAAACTGACCCAAACCGGATATAATGTATATCAATCTGCCCCAAACCCAAAGCGCTAGGCGCATCTAAAAAGTAAAAGTCAACCCGACCTGTAGCAGAAAAGTAGAAGTCAACCGGGCCCAAACCCGACCCGCATCGAAAAAGTAGAAGTTAACCCCAGGCCCGGACTGGCGCCTTTGGGGGCCCTCGGCTAGAGATTGAAAAGGGGCCCCTTACCGGGGAAATTTAGAGGGAATACAATATTAGAATAGTTATTTTTTGAAAATTAGGCCTAAAAACCATATTTAGCTATTTTGTCGCTTGGGAAATATCATGTTGTATCAAATGTAATTTCGTTTTCACAATAAAATCCTTGTTGCGATATTTTAACGTAAAATAAACGTATCACAAATCAATATATAATCCATGAAATTGTATGCTTTCTTTCCATCTTCCTGAAATCTGAATACCATTTTGATACCAGTCTTTGGATTTGGAATCAAAAAAGCCTAGAAAACCCTGTCCCAGATTGCTAACATTAACCAAGCGCCTTCCACCCAAAAATGATGCCATAGAACGGAACGTATGACAGTCCGAAGGAGCAAGGTTCGGACTATGTGGGAGGTGAGGTACAAGTTCAATTCCGTCAAACTCTCCTACTTTATTGCGAGACGTGTGCGGTCTTGCACTGTCATGTTGGAGAAGAGGTCTTCCTTTGCTGACTAATGCAGGCCATTTGCTTTTCAAAGAAGAATACATCCTGTCCATCTGTTCACAGAAAATTTCAGAGTTGACCGATCGACCATGTGGAATGATTTAAAAATGAATGCCATGCTCAAAATTCCACCAGACGTTGATCATGAACTTCTTTTCAAACCGCGCTTGTTTTGTAACATGTTGGACTGATTGTCCCACATCCAACAATTATTTTCGATTATCTAGGTTCCGTAGCTATATCCATTTCTCATCATATGTCACTTTGCTTTTGAAAAACCGCAAATCCTGTAACTTTTCCAGAAGAGTTTTGCACATTTCCACTCTGTGATTTGCTTGCTCCATAGTCAGTTCATAAAGAACTTCTCTAGAGTTCTTGTACGTTTTCTGTAGTTTATGTAAAGCTTGGCATATCTTGTCCTGTTCACGGTCCTAGCTCCCCTGAAAGTTTCCGTGTGCTGGTGGGTGGTTTAATCTCCAACTCTTTGCTTCAAATCTTCCAGATTCACAAGTGATAGCCTCTCACTTCTGAGTTTCATTGCAAGTGACAAGACATCTGCCTTAAAACGTTTGAACCAGTTTTGGGCTGTACTTTCACTGATCGTATCATACCCTTCAACTTCTCGAATTTTACGAGATGCTTCAGCACATTTATGACCAATTTTAAAATAATGTCTTAAGATGGATAATATTTCAATATTTGTATCAGCCATTATATAGTCAGGAGGGGTAATTATGACCACTTTTTACATTTTCAACTTGGCTAATTTTTTTTTGCTTATTTCTATTTGGAAAAGTGGTGTTTTTAGTACATAGGAAGTAACTTTGATCCTTTAAGAACACATTTTAAAAGTTTTAATTATCATAGCCGTTTTTCTTTTAAAGTTAAAAGGGTGGTTATAATTACCCCACCAAAAACTCACAATCACATAAGTTTGGGGGTAATTAAGACCACTAGTTGGGAAATTATGACCACTATATCTTCTCTTTATACTTGCCAATACACATATGTTTGGGGTAATTATGACCACTTTGAACTCCAAAGTAACAAATCTGTTTATCAAAAATTTTATAGACTTAGTTTCAAATTGCTATTTTGATCTCAGAAAGGCTTCAGACTAGTAATAAAGAATACCTAAGATGAAATATACACTATGAGGTTAATATCTAAGCTTGAAACAAAATTTTACCATCACAGTTATCTCCAGTATGACGGCGGTCATAATTACCCCCTGGTCATAATTACCTCATCTGACCCTATAACCTATAAATAGATAAAAGAATAGGTATTAGCATAATATAATATGCAGGAACATATACTCTTTAATATAACATTTTGCGTTGGTCGTTAATTATAGAAAGGTATCCTAAAAACGAAAATACTTTTGATACATCCTAATACTTGAGAAAAAATAATCTTCTTGATCTCTTGCAGTTTACTTACTTTCATAATAAATATTTATATTATTTTTATATACAGTACTTAAACTAGTTCCTTGTTAGAAAAAATAAATATGCTATATTAATTACGGATTGTTTGTAACTTAAAAATGAGAGGGAAAAATACTTGAGTAAAAAATAATCTTCTTCATCTGTTTCAGTTTATTTACTTTCATAATAAATATTTATATTATTTTTAGATACAGTACTTAAACTAGTTCCATGTTAGAAAAAAAAATATGCTAAATTAATTACGAGTTGTTTGTAACTTAAAAATGAGAGGGAAATTATGTTTTAGTTTAAGCAGCCAAATCGCTGTGTTGAAGCTATTATAATCCAAATCCTACTATAATACCTAAGTAAACATTAACAAGAACGAAAAATAATGCGTCCAGAAAAGCTTATGTAATGTTTTCCAACACATTCAGAAACTATAATAAAACATTTACAGTTTATTAAGGTGAAAGGTGTCCAAATGATCAATTTAGACAATGCATAATGCAGTTGTTATTCAATTACTGAAATTCCCGTCAATAATCGCAAAAATAATCCGGATTTTTGTGAAACCCTGTATATGATCTATAGATTTGTATGTATATTACATTGTATGCTAAAAGTTTATTAAATTAGATGCTTAGTGCAGTTGAAGATTTCTACTCAGCATTGACCGCCAATAAATGGAAATGCACTTGAGATCTTTCGTGTAGCCCTATATATGATCTATAGAATTTACATTCGTCAAGTAATATACAAAAAAATAGTTACATTTTAAATCAAATACCACAACTGAAAACACACTTACATCAATTATTCTTCATATTCAGTACTGTAGCCAAATACTTTTGTGTCCCCCTTTTAATGAGCAATAAATTATATGCACACCAGATTTTACAATAAGAGCTTTTTAGCACACCTCAGTGATATACATAAATTTCAATATCCTTAAAAATGTGTAATATCATTAAAATACATCGCATACGATATTACCCGATAGGCCGTGATGTAACGGAATACTTTTGAGTGCCCCTGTAAATGCACCGTAAACGTTACACACTTCATTTTCAATACCGAACATGCCATAGTAAACCCCAATAACACATGCATCAATTTATGATAATCTGAATATATTTACGCGAGTTAGATCATACAGACGGACAGACAAACCGAATTCATAAACACTTTTCAACTGTGATGGAAAGTATTAAAAGGGACACAGTGGTAATAATAAAAAAAAAACAAGCATGTTGAAAAAAATAATGTCTTGTTTAATTTTAATTTAATTGTTACAAGTTATAAAATAGATTTTATAACAAAGAAAAAAACGACTCTCTATACCTTGGTACAGATACAGCGAACTAAGAAAGGTCATGTGATTGTGAATGGCTGTTTACTAACCTAACAGCTTTTTGGCCAGTTATCCACCGATCCTGGTTACGTCATCTATAATAACGTCTTTATCTAAATTATAAAATAAGTTTTTCTACATTCATGAAAAGGTTTGACATAAGTTCTTGGTTTAAAATAGACCTAAGTCAATTCTTAACTATTTTAAGTTTAGGAAACACCCTTTCATAGGTGACTTTTCTACCAGGTATGACAAACCTGTGTATGTTCAAAATTAGTACAAACTTGTAAGCTACATACAAATTGGTAAACATTCAAGAACGTGAGAGTTCAAAAACAACAGAAAAGCACAGAAAACATTGTTTCTTGTCAGAGGTGTAACCATAAAAATTTTTGTCTTCTTCAAATTTAGATTCTACATCGTCGTATTCACAGATTTTTTCAGCTCCATTCAAAGATTGTCTTATTTTCTTTCAATGTTAGTTTTTTCAGCCATTGTAAAACTTTGATACTGATCTACAAACTATTTCAGCTCTATCAATAATTGATTTCTTTCAATTTTACAAAGTTTAGAAATACTACAAAGGACTTCCGTTGTAAAACTATATAAAGCATTACTATTTCATTAATTTCCTTTGGTTTTAACCAGGAATCAATCGTCTAAAATCTTTCTTCGATACTTGTCCTGGAGCAATCTAAAACACTGAAAAAAGACCAATTTATAGTTCTGTGCAGTTGAGATTCAAGGAGCTTCGTCTATTGACTTTTCAACAGGCATTACCCTACTTCTACATAAATATTGTTATCTTCAAATCTGCTATTACCTGTACTTGTATAATTATTTTGTTTTTGAATACTGAACCTGAAAGTGTTTATCACTCCTTTTATTCCTTACTTGTTGAAGCTGCTTCTGTACCAAGTTGCAGGCTGTAGAATAGTCCTACTTTATAATATTTTATCCCTTACTTTATACCCTTACCTTTTACCCCTTACTTTATAATAGTTTGACTTTGTAAATAATTTGAAGAAGGAGATGTAAGAATAAATAAATCTAGTAAAAAAATATACATAAATAGGTTTTCAAATTTAGACTATTTCCTAATCAAATTTCTTGTCATGAATTTAGATTTGAATTCAAAACATCCATTTGATATTTCTTTTAAAACGGTAATAAAATGGAATAGTTTCCCTGCGTTTACACTTTCCTCACATCTTAAAATTCCCTCATCGATAATCTAAGAAAGAGCTTTATATTTGCTCCTCCATCTTATGGCTCCTATTTTTTGCAACATGTTCAGTTTTAGGTAGCTTTCTTTACAAAAAAGCTACCTATTGCAGCCGTTCGGAGGAAAGCGATTTCAAAAAATTTTGGTATATTTTCATCGATCATGACCCCCAGACCCCGAAACCACCCTCCGTTCAAAATTGATATATATATATATATATATATATATCTGACCTATGTCACACTGTAACTCCCGTAATTATGAACCGATTTCGATGTAATTCGGTGTGTACATAGTACATACCAATGTCTCGACCGAGTTCGTTGGCCAGCTTCATCCGCCATTTTGTTTCAAAATGGCGGCCATTTAAAATTTTTCCAAAAATTTAAAATTTGAAATGTGGTACCAAAAAATTGAAAATGGGAAAATATTTTTTTCTTATGTATTTGACCTTTATACAAAGATTCCGGAGCAGTTTTTGTTTCGTCTATATCTTAAAAATTGGCTGAGTTATAGCACTTTGAATTTCTAGAGTGGCTGACATTTTGAAACGTCCTGAATTTTGTCACGCGATAAAAGGCGTATTTATGAACCGATTTGGATGTAATTCGGTGTGTACATAGTACATACCAATCTCTCGAACGAGTTCGTTGGCCAGCTTCATCCGCCATTTTGTTTCAAAATGGCGGCCATTTAAAATTTTTCTAAAAATTTAAAATTTGAAATGTGGTACCAAAAAATTGAAAATGGGAAAATATTTTTTTCTTATGTATTTGACCTTTATACAAAGATTTCGGAGCAGTTTTTGTTTCGTCTATATCTTAAAAAATGGCTGAGTTATAGCCTTTTGAATTTCTAGCGTGGCTGACATTTTGAAACATCCTGAATTTTGTCACGCGATAAAAGGCGTATTTATGAACCGATTTGGATGTAACTTCGTTTATACATAGTACATACCAATGTCTCGACCGGGTTCGTTGGCCAGCTTCACCCGCCATCTTGTTTAAAAATGGCGGCCATTTAAATTTTTAAGAAAATTTAAATTTGAAATGTGGTGCCCAAAATTGAAAAAATATTTTCTTCTTATGTGTTTGACCTTTATAAAAAGATTCGGGAGCAGTTTTTGTTTCGTCTATATCTTAAGAAATGGCTGAGTTATAGCATTTTGAATTTCTAGCGTGGCTGACATTTTGAAACGTCCTGATTTTTCTCACGTAATAACAGGCGTATTTATGAACCGACTTGGATGTACCTTGGTGTGTACATAGTACATACAAATCTCTCGACCGAGTTCGTTGGCCAGCTTCATCCGCCATCTTGTTTCAAAATGGCGGCCATTTAAAAAAATAAAAAAATTTAAACGAGATACCAAAAAATTGGAAAATGAAAAAGATTTTTTTTGTATGTGTTTGACCTTAATACAAAGATTCCGGAACAGTTTTTCTTTCGTCTATATCTAAAAAAAAAATGGTTGAGTAATAGCATTTTGAATTTCTCTTGTGGCTGACATTTTAAAACGACCTGATTTTTGTCACGCGATAACAGGCGTATTTATGAACCTATTTGGATGTAACTTGGTCTGTACATAGTACATACCAATGTCTCGACCGAGTTCGTTGGCCAGCTTCATTCGCCATCTTGTTTCAAAAGGGTTGCCATTTAAAGGAAATTAAATTTAAAATTCAAAATGAGGTATTAAAAAATTGGAAAATGAAAAAGATTTTTTTATGTGTTTGGCCTTGATACAAAGATTCCGGAGCAGTTTTTGTTTCTGAAAATTTGTTCTTTTGTTGATATCTTAAAAAATGGTTGATTTATAGCACTTTGAATTTCTAGCATGGATAACATTTTGAAACGATCTTGTATTTGTCACGCGATAACACACGTATTCGCCTATTTCAATGTACACCTCGACCAAGTTCGGTGGCCAGATTCATCAGCCATCTTGTTTCAAAATGGCGGCTATTAAATTAAAAAATATATATATATTTAAAGTGAGGTGCAAAAAAATTAGAAATTGAAAAAGGCTTCTTTCTTAAGTATTTGATCTTGATATAAGGATTCAGGAGCATTTTTTGTTTGTCTTTACCTTAAAAAATGGCTCAGATATAGCAGTTTCAATTTCTATTGTGGGTGACATTTTGAAAAATCTGATTTTTTGCATGCGACAGCACTCCTATATATTAACCGATTCCGATGTGAGTGAGCATGTGCACAGCAATTACTAAGGTCTCGACCAAGTTCACTGCTTAGCCTCATCCACCATGTTGTCTTAAAATGACAGGCACTTTAAGAAATTGCCGAATTTGGCAGCCAAATATAAGTGACTTTAAATAAAAGCAACTTGGATAAAGCTGACTAATTTCACGAAATTCTCATCCATAATGATTTAGTATTGATAAAAATTAGTGTTGAATCTCCTACATTCGGTTTCCTCTTAATTGAGCTTCGTGTGTTTGCATGATATAAGTTGGCTTTTTTTAAATAAGGATTATGAAAGCTACCTCTTCCTCCCGGCACTGGCCGGAAGGACTTTTTCGTGTGCAATATGTTTTCTTTTTGTTTTCCTCCCCCATACGGTCATTCTTTTTTCAGATGAGATTAGAAAAACGGCAGATTCTTACACCAACCTAAATGAGTTTTCTGTTAGGAGCAACGTTGCTGTTGAATCAGCTACTACCAAGTTCAATAAGTATCATATATAGTGAGTGTAAATAAAATCTTTCTTTTTCCTTTTTGAACTAAATTTGTAGACCATTATAGCAGCCTTTCATATTTGTTGCTCCGTCAAATGAACAAGAAATAATAATTGATGTTGCAATATCACACTTGGCTATTTCTGATTTTATAAGTGTGTACAAAGTCAATCCTCATGAATCATCGACTACTGTTATTTCTAAAAGCCTTTCATATATCTTTCCTTGAACGACATAGCGGACGCAAATTGCAGCCGGTCCATAACAGCTGCATCTTGAGTACTATCTGACAGAATTATTAGTTTAATAAGCAAAGGTTAGATGTTACGTTAGATATATTAGCGTGAAATACATCTCGCTTCGTAAGCACGAGAATAACAACAACGCGGTATATAAGAAAAATTTTGGAGATTGCAGTTAAATTAAAAAAGTCTCAGTCATAGTTTGTACAACTTAAAATAGGGCAAATTATTTTTTTCATATGCAGAATAGAAGCATTTTTTAAAAAGCAGTGCCCTACGAAATGCAGCAGAGTAACGCAAATTGAAGGAATTACAAAAAACTTTTGCCGATTTTTTTCATCTGTCTTGCCAATCCTGGTTACTATTTTCAGTAGAAATTTAGCATGTGCAGTAAATCTCCGTAAAGAAGCTCTGCTGTTTCGAACGGCCAGTGTCGCGATGTTCTCTGAACCTGAGACTACGACATAGAGCGCGATGAGTAAGTCAGCACTTCTCCTCCGTTTCGCCAGTGGCACGACGCCACTACATAGGCTATCATAAACAAAAAACAACTGGCAACTGCTTAAAATGGATTGTAAATTCATAAGATTACGAGAAAACAGTCAAATTATCCTGATGTAACTAGCTGTGAAGCAGTATATCCATTTTTGGACCCCCCCCCCCCCGGGACCCTCTTACATAGACTACCAAAAACAAAAAACAACTGGCAACTGCTTAAAATTGATTGTAAATGCGTAAGATTACGGGAAACGTACGGAGAAACAGTCAAATTATTCTGATGTAACTAGTTATGAAGTAGTATATCCATTTTTGGAGGCCCCCTTGTGATCCTCCTTACATTAGGCTACAATAAACAAAAACCAACTAGCAACTGCTTAAAAGTGATTGTAAATGCGTAAGATTACGGGAAAATAGTCAAATTATTCCGTTGCAAGTAGTTATGAAGTATACTATATCCATTTTTGCAGGCCCCTCCGGGGCCCCCTTACATAGGCTACCATACACAACAACCAACTGGCAACTGCTTAAAATTGACTGTAAATGCGTAAGATTACGGGGAACTTACAGAGAAACAGTCAAATTATTTTGATGTAACTAATTAAGAAGTAGTATCTCCATTTTTGGAGGCCCCTCCGGGGCCCCCTTGTGCCGGGGGCCCTCGGCAATCGCCGACTAGCCGACCTGGCCAGTCCGGGCCTGCAATTATCAAAAGTTAAAAAACACAATCATCGCAGGATTCAATTATTAACGTTGTTCACTATAACTAAAAGAACAAAAATTAAGATAAATAATTACCACAGTACAAGAGTAAAAAGA
The DNA here is from genome assembly GCA_963932465.1 of Maratus speciosus. Lineage (NCBI taxonomy): Eukaryota > Metazoa > Arthropoda > Arachnida > Araneae > Salticidae > Maratus > Maratus speciosus. The sequence goes on from OZ010797.1 coordinate 126,424,362, forward strand.
AAAAGAAAAAATAAGACATTTAATAAATGAATTCTGTTATAACGTTTTTAATTTCACGAACTAATAAGTAACAATTAACCATATTTTGAGGAGAGGGCGGAATTATATAACAATAGTGTTGGATAACCGAGTGTTTCGGTTAATCGGATGTCGGATAATCGAGAGTCTGTAATATTTTCAAATCGCATTAGTTATTTCATATTCATTTAATAATTAACTGCAAGGAATGATTTGAGCAACAGAAGTTATGACTACGTTGATTATATGTCACTCGGTATCGCCCCCCCCAAAACGATTCTCTGGATCCGCCCCTGAAGAGCAGCCGTAAAAAGTTAGAACTCTGATTTTCTGGTCAGAATGGGAAGAAAAAAAAATTATGGCCAATTTTTTTCTTCCCATTCTGACCAGAAAATCATAGTTCTAACTTTTTACGACTGCTCTTTCATCTTCACCTAACACTTTATTTATAATGGCTGTTTCATAATAATAGAAGCCATCAGTCCATCAGAAGAAAATGATCCATTCCAAGGGTATAATCCTTCATTTGGCGCCCCTTCGTTCTGGCGCCCGGGGCACATGCCCCCTCTGCCCCCCCCCCTTAGTTTTGGCCCTGGGTGAAGTGAAATGCATTAAAAATAAAATAAAAAGTAGAACAGCAGGGTTTTCTTTGTATGACAATGTTCTGTTCACAAGTAAATCTTAGTAAATGGGTAAAAAGCAAACTCATTTGCAATTAAATCTTTCTTTCTTAAAAGAGAATAGGAAAATACAAAATACATTGGCTTATTTATTTTAAAGTTATAAGCTTTTTTACATCCTTACATAAATATGCATAATCAAGTACTATTAACAAAACTGGATTGGAGCTTGCCTTTTCACGCATGCGCATGGTTTTCTCTTAAAAAGTTATGGTTTATTTTCTGTTGTACACATCTCAAGGTTGCATTCTCGTTTGTGAATGATTGTCCGCGTGTAGTAAATTAAAAGTCCTCGCTATTTTCAGCTTTCACACCATGTGTTGTTTCGTTATAAATTAGATATCTTTGATTGCATTTACCTTATTAGTTGCTTTACCATCTAAAGGAAGCATCCTTTTGAAAAATGAAAATATCCAAAAAGAAGCTTTAAGATTGGAGAAGTTATTTCAAGACACGATTTCCGGTGGCTATAGCAATGAGAAATACCAAAATATTGGAGAGATAATAAACTTTATGAAGAACCGTACTGAAAATTTTCAACAACTTTCTTGTGATAAAGTAATATTTATAATTGGTCCAACTGGGGCAGGTAAAAGTACTTTGATGAATTATCTATATAAGGAAGATAATTTATTAGTATATCTGAAATCGGTAAAATGTATGCTAAAGATAGTATAGCTGATATTGGAGATGGAACCACTGGTTCAACTACTTTATTTCCTAATACATGGAAACACAGTAGTATAGAAGGACTTTTTATTGACTGTGCAGGAGATTTTGATACTAGAGGAGTGATAGTGGAAGCTATTAACTCTAAATTTAAAACTCTTTTGGCAAATAGTGTAAAATCCGCAAAAATATTATTTGTTGTTTCTCAAGCATCTCTTAGTGCCGAAGGTGCTTATGGAAAGATATTCAAAGAAGTTCTAGATAAAAGTGCTAAATTTTTTAATGATATAAGTTATTTTAGAGATAATATTGTTCTTGTCATTTCACAAGCTGATCGTAATATAAAAACTTATGAAGTGATTGATACACTGCTACACAATATAATGAAACGATCTTCTTTGAGTAATTACATTGATACTGTCCAACATGTAATTGAACAAAAGAATGTGGTTACTTTTTCTAAACCCTCTGATGAAGCAAGTTCTGGCAGTTTATATAAAGCACCTGTATGGAATACCGAGGAAAGAAAACTAATAATTAATAAAATCATTTCACTAAATTTTTTTGCAATTCCGCAAAAAGATTTCTTCAATATTCCCTCATCTCTAGAAGTTAAAGAGCAAATGGGCAAGGCACTTACTATAGTAAAAAAGAAGGCAGCACAAATTTTAACGAATGCAGTTAAGGAGGCTATAACACCTAAATTAATTGTATATGCAACAGAATTGAAGCTTTTTGCAGATTTTTTAGAAGAGTTAGTAACTAAAAAAATTTCTGCTAGTTTAGAGAAATATATAAAATACTTAAATTATAATAATTTTCTCACAATATCTCCTGATCCTGAGATGATCAGTAAATTAACTGATGAGTTAAAATATTTAGAATCATTTACTAATGATAAAAAAAACAACAATGTAGAAAATTATGATTGGAATAATCTCATAGAAATCCCTTCTCTATTGCATAATATACGTGATGAAGTCATTACCATTATTAAGTCTTCTGAGTTATTTACAAAATTTGGTTCATATGACAATTTAATAGTTAAAGGTGGTTTCTCAGATTCAGAAAGTGTAAGAAATATTTTAAAAGAGCTTGATGACAAACATAATGAAAAATACAATGTTGAGTCACTAAGGTATAACACTAATTCAAAATACTATTGTGATAATCAAGTGGAAGAGTTTGTTTATATGGAGAAAGAATGTTACACAAAGAATGAAACCTATGAGGAGGATGTACCTTATACAAGGATGCAAATACATCAGAAGGATGTACCTTATACAAATACAGAGTATTATGATGAGGAAGAAGTAGCTCCAATTAGAACTGTTGTTGCGGGTGTGTTAACTTTAGGTATTGGACCAGTTATCAAGGGTCTTTTTACAGGAGATCCTATGTGTTATGATACAAAAAAGAGAAGTAGACAAGTTACTAAGTACAAAAGGGAACTTGTAGAAAAAGGAGTAACAGATTATAAAAGGGTACTTAAAGAAAAAGAAGTAAAAGACTACAGATACAAGCCTGTCTATAAAAATGTTACTAAAAGACAATTTAATGAGTCGGAATATAACAAAGATATTAAGAAATTAAATGATTTTACTAATGAATTACAAGCAAATATTACAGAAATTTTAACTAAAATGAAGTTGTCTAATCAAAATATAGAAGCTAAACTCAGTGAGGACATGCTCAATAAAATTAAAATAAATATCAATAAAAGTCTGAAACATACCAAAGACCAATTCACAACTCCATTTAAGGATTTATACATACAATGGGAATTTCTAGAATATCAGTCACTTTTTTTAAATAAGCCTGATATGTCTCTTGATATAAATAATATGGAACAGTTGTTGGGTCAAGATAAACCTCTAGTAAACGAATAGTTGCAACAAGGATTAAACAGCGCTATAAGCTCATTAACATGATCTGTTCAACAATCCCCATGTGTGTAATTTATAGATATGTAGTTAAGAAATTTTTTTTAATTTGCAACTAGTGATGCAGATTGTATCTGTTTATGTTTAACTAGTGACCAGGGCTCGAATTGTATCAGAGCAAACCGGAACGATGTTCTGGTTCGTGAAATTGTGACAAATAGTGTTCCGGTTTGTGAAAGTATGGAAAATATTGTTCCGTTTCGTGGAATTATTTTATTACAGTTTCATACATATAGCTTATTATGCTATCTGTAATGTTTTTTTCTACTTATTTATAATCTTGAGTACATTTTTCTAAATTGTTTTTTCTACGATTAAATATAAATTTGCTATACGATAAAGCCCCGATTATCTGATTTAATATGGACCAAGCCCACCTCGGATCAGCAAAAAACTCTGATATACCGGATTTACACAAATCGTCACAAACTAAGGAGATTAAATATAAATTTTCACTTAACTCATTAATTTTTATGGTGCTAGTAACATTTCTTTGATGTACATTTCCATTCCTTTTAAGAAGTACGGGGAATGAAATTGTTTATTTGAAAAAGCCCTTGATAGTTTTTTGTGCTTAGATGTATTATAATCCCGCATCCGCCATCTTGGATTTTTTTCTTGCATGAAAACTCTTTTTTGCCAAGTAGTAAATGTCACCAATGGTTCAATATTTTTGATAGATTAATATAATATTGAAAAAACTGGATTATAATAATTATAACTATTAATTAAAAAACAACCTTTAATTCACGCCAAGAAAAAAATCCAAGATGGCAGATGTGGGATTATAATACATCTGTTCGGTTTTTTGTTTGTTGAATGTCAATTTTGCTGCAGTTTTTGGTACAGATGTCATATTCGCCCCATATTGGCATGATTTTTTTCGGTTGCCAATTTGGCAAAAACATCAACAGCATAAACAACATAATCCGGGTTACCACATCAAGCAAAATAACGACACTTTGGCGCAAGTTAAGTACCCGTTGCCTGTATGATATTGGCGACAGAAAAAAATCGCGCCAATATGGGGCGAATATGACATCTGTGCCCAGTTTTTTCCCCCTGCAATATTACGCTACTGCATAGCTACCAATTTCTAAGACTTTTTTCTTACCTCTAAAACTTACCAGTAAATTTTGCCTAATTCAATCGCCGAAATCTAATAATTGTCAACGATTAAATATGGCAAAAATTTGTATTCAATTTTAAAGGTAACACAACCGCACAAATTGGCAACTGTGTGATTCTATTAGTGTCATGAAAATTGCAGATGTAGCCTCCTCTTTCTGTTCAAAGTTTTAAATAGTTTTTTTCAGTCAAACTTATACCTTTGGAATGGATCATTTTCTTCAAAAAAAAAGAAAAAAATGGCAATTTTTTTCCCCATTCTGACCAGAAAATCAGAGTTCTAACTTTTTACAGCTGCTCTTTCATCTTCACCTAACACTTCATTTATAATGGCTGTTTTATAATAGTGGAAGCTATCAGTCCATCAGAAGACAATAACTCTGTTAAAGCAGAACTCGGATAATCAGACTTTACTGTACTTAAAAAAAAAAAGAAAAAAAAATAGTCGACAATTTTGAAATAGCTTTCCGGTTCATGGATTTTTCCATTTCGAGCCCTGCTAGTGACTCAGATTGTGTCTGTTTATGTTTAACTAGTGACGCAGATTATGTCTATTTATGTTTAACCAGTGACGCAGATTGTGTCTGTTTATGTTTTACTACTAATTTGAATTTGAAATTATATTTGTAATTTTGCATAGTAAATTGTTCTTTATAATGGGTCGTAATTTTTAATTTCTTGTATAGAAGTAATGGAAGATTTTAAATCTTTATATTTTTCCAGTAAGAGCACTATGATCCCTATTGTTATTCTAATAATGACCTCCCTTTTGTAATTGTTTTTGAAGTTCTGTGCTTTATATATCACGCTACTATAAAGTTCATTTAAATCAGTTTTTTGTGCCATTTTAGACCAGTGGTGAATTCAGATTTTCTCCAGAAGGGATTTCTGTGGCTCCAGGGAGTATATTATAGAGTTTCTGGCGGAAGTGGGGGGGGGGGGGGGAGGAATTGCACTTTTTGATCATTGAAAATGCAAAATCTCAAATCTTCCAAGTGGGGAGCATATCATTGCTACGGGAGGGGGGGGGGGGTTCTCCTCGGGCCACACCCTGAATTCATACTGATTTAGACAAGGTGGTAATTGTTTAATTGGATTGGGTTCCCGGGGCGGTCATCCCTGTCTAATTGGATTATTTAATTTTCTGTTCTTTTAGATAATTTTTAGATACATCTGGCAAGTGTAAAAAACTGGCTTATACGGATATTACTGGTTTACACTTTCAAAACATGAACACTTTAAAACATTTTATTACTATACTATTATGCAAACAATTCAACAAATTTCATTTGTCTATATAGTGTAGATGTGCCAGTAATGGACACCCTTCCAGTAATGGCCCTTGATGTTTTTTGTCAATAAAAAAATAACTAATAAATATTTAGCTTTAATTATTTTTTTATAATTCTCCTTTGCATGTTTTATAAAACTGGGTTATTGTTGACACTTTTAATCAAACCAATCAGGAAGCAGAAAATAATGTTTCAAAGTTTCGCTGTTTTTCTGTGAAAATCTTAATGAAGAGGCTAAGAGCTGGCTTCGTTTAATTTATATATTATTTATTTTCTTGCAAAATTTGAATGTTTTTGTTTGAGTAGCAATAGAAAACTTAGAATTTTATATTCTAACAGCCATTTACAAAATTTCATTTATTTTTAAGGTTTTAAGAGGGGGTGTCCATTACTGGGATGGTTAATTAGTCATTTTCCAATAATGGGCGAGCCCCACCAGTGGCCGAGAGGTTCTGCTCTCGAAGCTGGTAGACGGGAGGTGCTGGGTTCGATCCCAATCGCGCCCGTCGGCCTAATCGTTCGGAGTTTTCGTGGTTTTCTTCGAGCCGTGGATCTTCCATGCGTTAATACGGATTAGGTTCCCTTAGAAAGACCCCCACGAAGGGCACTCCCCCTGGGCCTATATCCCTCGTGTAGATAATTGGCCGTCAAAAATCAACCCAACCCAACCCAATAATGGACACCTCATGTAGACAATGCTAAAAATGCAATTTCAGTAATGTTCATAGTGTGCATAAAATATTTTGACTGCAAACCTAAATAATCAAATTTAATTTTTAAATTATGCTTACCAAACTGTAATAACACCAAATATTTTATAAATAGATGCTTTTAAGTTATTTTATGTGATTAATAAAATTTCAATATTTGATTTTTTTTTTTTTTTTTAAATGTTATATGTACCTTGCATATTTTATAATCTGGTAATCAAACCAGCCAGGAAGCAGAAAATATTGTTTAAGAGCATAGTCAAAGAGGGGCTCATAGGGCTTAATCCCTCTCTGTTTAAATAAAAACAATTAAGTTACAGAAGCTATTAAAAATCTATTTTCTGTCTTAAATGTTTCCTTATTCAACTCTGACAAAAAAAAAGTAATATTAATGAAAGTTACAAGTAATTTTAATCAGGGGTCTGTCCAGACTTTTCTCACAGGGTCCTGTTTTTGTGCAATTGTGAAGTTTTTTTTATTTTTGTGAAAATTCTAGTCATAATTTTGTGAATTTTAAATTATCGATGTCTTCATGTTCTATCCTTCATATATAAAAAGCTAAGTAATATGCTCTTTGGTGAGTTCAACTGCTTACTTACAGGCCAGATTTTATTTTTAGATGACTAAATTTGTGAAAAGTTCAATTTGAAGGTGAAAAAATTCTTTGAAAGGCCTATTTAAGAGAAAAATAATTTTGTGAAGGGTCATGTTTTGGGATAAAATGTTTTGTGAAGGGTCCTGTTTGGGAATAAAAAAAAATTGTGAAGGGTCCTGTTTTTAGATAAATTATTTTGTGAAGGGTCCTTTAAAGGACTTAAAATTTTCCTAAACATATCCCTGTTAATGAAACTAGCAAATCTGCAGATCAGCGGCCTCAAACATCAGTTCTACAGTTTTATTTTGAAATTTTATTTAGTATTTAAAATATTCAACTCACAATATCATTTCTTTCATATTTGTAATATTAATTATTATAAATGATACATCAAGTAGTCTATGGAAGATTAATTGTTAAAAATTAGTGAGACAAAACTAAACACTAATATTCCAAAGCTTTTTTTTTTTTTTTTACCTTATAAATCCTCCACTGTTTCAATAATTTGATAGAGCGGTAATTGCCTGATATTTAGTATTTTAAACTATCCATCTAAAATAATTAAAACACTGATATTCTGATAATTACAATAATTGATGCAAACAGTAAATGATGATCACAAATATTTTATTAATTACTGGTATCCTAATTGTTAAATTTATTTGAAAATAACTATTTTGTTTCATTAGTATGTATTCATAAAATTCTGGTTCTAAATAGTCATAAAAACAATTATTTATTACTTTTTGTGGGGGTGTCCATTACTGGAACAGAGGGTGTCCATTACTGGGCTTTTGGATCTTTTGATATATTTCTGTTATTTAAAATTAAATTTCGATTCATATTGGAAAATGAGACTATAAGAATGGTTAAATATTGTTGATAAGTTAATATAATATTGAAAAAACTGGAATATAATAATTATAACTATTAATAAAAAAATAATTAAAAAAGAAATTCCTTAAGGGTGTCCATTACTGGCACATCTACCCTATACACTGTGCTCGTACTGTACTCACTATGTGCTCGTCTACACATATATAACTATGTATACACTGTAAGTAAATGTCACACTAAATTTATGCGAAACGTAATACAGTATAGAATCTGTTATCAAGAATGCTTGGGATCTGGATATTCTGGATAAGGGTTTTTTCTGTAATTCAGAAGACTTTTCTTATTAAGTATGAAGAAATGTACATAACTACTTTATAGTGATTAATGTGAATAACATATATAAGTACATACTTACAAATTTGTTATTTTAATAATTTACTTACACAACATAAAGAATATTCTAAATTTCAATTCAATAAGTAAAAAAAAAAAAAAAAAAAACAATGTATAAAGCTTAGTTTTGGACTTGAGAGCAGAATCCTTTGATTTTAATTGTTGGAACATTTCTATTAAAATTGATTGCTTATAGTGTGTCTCTTGTATTAATTGTCCCTGTATCCTGTACATTGACATGCTTGGCTGTTCATGGAAGTAGCTTCTTTGCTGCATTTCACAAATTAGTTGTTTCGTTGGAAAAGTATCAGCTGCTCATTTGAAATTTTTTTTCTCCACTAAATTCTCATTCTGGTAGTATCATCCTCGTCAACACATCCATTAAACATGCCATTTGTCATTATGTCACAAATCTCGCCATCAGTCAGCTGATGACTAAGGCTGCTCTCAAATCCAAAGGGTCAACTTTCTGACATAAGTTTTAATTCATATCTGTTCGAAAACGCATGAAACTAGACAGTGTTGTTATTCAGAAACTATGTCATCGAACTTTTTTTTCCGTTTTCTTATAAACGCAATAGATCTTTCAGAAAATACTGTCAAAGTTGGCATTTTGAAATGAACTTCCGAATGAAAGAAGAAAATCCAATCAATAAGGGGAGAAAAATGCCGTGTTATGTGATCGAAATTGCTTATAACTCAATAGGTAATTTATTTATCAAAAAATATTTATCAAACACAGTTCGATTCCAAATCGCTTCCATAGTCAGGCCTTCCAATTTTACATATTTCCGTTAAAAAATAAATTTGTAAATGTCTCAAAACGTTTTGTGCTTGTTGAGCAAAGCAGTTGAGAACTGCCTTAAGAGTATTTTCATCAGCAATTAGGTAATCTTCCACTGCCTCTTGATCCAGCATATCTGTAATAATTTCCTTCTCCTTGGAAATTTCAAAGCCTTCAACTTCAGGCTCATTCACATATTTAAAAAATATTGCACACAGCCATAAATTGTACCACCCATGCAGGGTTCGGTGATATATCATGGATCTGTTTAGGAAGAAATTGGGTCCTTTAAAAGACCCTTCACAAAAAAATTTATCTCAAAACAGGGCCCTTCACAAAAGTTTTCACCTTAAAACAGGACCCTTCACAAAATCGTTTGTCTTAAAATTAGGTCTTTCACAAAAAATTTCTGTGTCTAAAATGAACATATCACAAATTTAATCATTTAAAAGTAAAATCTGACCTGTCACTTTTACATATATAAAGAAAATATATGTATTTTACATACATATATATTCTTAAAAACGTATAAACAAAAACTTGAATATAATGATCATTTCAAATTCACAAAATTATGACTAGATTTTTCACAAATGTAAAAAGCTTTTCACACAAACAGGACCCTGGGAAAAAAGTCTAGACAGACCCCTGTATATATCAATGGATATATATCTGATATTTATTTAAAAAATATCACAAAGTTTGATATTTTCGATATTTGACACTAATTTTCAAAATATTGCATATATTTTGATATTTTCAGTCAACACAAATGAATTTTTTTAACTATTATTGATTGTGTTATTCTGTAGGTAAGAACTTTTGCTTTGTTAGGCTGTTTTAGCTTTCCAAATGCCTTCCAGGTTTTACATTTGAAGCTGAATTTTTAAAAGTAGAATGTAGAACCAGAAGCCCAGTAGCGTAGTGGTCAGCACGCCTGTCTGCCACACTACAGGTCGCGATTTCTGCTCCCGGCTGGGCAAGGTTCACTCAACCTTTCATACCTTCGGGGTCGATAAAATGAGAACCAAGCTTGCTTGGGGGGAACTAAACACCGAGGGTCTCGCATTGGGTTGACCACCTGGCCAGGGCACATGCTGCATAGCACCTCGAGGCCCTGATCCTTCATGGACCATACAGCCACAGGTTTAGTTTTTTTTCTTCTTTAGAATGTAGAACCAATAACTATGTGAACAATATTTACTTAACCCTTAACTGGAAACGTACGTCTGTGAGATGTTTGTGTCTACATATCTGCCCTTAATATTTTCTCTCTCCGGCACTCCAAACTTATTTTTATGCTGTTATATTAAAAAAATGGTCCTGTTAATATATTACTATTAAAGATTAAATGTTTAAGTTCACTATTTGGTAAATTATTAAAAGTTCTGTTTGTGCACGAGATTTTCACGTTTCTGGTTAAGGGTTAAAACAGCTATTAAGAGATAAACTGTCTAATTTAGAGAAGTTATTTACTGCTTCATTAGAATATTTATGATTTTGATTTTCTTTAGTTTAAACTACACAACAGGTTAGAAATGTTCAAATTTTTCAAAAAAAGAAAAAAAAAAAAGTATTTTGCATACAATTTGTTGTATAAAACACAAAATTTTCTGGAAACTTGATAATTAATCCCATAATTTGTTTTCAATTAGTTTATCTTCAATTTTGTTACATAAGTGGAAAAAAAATATATCTTTAGAATATTCTTTTATTAAGTTTTCATGCTGAATGCAATTATGTTTTAATTTCTAATTTATATTAGGTTTGAAAATATTTATAATTATCAATAAGTTGACTATTTTGAAAATATCTGATATATATCAAAATATCAGATATTTTTGATATTTTCGGAAATATGATATTTACGAACCCTGCATCCATGGATGAGTGTATTTCTGTCTGCTACATTACAGGGATGGAAGCGCTGCATCACAAATGGCTGATTTTCAGTTAAATTTTAATAGTATTCTTTGCCTTATTAAATTTCAGAAATTCTGTCACCAAGTAAGGTGGGGAATATTATAAAAATTTAGTGGTAGCAATCAGCCATTTGTGGCGCAGCGCTTGAATCTCTGGCTACATCTCATGCTGGACATAAGATACACTTTTAGTTTTTACATTTTTGAAATGAAATATTGTAAATTTTGGTTATCATTTTGCATTCCGGATATGGGGATAACTGATCCTATACTATATAAAACTTTTTATAGCATTCTTACTTTTTTTAAATTTGAGCTTGCTCAATTTTATTTTATGTGGAGTACAGTATTGCTCAAATTTTGTATTCGACAGATTGTAAATAAGAGTTTGAAAATTTTTAGATATGCAAAATAATGTATGAAAATATGAAAAAAAAAATAATGTTAAGGTTGTTCTTAAATCCAAATGAGCTCTACTTTCTGAATTTATTTTTGTTAGGAAACTCATGAAATTGAAGGCATTTTTATCCAGAAACTATGTAATTGAACAACATTTCCCATTTTTTGCTAAACACAAAAGATCTTTCTGAAAATATTGTCAAAGCTGGGGTCTTGAACCAAATTTCTGGAGGTGACAGTGCTGGAAAGGAGAAAAATCTGCCGTCACGTGACAAAAAATCACCTATAATTCAATAACTAATTTGTTTATAAAAAAAAGTGGTGAGCATCATTTGATTCTAAATCACTTCAATAGTCAGCTCTACAAATTTTATTCCTTTACGTTTAAAAATGAGTTGGAAAGTTTCACATCTGTTGAGAAGAGAATTTGAGAACTGCATAAAGTCTAAGTTAGGGTGCCAATGATTAAAATCAGAATCTAAGATGAACATAATTTACAATGTTTAAAGATATTTTGCTGACAGAATAAATAAAAGAAGCCTTAAATAATAAAAATGGTTTCTAAACAAAAAAATATATACATTTTTTCCTTCTCTATAACACAAATCTTTCTGACTTATTTTTAAACCTAAAAACATGACACATGTAGGCATGATTATTGAAGTTATTTGTCATTAAACAGTTCTTTCATTTTTAGGTGCTTTCGTAATTATATAAATACGTAGCACCTATAGTCATCGTCTGGTTTGAAATTTAATATACATGTAATTGTTGGAGAATTTGGTCGAGTCATTTCAAATTTTATGAAAATCTAATTAAAACTCAAAAATATATTAATAAAAGTTTTCTTCATTCTATTCAATCCTATCATACATCATTAATTCAATATCCCCTGATAGGTAATGATTCTAGGTTGCCTTGGTAATTACACCCTATCATTTCCGTATTACTGAATTTAATCTATAGAATCGTAATAAATTTTGTTTTCATGCATTTTTGCATAAAAGTGCAACAGCTATTGAATGAAGATCTGAATATTTATAAAACCTAGTTATAGTACGATCACACCTCATTTGCCATACAATTTCTGACTTGTTTTCTTTGTGAAAGAAATATAAAACTTAGGTGACAAACTTTTACATGGATGTTGAAAGAATCATCAAAAGATCAGATAGATTTGAGAATTTGTAACACTGAATGCATGAAAGTAGTATATAAATATACCAATTATTGGGGAAAGGAAAAAAAAAGTGCAAATGTTGGTCATTTAAATTATAGTAATATTTTCATTGTAAAAAAAATATATTTTCAGATAATTTTATTAATTGAAAATTATTTCAGATTTCGTATATTTATTGCAGTAGTTACTTTTTCACGCTTTCCTTTACATGTTATAATTTTATTTCTATAAGCTTTGATGGACTGCTTTATTTCTTTTTATGAAAGTATAAATTCTTAATGTAATACCAAAAAATTTAAAGTTTTCATCTTATATAAAAAATACATCAATAGCTGAGGATTTATCAGAACAGGTGACAGTTCTTTATGTTGATTGATTATTATTATTGTACACCAAATTTCATGTACTTTTGTATTGCTTTATTCATCCATAGAATACAAATAGCAAGTGTATTTCAATTAGAAAAAGGGATACTTAAAAAAAGGGGGGGGGGCGCAGTATGCCTGAAAAAGTATTTTTGTGTTAAAAAGAATGTATACAGGATATCCACTCTCAACAGTGTCTAATGGCTAATTCCTAAACTGTTAGTCATAGACATGTAGTTCCAGTTACAAAAATATTTTAAATGAGGTAAAAAATTATTTTTAAAGTCGCTTGGATCAATAAAAACATTTTTCATATGGTCATTTAGTAAAAATTTCCTATTACACTAACAAGGAAGCAAAAAAATTCCCATTCATCTAACACTAAAATTGACTGAGTTATGAAACTTTGAATTGCATCTCTTATACCAATTTTCTGCAGCTGAACACAGATGAGTTGGCCATGCTTTGAGGGATTGCATACAAAGTGCTTAAAGTATTAGAAGAATTTATTTCACATTTGTCGTACTTTAATTGAAAGTAGTTAAATCTTACAAATATTACGATAGTCTTAATTTTTATAAATTAAGCTTCAGATTTGTTAAAATAATTATATTTTAATGTATGTTTTATTTTGTATGCTAAATGAGGCTGTTTCTTTTCATCATTTCATAAATGAAATAATGAATTCTGTTATTTTTTCACTTATATTTTTAGTACAAGTTGTATATTTTGTTTTAGTATATCAGAATGAAAATAGATTTCAAATTTATATTGTAGTGTGAATTTTACTCTCAACTATTTTTTTTCTTTGTAAATATCTGATGATTATTTATATTTCTAGTAAATTTGCGAATGACCCCTATTTCACAGCAAAAAAGATACTTCAACTTTAAACAGCTATTACTTAGTCAGTTTTAATTGTAAAAGAATGGGACTTTTTTTTTGTCTTAGTGCAATAGGATATTTTTACTGAATATAACTTATAGGAACGGGAGAGTGTATGGAAAAATAAATTTTATATTTCCTTTAAGAAATGTTTTTATTGACTCAAATTGCTTTTTAAATGCTTCTTTACCTCATTTAAAACGTTTTTGAGTTGAAAACTTATTATTAAACTTTCCAATGTGTAAAAAAAAAAAGTGTGCTATAAATTGAAATGCTATAAATACTGTCAATACAAAACTTAATCACTTTCTTTGTAATGATTTTCTAAAAAAGAAAAAAAAAACTTGTAAGGACATCGTCGTATAAATTTTCTCTGTTTCATATAAAGTGACTCTTATGAACACAAATAATAAGACTAAAAAAATTATTTCTTTTAGTTGAAGTTTATTTCTTAAAAAATGAACTTGTTTCAAAATATGTATTAATGTACATCATTTACAAATCAATGTAAGAGCAAATTTATAAATAATATTACAAAACTTCACAACTCATGTATGCATATAAAAAAAAGGCTATGCTGACATACATAGACTACAAAAGTGTGAAAAGAAATAACAAATAATAGCACACCCCAGGAAATAAACAGATTTATCTTGAAATATGTTTACCTGAAGTATGCATGTACGATACAAAAGAAAAAAACACAAACAGAAATAATTGTTGATTCGTTGTAATTCCCAGTGATTCAAAATAAAGGTTATGGCAATTATCATTTAAACTGCTGATACTAGAAATATACTTCAAATTACAAAAATTATTCAAATGAAATACAGCTTTGAGGTATGACATTTGTTTTGAAAGGGGCTAGACACATATTAAAATATGAAGTTTAATTTTCTATATGGTCGCTTTTTCTATAGTGGTTAGAAAAATGGGTAGTTTTCTGTTACAACAACATTATACCAAAATATATGCAATAAAGGGTCATGGAAAAGAAATTGCTAATTTTGTGAAACGATCTCGGAAAAAAGTCGCGAATATCGTCAAAATTTGCGAATTTTGCCAATCTGTAGTTGAAAAATATTGCGAATTTCATCGATCAATCGATCACAGGAAAAAATGTGAATTTTGTCAAAGATTGATGAAAAAAAATCAAGAAATGATCGCAGAAAAAGACACAAATTTCAGTAATTGATTACGAAAAAAAAAAAAAAAAAAAAAAAAAATGTGAATTTCATCAAATGATTGTGGAAAAAAACATGAATTTCGTGAAACAATTGTTGAAAAATATCGTGAAATAATTGTGGAAAACCCTTGTAAATTTCGGCAACTGATCACAAAATAATTGAGAATTTCATCAAACGACCCTGGAAAATAATCTCTAATTTCGGTAAACAGTCGGGGGAAAAATATTGCAAATTTTGTCAAAAGATCGCAGAATCACGGCGAATTTTGCATATCTGTCGCTGAAAATTATTGCAAACTTCGACAAATGGACACAGAAAA
The DNA here is from genome assembly GCA_963932465.1 of Maratus speciosus. Lineage (NCBI taxonomy): Eukaryota > Metazoa > Arthropoda > Arachnida > Araneae > Salticidae > Maratus > Maratus speciosus. Next base: position 126,439,668 of record OZ010797.1, read on the forward strand.
AAAAAAAAAAAAAAAGCGAATTTCGTAAATCGATCGCGGTAAAAAACATGAATTTCATCAAAGATCGTTGAAAAAAACACGAACTTCGGCAACTGACCATGGAAAATAAAAACTTAATTTTCATAATATATCAAATTATCAATGTATTTTACTCTTTAAAAATATAATTTCTTTACTAAAAGCACTTGAAAAATTGCATTTTATGAGATAGCATATTAAATTATTAGATCTCATATTAATCTTATACTATACTGAATATGGTATTAAAATTATCCCCAGAAAAATAAAATGACTCAATTTCGATAATCTGCACAACCTTTGGTCCCAACTTGTGCAGCTTAAAGAACTTTGCCTATACCAATTTATTTCATCCTGATTGTGCAAATGATTTTCATTGTAAACTGTGCCAAACATAGTGACTCACTATTTATTGAATGTGAATAATTTTTTTCAAGTTATTATTTAATAATTACCACACAAAACATTTTAATTTGCTATTTGAGTATAAATATTTTTTAAGTTATAACTTAATTTTTTTTTTGCTGATGCTGAGATGGATTTTACCATTTGGCAGTTACCTGGTTATGAAGAAGCTGCAATAAAAATGTTTATGGGCTATGGAATTGTACAAAAAGTTATTTTGCGAGATGTCAGCCTCGAACATTTTACACACAATCACAAATAACAGCCTGTACATTATTTACAATCCTATCTCATAGAGTATATGTGGTGATGCAATAAATATAATTTCCAAATGTTATAATTTTTAAATGACCAGATTAGCACAAAACAATGTTAAATTTTTACAAATGTTTCATTTGGTGCTATTACGCTTGGCAACAGTGGTGTTGGTATAATGGAAAAGTAACAAAAAATGTTCTCTTCCAACTAAGAAGGACATTAAATGAATATATATATATATTCATTTACAACCAAAACTAAACGAGGAATGATACTTTGAATTTTATGAATTTTCAGCACAAAAATCATGTTTTTCTGTGTCAAGTTTTCTGTACAAACCCTTGCAAAGCAAATGCTATATCTAAAAGCTGTACTTGATTTGAATACATTTTGAAATTGGAAGTATGTGTATTATCAGCAGTTTAAGTGACAATTTCCATAATATCTTTTTAGAATCACCCTGTATATTGGCTTCTTTATGAGAAAAATTGCATAGATTGATTAAATTTAGTAGGTTTTCATACAATAACAAAATATTTTTTTTTTCTCTTTGAATGTTTAGAGTGAAGTGACAAAAGACAGTATTGTCACACATCTATGAGATCTACAATCACTTTTGAATGAGCAGTTCTATGAATACATTTATTAAAAAATGATAAGTGAGCATTCTTGTAATGATGTATGATTATTAATCAGCCATTTTAGGAAAACTTATAATCAGTGCTGTAGTCATAAAATAAACAGTAGACACTGTAGGCTGATGGTATATGCCATAGCTTTACGTAAGAAACAGATGGTATACAGAGGTTCTTAAAAAAGCCAGAAGGTGTATACCCCTTCATATAATGAATTAAACTTCTAATTTGCCATTATCTGCTTGAAATGAACTTCAAAACTTTTTTGTCACAGTCTCAAAGTCATTATTGTACACAAATCTGTAAAATATACAGCCATTAATTATTTGTTAAGTGCCCAAGAATCAGCATGTTTCATTTTCCTACAAATGGGAGCATCTTGAATTATTATTGATTGCTCAATGATGACAATCTTTCTCAGACTGTTAAATCCAAACTATCTATTTTGAAATTAACTTCTGTTTCCAAATGCATGAAATTAGCACATACTTTCATTCAGAACCTCTAATTGAACATATTTTTCTATTTTTTTCCATAAAGACAAAAGGTCTTTCAGAAAATGCTGTCAAAGAGGGTATTTTGAACTGAATTTCCAGAGATGACAGCATGGGAAAGTGAAAAAACTATCATCCTGAGACAACAATCCTTATAACTCAAGATGTAACTTATTGATTGAAAAAGGGGAAAACTGTTTGATTAGAAATCACTTCAATAATCATGCTTCCATGTGTCAAGATTTTACGTTTTAAAATTGAGTTGGAAAATTCTGTGTAGTTGAGCGCGGAAAAATATTTCTTTTGAGAAAAACCTTAAATCTTGGAATTCCAATTTTTTTTATATGTGATGTGTATTGTCAGTAATTGAAGAGTTAGAAGGGCAAATTTGACAAAAATTTTCCAAAAAACTCTTTGCCTTTATAAAAAATGATAAATGCTATTCATATCTTTCTTATCTGAATAAAGAATAATTTGTATATATTGCCAAATTTAAAAAAACCTGTAAATACATCAAAAAGTAACGAGCTTGAATTTTAAAACAGCCATAAATGATATAAAGATTTGATTGTAGAATATTTTTGCAGGTTGCAACTTGAGGATTTATTTCAAGTAGAATTTTTGGGTTCAGGATGGGTTAATAATCCTGCCCATTCAAGACTTTAATAAAAATCTGCATAATAATAAAAAAGACATTCCAGAAAAATATATAATACAAGATTTGTCTAAAAGTATCCAATCAAATAATTACATTTAAGTAAAAGAAGAAGAAAAAACACCTATTTTGTTATCTTAGCTTTGACATTTGGAAGTATTTATGAAGCTTTTTACACTGCATTCAATTTTTCAAGTAGATTCAATAACAAATAATGAGAATATTGATTATTTTTCATATATTGGACACATTCTTCCCCTTTATTTTGTTTGCCAATCAAATCAATTTATTAAACAAAAAGAGAGAAAACAGATTAACAATTTTTAACCAAATTGAACAAGAATTCCAAAAATGTATTTTTGATTTCTATTACGTATATATACAAGATTCAAGTCAAGCACTTTTTTTTTTATTATTAAGCTTTATTATATACATAATTTGTGTTTTTCGCAATTCATACAAACATAACTGCAATAAAATTGAATTTATAAATTTGAAAATGTCACAAAAAGAAAAGCAAGATTCAATAAGCAATAAATTATTATTTTTTTAAATATATAACTTAAATTCACTTAAAGATGTTCAAATGTAAAGGGGTAAATAAATCATTTCAATTAAGTCATACATATATATATATTTACTTTGAATAATGTACAAATAAATTACTCTGATATATATATCTGAAATCTATATTATTAACATTTAGGGCCTTTACTCGCATAACATATTCATACATACTGTTATACTTCTTAAAAAAAAAAAAAAATATATGAATTATCATTTATAAAACTTTAAGTCTCCTTATCAGACAGACTGCTAACTCCTCTCTCCAATGTTGCTAATTCTGTGGGATTGGAATATATTTATATTTTTCAATTTTCTCATCAGAAAATTACAAAATTTAACTGTTTTTCTGAATACTTTTCATTTGGGAAAATATACCATATTTAATCGCATAATTGGCACTCCTGCATATTTTATGCATCCCATTCTTTTTGGAAAAAAAAAAAAAGAAAACAAATATTTGCATAATTTTCACATGAAAATTATGAGATAATTACAATTTTTGTTTATTTTACCCAGAAGGCTCCAATGGTTAATTCGGGCAAAGACAGGCAGATCTGCTAGTTCTACATTAAAATGAGATTTAAATGTTAAAAGCTCTGAAAGAATATTCTTCACATAAAATAGGTACTTTTCCATTATAGCAACACTTTGTCAAAATGTATGCTAATACGCTGTTTATTTCAACCATGATTGTGCAAAGATTTTCATTGTAAACTATGCAAATACTATGAATTGCTATTTAGTGAATGTGATTTTTTTTTCTTTTTTCTGATTGTAAAACTAATACTTTAAATTTAAATATTGAATTTAATGGCGGCAATTGAGAAAAATGTAGCTGATGGGAGTTACAGGGTTCCTACACAATTCTGGTAAAAAAATTCCCTGACTTTTCCAGGTTTTCCCTGACCTTCTTCAAAAATTTACCTGACCTTTCTCAGTAAAAATTCGGCTCATATATTGTTGTAAAACCCTCCATAAATGCTAGAAAAAGTATGCGCTGTATGAATTTTCAATTTGTAATTATTTTTCATATTGTTATATAGTTTTCATAAATTTTATATAATTTCTTCATTTACAATGATAATAGATTCTGATGGAAGTAGTACATAAAAAGTTCCCTGACCTTTTGAAATATTAAAAAAATTCCCTGACTTTTTGCCTAAATTTTCCCTGTTTTCCAAGTTTTCCCTGACCCATAGGAAGCCTGGAATATTATCTTCACAGATTGCTGGAGTGGATATAAAACTGATAAATTGCGAGATGTCGGCTACAAACATTTCACAGTAACTCACAAACATAGTTTTATTGACCGCATGTTTGAATGCCATACCAAATTTATTGACAGATTATGGGGTTTACATAAATGGCATAATAAAAGACAACACTACACTGTTCATCATTATTTTCAATCCTATCTCATAGAGTTCATGTAGCGACATCTTTATTAAAAAAAAAAAAAAAATTAAATGTTTACTGGAATACTATAAAACATTTACAATTTCTTGCTTGTAGTTTAAACTGGGTTTTATTTTATTGTGCAATATTTAATTGTTCTTTTAATTTAAGTATATATTTGTATCCCTTTAAGACCGGGAGACTTTTGGTAGAAATTAAAAGTCTTGGTGTTTAACCCTAATTAGTAGAATCACATTTGATTGAAAAATTAAAAAATTTCTGACAGCAGATTACATCAAGAAATGATCCACACAATTGTTTGGGTGCAGGGTCACACAAAAGTTAAGTCACACAAAAAGAGGAAGTTGTTTTTTAGGCGCGTTCGTAATTATAAAAATATGTAGCATTTATAGTTGTCGTTCGGTTCGTCTGTCTGTCCATCCGTCTGCATATAACAGAGCAAAAACTACCCAACCGAATGGTTTGAAATTTTAAATATATAATTGTTGCAAAATTTTGTCAAGTCATTTAAAATTTTATCAAAATCGGATGTATAGTTTTTCAAGTGCATTTTAATGATGTTACAGCCTTTCGAACAGAATGAAATTGTTATGCGCTTATGAAGTGCACTAAAATATACATTCAGTATGATATGCGGTGCAAAATTTTTTATAAAATTAGTTATAGTACAAACACATCTACCTCATTTGTCACAATTGACGTGCAATTTCCAACTTGTTCTTTTTTCTTAGGATCAAGGTAGATCAAGTTTTAAAGGGTTATCAATATAATAAAATAGTTTGTAGAAGTCTGTAATTTTCAAGAGGCGCCAAGGTTGTTGTATAATGTAAAAGTACTTAAAACTGTATAAATCTTATAGTAATAGAAGACTCCTGGGGATTTCCCCCCATCAATCCCTCCCCCCACCCTCTATCTGCACTACTAACTTTTCTACTTCCCCTGTTATGGGTTAGGAGTTCAATTCTTACACACAGTTTGACAGCTTTGTTTGAAATATACAAAATACATCTAAATTTTACAAATATTTTGCAAGCAAGAAAGACATCCTTTAAAAAAAGCATAAGGAAAAAAATAAAACAATAATAATCTTCTGATGAGAAAACTGAAAATATGAATAAGATTCCAAGCCCATAGGATGGAGAAGAGAACTTGCAGTTTGACTGATAAAAAGCCTTAAATAATTTATTATGGTAGGGTTGCCAGATTTATTTTTATTAATTTTAAAGGAAAATTGTTTATCAACATTAGTTTGTTTTATCCAACTACAGTCATTTTCCACATCCTACTGAATTATGTTGAATGTCCATGTAGTTTTCTTTAAAGACTTTCCTTAAAAACAAAAGCATTGTTATTTTCTAACTGTTTTATCTATTAATTGCTGCGATCAATAGTAGAAAGTGATTAAACTGAGTTTAGTTTAATTCAGGGAGAGTGACAAAATTTTGGAAAAAAAAAGGAAAAATATCTTACAAAATTTTAGAGGCAATAATGAATTAAGATATTTTTAATGTACATTAAAACACTGTTATATAACACTAAAATATATTTATTTACACTATTTCTAACAGTGTCAAATGACATCTTTAAAAGTTTTGATTTATGTTTATTTTGCTTCCAATATTTAAAGCTGGTAAGTACTAAAACAACTCCTCAATGTATTAATAATTATTTGTGATTGTTTTAATCTAAAATAACCATAAATCACTTAAAATGGTGTCATTTGAGACTGGTAGAAATAATGTTAAAAAAGAGAAACTTTAATGTACATTTGATTTTGCAGCATTTTTTGTCTTACGAGTAATGTGACAGGAAAGAAAAAAACAGGTGGCACACAACACACAAAAAATAAACACGATATAAAACGTAAAAAAAATATTAAAGCATTTTAAGGTTTTTAAATTTTGTGTTGAATATTCAGATGATGGGCATTATTTTAACAACACTGTTTAATCAATATTAAAGTGACATTTTTTAAGTAAAAAGTACATCAAAGATGATTAAAAAAAAATGTTAAGGTAAACTGATAAAAATTCTTGAAATTGTAAATCAGATATGTTTAAAAAACCAACAGAAGAAATTGTTATACGGGTAAGAGTACAAATTATGGAAAAAACATAACTTATAAAAAAAAATAAAAATAAATAAACCATACAATCTGGCAACCCTATACTTGATCATATCAAAATTATATAACTTTCAGTGACTTTTCCCTTCACAATACCAAGGTTAAGGCCCCAAATCTTTTGAAGCTAAAAAAGATACATTTTAACTGTATCAATTAAATCTAATTCTACAGCACAAAAATAAAAAGTTTTCGATGTTTTTTAACAAATCCTTCTCTGTTGATTTTGCATGGATTTTATAAAAATGCAAACAAAATTTTAAAAAAGTACAAAACAATACTGAAAACTAAAATAACATTTTTTTTTTCAAAACCTACACTGCATAAAAGAGACACACAACAAAAGTTCACATAAGTCCTTTGTACAAACATTTACAAAACTTTAGTTTACAAAGAATAAAAGCTCATAAATATAAACAATTTTACATGGATTGAACAAAGATTCAACTCATTTAAAAAAAAATATATATAAAAAATAAATTAAAAGTATCACTATGCTACTCTCAATTTCATGCTAATTGTGAATGAGTAATAATTAATTTTCATTTTCTTATATCCTTATGAAAATGTCACTTTTCATTATCTGGCTTTTTAGTTAAATAACAAAGCGAAAATAGAATGATAAAGAAAACAGTCAAATGCATTTCAATGAAGAAAAATACTTGAAATAAACAACCTTAAGAGAGTGGAAGTGAAGTTGAGCACCACATGCCATGCTTCTTTAAGGATTGAAGTACTGCAGAATTTCGATTTAGTAGAAAAATTAATGAAAAATTCAGTGTATACAGGTTTTAGAAACCTTTTCAATATCTTCAGAAACATTTGTGAGAAGACCAAAACAGAAACCTGAGAAACCAATTTGTTTCTGAACAAAAGTATTTTTTGAAATAAAAGAGTAGTTTTGTCGTTCTTAATAAAAAGAAAAAAAAAAAAAAATTATTTTTATTTATTTATTCTTTTTCTTTCTTGGAGGGGGGGGGGGGGGAAGGTAAAGAAACTTTTTTTTTTATTTCTGAAGTCTCTACAAACCTTGTAAACCAACTGATTTCTAGGGATAAGATAATAGTTTCTGTAATTATAGATAACTCTAAGGTTACACTGAATTTTGATAAATGTTTCTGCTAAATTAGGAAAGGAATGGTTTATTAATTTCATACAGCATGGTTAAAATCATGCAGACAGAACACCAAATGAACTTTACATTTTTTCCCCCTCTGTAATTATCATACAGAGGGTGAAAAATCTGTAATAAAACCATATGTGGTTGATAATTAACCTTCGCTTGCTGTTATAATATTTAAATAATAAATTTACTATAACTTTATTAATTTCCCAAACATCTCGATGTCTTTTTGACTTGCAATACTTTAATGTTGTCTAAGTCCTGTGTATACCATGGCAAGTAAAACGTGAAGTACTGACATTTTTTTTCATGATTTATCATTACTATGATGTTTGTAGAAGTCTTATGTATGAAAATTGTCAAGGAATTATTGCTTCAATGTTCAATGCACACTGCTGTGTGCGTACTATAACAACTAAACATTTTTTTAAACCATATATTTGTCATATTTAAAGGCTAAATAACCAAAATCAATTAAAATGTACTTTGGCAAATAATACATGAAAACTGAAAAATTAAATAGTCTTGGAATTTTCTTCAGATTATTCATCACAGAAATGCAAAAACTGCTTTAACAAGTTATCTTAATTTTTTTTCTTGTTTCAAAATCTTATATAAAAAAAAAAAAGAAAAAAAGTTGTACTTAATATATGTACATTTTGTTTAACAACATGTAGCATAAATTTATTCTTACAGATTTCATAACACTATACATTTGTAAAAATGTATTGCTCTTTTCCATATTTTACAATTTCATTAACTATGTGGATGATTCAAAAAGTAAAATTACATTCGAGATAATTGCTGATGTAGTGTAATGAGAACAAACTCATTTGGCGAGGATCAAGCTTACATTATGGAACTTCAAAATGCAGAGTAGACCTCTATTGTTCCTAAATGTTCATCTCAGATAATGGTAAATTTATGTCCTTGACTAGAAAATGTGAATTAAGCAAGTCAATCATGAATGTTTAAATTTTTCATCTCTATTTCTTTCCAAGAACTATACTGTGCACCAGTTTAATTATGGGAAAAAAATATGTATATAAATATTTGTAATAAAATGGAAAGTTTTAAGTGTCACTGTCCAGGCTTGTCCCATCTACAATTATCCCATGCCCCATCCTATGTTATGCCATCAAGTTTACAATAGCTGAAATACATATTTAATAATTTAACTTTTCTGAATGAATTATAAACAAGAAAGTAAAATCATGTATCAAGCTTATGTTAGGAAATACTTTCCAACACGTCACCTTAAATAAGGGGAAAGAAAGTATGTAAGTAAACAGTTTACAAAATACAAGCACATTTAAAAGCACAATTTCAGCTATTACCATCCATAGTCGGAAGAGCAGCTGAATTCTTTTGTGCAGCCCTGTATATGATCTAAAGATTTGTATATGTAGTACATAGTATTCTAAAATTTAGCTCAGTTAGAAAATACATAGTTGAAAATTCACAGTCAGAAATTTCTGCCAAGAGACAGAAACGTACTTTAATTCTTTTGTACAGCCATGCATATTATCTATGGATTTTTATGCACTTCACACATTAAGCTAAAATTTAATTCAAGTAAAATATGCATAACATAACTAAATATGCACTTCCCACAATCACCATCCATAAATCACAATATATTCAGTTCTTTGGTAGCTCTGTATATGAATTTATTTATTCTACAACTCTCTTTGATAATACTATATATAATTCAGCTAGAAAATACATAATACTTAAGCATTTCACACTAATAGGCAATGTTTGTTAATTCTTTTGTGAAGCCTTCTATATGATCTATAGAATTTATATGCATCACGTAAGATACAAAAATTAAACTTAAAAATGTATACTAAAATTGAAAATTTTACTAGCATAGGGTAACCGTATTCTTTTTGTCCAGTAAATTAAAAATAAATGCTGCGCCTTCAAGGCTTATCAAGTAGGTTCACGATTCCTAATTGCAGGAATGTTTATTCATTTTATAGATTTTTAATTTAAAAATATCAATTTTCAGTTATTTTTTCCATGCTGAATGACAGACTGAAATAACTTAACATGACTAAGCGGGACGTTTTTTTGTTTCGTTTTGTTTAACAGACATGGTAATAAATTATTAATAGTTCCCTTTCATAGCAATACATTGTCTTCAATGAAAATATTGATCTGGCATACATATTTGTGTGTTGTGGTAGTCAATGTGCTAAAGCCAAAATTAACCATTATCTGAGACTGACCCGAGTATGAGTTTGGTAAGTGGGTCATAATAGTGCATGAATTAGATTAATGGAAATTGCAGATTTGAGAAATATATATGTGTTAAATGCTTAAATTACTAAGACATTCATTGTGAAATTAATGATGTTTATAGCAAACATGCAATATCTTGCCCAGAAAATCACCCGAGCAAGCAATCTGAAAACAGATGCATAGATCTGATTGGCTAATTTTATGAAGAGCAATATCAAAACTTTACTGCTCTTCAAAAATGAAACTGTAATCAAGCAACAGATACAAAAGGCATAAAATCAATTTTACCATGAATGTGTGTGTAATTTAAATCTTTAACATACAAAACATGCACAGGTGCTGAAATCTCTAATTTGAAACATGAATCCTGTTGGTGCTTCATTACAGAGGTCATTGCAGGGTTTTCTCCCTTGAAGCCCATTTTGTGAAAAGTAAAACTTATTTTTGTGAAATTTATTAGATTTTTGTGAAAAATAACATTTTCTAAAGAAAGATGAAATCCAGTTACTTAAATTCGAACCAAACATTTATTAACTATAACTTCTTTAAGTTCTTCTGTTAAAGCTTCCCTTTTGTCTGAACTTGTTTTGTTTGCAAATTACACATTTTAAAACCTAACAAAATAATTAATGAATAGTATGTTTTTATGGAATAAAATTTTGTAAAGGCATCTGTTTTTTTAAAAGAGGAACTTTGTAAAGAGGCCGCTTTATCAAGAGAGATTTTGCAATTGGTTGTATAGGGTTTAATGGTTTAAAATCCTGCCAGGGAGAGGAATTTTGTGAAGGGCCTATTTTACTAAATGGATTTACATAAATGGGACTTAAATAGGTGCCAAATTTTACCTACATTGATCCCTGTGGTGTATACGTAGTTTGTCGACTGACCAAACTATGTAAGATGAACACAAATAAGTACACTTCCTTTTGAAGTATGTATTTCTAATCTTCACCAAACAAATTTGTTCTCAATACAATACATTGCTTACTAGCGACAAGAGAAACTTTTGTGAATCATCCACAAATTATTAGGCTTAAGTTTTTATACATTTAATTTAAAAAGCAGTAAGATCTTTAGATTTCTTCCAACAGTATTTATCTAAAAGTAGCAACATCATCATCTGGCATAATAAAATCCTACAGGTTATACAACAACTGATCTCTACATAAACTGAATAATTTTTAAAAATAACTGTTATTTGGGCTTCTGTTTCTTTTCAGTATGCTATAAAATAGTGTTATCTGAAGTGCTGAAGAAAAAGTCTCAAAGCTTCTAGTTTACTTTGCAAGTCTCTTTTCTCCATTTCTAGAACTTTCTGTTCATGTACAAGTTCCTGCAAGAAAGAAATAATTAAGTTTGTTTCAAAACAAGTTTCACTAAACTTCTAATACATGAACAATCCCATTAAAAAAACGTTTTTTAAAACATATTCCTACAAAAAAAAAAAAAAAAAAAAAAAAAAAAAAAAAAATATTGATTTGTAAAGAAGATAAGTAAGGATCTTTTTTTGAAGACCGAGCTTGACAATTTGAAATCTGAGCCCACACAATCCTGATACTGAAAATATGCAACGGAAAATTGTTAATAACATTTTTTAACGGTTTCAAGATTAATTTTCTCTTTTAAAAATCTCTTCTCATATAAAAAAAAAGCATTAATCCTAAATACTCCCTCCCATGACAAGGTTTCATGATTTTCATGTCACTTAAAATTTGTTTAAAATATGAAATTTGTTATTTATACCAAACCACTGGCAGAAATCTGTAAAATTCAAAATTCTTATTCTTTTAAAATATCATTGTACAACTATGACCGAAAGCTATAAGTTTTGTTTGGTAGTAAATCTGAAAAAGGACTTCAAATTGAAAGTGGTGATAGACAAGGAATATTCCATGGCTTCTTTATGTTAGTAACAATACATTCTTGTTTCTCAAATACCAAATTTCCTTTCTTTTTTTCAATTTGTGAATAAATAAAATTTTCACTTTCAGCAGGAGTTCAAAGACTAGTATAAAAACAGAGCCTAAGTCTGTTTCAGGTAGAGGCTCGAGCTGAACGAGTTCAAAGACTAGTATAAAAACAGAGCCTAAGTCTGTTTCAGGTACAGGCTCGAGCTGAACTAATCTCATCTCTAGTATATAAACATGATTTTTGACCCTAATCACAGTTAAAGTTATAATTTTTATCGAAATTGTTTCAATAAAATTAAATATCTATATTTACTTTTTTCTATCATTAATTTTTGCCTGAGGTTTATTTAGCACATTTTAATTTGTTTTAACTAAATAAAAACAAAACCTGTGTTTTTACGATCCGCTGAGTATGAGCGCCTACAGTGCTCAATCCTGTTTCCTTGATCCGGGGACAATATATGTCCCAATCAGGTGGTCAGCCTAACACAAGACCATTAGTGTTTAATTCCCAAGCAAGCTTAGTACTCATTTTATTGACCCCAAAAGAATGAAAGGCTGAGTGAACCTTGTCCAGCGCGGAGCCGAACTCTGGACCTATTGTGTGAGCTGATCATTAAGTCACCGGGCTTCAATTTGTTTTAACATAAAAAAAACATCACTGTAGTTTTTATATATATGTTAATATTTGAATAATAAAGTAAAACATAAAAAATCAGTCTGTTTCTTATAATTTTGTACAGTAGAAGATCTTTATAACACATTTACATATATAACACACAACTTCTCAGATATAAACAATGGTTTTTTTCAATTAAGAAGCACCTGTATTCCACAATCTAAAAAAAAATTTCTACTCCCTAGAAAGCTAAATTTGATACATTATTTCATCTTTATCTCCTTTATTCAGAGCTTTTTAATAAGAAAAATTACTATTATTATTATATATATATTTTTTTCTTTATTTTTTGTTGTTGTAAATGAGTAAGATAATGGTTTAGTACAGGCATGTTAAACAGGACCATGTTTATAAAGTAAAATTTAACAATGTAGGAAATGAACTAATATAATATTAAACTAAAATATTAAATATTATATAAAAATTATTAAATATTATATAAAAATTTTTATACTATAATATTAAACAAAAATTTCTAATCTGCACAAATTCTGGTCTCAAGAAAAGTAAATATAAATATCTTCTACTGCATATTGATATGTTCCAGATATATTTTGCCATCTTTATATGATAGGTTTTAACGATGTGTATAATGATCTACGTAAAACGTAAAACCTTGCATTTTTATGTTTGTACTTCCTGTACTTTTTGACCTTGTACTGTACAAAAAATCAATTTGATATAGAACAAGGAAAATAAAATATATATATGTCAAGCATAGATTCTGAAACACTTCCAGAATACTGCAACGAAAATTCACCATTTAATAAGATAAAGGAATATATCTTAAATGAACAATTTAAAAAATGCGTAACACACCTGAAAACCCAATTTTTTGTAATTACCATGCATAGTCAGAAAGATATTCTAATTTTTTTGAGCAGCCATGTATATGCTCAATAGATTTGTATATATCATGTTATATAAATCAGCTTAGCTTAGAGTAGCAATAAATACAATTTTAAATATAATTCATATTAAAGCCTTCAAGTCACCTTTTTAAAAAGACGACATTAAAAAAAAAATATAAAAAATGAGCCTTATCCACCTAATAATTTATTAAATACAATTTTTGTATGCTCTGAAGTGCATAGATAGAGTAATTTCAGAATCCATTTCAGTACACTTTAAAATGAAATGAATAAAAGTAAATTTTATTTCTAATAAAATATCATGATAAATTCCAATAATTTTCTGAAGGCACCAGTTTCATGATGTTTTCTTTCTAATTTAAAGTAAAGTAAAGCAACTCAAAAATGAAAGGTGTTAGACTGTGCTATTGGTGTCATTTAATTGATTTATAAGAAAGAATACTGAAAAGTTTTTAGATTTAATGTAAATTGCAAATCCAGTAACAATCCACTCCAAACCAAAATTTATCTGCCACCCAAAAATGCTGGACCAAGCCTACTATCATAAGAAATAACAGTAACCCATAAAATAAGTAAAGTTTGCATTTGCAAAGATATATATATATATATAAAAAGATACAATAAATCTAGAAACTTAGAGTATATTTTAGCATTTTTTGTTTTTAAGCTGTTAGATTGAAGCTACTGGGATTGCAGATACTATTTTATAAACAAGATTCCTGTTTAAATTATTAAAGTTCACTATTTGACTTGCTTCATACATGAATAAGGCTTGGCTGAAAAATATTATTTTAATAGCATTTTTAGCAGATTCTTGTTTTAAAAGTATTTCATGAATGTTCCTCTAGAATTATATTGAAATCTAAATCAATTTTGGCATGATTATCCAGATCTCACTTTATTAATGATATTAGGCCTCCATTATTTTGTTCATTTTTCAAATATAGATTATAGCAAACACACATAAATGCAAAAGAGGAAAAGCAAGAAGCTATTTAACATGTTGACTGCTAAAGACTTATTAACTGAAACGTCGCCCCCCCCCCCCCCCCCCTAGTTCATTTCCTAATTTTAATATTTTTCTTGTTCCTTTTAATATGAAAATAATTTTTCTTCAATATTTTCTCTGAATTGTAATTTTTACTCTTTTTATATTTATTGTCACATGTCTGAATTATTATGAGATTTACACAGCCCTATTTGCTAGCCAAAGCTGCTAAATTGTTATGAAAATAAAACAAAAATTCAACAACAATGTGACAAATAACATAACAATTGGAGAAAGGTCTTTATTATGCAGAATTGAATTTAAAATCTTGTGATTTATGATATTAAACGAAAGGAGCAAAAGCTTTATATTTTAAATGAAATGAATGCAACACAATTGATTGGATGGGAACAATATTTAGCAACTTATTACCTGTGCCCGGCTAGCATAAAAGTACTGAAGTTCATGTAACTTAGATAAATTTTATTTTAAAGATTGATTTAAAACTATAATGTTCTGACACATAAAAAAAATTGTAGTACAATATTTTATTATTTATTTATATATTGGGTTTTAAGAAATATGGCTGTGTATCTATTGCAATGTTTTTTTTTGTTGAATACATGTTTCATCAATTAGTATGGTAATTAACCAGACATGGGATCAATTAACCACACTAGCCAAGGAAAACATCTAGTTTAAATAAGTAGTCTGGATTTTCAAAAGTGTATTGAAGATCCAATTACATTAGTATTAATAATATACATTTAACTATAGTTACCTCAGTTTTATGTCCAAGGCACTCTATTTCAGTATTAGCTTCTTGAATGCTAGCTTTTAATTTTTGGCAGTTAGAAACTAGGAAATTCTTTTCTACAGTTTGCTCTGTAAAATGAAAAAAAAAAAAAAAATCATTAACACATTTTTAAATTACGCGCAACTTCAAAATACAAAATTACAATTTATTTACTAACTAAAATCTGAAAAAGATATTGTAAAATCATTGAAAAACAAATGCAAATAACACAATATATAGATCTTAAAACACTTTTGCATAATTTTAAAAGTTACAGTTTTAAAAAACTAAACTTTGCTTCCAAATAATACATACTGCATATTTCTGTGTACAAGCCAAGAATTTTTGGACTTTTTTTGGCTCAAAAGTGGGGAGGAGGGGCGAAGGGGTCGGCTTATACAAGACAATTTCCAAATTTGATATTCTAAAATAAAAGGATAGTAAATATAAAGAACATAAAAAATACCTATCAATTTCTAAAAATACTTTAATACTCCATTATTTTATAATGAAACAAGTCACCAATCATCTTTTACTACCCAAGTCATTATCAGAATTTTCAAGCAAAATTGCTTTCTCTCCTTGGTACAATAGGATTAATATCGTCAGTATCTAGTTCATCATCGTCGCCATCTTCTTCAAAAATGACATTATCCTCAGTACCATTCATCGCATTACTGATGTAACATTTTTTGAAAGATTAGATGATCATTTCTTGTGGAAATTCAAGCCAAGCTTCTTTCACTAATTCAGATATAGCAACAATGCCAACCTTTTTTTAATAATTACTGCCATTTGTGACAGTTGCATTCCCAGATGACATCCATTCAGTCCATTTTGAAAGAAGCCTGTCGTTAGATGACTCGTTTAGAAAAACGCCCGAGAGTTGAAGAATAGAAGTAAGGTCACTGGGGATCTACTGCAGATGTCTAAGAGATATCAATAATTTCAGATAGCGCATTAAAAAAAAATTATTTATGCCAAAAAAAAAAAAAAAGACAAAGTTTTTGTTTGTTAAATTTTTCAACATATTTGTTTAACATCGACCTTGGGTTTCCGATTTTGGACAATTTTCACTTAAAAGTCATAGACTCGGCTTATACACGGAAATATACGGTAAATCTACTGTGAAGACAGAAACATCTGGATCTGGCTAATTATTTTTTTTTGTTTGAAATGAAAATTAATCTATTAAAATATATGTCAAGTTTTTTTGGAATAAAGACAATTTTCTTTCTTTCTTTTTTCTTTTTTTTTTTACTACCATAAAATAACTGGCGACTAACATACAAATTTAAATGTCAAAGAAAAATAATTTGCCCATGAAAAAGTTCTAAAAAACCAATTGTCGATCATTAAAATATTCTTTTGCAAATCTAAATATCCAAAAATGGAATCTGATTTATTTGACATTCAAATTCTATTAATTACACCAGTTCTTGTGTACGTAGAAACTAATAAAGGCTGCATTTCAATAAACATTATTACCAGGGATATCAGAAGAGGGAAGAAAGGATTAGCCTCCCTTATTAAAATGCTTTAAAATAAAACAAAAACTGAAATAAAATATCTTTAACAAAAATGAAATTCAAAATCATGGTACAAAACTGTTTATTGCATCAGTAAGGAAAAATCTATCAAAAGTTTGTAAGAAATAACAGAACTGTGTACAAATATACATATTTTTTTAAGACAGCAGACAGCGGGTAAGAATGAGTTTGCTTCTGGTATCGCCATTCAAAGGTGAAGAAATTCAGTGAAGCAGAAAAGAGTGAAGGGATCTGTAAAGCGGCAATTGCCAATAGAGACTCCTTACTATCTAGCCTCCAGCTTACAAAACAAAGGACAAGGACTGCCTTGAGATTTCTTATGGATTCTCAAATTTTCATATCCCTATCATTTCTGAAATCTAAAAGAGCATTTGTTTATTTCTCTTTTGGTTTTCGCATGAGTAAATTTATTGTACAAGTGAAAAGTATATTTCATAAGTATTTTTATTTAAAAACATTTTTATACAGTATTTTTATTTAAAAATATTTTTATCTATTGTATTTAAAATTAGTATAATTGGTGCATTTTTTTTTCAGATAATGTTTTTTAAAAGATTTATTTATTTTTTTCCAAATACAAATAAACTTTATATATTCTGCAAACACGTAACATCTTCTCAAACCCAATCAAATTTCATCTATATATACAGTAGAACCTCAATTATCTGAAGTAATTGGGACCGACCCTCTTTCGGAAAATCGAGAATGCTTTCATTTTAAGATTAAGGAGAAATATGTGCAATATTTCTTATTATGGTAACAAGTGCTTAATAAAAATAAAGCAATAGCAAAATAGAAACAAGAATTAATTACCTGAATTTTAATTTTCAAATTAAGTACCTTTTACATATATCAGAAGGGTTTGAAAAAATGTTTTGTTTGTCGCAGTTTCGATATCTTTGCTTTGAAGCTCTATCACAGAGTTTTTTTATGTTATTAGTTCCCCAGTATCACAGTCTTTCTGCTGCTCCAGCCATGCCAAACCTTTCGCAAAACATTCAAAAGCTTCAGAATAGCTAATTTGTTAATTTTCTTCGTTCCACTCCACAGCTTAAGGGAGCTCGAGTTAAATTCAAAGGAACTCTGAGACAGGGGATCCAAAATACTTATATGTACTCTTAGTTCAGAAAGGATCGCTTGCACACAAGTAATATAATAGTTTTTTAAAAAAAAGCTTTCAAAATGGATTTTGCACACAATGAATGTTATACTAAAAAAAAATAAAAGCTTCAAAAATGGATTTCGGTTAAAAGAGGTTCTACTGTATATATATAAAGAAAAAAGCATTTGTCGAGTTTCTAAGTAGTCTAAAGTCTGAACGAGCCCTGTAAATATAAAAATTATCAAATTTCATCTAAAAAAAAAAAAAAAAGCATTTGTTGAGTCTCTAAGTAGCCTGTATGAACCCTGTAAGTATAAAAATTATCAAACAGATATACAAAAACTACAATCCAATATTGATAAATACAGGGTTTGAACAGACTTTAGAAGAAAAAAATCCAGTGAGTCTGGAAGAATTCTAAGGAATCCAAGAATTTTAAAGAACTTACTGCATTTTTTTAAGTATGCTACATCCTTATAGAACAAACACAATTTTTAATGAGAAAAAAAAATAGACTAAAGAACAGGAATTCTGCTTTTTCAGAATTTAGTGTCGCCCCTGGCATTTCCATTACTTCATTTTCTTCTGATGGACTGATGGCTTCTATTATTATGAAACAGCCATTATAAACGAAGCATTAGGTGAAGATGAAAGAGCAGCCGTAAGAAGTTAGAACTCTGATTTTCTGGTCAGAATGGGGGAAAAAAATGGCCATAATTAAAAAAAAAAAAAAAAATATGGATGCTCTTTCATCTTCATCTAACGCTTCATTTATAACGGCTGTTTCATAATGATAGAAGCCACCAGTCCATCAGAAGAAAATAACTCAGTTAAGCGGGACTCTACTGCAGTACAAAACATATTTCAATTTTAAGACTTAAAGCACACGTTTAATTTTATGTAAAATGGCGTCATTTGCATCCGCTTAAGAATTCCACATTTACGATCTACTCTTAAACATCTACAGTAAAGCATGAATAGCACATCACTATCGTGAAATAATGCAGAAATGCAGCAAAAAGATGCTGTCATTCAAGAAAATCGAAAAAAACCCCGGCTATCTATAGATACTTAAATATACTTTATAATAGCTCCATTGTTTTAACAGAAATCATTCGTTTATATTTTTTTTCAAAATAGCACATATTTTAATTACATTTTCTTTTGGTTGTTATGAGAAAATGGCAACAAAAATATATAATTACTATTTTAGAACTATTTTTTCTTTACTTTCTACAGAAATGGAGTACTTCCGTTGCCAATATTAAGCAAATGGCTCTAAAAACTACAAAAGAATTAATATTTCAAAAATAAATGGAGATACAGTTTTCAAACAAAATGCATTTAAAATAACTTTATTTTTCCAATATGACGGTATAAAAATTGAAACTGTGTGATGCTTAGAAGTTTTAAAAAATGCTATAGAGTATTTAATCATATTGCTTTGTTTTACGGCTGGCTTCTGTAAGGTAACATTTTTTGGAACACACAAAAAAAGCTGGGAGAAAGAAATAGCATACCGTATCGGGGGTTAAAAAGCATTTCTTATACTATTAAAATCTAATGTTAGTCAGAGCCCGACTTAGGCTATCTACGGCCCTGGGCCAAGCATCGATCTGGGGTCCTTTTTTCTATCTACTTATAGAAATTGTTCCTGATTAATGTGGAAGTGGTTAGTACTAAACTTCACACATATTGTATGTATGCATAAATTTTGTATTAGGCATTATTCATATCTCTATACAGGGTAGCACAAAAAGATAGTCACAACTTTAAGAAAAAATATTAGTAAGATAATAGCAGAAAAAATGATAGATTAGTTGACAAGAGTATTAGTTTGTGAACTTTTACTTTGCTTATCTACATATGTTATATGATGTCTAAAAGGAAATGCCCCCAATTGATCATTATAAATGGTTTTAACTTGCCTCGTTACGAGGAAAATGCCAATAAAGAATTTCTTTTGAAAACAATAGAATAATGTTATAATGAAATTCTAATCATTAATTTTCTAATCATGTAGTTTGTTTTTTGAATGCGTGGAAAAAGGTACGGGTAGCAGAGAGGGGAAGGAAGACCGCACTCCCTTCCTAAAAGTATTTGAAAATATATAAATTGATCCTTTTTGGCCAATTTTAAACATTTGGTACCTTTTAATGAAAATCCTGATTATTTCCACAGGCCCTAAAAAGAGGGGCCGAGCAGCTGCTCCACATGCATTAGTCAGGCCCTGATGTTAGTGGCTACCATTTTACAGTATTCACAATGTACTGCTTAGTGATCTCATACATTTGAATACAAAATTGCCAGACAATTGTTTTATACAATGGCCAAATATATAGAGGCCAGTCAAATTCTAAATACTTATCACGCATCACATGCACCTAGAATTTTAAAGGAAAAAAAAAAAACAAACACATGACCCATACGAAAAAATAAGGTAACTCCATTTTTTCTCCTATAATGGTAAGAAAAATCACTTGAACTCGCAGTAATCACTTGAATTTTTATCTTTGTAAATATGAGAAGTTTTTTTTTTATCTTAAAAGCAAATATATTTCATGCCATACATAAAAAAGATGATTATACAGACAATATTATTCAGAATGTAAGATCTCTCTTTTTTATAATCTTGTATACTTCAAATAAGTTGCTAAAGCTGCTTAATTGTGCTTCACAATAATTTAGAGTTTCTAAGGAGTATTTTGTATCAGGGTTGTTTGGTTTAAACCAAATGGTTTTTTTTCATGTGGTTTTTTTCTGTTTTTCTCTAATGTTTTCCTTTATTTTACACATTATTGAAAAATGCAAAATCCAAGTTATGCAGAAGCTACAAGCAAAGCTTTAGAAAAATGATGAATTAATAAATTTGTAAAGGTGACAAACATTTTTTAATCAATCAAACTTTTCTTATAAGCTTTAAATCTACATAGCGAACTAACTAATTTTTCTAAAATTATCTGGGAAGAAAAAAAACAAGTAGTTATTTTTCTTCTCTTTTTTTTAAGTCTTTTATTTTTAAAACTAGCTAAAAAGGCAGATTTAAGCTAAAAATACACTTTTACTGCTTAGATTGCTTGATTTTGATTAGTTAAGATTTACTAAGAATTACCTCAATGATGACATAGTCATAAGTAATTCTCTCCATTGGTTACTTTTTATTCTGTATGCTAATGAATGATTGGCTGTGAGTTTTCTTTGCTGTATCATGGCTATTGGGTTTAGTAAGCCTTTGTTTTTCTTGCATTCCTACATTGGGATTGGGGTTTTGCATTATGATTTTATTCTGTTACCAGCAGGATTGGCACGGTTTAAATCAATTGGTTAACCAACTGGTTTTTTAGAAAAGATCTAATCCAACTGTGTTTTCTATTTTTGATAAATAAATTACCTATTGAGCTATAAGCAATTTTGATCATGTGACAAAGATGTTTTTAACCTTCCTTGAGTAGTTATTTTTCTTTCGCACGGAAATTTGGTTCAAAACGCCAACCTTGACACTATTTTTTGAAAGATCTATTGCGTTTGCAAAAACACGGAAAACAGAGTTTCATTACATAGTTTTTGAACAGTATCTGCTAGTTTCATGCATTTCCAAACAAAAATAAATTAAAACTTATGTCATAAAGTTGCCTTTTTTGGATTTGAGAACAGCCTTAAGAATAAAAAAGAAACTCAAGATATGAAGTTGAATAAGAGGACATTGAAAAATTGGGTGCTAGCAAAGCACCTGTTTACTTTTAACTAAAATATGCAATAAGATATATTTAAATCGTCTATTGCATAATCGAATCCACTATTTAGATCTGACAAAAAAAATGAGTAAAAATCGAGATAAGGTTCGCGTGAGACATAACAGAAAAAAGTCTCATAAAAATGCCTAAAAATATATATTATTAATCTTTATTTTTAGTTATGACATTTAAAAGTAATACATATTATAAAATAGCTTAGAAAAAAAAATCCTGTGTATTAAGTCTGATGGCTATTTAAATGTTTTAGTGGATGACAACTTTTATAAATCTACTTTCCATTTTAAGATCAATGTTTTCAGTAGTCTAAAGAACTGGTAAGTAGGTATTTCTGTTTATTTTACTGTCGCCTTTTCTTTCTTTTTTTTTTTTTTAATGTGGCAGTTTCTGAGGAGAAGTGTCAAATGACAATACACAATACTTCTTGAAAGTGTAAAGACCCTACTGCTAAATTCAAATCATTCCAGGAATTATTCTTTATAAAAAGCTTTACTTTCAATAAAAGATAATAATTGTTCACGTAGTGTTCTAACAGAAAAATCAGATATCTCAGATTGCAAATATTTCAAAGAAATTATTTTGAATAGCCATTGAAAAGTATATTATATTTATGAAACTACACCATATATTTATTTATAGTACTAGTAATAAAAAGATTGTTTATTAAGATTTTCAAGGTATCAATTCATGGAACATAAGGCATAGCTTTTACTAAAAATGTTTAAATTTTAAATGATTTCAATTTTCTGCATAATTGATTGTAATTATTTAATTGAAATTATTTTTAAATGAAGTTATATTACTTATATATCCAACAATGTTTATTTTTATCAATAAATATGCATGTATATGTAATAGGAAAAAATATATAAAAAAAACCTGGTTTAAACCAAAAAAACTGGGTTTTTTGAAAAAAAAAACCCCGGTTTTTTACCAACCCTGTTTTGTATATTTAAGGAGTTCTAAGCATTCCTTGGAAACTTTTTTCATTTCTAAGGAGTTTCTAAGTAGTATAAAGAGTTTGTACAAACACTGTAAATATCAAAATTATCAAATTTCACCTATGAAAAAAAAAAAAAAAAAATTAGCATTTGTTAATAACTAATTGCATGATTTCATAGAGAATACTTTGTATTAATGCTAATGTATATTAATAAATTACTAAAATTCCCATTACAATCCACTCTCTCTAATCCGTAACTGTATAATCCACAAACACCTTTAATCTGCACTATATTTCAGATGTAAACAAACAATTAAAATTTCCTTATTTAAGTACGATAATGTGCATGTTGACTGCCCTAATAAATCCATTAAGGAATTTTTAATTCAATTCTGCATTCACTAGAAGGAAATTTTTTATGTATCTTATAAATAACTATTAAACTGCTATATTCTGAAGAAATTTGCTGGCTATATAAAAGATAAATTTCTTGAAAAGAAGGGTTAACTCTTGAGGATAAATATCTTAGTTTTTTAGAAAAACAAACTATTGTTACTGATCAAGAAATCCTGACTCTAAAAAGGCTTCAAGATTAAACTGCATAGCATAAATTAAAAACTATACAGCAAACTACTATCACTGTCATGTTTGATAGATTTAAAAATAAATAGAAATGTTTTCCATTAATTTTGTATCATTATATCATTTAAATGCATTCCTAATATTGAATATAGCTTTTTATTTATAAAAAAGCACTTTCTTTCATTTCTGTGTTATTTATTTACAGTAAGACCACTACATTTGTTGATAAATTCCAAATATTAGAATGTAAACAAAGAAATGACCTATAATCTGCAAAATTCTATAATCCGCAAAACCCTAGGTCCCGACCTGTGCAGATTAGAGGGGTGTACTGTATATTGGTTTTACAATGAAAGTGCTACATATTGAAATGTTCTTGTATAAGTATAATAACTAACAAGGAAGGTCTCCATACGGGCATATTCAGAAAAATCTGAAAAAATTACAGAATGTTCTTCTCATGTGGATATATATGTTTATAAAAATTTTTTTGGCGGAACCCCGATAGAACGTTCGCAAAAAAATGATGAAATTTTCGTTTATTTGGCGATTTATCATCGGTTGGCGATGAAATGAAATTTCGAAAAATACTTTTTCATGTCGAATACTCTTTAAGATAAAAATATTTCATATTGAACTTGTTTAAATAAATTTAACTTAAATAACTGTAGTTTTGTCAGTTTTAGTTTGATTTAGCTATAGTTTTGTCATATATGTATTTATAATGAAAGTTAAATATCAAATTTTATGAATTAAAACAAAATTAAAATTGTTTCAATATCTCAAAATTAAGTCTAATTGAGTGCTGTCGGTTCAATTTTGTTGCTATGGAAACGACGAATTCTTTGGTTTGAAATGAATAACTGCTAAATGAATCTTGCCTTTATTTTGGAATACGCTTAAATATATGAAAGTATTTTTTATATATGAAATTGTTTTTAAAGTAATAAAATTAAGTAACAAGCAACATAAATATGTAATACGAAAAAATGTATTTATTAAACTCTCTCATTGTTTAGGTTTAAATTCATTAAATACTTTTTACACGCATTCTAAAAATCAATTAACAAACAATTTTCAGATGCATTAAAATCGTTTGCTTTTGGCGAGGAAAAGTACTGCTCGCCAAATTGCGTGACGCTTTCGTCTTTTCACGCCAAATACTCGAAGGTATTTTATTTTTTTACAGACTTTCTACTGTAATTCCGCCACTAAATTTGACTGATCCTTTATTACATACATAAGTAGTTTAATTGGTATTTTTTTCAAAATATTCTGAGTATGCCCAGTATGGAGACCTTCCTTGTAAGATGCATATTTACCAGATATATGGCACTCGTAGGACTCCATGATAGCCTCGATTCCTGGCCATCGGAATGCAGGTCGAAACTCTTCGGAAAACAAGACATCTGTTTTCTCGACTGTTGAGCTACTTGGCAAGGGTTTTGGGAATGGAGCTTCTGAAGGTACAGAACTACTGGGAAGCTGTTTCTTTTCAACTGAAATATTTTAAAAAGTAAATTCAATGATATCTTAAAAATTCCAATAATATACCATATGAATGCCTTTTAGTTAATTATTTTAATTATAAAATTTTGTTCATGTAATGCAACCCATTTCTTGTCTTAGCAAACCCAGTTTCAAGTAAAAACTGCCAAATTGTCTCTAAAAGAATGCTTTCTTATGTGCACAAGTATCGACAGCATATTGCAACTAGTTATCACTAGATTGAGACATATATCTCAGTCGAGGGGGAAAATGATTTCATGTTCGAAGGTATGAGCAGTACATCTCAGTTTGCCTAAACAAGGATTTATTAAAGATCATAATCTTTGTTGCATTTTTATATTGTTGAACATTTTGTGGTGTTTGTACAGTTTCTGTTTATAAAATAAAAAGAGGTGCAACTTTAACACTATATTGCACAGTGATGCACAGATGATTCAATTAAAAATTCACCACTTAATTAACATT
This sequence comes from Maratus speciosus, assembly GCA_963932465.1. Lineage (NCBI taxonomy): Eukaryota > Metazoa > Arthropoda > Arachnida > Araneae > Salticidae > Maratus > Maratus speciosus. The sequence goes on from OZ010797.1 coordinate 126,464,756, forward strand.
TCCTCAGGCCCAAATTTTTAAATAAAATAATTTTTTATTCAGCTAATTTTTATTTATCTGAATACAGCAACAATTTTTATGAATTATTTAATACAAAAACACTTTAAATAATGTGAGCATTTTTTAAAATGAAGCTAAAACAGCTTAAGAATTACACAAAAATAAATAAATAAATGACTTTTTTTCAAATACCTCACTTATTATTTACTTTCCAAAAGTCTATCTCTGTTATTTTCTCTTTTATGATCAATAAAAGTAATTCAGAAATGAGGAATTGTTGTAGTTGCTGAGTTACAGGCATGAAAGAGTTCCTCCTAAAGGAGGAATTGCACCTTTTTAAAAGTAAATTTGGACATTCTCTGGATTGATGCAAAAATGCAAAAAAAAAAAAAATATTAGAAGCATAATAGGAAAAAGGGTAGGGGGGGTTCTAGAAAGCTTAATAATTAGACATTTTCTCTACTCAAATCCTTGGAGTTTGTTTCTGAATTGCTGTACTATCAAATCAAAGGGAAGCTTTTATTATAAGCATACGAAAATCATGTAAATTAAGTTCTTTAACTAGGGAAAGGAAGTTTCCATAAGGTTCTTTTGGAATAGAATATTTTATTCTATTTATACAACACTTCTGGGTAATTTCAGTGATGCATTTGTGGAAATGTATTTCTGGTCTAAAGATCAATTTGGCGTACATGTATAAAAGCATAGAGATTTTTTTTTTTTTTTAAGTAAAGTCTTAAAAATTCAAATCATTCAAAATAATACATTTATGTTGAAAATTTAATCTCTGTACTTCACATAAGTTCATCAGATACATTTGGATGGATTTATACTTTTAGCAAACTGTTTCCAATTTTCTTTTTTGATTTAATAAATTTATACATTTATTGTTATTTATTTTTTTTTTCTTATAATACTTTCAAAATTACAAAAAAAAAAAAAAATCATATATACAGTTATAATTCATTTTATTGTATGAATAACTGTTGAAATGCATCTAAATTATACAAGTTTGGCCTTATTGTATAGGTGAAAAAAAAATTCCACCTTTTTTCCCATTTCCTACTTTCATGCCTGTTTAGAAGAGAAAAGGTGTTCCAAACATCTAAAAGCAATCTATGTTTATAAAAGATTGGCTTTGTTTAGTCTTTCATATTTTCTAAAATTAATCCTATCTTTCATGGCATATTAGAAAAACTTATCAGTGTCAGTGTTTATGTTTGGAAAAATTGTCACTAGTTTTCCATATCAAAAAATCTTCAGAGGACTCTTCACTCACTTGAAAGCACACGCTCCATAACGTTAATTCTATGGGCAGGTTATTTTCGAATTTTTCGTTTGAATTTTAATATTTTTAAAAGATTTTTTTTTGCATAGGATAGCTGAGGTCCATCTCCAATAAGGATATTTTTTACTTTTTCTATTTCGGTTGAAGATTTTTTGGTACTTTTCGGTTAGCCGGGTGCCAGTGTTATATATACATATTTATATACATACATATACATATATTGTATATGTATATATACATACATGGATATATACATATATATGTATATATAACACTGGCACCAGGCTAACCGAAAAGTACCGATTTTTTTAACAAAAGTACTTTCTCTTTCTGAACCAGTTTGAAAGTGAAAGTACTTTTATTAAAAAAATCTGCAACTAAAATCGAAAAAATAAAAAATTAGCCATATTAGAGATCGACCTCAGCTATCCTATGCAAAAAATTGTTTAAAAATACTCAAATTCAAACGAGAAATTCGAAAATAACCTACCCGTAGGATTAACATTACAGGGTGTGTGTTTCCAAGTGAGTGAAGAGTCAGTCCCCTTAAAGATTTTGAGGGCACGAAAAATAAAACAAAAATATTTATCACTTAGCACCCATTAATATGTGTGCAAGATGTCAATTTCCTAATATATATGAATATTTTTTTTTGTTGGTTTGTTAAAAACTAACCCATGAGTATTCAAAGTTTACTTATATTTTCTTGTTGACTGAATCATGATTGTATGATTAGTGAGTCAGACTGACTTGCCAAGTTTCAAGGCAATAAAATTAAAAGTTCATGTTGGTAAGCAGGGATTACCAACGTGAAATTTTTGATATATTTTCAGACTCATTTTAATTGTGAAATTATGACACTTGCAGGCATGATTATTTAAAGGATTTGTAATTGAACAGTTATTCATTTTTCAAAAACAAATTATATCTTGAGTTACACGTGATTGTTGCCTCATGATGCATATTTTTCCTTATTTGCACTGTCACATCTGGAAATCCAATTAAAATTGACAGCATTTTTTGACAGACCTTATGCCTTGACAAAAAAAAAAAAAAAAAAAAAAAAAAAAAAAAAGGAAAAATTGTTTGAGTATACAGTTTCTGAATAAAAGCACCTACCAATTTTAAGCATTTGTGAACAAAAATGAATTAAATACTACATCAGAAAGTAGACAGTTTGAATTTCTGAACAGTGTTAAGTGAAATGCAAACCCTGATTAACCCTACAATACATGAATTTTATTTTGACCATTCTCTAAGATTATTATGTAGTTCTAATAACTGCACACCTACCAGGAAAAATATTAAAAAAAATTATTTAAATGCTAATTGTTGATCATAATTTATGATTTTTTATTTTTTTTATTTGCTAAATGGTTGCCACCTATTGTAGGATTAATTATTTAGCAATAAATGTGAACTCAACTGTAATAATACTCTGATAAAAAGCTTTTGTAACATGTCCAGTACAATTCTTTAATATAATTGAAATTATCATTAACTCTAGATGTTCAAAAAAGACTTCAAAGGTTGCAAAAGATTTGGCTTTATGTAACAACAGCATAAAATAACTGAAATGCAATAATGATGCTCTTGAATATTTAAAGGTGTTCACCTTTTTTCCCCTTGTGTGTGCATGTGAGGGAGGGGGGCAAAAAAAAGAGAAAAGAATAATGTATCTTCTATATAATATGAGTGAGTATCAACAAGTTTTTGCCCTCAGATAAAAATAATTGAGTGAAATTTATGAAATTGCTACATTTTATTAAAACTTTTCTATATAGTCACCATGCACAGTAATACATTTCTGGAAATGGCACTTCAAAGAGGGGGGGGGGGGGTCGGGAGGTGTATAACATGAACAAGTGGTCATGTGTCTTTCCAACAATATGTCATATGCGGGGGGTTGGCAAAAGTTAGAAAAGTGACCCCCTTTGGGTCTACTATCACGCCTCTTTGAAATACCGTTTGCAGATATGTGTTACTGTACACGGTGGTGGTGAATATATAGAAAAGGACGAATAAAATGTAGCAATTTCATAAATTTCACTCAATTATTTCTATGTGAGGGCAAAAACTTATTGATGCTCCCTTGTATAAGAGTTTTAAGAATAATGTATCTTCTATAATACCAGTTAAATTGAGTTCCCTCATTATTATCATTTTAAGAACCACTTAAAGGGATAAAAATACATGAATTTACAAAATACTGTGACTTCAGAAAAAAAAAGGAGATAGGGAAAAAAAAGCATATGAAACAAGTAAAAATTAAATTTAAAAAATCAAAAAACCCGACTGCGTAAAAAGCGAACTAATTAACCAGCATTATTTCTCATCAATGTCAAACTATTTTTTATATTACTTATCTATTTTTTTTTTATTTACTTGTATTGATGACTTTTAAGTTGTGTTTAATTGTTAGTTCCTATCTATAAACACTGTTTTGATGAGGCCTATAGTAGGGATGCACCGAATAGTGATTTTGGCCGAATACCGAATATTCGGCCAACAGGTGAACCGAATACCGAATATTCGGCTAGCCGAATAGTAACCGCTAGGGAGAATACCGAATATTTGGCCTGCCGAATAGTAACTATTCGGCCAAATACTTTTATATTTCAAAGTTTAACGGCATTAAAATGTTAAATTTTAAAACAATTTTACATAATATTTTAAACTGAAACTTTTATTCTAATGAACAAGAGCTTTTTTCAAGCAAACTTCATGCTGAAAAAAATCTACTTTGCGTTATTTAAGAACAGGATAGTTATAAAAAAATTTTTAATTAATAAAATTTTAAATTTCATGGCTTCTTCTGAGAGTTAAAACAAGTGAATAAAATTTTCTTAAATTCTAAAACAAACATTTTAAAATCAAAGAGAAATTGTGACAAAATTGGAAGAAAAATTGTACAGGCACATACATATATTTGCTTGTCAGGAAGAGGCTAAAGTAAAAGTTAATAAATAATACAATCAATTCAAATTTTATATGGTGACAACTTAGCAAGAATAACTGTTCTACTCCCTTTGATCAAACAAGTATGTTTTTAAATGCACCCTAGATCAGTGTCTGGAGTGGGCAATCATTTTCAGAGGTTGTAAACGTTCTTAAAATCTTAGCAAGAAACAGATTATTTATAGGACAATGGTGAGGAACTTGCATTTGTACATAATTAATTCCTATGAAAATCCTCATGATTGGTTAATTTTCTTAAATAATACTTAACAAGCAGCAAATAAATAATGTAAAAACATTCTCTTTTATTTAAATATGATTCGGATTGTAATTATTCTGAATATCTTTATAAGTTGACTGTTAAACGTAGAAGTTGTATAAGGTTTTAAAAAATAATTTGTAAAAGTTTTTTTTAAGTATTCGGTTCGGCTGAATATTTCGATATTTGGCCAAACCAGATATTCGGCATGCCGAATATTCGGTGAATCGATATCGAATATTCGGTGCATCCCTAGCCTATAGATGTCTATGAAGGTTAGAGTTGCAGTAAAACTAGAGATCCTACCTACACAACTTCCAGGTTGTGTAATATTTAAACGGAGCTCCTGACTGCAAAATAGCCAATGAAACATCATCTTCATTTTGAAAGACCTATCCAGTGATATGCCACTCAATAGGGTGCATAAAAAAAATTTTCGTCTCTGCCGCCATTTTGTATTTTACGGCCACCATTTTGAATTTATAAAAAAACCTCGCCTATAACCATCGACGGTTAAGACGAATCGATAGAGACCTCATTCATTAAAATCCATCCAGCCGTTGGGATATTTCGAGGGTATAAAGAAATCCACATACCCAGATACGCATGAAACACGTAACCCTTCTTGGCAGTCGGGTAATAAGGATTTTATACAACATACTTAAAGATCTGCACAAATCTTTTTTTTTTAAATTTCAATTATACATATCATTGGAACACAAAGTTAAGGAACTGACACATATCATTGAAACACAAAGTTAAAAATATCTCAATAACTTACAGGCAAAAGAAACTATACAAAAATAATACACATTAAGTATCAATAATGAAAAACACATTACCCAGTTGCATTTGAGTTGTTTGTAAGACGGAATTATGGAACTCTAGAGCAAATTCTTTGTTGAGCTGTCGAACTCTCGGGTCTTTAGGTGCAACAACGGTAGAACTAGGCTCGCGAAATGGCTCGGCTGCAGGAGGAATGACTTGGCTGGCAGGTATGAGAGGAGGGATGGGAAGATGTGCTACAAAGGATAAAAAGAAATTATACAGTGAACATGAAATTTACCTACATGAACATCTATTTATAGCATAAACATTGAGATCCCTGACCTTGACTCACTAACACATCAATACTTAAGCAGAAAAAATTTTCAGAATAAAGAAGTGCTTGAAAGTCAAGGTAGCATTGCCAGGTTCACTGTCATAAAAGACAAGACAAAATGAACAAAAAAATAAATGGTCAAGTGCGAGTATTATTCAAGCTCAGAGGGTTCCGTACAATAAATATGTGAATTATTAACTGTATTATTAAAAAAATCTTTATTAAAAGAAAAATAAGACTTTGTAAAAAACTATACAACGTAGGATTTGGCATAGCTGTATATATACTAGAAAACTATGAATGGGTATACCGTAAAGTTCAAAGAGATATGAAGCCAAAATAATATCAAATATAACTCTTATTTAAATCTTATCCTAATCTGTTTATGATGAACTTAATTTGGCACTGACAATAAAAGTAGTGCATACTTAAACTTCATTTAGCAAATCATAAAACTAAATTCAGCATCGTAATAATCTTTTCTTATTACAGTGTAGCTAAAACAAAAGTTTAAACTTGGCATTTTGCTAAGATCGCTTCAAAAGGAGGTCAAAATAGCAATGCTTCCTTGGTCCATGTCGCATTTTGCCAGATAGGTTTCTAATTAATTTTAAAGACACGGGAGGCGTACTGAGAGATCTACTCAGTGCAAACTAGTCGCAAATCCCATAGTATTTATGTGATTAATTCCAATTAAATTAGTGTTTTTTTAACAATTTGACGTTTATTGCTTGTACATTGTATGATACATTGTATTACACAAATGTATCATTAAAAGTTGTTATCTAGGCTTTAAAAGCCGATGGTACCCACAGTAGGCTGCCCCTTTTATTATATATGTCAAAACCGCCTGTGTCTTTAAGGGTAATTATCTCGGCTAATTATTGACGATTTTTTTCAAAAATCATTATCAACAATGCTTTTGTATTTCTGCTATGATAGATACCTCCAGTGCTCCTCAACACCTTTGCTGAATGACTGCAACTTCAGATTTGTGTGTAACGGAAAAATGTGCTTTTCTCAAAAACTATGTGACCTAGGGCAATCGCTATAATTTTCCTGCAAGGTTCAAATTAACCTCTACTACCTCTAATTTTTTCATAATTTTAGTTTCAGTAGATTCGGAAATAGATGGGGGTGGGGGAAACATATTTTTGCACTACATTTTCGATGATATCTCTGAAAATATAATACCTAAAATTAAATTAAATGTATTTTTGAGTTCAGCGTTACGAAAGCTTTCACATAATACCCCACACGATATACAAAGAAAATATTTTTTTTTTCAAGTAACTTAATTAGCCCCTCTACATTTTTCCTAAAAATATTTGTAAATGTTTAATTATTCGTAAATATGTGAGTCAATAGTCTTTATTACTTCCCCCAATTTGAACTTTCCCCGTTCTGTAGTTTTAGTAAAATGGCTGTGACAGACAGACACAGGAGTAATCTTATAATGGTTCCGTTTTTACTTTTTAAGTACGGAACCTGAAAAATAATAATAATAATAATACAGCGGGACAGCAGCATCTAAATTGGGACATCAAAAAATCCTATAGAAGTGGAACCTGTCTATAACTGGGTCCTGCCTCAAACTCAGAAATTTCAGGGAAATCTCTCTAAAATGAAAATTTCTCAGGTTCCTTGTGATTCCATCTTAACAATTTAGAACTAAACAAATTAATACAGTAAAATTTGCGAAAGTGGAATCACTCAGAACTGAAACAAAATTCCTGTTTTGAACAGGTTTCTGATTTAACAAGTATAAATGTAGTTCATCACCAAAAGTAACTTGATACTAACCAGATTAATACTTGAGTCTACTTTCAGTTTAACAAAATATTTTACAAATATTAAATTACATATTAGAGATTTACAAAGTAGAATAGCTACATTCTTAAAGCAAACTTATTAAGCTGTGCCATGATATATCTTTACTGCCTCATTCACTTTCTTCATCTCCTGTGCTTTTAGAACACAGCAAACTTACACCTATGCCCCTGATGTTTACTTCACATGACATGCACTGCTGTTTTGTAGTGATGCCAGCAATGGAGATAGAATAGATCCTCATATAACTGTTTGATATTCATGTTGTAGGTACTACCAGGGCCCGACTTAGGCCATGGGGGGCCCTGGGGCAAGCATCATTCCGGGGGGCCCCTCTTCTATCTATCTATCTATAGAATTCTTTTGCGAATAATGTGGAAGTGGCTAGTACTAAACTTCATAAATATTGCATGGATGCATAAATTTTGTCCCAGTACTGCTCACATATGTATACAGGATATCACATAATGATGGTCACAACTTTAAAGAAAAATACTAGTAGAATAATAGTGGAAAAAATGATAGATTGGTTGACACGAGTATCTTTTTACAAACTTTTACTTTGCTTATCTACTTACGTTATAAGATGTCTAAAAGAAAATATCCCAAATTGATCATAATTAATGATTTTATCTTGCCACATTGCGAGGAAAACGTAAATAAAGAATTTCTTTTGAAAACAATAGAATACTAAGTTATCATGATAAAATTTTAATCATTAGTTTTCTAATCATATAGTTTGTTTTTTGCATGGCTGCAGGGGGTACTGGAAGTAGAGAGGGGAAGGAGGTCGCACTTCCTCCTAAATGTTTGAAAATATATGAATTTTGGTCACTTTTGGCTAATTTAATCATTTTGCACCTCTTAATGAAAATCCTGATTACGCTCATGGGGGGGGGGGAACCCTAAGAAGGGGGGCCCGGGGCAGTTGCCCCTCATGCCCCTGCATAAGTCGGGCCCTCGGTACTACAGATTCCAGGTAAAATAAAAATAAATGGGATAACCTAAACCCATAAATTGTTGATACAGTGATTAAAATAACTGTGCCATAAATCATGAATACAGTGATCATTATAATTGGACTTAGTGTTATTTGTAGCTTTTAACACTAAAACAACATTAGAGCGACAATCACTGCAACATGACCCTGTGAACTTTACTTCCGCTAAAATTTCCACCTGCATCATTTTTTCTGCTAAAATGACAATAATTTTAACAGAGCCTTTGTGTTTCACACTTATAAACTGTTGATACGGCTACCACTATAATGGAGTCTTGTGTGCTTCAAGCCCATAAATCAGTTACACCAATCAATATTTAAATCTTTAATCTATTCTTAAAAAGAGGTACATAACTAAAATCATATAATATCACAAAATCCTTTCTCAGTGGATCGCTATTATGTGTTATGAATATATACTACTATCATTTTGTATAAAGATTGAAACCTAATCGGTAAAACATGAAATGAAGAAAAGACAAAACAAAAATTCACCAGAGAAATGTCTTGCACAAAATATCTGATCAAAAACAGCAACAGTTGCCTTATTCATCTAATCTTCCATAATTGGGCTCACATCCAAATTTGGTAACAAACATGAGCAATGTGGTCAAGAATGCAGTTTCAAAATTATGAAGCTGACAATAAAGGTTACAACAATAAAATTAAGTTTTGCATTAAACCATACTCGCTACAATAAAAACATTGGCTATAGACCCTACTGCGGAAGAATCTCTTGTTTTGATCTTCAACAACCCCTTTTCACCCTTTCAGGGGTTAATTTAAAAAAATTGCTGAAATACATGCTTAACCATATTTATTTAGTAGATTAGCTATGCTGCATATCATACTCCTACCTAAAATTGCTGCTGAGATATGGTGAAATGACCTAAAACCTCAGGCACCCCCTTTAACCCACTTAAGAGTTGAATATGAAAAAATCCTTTATCAGCGAATCCCTATTATGTGTTATGGATATACCCAAGAGTTCAGGTTTAAAGTTTCATCTGTGCATTGATGTATCAATTTGGACAAAGCCTCTTATAAGTATAGATTGCAAAACATCACAAAAGCAGATATTGATATTTTAGGAAAAATATAAGGAAAACATTCAATATGGTTTAATTTTTTTACTTAATACCTAAAGGGTAATATTTACTGAAGCTTTAGTTAATGTTTATCAGATTACACAGTTTTATTTTTTAACAAAATATAGGGAAGAAAAAAAGCAATTAATTATAGTTACTTGATCTACTAAAGGGTGGTTTCAGAAAAGCAGACAATCTCGGTACAGAACTGGCAGGAGGTTTGAATGGTTTGACTGGAGTTGTGCTCCTTTTTACAACAGCTTTGGTGGACGGCACAGGCTCTTCTGGTTCTTGCTTAATGCCTTCAGAAGAACTCAAAGTCACAATTGGTTTCTTTACATCACACTCCATCGGACTGACATTCAAATCAGAAGCTGTTGGTGGAAAAAAGTAATAGTTTAAGTTAAAGTGTTTAAACAAATATAAAGATTAGTATCAATATTAAAAATGCTTATAAGCACCAAAAAGTAATATGTATGAGTGCATACTGATATCAACAGCATAATCAGCTATCATGAATGCAAAACATGGACTCCAGCAACAGGGAACAAAAGGCAAGACCATTGTCCTTTCCAAGAAAATTGAAATTTAATTAACTGATATACATTTTTTAATCTCTGATGATTTTGAAAAACAGCAGCTGGTGAAAGCTTACATTGGAACATTTATAATTTTTTGTTAAATTTCTGTGTTGTTTTGTATATTTATATCTTTAATTAATTTTATTTAAAAATTGTCTTGCATAAGACATTTTGATTTAAAAAACTCTCAGTTTATCTTATTTCATATTTATTCTCCATTTTTGAAAAAAAAGCAGCTTAAGCTGCAGACACACCTGTTTTAAAATTTTATCACTCTCCAGATATTGTGCCAGTCTTCATGATGCAAACTGCTTTTGGTAATGATAGCAGATTTTAGCCACTACATGATTACAGTACAATTTAGAGTTACCTGGTTTCCCGAGATGAGAACCTTGCAATTCTAAACATCGCTGACTAGGCTCCAAGATCCCATTCCGACGAAGTTTTTCATTTTCAACAACTTTTGCCATTTGCTCTTTTTCTGGAAAAAATATAACCAATTTTTAGAAAATTACAGTTAAACATCACAAAATATGGCAAAAAAAAAAAAAAAAAAAAAAAAAAGAAAAAGAAAACACTGTTTATCTAAGTATTGCACGGCAGCGCAATACTTATTTATTTCCAGTCTCACTTCTCAATGTTAATTTAACATGGAAAAGCCTATGGAGATCATAACTTTTTCATTTTTTCTTCCCACCTTTTGGCCCTGATGCCACTCACTTTTTATTCTTTACTAATTCTAATGATATTATAAATTTAAAGTCTAAAAACGTTTGCCTGACGTCAGGGTCAAAACGAATGGTAAAATGCCTTTGCATATGGGTGAATTATAACCCAGAGAGAAAAATGGGCCAATTTTTTTTACATTATTCAAATATTTTCCTTAATAATTCCAATTTTCGCTTTTTTCATTGCAAATCAACGGACATTTTTCATAGAAAATGTAACAGTTTTACTTCATTGTTGCAAAAATTTCAAAAGCCGTAATAATAATTTATTTCTTTTTAGTTGAAAGATTTTCACGCGAAATATTAAATTGAGGTAGTTCCCCCCCCACCCCCCCCAAAAAAAATTAAAAAGGTGAATATGGCGTCATAGTGGAAATAACAAGGATATTTTCAGAATAAGTTTTTTCTTTGGTCAAGTTTATATTTTAGTAAAAAGTTCCTAATGGATAGCTATTTTTATGCAGGTAGCGAACTTAGTGGGGAATTACATAACTTAAATTTTAAAATGTATTTTTTTTTCCGAGATGAGAACTATTTATACCCCGAGTTAAACTTAGGTAATAATTTTCTGATGTGTTTACATTACCCCTTAGGAGAGAATAATGTTTAAAAATTTAAGTAAAACTTTTATTTTTTACTGTATCCAGCTATAATATTGTTAAATATTAGCAGTAAGGATTCAACCCAATTTACATTTACATTCATAGCGTTCCTGTGCGGGAAATAGGGTATCTAAATTTAAGTGAAGTTATTTTTTTATGTTTTGATTATAGATTTTTTACGTTCAGATTAGAAGTTTTTGTCCAAACTACCGCAACCTGCATTACTACAGTGGTGAAACATTTTGAATTACACATGGGTAAACTGCATACCACATTCTGATGCAATACCGCATACATCACAGCCTGATGATGATACTCTCTATTAATTTTGAAATGCGTTCATCTGAGTGCATTAGTTATTAGAAAACTTGACATATTAAACAAAAACATAATTTGAAAAACAAATTTAAAAAAAACAAAATTTATTTCCGACATTGTTTAAGCCCGAGAAGGGACAGATATTAAGATATTTTGTTCAATTAGTTCTACATTTAATGTTAAATTTTTGTAACAAATTAGTTAAGCCAATTGAAGATTAAAAAATAAAATTCATACAATATGATACTTAAAACACTCTAAAAAATTAGATTCCATTCAAATGAAATCGAAATAAATCTTAGACTTAAGTTTTGTATTTTGCATGCATCTTATCATTTTATGCACAATTTTCATAAACATAATACAAAATCTACAATACAAATATTTTCAATTAAAAATGGAAGAAGTCTAAGATTTATTTCGATTTCATTTGAACGGAATCTAATTTTTTAGGGTGTTTTAAGTATCATATTGAATGAATTTTATTTTTTAATCTTCAATTGGCTTAACTAATTTGTTACAAAAATTTAACATTAAATGTAGAACTAATTGAATGAAATATCTTAATATCTGTCCCTACTCGGGCTTAAACAATGTCGGAAATAATTTTTTTTTTTTTTTAATTTGATCTTCAAATTATGTTTTTGTTTAATAGATATAAAGCTATTGCCAAAATTACAGAAACACTTTTTTTTTTTTTGGGGGGGGGGGGGGGGGGGTTGCAAATTTAAGAATACTATTATTTTAATTTTTTTAGTTTATGATTAGTGTGTATTGTTTGGTTCCCAGTAATATAATTTATTGATTTTGTATGTGCAGTTACTGATTATTGAGGTGTGCTCATGTCAATATTTTTTTCCTCTACTATCTCAAGAAGGAATTGGACAAAAAAATAGAAACATTTCCTCTGGCTACAGCCCCACCAGTGGCCGAGAGGTTCTGCTCTCGAAGCTGGTAGACGGGAGGTGCTGGGTTCAATCCCAATCGCGCCCGTCGGCCTAATCGTTCGGAGTTTTCGTGGTTTTCTTCGAACCTTGGTTCTCCAAGCGTTAATACGGGTTAGGTTCCCTTAGAAAGACCTCCACGGTGGGCACTCCCCCCTTAGAGCCTATATCCCACGTGCTGATAATTGGCCGACATAAATACAACCAACCAACCTCTGGCTACAATCTTCCTATTTGAGGAGATTATTTATTTATTATAATTGGCAAAAAAAAAAAAAAAAAAAAACAATAATATAATACAATATAAATAATATGTATATATGTATTATTTATATTAGAAATATACAATGTAAAAGAGGACCCTTTACAAAATACTATATCACAAAAGCAAACTTTTTATATATATATTAACAGTTTGCTTTTGTGAAAACATGAACATTTTTGTGTTTCCTGTTTTTATCAGGAGGCCCCAAATTTTGTCTGGATTAATATCTGTATAGAATGTGCCACTCTTTGTTATAAAATTTCTCTGCTAAGGATTGATTTTTTTAAACCTGATTTATATAGAAAGAAATGAGTAGAAGGAAACATCGAAATAGTGTGGAGTTACAAACTGTTTTAATGATATACAACAATGACTAATTAGTGAGAAAAATTTATAAATCAATCGGATTTTCATCAATGAAAGTTTTTGTAGAAATGCATGCAAAAAAAGGGGTAGTACTAGGCAATGTAGGGGAAATCCATTTAAAATTATTTCAAGAAAGAAAAGAATGCTTCTTTGAAATTCAAGAGAGAAAACACTTTTTTTCTGACAAAGAGTTACAAATTGAAATGGATCTTGAAGCAGCAAAACAATTCAAAGGAAACTATTAAATGAAAAAAAAAATGTACTCTCAAAGTCCAAGCAAGGTTCCTTTTTAAACGAAATATATACTGGAAAGCATATGCATTTATCTAATTGCTGATGTAAGAATTTTTAAACTAAGATTTTGTTATTACTTTTTAGGGCGAGGGGGGACTTTTTTTCTTTTCAAATAGAAATCACCATTAAATTAGATAAACTTTAAACATTAAGAATCTCATCATCAACGAGCTCAGAACACAAACATGATTTGAAGTCTCAATCATCAGGTCCTTCTGACTCATGGGCACTGCTGCTTGATAATATTGGTTCAAAAACAAACATACAAGGATAAAAAAATTTAAATTGAATGTAAAAATCTGGCAAACCATTAACTAAAAAAAAAAAAAAAAACGTATTTTTAAAATATTTTTAAACTAATATTTTGGAAAAAATAAAAGGCAAAAGATTTCTCTGAGAACAATGCATGTAAAAAAAAAAAAAAAAAAAAAGAAGAAGAAATTATAAAGGCAAATTTAACGTTTCACCAGATAAGTACATGGTCTCATGTACAGTCGGGGGTGTTTACTTTTTTTTTCCTTGACTGTACCTTCACTCCATATTTGAAATCGACAGCTCAATTGCTAACTTCCCCATAATGCCCACCAATTAAAAAATACATATTGTGAGAAAAACTCAATCGTTTAAGCACATTCTTTTTCAAATTAAGCAGTGAGCTAGGCAGTGTTGGAAACAGAATTTTTTGGCCTAAAAAATGATTTTTTGAAGGTTTTACACCAGTATCCCTCTTTAATTTCATTCTGATGTAAAAAGAAATAATAATAATATTTTGATCAAGAGATACAAAAAACTTTGCAGGGAAAAACTTACCTTCTTTTTGTTCAGGTGGGACATACATCAATCCTAACATTTTTAAAAATTCAGTTTTTGATTCAAAGTCTTCATCCAAGCACAAGCGCTTTGCTAACTCAGACAAATGGGTTGGGTCATACTCAATGTCATTTGACTTGACTGGTTCTTCAAGCACTGGACTGGCACTCTTTTCTCGCAGAACTTGATGACGCCGTAGACACTTTCTGAGCTCTATCACTGCAAAATAATAGCAATCCCGTTATAAATTTCATATAAGAAAAATAAATACACTACACAAATAAATATTTTACATGTGCTTAACCATTCAGCAAGCACGCAGGTGCAAATTTTATGACAAAAGGTATATTTCTCAAACCATTTTCAAATATGGCACTGCAATTGCCTGAAAGCTGGTGGTATTTTTTATTTGAACTCTTCCCTTTGGATTAAAACCGATTTATATTGCGCAACTTTTATAAAATTTGTCTTGTGAGAGCTCTCTCGCATGTAGATATGTTAAGTATTTCATATTTTAAAAATTATATCTGCAATAGTGTAATAGATATGTGTTATGCTGAGTTATTCAAACGAAAAATATTCAGTAGATCTTTTAAAATTACGGCATCAAAATAGGTAGAATTGAAAGGTATTCAATATACATTGGATGATAACCCAGACTCACTTGAAGATAAAAAATTTTATTGGTAAAGATAAAACTACAAAATGCTGTAAAAAAATATACCAAGGAGTCAAAAACAAAAAAACTATACATTTTAAAAGATATTTTTGATATGAAAAATTCACAAAAAATATAGGCAATAAAACTGAATCATTAAAAATCTTTTTTAGAAATAATATACAGAGCATCTAAGATATTTTATATTTATAAGAAGAGGTGAAAAAGACAATTTTCTGTTGAAATTTTATTTAAAAAATCTAAATATGATGCCAAAATAAAAAGTTTTCAAGTGATGCATCCGATACATATTGTAATATTGCAATTTCAAGGCATGAAATTTGAGAGTTCAGATTAAAAAATATATATATATTTTAAAGGTGTGCTAAATTTGTTATATAGAATGCTAGAAATATAGGTTTTGCAATATTTGTTGCTTCCAAGCTCAAGAGTTACATAAAAATAATTTGAAAATAACCAATGTTATAAAATATATTAAATGAACTTTAAAAAGTTATTGGTCCTTTCCTTCTGAATTACTCAAATTTTTTTAACTTCTTGCTGTCGTATAAACAAAAGTAATATACTAGACTCCCTCAAATCCACACAGCTTAAAAACTATAGGTTGTGCAGATTTCAGAATTTTGTGGATTCATTGCTTTGTTTACATTTTTTAAACAGTAATTTAAATATAATAATGCAATCGAATTCGAAATTATAATGAATGCATACAATATAGTAATATATTAAAATAATTAAGTAAAGTAATAAACTAAAACCATAAAAATTAAGATGAAAAAGAAATAAAAAGAAAAGGGATCTAATAAACAATTCATTCTTGGACATTTTTGAAGAATGTCTTACCATACCAAGTATGAATCACATTACAATAATTAGCATTTTAAAAGAAAATATCACGTGAAATTTTAACCTTTATTTAGTTATGTAACTATTAAAACTTTTTTTTAAAAACTACTTCACAGCTATTTCCATTGCTTTGCCATTTAAAATTATCTTAAAATAGAGAAAATGTTCTATAACATATGACTGGTTGAATCAGATGGAGTAACACTGTTAAAAGCTTATACATATAATACACGCCACAAATGGATACTAAAATAACTAGTCACTTCAATTCACATTTTTAATAAAAATTACTCCTGCCTGAAGAATGAATAATTTGTTCTTAATACACATTAAATTGATTTTCATACCTAGTGATACACAGATAACTTTGGCTATAAATATCTTAATATAATTTACTAACATTCCATAAGGGGGAAAAAAATGTTGATACAAAGTCTTTACTTTGTTTATACAAAGCAAAAAAATTCTCAATTGCTACAGCCTTAAATATATTTAAAAAAAAAAAAAAAGAAAGAAAGAGATAGAGGGGATGGTAGGTGGGGAGGACGACCCATAACATCGAAAATAGATACCTAAAAGCAATATTGTACATCACAGTAGCAGAAACAGTCGAGCATTATAGCAGGCACTGTAGATTGTTTTACTCTTTGCAGATTATTCTAACAGCTTAAAACAATTGATGAAATATACTTTTAACTCTCGTTTCTAACTTTATTATTACTGTATCTTTTGCTATATTTTCTTAAATGCAAACTTGGCTTATTTTATGTATTACTATTATTTCTTATGATAGAAAAAAGTACTATCATTGATTAATGTATTAGCCTACTATCTATTTTCCAGTATTTCTAGAACACAGAAAAAATTTGATTAGCAGTAGACTGGCATAAAAAATTCTGTTACTGAATTGCACATTATACTCCATTTTTTAAAATAACAATTTTAATGTTTTACAGAATTGGGAAAAATTATTATATAGGTTGCAAATATTTCCCAAAATGAAAAAAATATTTTTTTAGCGTAGGTAATATGAGCTTTTTAATAAATACTTACTTTCTTTTCTAGAATGTGTGCATAGACGGAATTGTCCAAGAAATTTTTCTTGCTGTAAATAAAGAGAAACCAAGTTATTCACTTGATGGTAAAAAGATAATAGTGATTAACATCCTATGATTGTGTTGCATACAATTGTAATTTCATTATATTAAAATTAATTTTATTGTATTTTATCATTATATATATATATAAGTAAACTTGATTTAGAAAGACTTCTAAATTTTGCATTAAAATGGTTTCAAAACAACAGTCAATAAAACGGATACATAAATTAATGAAATCAAGTGGTTGAAAAACATGGATGATTATAAAAATTGTTATTAAGCGTACAAATAATAGTCTACATCAGTCATACTCAACCTGCGGCCAGGAGACCTTTTATATGTGACAAAAGACACATAATAATTAATCTATATTTTAAAAACTTATTTAGATGAGCACAAAAGGTATTTAAGATATTCACTCTTTTTTTATATATTTTTATGGGAAGACCAAAATCTATCCTGCTATTTATAATTAATTTAAAATTATGTTAAAATATTTAAAATTCCATTTGCATAGTCCAAATCTTCCTTTACATGTAGTCAGTTCTATTTATGTACAGTACAATGCATACATTTCTTAATATTTAACACCAATCAAACATTATTCCCAATTAATTACATTTGCACTATATATTTCTAAATTAAAAAATATATATAGATACTTTTTTTTTTTGGATTGAGCAAAAGATTGATTTACCAAAGAAAAGTTTTTCTTTAGAACTTGGAAATTCTGCATAGTTATATTATTACATTTTATATTTATTACTAGGGGGCTCTGCCCTTTGCAAGCTACACTCGCCAACCCCCGTTCAGACACCGCAGAATCTAAAAATAAAAAAACATGCTAATCTGATGGGTTTTAAAAATATTAGAGACGATTAAATTATACTAAAAAAAGCTGTGCAGATCTCCCTGTAAACGGGTTTCCATTCAATTTCCTTTGATTGCAAAAATTTAAGGGCGAATCAGTTGCAGTTAAGACATCCAATCGTTGTTTTCGTTTTTCATTAAAGAGGATCAGTTAAACATTTGAAAAGAAGCTAAAATAAAATGAATTAAGTATTCAGAGTCTTTGTCTCCCAATATTTTAAAACAATCTCTATAACAATAGCCTAAATCATGTGACTATCATCAACAGTTCCCAGCAGAACACTTCGTTTTTTATACTCTAGGTGCCATTTTGATACTTTAATGTTATCCAGGCACAGGTGATAAGACGCCAAATATTATTCTATCCCCATCATTTCATCTATATTATAATAGTTCAAGTCATCAAATGCCATAAACAAATACGGTCTGATCCCTTCGCCTTTCATATGCAGGTTTGGCACAAATGTCATATACGTCCCATATTGGCGCGATTTTTTTTCCAACGCCAATTTGGGGAATGCATCAACAGCATAAACAACAACATCCAGCTTACCATATCAAGCAAAATAACGATACTTTGGCGCCAGTTAAGTACCCGTTGCGTATATGACATTGGCGTCAGAAAAAAATCTCGCCAATATGGGGTCGTATATGACATCTGTGCCGAAAGAAAAAAAAGCCGGGTGCAAATCTCGCCAATATCTTTTTTGCAACTCGCCAGTTAGAATTTTTTTATTCTTCGAGTGGTAAATTAAAACATTGATTTGAAGTTGAAATTAAATGTCATGGTTTGTTACATAATTTAATATTTCGCCAGATGTCATATACGTACCGCATGTTTGGCATGATTTTTTTTTATGAAAATTTGGCGAAAACCTCGTTTTCGAATACCAGTTACATATGTATTTTTGGTACTACTTAGTTATCCCGCCGACCAAAAATGTATCGCAAACTATAAGATTAAATGCCAATAACGGTTGATCAAAAATGTCACATTTACTTGACTTTTAGCAAGTTACACATGTTTACGTCATCAAGTGATTTTTATTTCGATGTTTTATTTTTATATTTATTAATGTTATACTAATTTATTTGTTCTTTCATTATTTAAAATAAAAATTTTGTCAATCTATACAATTTGGTGAGTGGTTTGGTGATTTATATAATTTGCGAAATTGGTTGACGGAATAAATACGTTGTGCCGTATTTTTTAATTATTTTCTATTATTTTCAAAAGGAAATAGCAAAAAAATAATAACTATAGAACAACATAATTTATATAAATAATAATAAAAAAAAAGTAAATAAACATTTATTATTAAATAAACAACAATAGCCATGTCAATCAAAATAATGCCATTTTTGTGCCAATTGGGTATCCCAGTGCGTATATGACATCTGTGCCTAATTTGTTTCTTTTCGTTTTGTTTTTTAGAAAAAAGAAAGAAGTGAAAGCCATCAATTTAAATGAAAGTTTTGTATTAAATAAAATGATAACGAAATACAAAAAAAAAGCATTGTTCTTAGCATAGATTTAAAGGAGGCCAAACTGGTCGCCAAATTAATTTAAAATAGTAAATTTTTCTGAATTATGAAAAAAAAAATATCTGTTATGATTAAAATTTAAATTTCCATCATTAGAAAAATGTATTTAAAATTAGAAAAAAATTAATATATCAAAAACTAATTCGAATTTAAAAATTCTAAAGCCAGTTTTGAGATCTGTGGATCAATCAGGATTTTTGGTGTTAATTTCATCGCAAAGTATTCCATATTTTAGGAGAAATCGCCGTGAAACATAATCAGTTGTTTAATCAGTCGATTCAAAGAATCAATACACATTTCAGCCGTTTCATATATTCGTTTCATAAATTCGTTTCATTAGGATTATATATATATAGGGTAAATATAGCTAATACACTTTATTGGTATTGTATGTTTGTCATTAGACAAAATGGCACCAAATATGTTTTACACCTGTAAACAACAGTCTTCACAGAATATTTGTACAACATTTGCAATAGAAATCTACAATGAAGTGTACTGTAAGGATATAGTGGTGTTAAAATTGTTGGTAACAATCCTTCCATAACAAACATTCAATGTTACTGATAATATAAACTTCGTTACAATTCTTTGTTATAGAAACTTTTATAATCTTAATATTTTAATTACCCCCTTTTTTTACATTACTATACAAGTGTGTTGCGACCAGCCTAACGATACAAACATATGTTTACAGCCCGCAAGAATAAAAGGTTGAGTATGGCTGGTCTACAGTTAAGAATGATCTTGATGCTATAGAAATAATCTTATTAATGCTAATTTTTTTGCTCTAAGTTTATGTATACAAATAATAGATACTGCATATACAGGGCTAATATATTACAATATAAGTTTAAAAGTCAGGTACAGATATTAGGAAGGTTTGTGTATAAGAACCTTACATCTTAAAAATTAGGGGCCTGTCTAGATTTTTCCTTGCAGGATCCTGTCCTTGTGAAAATATGAACAGTTTTCTATATTTGTGAAAAACTTCAACATAATTTTGTGAATTTGAATTTATTATTATATTCCATTGCGCCAAATTGCGACAAAATTCTTCATTTGGCGAGTAAACCAACAGTCAAATTCGCCAAATTGTGAGTGCTCAGTTTGTGCGTGTGGTGTGCCAATACAGTCGAGATTCTTAGGCGCGTTACTGAATGATTGATGTCGCTTTACATGTTCAATCGCACCATGCCATTTACATTGCTCTATTTATAGAGATACTGTCTCAATACCAATTTAGTTTAACAGGAAAAGACACAGAAAGGATTATGCGATAGGTGTTTCTCTATTGTCAGTTGAGCACTATCTATGCTCTAGCGTCGCGGCAGTAAAAACGTTAACAAAATTACTCGCATTAAGCGCCAAATAGAGAAAATTTTTGCTGGAATGCGGTGTTGAAATTAGCAATTTACCATACTATTTATTAAATACATGCAAAGTATTATTGGCCGGTCAAATTTTTTCAATAGGTTAAGAGACAAAATCTCAGACATTTTTAGTGTATATTTTCACAACGGTAAATCAAAGATTGCTGTATTTAATTTTTAATTAGACAGCTAAAAGAATGTCTGAAACATTTACACATTTATTAGACAGTTAAAAAGTACTTATTTTTAATAGTTTCTGTAGCGAATACTCGAATTTCTATTGTATAAGCAATTACAAAAGGTTTGGTTTGGTTGGTTTGTGTTTATGACGGCCGATTATCAACACGTGGGATATAGGCCCTGGGGGGAGGTGCCCTTCGTGGAGGTCTTTCTAAGGGAACCTAACCCGTATTTACGCATGGAAAACCACAGTTTCGAAGAAAACCCCGAAAACTCCGAAACGGTTAGGCCGACGGGCGCGATTGGGTTCGAACCCAGCACCTCCCGTCTACCAGCTTCGAGAGCAGAACCTCTCAGCCACTGGTGGGACAGCAATTACAAAAACTTAATATTTTGGAACATATTGAAAAAGAGGGACACAATAAAGGATTAAAGATAGATTTTTCAGTGTTTCAAGCCGAATCTATTTTGCTAACATTTTTGTTCATTTGGCTACTGTTTTTTATTTCTTATTCGCCAAATCGTTAATGTTGGTTAAAAGCCAGCGAGAACACTGTATTCAGGATATCAAATTTTAAAACATCTTTCATAATTAAAAAAAGGCTGTATAATACACTCTTTGGTGACTACATCTGTTGTGTGACAGGTCAGATTTTATTTTAAAATAATTAAATTCATGAAAGGTTCAGTTTGGAGATATATAAATTCTGTGAAAGGTCTACTTTTAAGACAAACTAGGGGATCCAACCTGAACTTCCAGGGTTACAGAATATAATGATTTTTTTTATTGAAAACTAATGGATTTTTTACATTTCAAATTTATTTCTCAGATTGTTCACTAACACCACCAAAAAGCATTTTAATATGAAAGAAATATATTTGAGTTTTCAAATAAAGTTTTGAAATTCATTAACAACAATACTTTTGTATTAGTCGCATGCCAGGAGTTAATAGTCAAATATTTTGTTTCTTATGGCAGCCTTTTTGATTAGGATCATTTCAGTGGTTTAAGCACACAATTCAATTACATATCTGTTAAAATTGTGTTTTATTTACTTATTGAAGAAGTTTTAATTTCATTAGGGAATATTTGCGGGGAAAAAAAGGCTGAACTATTTATGTAGCTTTATGTGCTAACAAGTGAATCTTCCGTAATCAAGCTGCATGCAATGTAGATAGATTAAAAAAAAATCCATAGTTGACAATTATTTTTTAAAACATAAATAATCAGTAAATTGAGATACAGTTTTCAAACATTTGAAAGAATATCCCGCCCCTTCCCCCATTCCCCTATTTGACTTTGTAAAAAAATAAATAGATAAATAATGTTTAGAATTGTGAAGAGTTTTTTAAAGGACTCGAAATTTTGCTAAACAGATCTCTGTAAATAATTATTTAAATAAATCTAAAATATACATAACTGAATTCAATATACATTTAAGAGAGTTTTACAGCAGGGTTACCAGACATCCTGATTTTCAAGGCTAAACTTAAATGTCCCACGTAAAACAACAGCTAATTTTAAGGACTTTTCATAATATAAAACATTCAGGCATAGCACAGAATTTGCATAATTTATTTTACAAGATGATTAAATGCTATATATTCCAGCACATAACACACATTTTTGAGACAAAAAAATTGATCAAAATTTATAGGCGCAGGTTATGTGATTAGTATAAAAATTAAATATTGGAATGAGCATAAGAACTGAAATTTCATCATCAAATGAATGGACTAGTTATTTACAAAAAATGACAATCAATATGTTCACTGCTGGATAAAATAAAACATTTTGTGTGTGTGTCCTGATATATTTTTAGACAAATAATTCACTTCTGTTTCATCTTCACCATCGGTGTCGCTATCATGCATCTACAAATAATCCACTTCAGTTCTATCTAGATTTTTTGATGTACTGCATTTTTAAAATGATTTTTTAAATTATCATGGGATTTATTTTATTCCACGTTTATGCTATCCACTTGCACATTATTTCGATAGGTGCATGACACATTTGTCCTGTCATAGTGAATGTTTCAGGTTGACAAATGGGCCTAATAGTATCTGTGTGTTCTATTTACATTTGCATCTGTACCTTTTTATCGCATTCTCTTTGCATCTTTTCTATCCATACTAGTTATTTTACATTACAGTGTTCTTTTATAGTATTCTTATGCTGGAATATATGGTATATGTAGTATGACTTTCAAACAATATTTAACATATACACAGGGCTTAATTTATAACAAAAAAAGTACCAGAGGCCTAATATTCTGCGGTACCGGTACAACAACCGTACCGTTCCATCCCCCTCTCCCCAGTCACTCCAATTTGCATATCCAATATATTTTGTGCATTATTTGTAAAAGTTATAGTTTCTTTTTTCTTTAGCAAAATTAAAATTTTAAATATATCTATCAGCATATACTTAGTTGTCGAGCCTTGCGAATAGTAATCTTTGCCTAATTTTAAAGTTAATTAATTGCAGAATTCTGCGATTAAATATAGTAAAGATTGTGATTAGGGAGTGTTAATACAGAAAAGGGATACACTGTAAAAAAAACCCTGTAAATTTGCCAGCACAAGCTCGATCACAGTGAATGTGCTGTATCTTTCTTTGGTTTCCTGATTATATAAACATGAAAAATACAGTAGTTGCGTAAAATTAACAGCACAATGTGCTGGCAATTTTACGCAACTACTGTATTTTCCATGTTTATATAGTCAGGAAACCAAAGAAAGATACAGCACGTCGAGTTTGTGCACAAGATGAACAGTACTTTGTACTGTAAAAATGTCATTTTTTTTACAGTGTAGTTCACAGCTATGTATTTTTAAGAAAAAATGAATGAAATTTACAGAAATTAATATTTATATGCTGAAGAATGGGACAATGTTTTACAATTTCCTATAAAAGGTGCATATCTTAAACTATAATTGATTCCTTCTGCATAATTATCTTTTGTGGTGAGTCCCTGAAGATCAGATTAAATTAAAAATTTGATACCGTTATCGGAAAAAACTGATGCTTTTATAGAAAAAGGGGAAACACTGCTTCATTGCTTTCTTTTAGAATAACAATACATGGCAATTATATCTAATTACAAATGAAAAAAAAAACATTCAATAAAAAATTATCCTACAGCCACAAAAGAAAATCGAACTGAAAGCAAATTCATTGTTCAGTTTCTTGAGTGGCACCGTATCAACACACCGTCGCCGAAATAAATTTGAAGTAGAAATATACGATTTCTGTTTCCCCTTCATTTTGATGTTTGATCTTTTAGTCCAAGCCCAAAAACTGATATAAAAATTGAGTCCGTTTTATCTCCATCTCCTACGTGTCCGACACGTTACGTCACATATAAATGTTTTGGTAAAAAAGAATGCAAAAGCTTGGAGATGGAAAGGAAAGGAAAAAGTAATTTAGGCTTCGGTTTATCGGAAACGTTATTGCACTGGGCTCTGGAGCCCTGTAATTATGAGCTCTGGTGAGTTTCGACCAATATTGAAATATTTACTAAAAACAGAGAAGTATCAGAGCTGGGCTCCGGTGCAAATTAAGCCCTGTATATAAAGATGAATGTAATTAAGTAAAGCAGATAATTTTTTAAAAAATGGAAGCAGTAAAATGAATGTTACAACAGCTTTATAAAACAGAACTATTATTAATAATTTTGCAAAGTTGAAGTAAAAATCAGTGCCTACTTTAGGATCTAGTTCAAATTTAGGTGGGGGGCCTTTGGTGATTTTCATAAGCTTTTTCATTTTTTCTGTATCCTCTTCATCTGAATCAGGATCAGAATAATCACTGTCCAGCATTTCGCCAGCTTTTCTAAGTCTCCTTAGTTTTTGTTCTCTTTTATCGAGGACACTAACTTCCATTGGCAATGGCTCTTCATAACTATGCACTTCACTCTCGTACGATGCTTTGACAGGATTTTGTAATAGAGCTCTGGTTATAGATGAATCAGGAGAAGGTCTTAGTAAAGGTGGATAGTTATTCGATTCTGAGCTAGAATAAGAACGATCACTGAGCAAAAACGAAGGCAACTTATTGCTTGAAGAATCATACTTTGAGCTTTCTTGAGAAGGTGCTTTGCTGGTAGAGATTTTTGAATGGGGTGCAAAAGGTTCAGGAACAGAAAGTGCACTTTTTGATTCAGTTTTTGTTTTTTGAGTATTGTCTGAGAAAAGATTCTTGTCACAAAAGCTGTTCAGGTAATCGTAGCTATTGTTGGACACAAATTTCTCACGAGCAAAAATTCCATTGATCTGAGAGTTTATCACAGAGGCCATACTTAAGGTTCGTGTCTCGATGTGTTCTGATTTTTGATGATCTCTATCAGAATAGAGCGATGGCATTGGCTTTGTAGGTCCAGATATCACAGTGCTTTCAGGTTTTGGAATAGTAACTGCAGGTTTTGAATGACTTTCCTGGAACAAAAAAAACAAAAGTATAAAATATACTATGGAAAGGATTTCATAAAAAACACATTAAGTTATACTGTAATTTTGAACTTTTAACTTTTTTAAATTTAGTGTTGAACTAATCTTATAAAATGAACTTAAGGCTGTTTTCAAATGAATAAATATTATTTAAAGCCATGTTAATTAAATTATTTCTACCTACTCATATATAAAGAACTTTCCTAATTTAAGCTATATTTAAGGGAATTCAACAGCGACATCCAGATTTTTCAGGCTAAATTTAAATGTTTCATGTGGAACAGCTAATTTTAGGACTTTTCATAATATAAAACGTACATTACACATAATTTATTTTAGAGCACCCAAAGAGTTAAACTGTTGTATGGGGAATTTAATTTGTTAATGTAATTTCAGGAAATTCAAGAGATTTTGCAGCACAGAAATAAATCAATATTTCAAGAACTTCTCAGATAAATAAAATAAAAACATATAAATCAATTTCTTTTAAGCATTCTATTTTCCAATTTTTCTGGTAAATAGATATTTTTATAAAAGAAATAAAAAATATTCTATGAAAAAGAACAGATATTTAATTTCAGTTATAAATTATGAATTAGCTATTCTCACCATGTAATATTCACCAACACATTAAGGAACAGAACAAAGTTCACCAAGAATTAAAATCTTTAACAACATACACTTAATTATAATTTTTGAACTTGTTTAATATTATTATTTTGATAACTAAATAATTTCTTGGTTTGTATTTTACCATTACAAGATAACTCACACTAAAGAAACATGGAAATAAATCTTTTAAAATATTTAAATGTCTGTTTAAATTTGTTCTGCCTTTTCTGCTCAAATCCCAGTTTATTTACATCATGTGCTAAAATTCCCAATTTGATATTTAAAAAAAAGTCTGAGAACTATGTTTGGCAGTAATAACAATTTGATACTGTGTGCACAGAGGTCCCAAAAGATTTTGAACCTGTCCCACGCTAAGCTCATGTGCCTATAGGAACCCTAAACAAGATTAAGAAACATTTGAAAAAAAAAAAAAAAAATAATAATAAAGCACCAAAAGTTTCTTGTACACAGCCCCTTTAAGAGAAGACCAACTCTAAGATAAACTTAAGTCAAAATTATGTTAACAGATAAATAGGAAAATATTTAATCAAAATAAAATTAACAGATAAATTAAGAAAATTTTCAGTCAAAATAATGTTAACACTTAAATGCAAAAACCTTCATTAAACAGATTAAATGTAAGGTCTTAACTTGTTGTTCATTATTACCTGGGTTCTCGCTGCCACTCGCCATTGCACCAAATTGAGACAAAATGCTCCATTTGGAGAGTAAAAGAACTCCGAGACTCGCCAAATTGCAATAGCTCAATTTCTGCTCTTTTTGTGTGTGTGTGTGTGCTAATACAATCGAGATTCTTATCTGCGTTGCTGAACAATTGATGCCACTTTACATGTTCAATCGCACCGTGCCGTTTACATTACTCTATTTATAGAGATACTGAGTCAACATCGATTTAGCAGCAGCCAAAGACAGAAAGGATTATGCGATAGGTATTTCTTTATTGTCTGTAAATCACTATCTAGGCTTTCATCTAGGCACTGTCGCCGTCGTCGTCGCGGCAGTAAAAACACGAACAAAATTACTCGTATCCAGTGCCAAATAGAGAAAAATGTTGGTGGAATGCGGTGTTGAAATTAGCCATTTACCATATTATTTATTAGTTGTATGCAAAGTATCATTAGCCAGCCAATTTTTTTCTAGCGGTTAAAAGTCGTAATCTCAAAGCAATTTTTAGTGTTTATTTTCACAACAGTAAATCAAAGATAGCTGTTTTAACTTTATATTTAGACTGCTAAAAGAATGTCTGAAATATTTACACAATTAGGAGACATTTAGAATGTACTTATTTTTAGTAGTTTTTGTAGCATTCTGTACATTTGGAAAAAAGGGATACAATAAAGGTTTAAAGATACATTTTTCAGTGTTTCACGCCAAATCTATTTTGCTTGCTTCTTTTTATTTGGCTATTGTTTCTTTTATTTCTTATTTGCCAAATCGCTAATGTCTGTCAAAAGCCAGTGAGAACCCTGATTACTACCTACACACACATGGAAATAAGCAAATGGGAAAACAAGAAAAAAGCTTTACCATTTAATTTTTAACATAATTTTGGTTAATCCAGTAATGTTAGTAGACAATAATTTTTTTATAACTCTATAAAAAGTTATTCTTTCCACCAATTACTAAGACAAAAACATAACTTACAGGGTTTATTTGGTAAGAGATTTTGTAGGAACCACTATCACTTTCTTTTTTGTAACTTATGCCACTAGGATGAGAGCCACTCCTATGATGAATTTGTCCATTGAGAAGGGCTTTGTTTGGATACTTGGCCATCTTCGCATTCATCTCTTCTTCCAAGGCAAGCTCGTTTTCTGCATTCATCATGTTGGTGGCTAAATTGAGAGGAACTGATACAGGAGGTGGAGTCATTCTTCTCACATAATCGCGAGGTGTGCCGTGAGTGATTGATCCCATGGGTCCTTTAAAAATCAAATAAAAACAAGAAAAATTTAAATAAAATCTGAAAAAATCTAATAGTTAACACACACACAAAAAAATCATATGTGTTTTGTAACACAGATATTAATATTCATAGATAATATAAACATAAATATGTGAAAATCTAAAACTAAAAAGCTAATTATTCCTACATTTCAATGCTTTATTTGTATTGATTTAGTATTGCCAGAATAGAACTATGTTAAATATATATGAAATCTACAAAAAATTTCCACCCATTCATGATTTCTACACTCAAAATATGAATAAAGAAATAATTTTTAAAAAGCCAAGAAATTAAAATACATAAGATATGATTAAGAAGTTAATATGATTAAGATTTTGAAGATATGATTAAGACACACTGAATAAAATATTAACCATGTTGACATACTATAAAAAAGAATGCAACTAAACTTTAAGGCTCTGCTGCACTGAAACTCCCCGATCGCGAAATCCCCATGTTAGCCTATGGGAAAACTTTCAAGCGCGATGACTCATTACCTAATATAATTATTAAAATACCATTTTCACCATCAGAAAGTAGACGTCAGATGCCGATGATGTGCATTTTTGAAAATTATCTTCGTAAATTTCAAGTACATAAAAAATACATATAAACTTTGAAATTTCCATTTGATTAAATTTTATCATCTTCTTAAAAATACTTAAATTTTACGTAGACAATTTTTGAAAATGCACATCATCTGCATCTGACTTCTACTTTCTGATGGTGTAAATGGTATTTTAATAATTACATTAGGTAATGAGTCATCGCGCTTGAAAGTTTTCTCATACGTTAACATGGTATTTCGAGTTCTGGGAGTTACAGTGCAGCGGTTCCTTAAGGGTTCAACCCTGCACAATGAAAGAGCACCAATTCTAAGATTTTCAACATTTTCCTTATTCTAGTACCCGTTAAAAAAAGTACAAGAAATTAGGTTAACTTTCCCTCTGAAGGTCTTCCTTGAAAGCATCCTATATTCAAATAGCACTAATGCCAAAAATCATCTCTGTGATATGTATCTCTCATCCACACAGAATATAAGTATGTACTGCAGAACAACAAAAACTACATTTATTCTTTTTACATTACTGCAAGAATTTATATTATAAAGCACAAATACATCCGTGAGTAATGCTGATGTCATATTAATGGTGGCAATGACGAAATTAATGGTGAAATTTTCAAACTTATAAACACCACACAATTTCAATTTTTACATTGTCAAATAGGGAAAAAAAAAAAATGCTTTTTCAAATGACATAAATTTTAAAATCTTCTTGGAACCTAATTACGGAAGATTACACCAAACCCTTTACCACTTAAAACAATGTAAATAATTTAGCATTTTTTGTTTTATGTGCTATTCCGTAACTAAATCGCCAAACGAAATTCAAACTTCACAAATAAAATAAATAAAACACAAATTTAACAAATATGTAATAAAACTTTTCAAGATATGGAATCTTGTTCCTGTAGATTTAGCATTTTATGCTGAGTGGTTAGCATTATTTGAACATCAGAGAACTTTTTTTTAGCTTCAAAAAATTGCATAAAACATTATTCTTTAAAATGTATTTATATATATTAAACAAACAAGTAAGTGTCCAAATAAAAGATTAATAATTTTTAGCTTTTTTTTTTTTTTTTTTTTTTTACATTAACAATATAGACAATGTTTTGGATTTTGTACTTCTTTTACAAATATTGCAGAGTTTATTCCAGACAATTTCAGGATGATGCTGCACCCTGCCTGCCCTTTAGTTTGAAAAACAGGACTCTTCTTGCCTCTCATTCAAAAATTTCTTGCCTATTAGTTAAAAAATAATGTGTCTTCACTGCCTTTTGTTGTTATTAGTATAGACGGCAGATAATTATAACAGCAAAAATGTATAACATGGCTTAAGTTTAAAAAAAAAAAAAAAGAGAGAAAAAAAAGAAGCAATTTATCAAATTACAACGACCATTTGGAAAATGATTTTTTCGAAGACTAAAATTTAAGACATAAAAAATCACACGGAGTTGATCATACATTACATACACCATTAATTAAACATTAACAGTGTTATTACACGTAAAAATTCCAAGCAACAAAAATCGCCTGCGACTCGTACGTATTATCCACCTGAAACTTATGTATTATCCAAGCATTTCATTGGCTGTTCGGGAAAAGGCTTTTCCATCGTCAGATTTCCAAGAAATCTGACAACTCCTTTTAAAGAAATTTCATTCTTAAACTTCTAAACCAGGGGCGCCATTTGAGGGGGGCTGGGGGGGGGCAATAGCACCCCCCAAGGAATTTGATTTTTCCGAAAATTTATCATCTATCAAATGTAGGGATGCACCGAATAGTGATTTTGGCTGAATACCGAATACCGAATATTTGGCCTGCAGGTAAACCGAATACCGAATATTCGGCCAGCCGAATAGTATCTGTTAGGCTGAATACCGAATATTAGGTCAGCCGAACAGCATCTATTCGGCTGAATACCGAATATTCGGCTGGCCAAATACTTTTATATCTCAGTGTTTAACGTTAAAAAGTTAAATTTTAAACAATTTTTTATAATATTTAGCACAGATACTTCCATTTTGATAAACAAGACTATTTTTATAAGTAAATTTTGTACTAAAAAAAGTATGTTGAGTTACTATTTAAGAAGAGGATAGTTTAAAAAAATTTTAATAACAAAATTTAAATTTCATGACTTCAATTAATTCAAACAAATGAAAAGAATTCTTTCATATTGAACAAGAAGCAACATATCATTCCACTTCTTTCATCAAAAATGAAAGGTGTACAAGCCGTAGCAGAATTTTCGTTTATAGCTGTATAAAAATGAAGATATTTTAGTGAAATTTGCATCACATTAATTTGCTTGTATAGAATGTGATGATATCCTTGAAAGAGACTGGATTTTGGCCAGTGGTACAGTATAAGTATTGTTAAATGCATTCTTAATAAAATAATGTCTAGTTTAGTGCTGTTTAGATATGAATGGTTGCTATTTCCAGCACTTCTTGTCATGTTATCATATTTCACTGAAATTAAAGTAATTCTGTTGACAATATAGTTACAATACCGTCATTATTGTTAAAGTAACAAAAGAAAATTAAAGTTTGACTTGGGGATACACTGCATTTCTGACTGAATAAGTGAATTGCGATCCTGATTTGCTGGACAAAAAAATTGCCTGTGTTTTGATGCTTATTACCCCTGAAATTTTCTTCCGTTTTGTTTAGAAACACCCTGTTTGCGAACAAGCAAGAAACGGATTATTTACCAGATTATAACCAGATTACCAGGATTATAACTCAGTAACTTGCATTTCCACATTTATTAATTCCCTTGAACAAATGATATGTCATTAATGGTTAATTTTTTTAAGTGACATTTTTAAAACAACAAATAAATAACATAAAATCATTCTCTTTTATTTAAAGATTCTAATTATTCTGAATATCTTTATTAATTGACAGTTAAAAGTAGAAGTTGTATAACATTTAAAAAAATATTTTTAAGAGGTTTTTTAAGTATTCGGTAAACCGAATAGTTTGATATTCGGCCTCACCGAATATTCGGTAGTATGGCCGAATAGCGAATAAATACCGAATATTCGGTGCATTCCTAATCAAATGTCAGACTCAAACAAATATTAGAAAATTGCTCAAACTCTAAAATAACTCATAGGATTTTATTGCAAATAAAAACATATGCATTAAATAAATGCTTATGCATAAAAATTAATAATTATCAAAAAAATTTCCTAAAGTCTTACTATTCGAACTCTCTGAAGGTGAGACATATATCTTTAATGATACTTTGGTTAATTTAAAAAATACATCTGAGATGTTTTTTTATCAGTTGCTTCTCACCTGTGTGCAAATTGATCTTGGGAAAACTCGTCAAAATCATTGGCGAGTTTTTCTAATCACAATGATTTTCTTCTAGCCAATTCTCGAATAAGCACATGGAAAATAATAACATTTAAATCCCACTGATGACAGTGTTGTGATGACTGAAAACGTTCTGGGTTTCTCTAATGTATTTTAAATAATTTTAAATTATATATGCAAATGAAAGTAATTCTTGTGCATTTATTTGTGCTTTTTATATGAATATTAATTAAAAATTTTACCTTTTCTGTAGAAAAATGAAGATATATCATAAGTATTCATTAATGTTCAAATATGTAGTTTTTTTTTTGGAAAAATATTCAGAATTTCTTTGAAAAATCGGATTAACACAAAACTATCTCATAATAGGGAAAACACAATCTGAAAAAAATTACGCTTTACCTTCACTTGCAGAAAATCACTAACGAAAATTTTTTTATACTTACAGATCACAAAATTTGCAAATTTCGTGACCTATTCATGACGTTCGTTGGCTGATTATCTCATGACTGATTGAATTTCATGATTTTCTTTCGGGATCATCTGATGAAATTTGCTATTTTTTCCGCAATTGATTTACGGAATTCACGATTTTTTTCTGAAAGCGTTATTCGAAATGGATTTTTTTTTTGTGCGAGCACTTGCCGAAATTCACAATATTTTTCCGCGACTAACTGACGAAATTCGATATTTGTTTTCGTGATTTTTTTGACAAAATTCATGATTCCTTATCACTATCATTTATTGAAATTCGTGATTTTGGTTCTGCCCACCGACTAATAATATTTGTGATTTGTTTGCGCGAGAGTTAGATAAAACTTTGGACCTTATTACGCGATCGTTTGACGAATTTCTCCTCGATTTTATTGAGCGATTGTTCGACTAAATTTTCATGGGTTTTTTTTTTGTGCAATCTTTTGACGAAATTCGCGATTTTTATGGCAATCCTTTTACGAAATTAAAGATTTCTGTTTGTGTAATCATTTGACGAAATCTGCATTCCTTTTGGCGATCTCTGATGAAATTAGCGATATTTTCCATGGTCGTTTGAAGGAATTAGCGAATTTTTAAGTGATTATTTTGAGTTTTTTTTTTTTGAAATTTTCAAGATGCGAGATTTCTTTCTGCGATCCATTGACGAATTGATTTTCCAGATTTTGAAAGAAAGAAAAATCTCAGACTTTCACGAAAAAAAAAAAAAAAAATTGTGGAATAATCACAAGTTTGTGAAAGAAGTCATGGAGACAAAATCTCATACAGCATGTTTTATTATGCAGTATTTATTTTCTGTGTGATTTGTGCAGTTCTGAAAGTTGTGCAATTTTCCACGTTCCCTGTTCCTCAAAGAAAAATTTTTCTTGTCCTTGGTCAGGAAACTCATGAAATGGCGCCCCTGTAAGTAAAAGTTCGAAAGGGACTAGAAAAAAGCTCCAGTTAAATAGGTTTCTGTCTTAGCAAGTATGATGTTTTTTCAACGAAATTTGATTTTTTCCCCTTCTAGAAAGAAATCTGTTATAGACAGGTTTCGTTTTCACAAGTTTTACTCTAATACATCTCTTTTCAGAGCTATACTATAGAGCGGATGGTTTAACAGTCAGTGAGGATACCTGTAGAAATGAAACCTGTCTAAAAAGAAAAAAATCATGTCCAATTTACTAAAATTTTACCTTCTAAGACGGAAGCCTCTCTAAAACGGAATATTTAATTGGTTCTGAGTTTCCGTATTAGAAGTTTTTACTGTTATTGTAAGCATAAGTCAGTAAACGTTTCTTATACGGCGGTAGACCCCCCTGGATACTAACTTTAGATGTATAGCATCCCTCAAAAAATGTTTGCCCTCCCCCTCCCCCCCCCCCAAGAAAATTCTGAAATGGCACCCCTGTTCTAAACATCCCACACCATTACTTTTTACACCGTGATGTAGAGAAAAAAAATGTACTTTTAAATGCAATTTGTTTGAAAGCTGTATCTCAATTTGTTTCTGAGTTATTAATTTTTTTTTGTAGTTTTTATTATTTTTTTGTCATAGTGGCAACAGAAGGTATCCATCTCTGGTTGAAAGTAAAGGGAAACACAAATTACTGTATGGCTGAATCCATATCAACTCAGGCAGGGGGGGGTTACCTTCATAGTCTCAGAAGTTTTTGAATTGAACATATGTTAAAATTTAAGAAAAAATAAGATACTTGTATATTTTCATTTTGCCCAAAAAAATTCCTGGCCCGAGATACAGGCCGCCAAAGATGACATCCCCGGCATCCTTTCTCATTCGCGATTTTCGAAAAAAATTTTAAAGTGCTCTATCTCTAGAACGGTGCAAGATATTTTGTTGCGGTTTATTTTATTTTAAAGATAATATTCTTCTGTTTAAAATTATATACCCAATTTTGAAAAATGTATTCAACTTTTCTTGTGGCAGCCTTTTGAAAAAAAAATTTTTTTCAAAAAAAATTTTTTTTTTGGAAATGCCAATCCCAAAAATTTTGATTTTTTTGCTGTTGATCAATACCATTGGGAACTACCTTCACTGTAAAGGAGAACTTCCACTTTTGAGTTTAACAAATTTTAGAAACATTTTAAAAATTCAGAGAAGTTTACAGGAACTGTATATATACAGTTCCAGTAAAAGTCACTGAATTTTTGCTTATTTGTATCATATTTGTAAGGATAAGTCTACTATATATCCTAAACAAGTTAGAAATTGCAATATCAAATGTGGCAAATGAGGTGCGTGCGTACTATAACTAGTTTTATAAATATTCAGGTCTTGGTGCAATAAGTTACACTCTTGGGCAAAAAGGGCATGAATACAAAATTTATTATGATTCTACATATTAAATTCAGTAATATGGAAGTAATATGAATTCATCTTAAAAGGACTTAATCGCCATGGCAACCTAGAATCATTACCTATCATGGTATATCATTGAATCAATTATGTATTATAGGATTTTTAAATAGAATGAAGAAAACTTTTATTAATGTCTTTTATGTTTTAATTTGATTTTCATAGCATTTGAAGTGATACATACTTTATTTTCAATACCGAACATAGTAAAACAATCTCAATAACATATATCAATTACACAGCAATACAAATTATATTAATACAAGTTAGAGTTCAGACAGATGGGCAGACAAATCGAATCCATAAAGACTTTCAACTATGTTGGAAATTGTTAAAAACACATAAATTGGTCGGAATTTGACTTTTAGAAATTTATGTCAATAGACGGAAGCATACTTGAATACTTTCATACAACCCTGTATCTTACCTACTATCTTTATATACATGCCACTATTTAGCTAATATTTAATTAAGATTAAAACATCCTTAAAACCAGTGAAATCACACTTCCAGAGATTATCATCCATAGACGGCCATGTATCTAATTCTTTGCGTGGACCTGTATATCATTTTATCTATATTCTCCAAACATATCTTAGTATACTAAATGTAGTTCAGTGTAAAAATGCATAACTCATTTAAAAATCACCTTTAAGCTACTTTCATTCATACTCAGTAAACCCTTAAGATTTCTTTTGTGTAGCCCCGTATATGATCTGCAGCATTTATGCACACAACGTAACATGGAAAAATTTAGTTAAACTTAAAAACTCAAACATAACTAAAAATGCACTTCCAGCTATACCCTTACGATTTCTTTTGTGTAGCCCTGTATATGATCTACAGCCTTTATACACACAACGTAATATGGAAATATTTAATTAAACTTGAAAACTCATATCGCAACTAAAAATGCACCTCTAGCAATCATTGCTAATGTACAGTATTTCCAATAAGGTAAAGTATCCGAAATCTTTTGTGTGTCCCTGTAAACACTATGCACTTTCTATGACACAGGAAGTAATTTTTTGTAAACCTCTGCAATAAAGTATGTATCACTTCAAATGCTATGAAAATCAAATTAAAACATAAAAGACATTAATAAAAGTTTTCTTCATTCTATATAAAAATCCTATAATACATAATTGATTCAATGATATACCATGATAGGCAATGGTTCTAGGTTGCCATGGCAATTAAGTCCTTTTAAGATGGATTCATATTACTTCCGTATTACTGAATTTAATATATGGAATTATAGTAAATTTTGTATTCATGCCTTTTCGCCCAAGAGTGTAACACTTATTGCCCCAAGATCTGAATATTTATAAAACTAGTTAATACTATGCACGCACCTCATTTGCCACATTTGATATTGCAATTTCTAACTTGTTTAGGATATATAGTAGGCTTATCCTTACAAATATGATACAGATAAGCAAAAATTCAGTGACTTTTACTGGAACTGTATATATACAGTTCCTGTAAAATTCTCTGAATTTTTTAAATGTTTCTAAAATTTGTTAAACTCAAAAGTGGAAGTTCTCCTTTACAGTGAAGATAGTTCCCAATGGTATTGATCAACAGCAAAAAAATCAAAATTTTTGGGATTGGCATTTTCAAAAAAAAAATTTTTTTTTGAAAAAAAATTTTTTTTTTCAAAAGGTTGCCACAAGAAAAGTTGAATACATTTTTCAAAATTAGGTATATCATTTTAAACAGAAGAATATTATCTTTAAAATAAAAAAAACCTCAACAAAATATCTTGCACCATTCTAGAGATAGAGCACTTTAAAATTTTTATCGAAAATGGCGAATTGGAAATGGTGCCCGGGATGCCATCTTTGGCGGCCTGTATCTCGGGCCAGGAATTTTTTTGGGCAAAACCAAAATATACAAGTATCTTATTTTTTATTGAATTTTAACATATGTTCAATTCAAAAACTTCTGAGACTATGAAGGTAAGATTTTTTCTTTGGCTGCCTGAATTGACATGGATCATACCGTATAGACCAATCAGAACACGAATAAAATGATGATTAAACCAATAAAAACCTTCAGATATGCTTTTAATTTCCCATCCTGATGAGAACAATAACCATTTTTCCAAATGGTTAAAAAGAATTGCTCAAATGTTGAAATTATTGGTAGAAATTAAAAGTCTTGGTGGTTAACCCTAATTAATAGAATCATATTTGATTGAAAAAAACATTTAAAAAAAATTCCGATGTCAGGTTACGTCAAGGAAGGATCCACACAATTGTGTGTGTGCGGACTCGGCTTTAAATCATACAAAAAGAGGAAATTGCTTTTTTCTTAAGATCACCTATACAGTAAAATTCAGTAAAAGAAGAAAGATAAATAAAATACCTTTATCTTCAGGAGGATAGTCTCCTCTAACAGAAGGGTGAGGATGGTGTACAGGACTTTGCCGTAACTGCCTTTCTTTGCGCAAGTACTCAACCTCCCTATCTCGGTACTCACGTTCCTCTTTTCGTTCTAAGTACCTTTCACGCTCTCGGTATGAATCCATTTCTTGCTTTTTCATCACACTGTTCTCCACCATTTCTTCTTCTCTGTATCTGATATTAGATGCAAAAACCATAATTAATTTAAAGTTAGTAATTTGACTTGATATATAACAATAAAATAAACAAGCAACAAAAATCCCTATATTTATATTTTCTACATTTTAGTGTTTGCAGTTTCAGAGCCAGTTGGCCTTTTTGGCAAGCATGGATTGGTACATAATTAAATCCATTATTTTTATAACTTGTATACAGTTGTAAACAACATTTGGTGATTTATCACCTGCATCTGGCTAATGGAAAAAGGCTTTAAAATTGATTTATTAACTTATAGTTAAGTTCTTAAAATATTAAATTGTTGAATTGTCACAGGAAATACACCTCTAAACATGATTTTTATAATTCTAGCCAATCAGAAAGTGAGTGAAAAATCTATTACAAAAGTTGAGTTAAATAAAGGAATGTCGAATAAAGAATGTCAATTAAATGGTTAAAGCAACATTATGTTATATCTATTGCTTGAATTTGTTTATTTTCTGATTAAATAAAGAGCAATCTGTTCATACATACTTCCGTCATTATTTGAGTTAAGAGGCTACTTCAGTCAACTGAAAAGACACGCTCATTAATGCTAATCCTATGGAAGAAATTTTTTAAGATAATTTTGTTTGCATTTCAGTATTTTTAAACAATTCTTTTTGCATTGGCTAGCTGAGATTGACCTGTACTAAGGGTGCTTTTTACTTTTTCGATTTTGTTTACAGATATTTTTAATGAGGACACTGCATTTTCAGAACCGGTTTCAAAAATGAAAGCATCCCCTTAAAAAAAAATCTGCAAACAAAATCGAAAAAGTAAAAATGGGCAGATGTAGAGATCCATCTCAGATATCTGATGCAAAAAAATATCATTTAAAAATATTAAAATGCAAACGAGATATCTTCAAAAATTTCTTCTATAGGATTAGCATTAGCGAGCGAGTCTTTCCAGGTGACTGAAGTAGCCTCTTAAATTAAATCGTTCGGTAATAGATTTTAATATTAGCACATCTTTCTGAAATCATTAAAAATTGGCTTGTCAAAATTGCTTCTTTAGCATCCCCCCTCCCCCGAAACATTTGCAATAATATTCAAGGATTAAGGTAGACATTAAGGTTAAATATATATCACACAACTGTATAAAACCCATCTCTGTGAACATGCACTAATAATAACAAAATGCATAACAGAGGAGTTTATGGATTTATTTGAAAACTAGCTTACCCACCCAACGTTACCCGTGCCCGTGATAATAACCTTAAATGAACCTCATATTTGTATGATTTTATATCCTTAACTCCATTTTGCTTGAATTTATATTTTTAAATGAAAAAATCACAAAAAAATATTGAATTGAAAGAATATGCTATTTGGTATTTTATTTTCTGTGTAATTTGATTTTTGGACTCTATGCGAACCTATACATTAAACCATGGAAACATGAGTGTTTAGTATAATGCTTATCTCTTTTTGCTGATGTCATTTTTTGGTAACAGATTTTTTTTTGTGGAAAGTTGTTAGTGGGACAGAAAACAAGTACTAAGAAAAGTTCCAAATGATCTTTAAGAGGATTATCACATTAACTTTTTGAACAATCAATATTTGACACAATTGTAACAATATATTTGTGTGACATGTCATATTTATTACTTTTCTTAGAATTATCAGTTTATCAATAATTTAAGTATTACAGTAAACTTCCGATTATCCACCACTCTATCAACTGCCATCCTTGGTTAACCACCAACCTCTTTTACCTATTTTTTTTTCAGTAGAAAGGAACAAGGATAATTCAAATGCCCATATAAACCCGAGTGAAACGGTGCTATTTTAAGTAAAATGCCTGTCTGATGTCAGGAACAGCAGCTAGAAAATGTTTCTGGAGATTAAAACACACTCTGGCTTAATTGTGACAAGAATAATATTGGTTGTGAAGAATTAATTTGTCATGAAATTATTCAATTTTTTTTTAATACAGAGAAACCTGAAGCAGATGTAATGTGATGAATTGGGAGTCAGTAATGCAGATTATGATCTCTAAATCCATTGATTAGTTTGAGATGCAAGAGGAAGCAGATGCAATCCAAGTACTTTTATTACGTAGAATTCCTAATCTTGCTGCAGTAAAAGTACAAGCAAAACACAAACAAAAAAAGCATAATGGATTACTTTGGATGAAAGCAGCTACTACAAATCACTCACATGAAAGAAAAGTGACATATCTCGGCAAAAGTAAATTTCACAGGAGAGACAAAAGAAAATTTGCATGATTTTACTGTAACATGAAATTATAGCACTTAACTCTGCATGCAGGAGTAAAAACTGCATAAAAGTGTAAAACCCTTAAGAGTAAAGACGTAGATGAGAGTTGAGAAATTTTACCTCCCCACACAATGTCCATTCTGTGGTCACGAAATGGACGTATAGAGTAATAAATTGATTTTCTATGTAACTACACTTATGAAACTTCTTCTGTAGCAAGACTATGGCAGATCTTTTAGTGGAATAAAATGCAAAATAAATTTTTGCAAGATGTGTCACTTTTCTTGCGCATGAGTGATATTTATTCAGTAAAATTCAAAATTAAATAAATTTCTTATTATCCGTTATGCTTTTTATTAACGAAGATACATAACAAATAAAAGAAATCTTTTAATTATTCTTATTTATATAAATTAACATACAGAAATGTTTCGATTATCCGTCTTCTTCAATTATCTGCCACACCATAAGTCCGATGAGTGACAGATATCGGAAGTTTACTGTATTGACTTTTTTAAAAATATTTTTCTTTAAATTCTATTAAGAGTGTTGATCAGTTAGGTCTCCAATGTTAAATCAAATTACCCAAGTTAAAAAAAATGTTAAAGTCAGTTAGGTCTCCAATGTGCAATCTACGGACATAGAATGCATTTGTATTTTTAAAGCATCTCATCAGAAAATTAATATTTTTAACATATTTTTTTTGTGTACTCTTCTTAAAAGACATCTCTTTCTTTGTTAGTCATCAAAATATTTCTAAAATACATGCTTATTTTAATATTTTATGCGTTGAAATTTCAGGAAAATTGATGAGTTGTAAGTTCACTTCAAATAAAATTAAATATATATGGGGCATTCTCACAATCTTTTGACTTTCATGTCCGTGAATAATAATTTATTTAATGCACTTTTTTGTGTTTTTTTTTTTTATTTCATATACTGGGGAACATCCCATTGCATGATTGCATAACAATATTAACGAGATAAATAAGTTTTGGACAATGTTGGGGGTCCAAATACCAGGAAAACTCATCTACCATCCCGTGTCCCTGATGCTGATTTTTAAGTTTGGAGCTGTCTGTATAAAATTGTTTCAATAAAAACAATTCGATGTAATTTTTTTCTGAAACTAGAACTATTGTTTTATATAAATATGTAGCTAAAACTTAATCTACACACATTTTTAGGGTTGTTATTATTTTTTAAACTCTGACCCTGGGTTTTAGATTCCAAACCATCCCTCTTCTAAAATTATACAGAAAATCATTTCAGATGCAGTCACAGAATTTTTTTCAAGTTTTTTCTCATGCAGAACTATGCTAGAGAAATAATGTCTAAAATTCTTTGGCAGGAAATTTACTGTAGAATTTAAATCAGCATTTAAATATCAATTTCAAGCATTGTGGCTTTATTGGTAGTCTCACCGTCCCCAAGGTTTATTCCTGCACTTTTCGAGGTAAATTTAAAAAATAATTTAATTTAATCCAATGTTAACAACTGTTTCTAAAAATCAATGAACATTGTGGCTATCACTTAATCTTAACATCATTTTCCTAAAAATAGGTGGTAATTTTCCTTACCGTTCCATCCTTACAGTCTCTTTTTTTTACCATTTCGTCCTTTTTTTCCAATACCATCCCTTTTTTTAACCTTACCGTCCCTTCTTTAACACCCCTTTAAGACAATGTTATACAAAAATTCTGTATTAAAAGTACTACATTGTTATTATTTCTTATTTGAATGTCCTGTGGGTACCATGCAAATTCATTATAAGTAAAAATTTGGAAGAAAATAAAAAGTTATAGGGGTAAAACAGTAAGGAAAATTAAACTCGCAAGTTTAACTTAAACCTCGGTTAAATAAAAATTTTTTCGCTGCTGACCATTTTTTCTTTATTTTGAATCATTAAGGCATTCGTCTATCAGATTAAAATGTTATTTTAGCAAATTTAATTTCGCCAGATTTTTTTCCCTAAAAGTCAAAAGATTGTGAGAATGCCCCAATATATATATATATATATATTAGAAATACTTTGTCAACTAAAAAAGAAAGGGACATCCTTTAAGAAAAGTTAAAAATATTAATTTACTGATAAAAATTTTAAAAATATGAATGCATTCCATATCTTATAGGTTTAGGGAATTGGAAATCTGACCGAGTAAAATCCTTAAAGCTGTTCTAAAATCCAAAGGGGCAACTTTATAACACAAGTTTTAATTCATTATTTTGAGGAAACGCATGAAATTGGCAGGTGTTGTTATTCAGAAATTCTGTAATCAAAAGACGTTTTCCATTTTTTGGTAAAAGAAAAGAACTTTCAGAAAATATTATCAAATTAGGCGTTTTGAACTAGATTTCAGAATGAAAGGGAGAAAAACGGCCAAAGAGAGGAGAAAAATCTGTTGTTATGTTACCCAAAATTGCTCAATAAGTAATTTATTTATCAAAAAACAGAAAACTCATTTGGATTCTAAATTGCTTTAATAGTCAGCCTTGCCAATTTGTGCCTTTACGTTTAGAAATAAGTTAGTAAATGTGTCAGAATATTTCGCATTTGTTGAGCAGTGAACTTGAGAACCGCCTTAGAGTTTATACACTGAAAATATTGACGAACGATTATCCAAGATCTAATTTACAGCAAGACGCTTGAGTGACTGGGCTCACAATTTCCATGTTGAAGATGACTGAAAAAATTAAAACAGGTTTAAAAGAAGAATTAAATAACATATAGAGTGGTTGAGGGTCAAGTTTAGTAAACTAGTTGTTGCTAATACCTTAACAATAAAATTTTTAATGATATTCCTTGACCTCAATAAATTAGCCATTTAAAAAATTATACATCAAGTTTCACTAGTATTTCTTTTTCCATTCTTCACTTGGATTGGTTGAATTAAAGGACAAGTTGATTGCAGGCATGACCTTTTCTTTACATATAAGTAAAAGTTAGACAATTTGCGGGGTAGCATATTATGATAGCAGAGAACTTTTTGATTGTTGTTAGCACAGATGGTTGGTTAACAAAAAATAAAAATAAAAAATTGGACAGAAAGCTTTTATAAAAAATTTTCTATAGAATTCTATTTAATAAAAAAAAAAAAAAAAAAAAAAAAAAAAAAAAAAAAAAAAATAACACAAATAATTATGATTTGTTTTCTATAAACTGTACAGGAGAATTTTCATAGAATATTCTACAGACCATCCTACAAAACGTAAAAAAATATTTTTTTTTTCTGTAGAGATATTTTCAATCTAAAAAAATAGTTTAAAAGCTATAGAAAAATAAAAATTTATAAGGCTCTATAAAACATTTTCACAAAGGAACAATTGAATATCATAGTATCAAAAACAAGTTGATACAGAAAAGCATAATAAAAAAAATTAGCTTCCACTACTGAAAACTCATTTTTCATAGCAGCGTTTATAGGCTAAAATAGCTTGCGTTTAAATGACAAAAACTTCTCCCCTGAAGGTAAAAGCTTACCTGGAAGGATAGACAGAACTACTAGAAGGTGCAGGACGCATGGATTGGGGGATTAGTTCAGGAGGATAATGACTTGTAGGATAGAGTGGTGCTCTGGGATGGGAAAGCATGTTAGATGAGGGTGGAGGGTAAGGCATTGAGGATGGCCGAAGCAAACCATAGCGCTCCATATAAACAGACTCCTCTAACCTAAAGGAGAACACAAATGTAAGACATCAAATACTGTGAGAGAATGATTGTACTTTAGTTTATGGACTACAAATTGTTTTCTGAATTAAATATAAAAGGTCACAGCTTAAAATATTGAAGGGTTTTCATATAAAAAAGATATAACTTGGTGATAATAAATTCCTATAGAAATAACTATCTAAATTCATTATAATAATTTTTTAAACAACTTAAAAAAAAAAAAAAAAATCTGATTTTCAACTTTATATATATTTGCAATTTTCTCAGCAACCACTGAATGGATTTTGAATGTAACTTTCTACAGCATATTAAAGAAGGTTTTAAACTAAAATTAGTCATGCTATTGTGTACTATTTTTATACATTGTCATGGGAAATATTTTAATATATGATTGTCTACTACATATTTTACATTCGCGATGGTGGAAATTAGAGTGCCTTTTTAAATAAGAGAGTAGCAACATACAACCAATGAACATAGACCTTTCAGAATTAGGTGGTCCATGTTATCAACATGAATGGTGGTCATATTAAAATGTCTGATTGGTCAAGAGGATCTTATAAATCCTGACTTTCATTTGCACTTAAACCATTGGTCCAATCAAGTCAGAAGTAATTTGGAAACATGATCGATTTTTGACTACTGCTGATATAAGCAAAAGTGTTGCCATCCTGACTCTATTTTCAAAAGGTCTATTGATGTGTGTGCCATTTTGACGAAGCTTATGTACATTGACTTGTCTCACACATCTAATCGAATTTATTAGGTGAATATTGCCAAGTTCTGGAATGTGGGTTAAAAAATTTTGGACAAAATTTTCCACTCTGAGCATAAGTATCATGCATGTGTCACAACTCACTTACCTATGAAGACACTCTACTGGCAACAACATGAATTAAATTGAATGTGGGAAACGATAAAAGGTTGTCATGTAAAGCTCTCTTTTGTATCTGACCACTCTCACTAAAATAGGCCAACTTGTGCACAATATGTAAACAAAACAAAAAATAATAATATTAATAACATGAATGTTTTTGCATAAAAAAAAATCTAAAAACCTCGATTGTAGGTAAATCATTAATTAGAAAATAGTCACTTGAGATTGCTTTCACTTTTTGTTTAAAAATAACATATATATAAATTCAACGTTTTCTCTTAGACAAAGCTTACACAAAAGTACTATTTATTATGCATTAAAATACATTAGACAGTTACTGCTAAAATATAACAAGCAAGACACTTCAAAAAATTACATATAACATTCCCTTAAAAGCTGTTCTCGTATCCAAGCTGGC
Source organism: Maratus speciosus (assembly GCA_963932465.1). Taxonomy (NCBI): domain Eukaryota; kingdom Metazoa; phylum Arthropoda; class Arachnida; order Araneae; family Salticidae; genus Maratus; species Maratus speciosus. Next base: position 126,509,350 of record OZ010797.1, read on the forward strand.
CACTTTCTGACACATTCCTGAATTCATTTTTGTTCATAAGCACAAGAGATTGGCAAGTGCACTTATTCAAAAATTTGAAATCAAATAGTTTGTTTTCCATTTTTTAATAATGACAGAGAATTTTTCCAAAAATACTGTCAAAGATAATGTTTTGAATAGAATTTCTGAACATGATAGCACAATAAAAATCTCATGAGACAACAATAACTTATAACAGGGCCCAAAATTCAAGGTGGTCGGTCGCTTTTACATTTAAAAATGAATTCATAAATGTGTCCAAAAGTTTTGCAGCCAAAAAAAGAATTTTTTTTTTTTTTTTAGAACGCTCTTAAAACACACAGTTTATCTTAACCCCTTCGTGATGGGCAGCATGTATATGTGCTTTATAAAACGCCTAAAATCCATGAATTTGAACACTCGTATTTTCTTATTTAATTATGACATTTCAGCTTTTAAAGTAGATGGAAATTAAAACAGAAAAATAGTGGTGCTCAAAGATTCAAAGAAGTTTACTTGAACCTTGACATGAAGAGGTTAAGTATTGTTAATAAGAAAACAAAGTGCATCTTAGAAACATAGAAATAGGTTACAATTGAAGTCGGACTCTTCACTTACTTGGAAACATCTGTTCGCTAATGTTAAACCTATGGGCAGGTTATTTTCAAATTTCTCGCTTAAATTTGAATATTTTAAATCTATTTTTTTTGCATAGGATAACTGAGCTCGATCTCTAATAGGTTCATTTTGTACTGTTTTGATTTTAGTTGCAAATTTTTTTAATAAAGGTACTTTCACTTTTGAAAACGGTTCTGAAAGTGAAAGTACCTTTATTAGAAAAATCTACAACTGAAATCGAAAAAGTAAAAAAAAACTATTACAGATCAACCTCAGCTATCCTATGCAAAGAAAAAAAAAAAAAAAAAAAAAAAAAAAAAAAAAAAAAAATTGTTTTAAAATATTTAAATTTAAGAGAGAAATTCAAAAACCTGACCATAGGTTTAACATTAGCAAACGGGTGTTTTCAAGTGAGTGAAACCCTTAAAGGGGTTTCAGTATATCCTAGAAAATGACGAGTTACTATCTAGTTTACAATTTGCATGTAACCCCTCAATAGCTATAATTGTAAAAAGCTATCATTTTCAAAAAATAGCTTTGGTGCCATAAAAAGAAATTTACCTGTAAGGCTGAGGTGGTAACTGAGAAGATGGAGGATAAGACGAGTGATAAGGATAACCACTCATTGTTGTGGGAGGTGGTGACGGGTTATAGACTTGAGGAGGAGTAGAATGACGCTCTTCAGAACTTCTATAAGGCTGAAAACCTCGAGATGGCATACTGTGTTCATGTCTCAAGCTATAACATGTAAAAACAAAGTTAATTAAAAGAACTAAACCAAATAAAAACAAAATTTAAAGAAAGGATATACAGTCAACTCTGTGAAATCTGCCAATGTATAATCCGCAAATGTCTATCATCCGCACTACACATTGGAATGTAAACAATGAAAATTGGCATTAACAGTTAAACTCAAAAAGTTGAATTTGGTATTTTTTTCAGTTCTCAATTTTCCAATGAATAAATATTTAAACATAAATTGAATATAAATACTTAAATTTGCTTGAGTAACAAAATTTTATCTCGGAGCATGAAGTAATGAGTGTTCACAGACTACAGAAAAAATGTATTGACAACAAACCAAAACTGAAACTACTATTGTATTGTGTCAGTGTTTAAAAAAATGAATAATCAGTAAAATTTGTATTGTATATAATTTAATTTTTCTTTAAATTAACTTAGTTATTAAATATATTAAACCAATGTTGCATTATGTTTTTCTTTCCCATTGTAACTGTAATTTTTGTGAAGTTGCTCCTAATTTATAGTCAAACTTAAAAATTAAAATGTAAACAAAGGGATGATCCATAATCCGCAAAACTGTATAATCCACAAAACCATCAGTCCCTAAGTGTGCGGATTTCACAGAGTTGACTGTATATATTTTTTTTTAATAAAAGAAATTATGAAAATTTTCCAGATTTCAACTAAATATCGAGCTGATTTTCATAGTTAGATACAATGAATATACATTTGAAACACAGCAAAAACTTTAATTTGATGACATTGAATTGCAACTGGCATTTAAGGAGTTATCAAAAGCCAAATCTGCATAAAACACAAACCCTAGGCATGCAAAAAAAAGTGGGCATATTATAGGGGTTTGCACGGGTCTGGGCTCGACCCGAGGCCTGCACCCAGCAAAATGCAGGCGGACTTTCAAACGGGTCGGGCCAGCAAAAAAATTAGACAGGCTTGCAGGGCCGGGATAGGCCAATAAAAATATTAAGTGGGCCTGTCGGCCTGATATAAAAAATTACTTAACAGTATCTTTGGAAATATACCTTACAGTGGTTCTCACATTCCCTGCTCAACAATGTGAAAATTTCAGACATATTTTTGACTGTAAAGGCATAATATTGACAGGCTTGACTATTGAAGGCATTTGGAATCGAATAGCTTTTTCCATTTTTCATAAATTACTTACAGAGATAACATTCAATTCATAAATGCTAACTTTGGCAGTATTTTCTGAAAGATATAGTGCTTTTATCTAAGAAGAAAAACTGCATTTACATAGTTTCTGAATAAGAACACCTGCCAATCTTGCGCGTTTCTGAACATAATGTAGCCCTTTGAATTTGAGAATAGCCTTAAAAATGAGAGAAATATTTTTTAAAATCTACTTTTTATTACACAGCTTCAAAAGTTATCATGTTTTTAACACTTTACATTCTAAACTACATTAATTTTTTAAGGAATCCTTACTTGAATTTTGAAACGTCTGTAGAGATGATGACTAAAACACTGTAAGTAATCATTAATGTTACTATTGTGTGTTTTCTGTTTTGTGAACACATAGTAATCTAATATATACTCTGAAATGTTCCCATAAATATGTCTGTAGTATTCATTAAATGAATCTTAATTGTTTGTCGAGAAAAAACTGATTTTTTTTTAGAAACTGAGACGGGTAGGGCCAGGCCTGTTTTCACTAATTTTTGTACAGGCTGGGCCGAACTCTTAATTTTTACACTGTGCCTGGGCCTGGAAATTCCGGCCCGTGCAGACCTGATTATTTAAATATTACTATTGAATACATACAAAAATTTGGATGGTGTAGGGAGGGATCTTGATTTTTTGAAATTTTGTTTTTGGAAAAAAAAATCTAAAATGTATTTTACTTTTTCATTAAATTAATTATTAACTAGAATTTATTTAATAATAACCCAAGAGTATGTTTTTAAAAATATTACTTTGAGCTACTGAATTTTTTTAATACTTTGAGGTTTAAGGACGAGTGTCACTCGGATCGTCGTTTTTAGTGAAGTGAAATAAGGCTGAGAGTCTCTCGGGGTCAACTTTGAACTCTCTGAGCTATAAAAGTACCTACTGTATAGTATACGCTCGCCATCTTTTCAGATATTATCTATGAACCTTTTATTTAAAAAAAATAAAAATGTAGTGGCAGCACTAAACAGAACTAAGTACATGAAAATATCTAGAATCAGAGTGTAATTCGAACTTATTATAAATCTTGTGGTGTTGCTCTTTGTAATTTGAAATGCACCACACAAAAGCAAATTATACTAAATAATATAAGTATACAAATAAAACCTATTTTCAGTTATTTGTGCAACATTTGGGTAAGTTTTTATTCAAGTCTATGTCTCATTAAATATTAATTTTTAGTACATTTAAATATTTCCTTGATTATGAATAAGACAAGACCAGTTTGAAGTTTATAATAAAAAAAAAATTATTCAAATACAAATCTTTCAAGTATTTTTTAAAAAATCATGAAAAGTACCAAACATCCTCAGTCCAGAGGGAGGTATGCGGTTGAAATAGCTGAGACATTAAAGTGTAAAAAGCAAAACAATGATTTTTGAATAGGAAAAAAATTAGCATAATCACACTTATTTAAGAATACATAAAATGCAATTCAACACAAATTTTAGGAGAAAACATTAAAGATAAAATTATATTTTTAAATCACCTGAGTTGTTCAGGTGCAGAGGATAAATGCTTATTCCCCGGAGGTTCATTTCTTTTATCAGAACAACTAGATATTCTAGAGTTTTCAACTTTTAAGCTAACAGGTTCGGGCATGCTTCCATTTCTTGAGCTATTTGAATATCTGCCTAAATCTAAAGCCTGGAAAATAAAATATAAATCACTATAAGAAAGTGCTCAAAATATACAAATTTTATAACAAAATACATACATTTATTGACAATAATAGGACATGCAATTATGTTTCATTACATGTAACTCAACTAGATGGTGTATCTTACACAAAAAGCTACCAAGAAAACTGTTATTACAGAGACACATTAATATTCCAAAAAAAAAAAAAAAAAAAAAAAAATAGATTTTTTCTTTTTCAAGGTTGGAGTAGCATAGTTCAGGTTTATTCCAACAGAGCAAAAAATGTCTAGGACAAGATTCAATCTTGGGTCTTTGGCTTGTCATGCCAATGCTCTTCCAATTGAGCTACCCAGATGATACCCTCATCATAATTCTCTCTTAGTTGTTGAACATGGCTGAAAACTGCAATGCTAGTTTCATTCATTAGAAATATAAATATAACATTTTTCATGATGAAAGTGTGATTAACATGGAAACTCATATTACTATGTAATTAGATCATAATCAAGAGAAGGATATTTTTTCAACGAGATAAATCCTTTTCTAGGTTGGAGTAACATAGTTGAGGTTTATTCCAGCAGAGCAAAAAATGTGCAGGCCAGGACTTGAATCTGGATCCTTGGCTTGTTGTGCTAATGTCCTTCTTACTGAGCTACCTGAACAAAAGCCTGCCTGGCATAATTCACTCTTTATTTTTTGGACATGGCTATGAACTGCAGAAACTACTGTATACAATGCAAAATTAGGTCATTATGAAGAGAAGGGAAATTTTCAACTCATCAATCATAACAGTTGTAAATTTCCAAGTGGGTGAAAAAAGTCCGGACCAAAATCCTGGCCCAGACTTTTTTCACCCACTTGGAATTTTACAACTGTTATGATTTATTTAACAATTGAATAACTGTGTTAGAAATTAATCTAATATATACTTCATCTTCAAGATTGGAGTAACATAGTTAAGGTTTTTTCCAACATAATTTAAATATTTTCTTACTATGAGAAATTTCCACCACATAGATATACACAGAGCTCAAAAATATTTTAATTCTTACAAACCTGGTATCCATTTTGGGAGACATAAAATAAATCATCTAACTATAAGCTGGGTATAAGTTATACAATCTATCTGAGCTGTTTTACATTGGAATAGAACATCTAGTGTTTGTAATCCAAGTACTTTGGTCATCTCTACCAGTGAAGTATACAAGTTATCTTAAAGGAAACTAGATTACTATATACTGCAGTTTCATTGAAATAAGAATATTTAATTTGGAAAAAAAAAATCGATAAGGAAAATTACTTTTGTTGCTTTTGTGAGTTTTGCATCATAATATTTGAAGAATAATAAAAAAAGTTAAAATAAGGTTTTTTTTTTTTTTAATATAAAAAACTCTGTTACAAGCATTCAAAATCATCTTGAAAATACCACCAAATTTTTTTATTCCAAATCATGTTTTTTCCCGAAAATTCCCATTACAATACATTAATTTGACGTGACAATGAACTCGATTATGAAAAATTCCCTTTTTTACACTTGGTAAAAAGCTCAAAGCAAATGAATTTATGAAAAAATATAATTTTTGCTCTATTTATTTTTCAAGAAAGGGAACATGAAAGACAAAAATGACACATTCTTTAAGCTATATTTTTGGGATTTCTAAATTCTTTTCTCAGCATAATTGTAAATTAATTAATATTTAATTATTAATTGATAAAAGTATACATATATATATATATTATATATTAATACTACATTCTTCATTTACATTTATAATTTATTTTCTACGTTTAAGTCTTTAACCCCTTGGGGACGAGCGACACGTATACGTGCCGCATGAAGCGTTCAGAATCCTTGTTTTACCTCACCAGTAAAATTTTACTGTAAAATTTGCCTTATTTAATCAGCGCATTTTCTCGATTCAAGAAGACACAAATTTCTGTTTTTAAAAAACGGTGACAAAAGATTAAAAATTTCGTAAAAGGCTCTCGTCCCGAAGGGGTTAAAAGGTTTTATTGTTGCAGTTTCACATCACTTTGAACTATTTTGGCACATCATTACCCCTTGTTTTTTCAACTCCCATACAATTGTACGAGTTGCAGAGAATAACTGACGATTTCTCACCTGTGACTGGTTAATTGGAAAATGCCTTAAAATGAATGCATTAATTAATAATTAAGTTGTAAAAATATTAAAATGTTGCATTGTCATCGAAAACACACCTTTGTACATAATATTTATAATTCCAGCCTTTCATGAGGTGGGTTAAAAATCAATTGCAAAATTCCATCTTTGAGTTAAATAGAGGAGAGTAAAAAGGTCATTACACAGTGTTTTTGGAAAAGAAAGCCTAGAAAAATAATTTATGGCTTTTTGTCCCTGTATTTGTATATTCTATAGTCTATACACAGCCTTACCTTTCCTTGGGAACTCTGAATGGGTGTAACAGCCATGACAGGAGGTGATCTATGACCAGATGGATTTGAGCTGTGGCTATTGAGATAGGCAGGGATAGATGCATGATGTCTTGATTGGGTGTTTGATGGGGGAGAAGTTGCAGGAGATATCGGTGATAAATCCTTATCTATTGAAAATATAAAAGTCAAATTTTCACAACTGTGACATGCATGAATAAGCATTACAACATAATTAAACATCGGCAGTTCTTGTTTTAAACTGCTACATAGTCGTATACAATTTTATTTACTACCGTTAGAGATGTGAATGGTCGGATTTACTCAAATAAGAAAAAACACCATATGTGGTGCATTTTATTTATTTACAATATTTCAAACATAATAAGATTGATATACATCATTGAAATGGACTACAACATACTTTCTCATAGAATAAGTAGCATTTATAGCTCATTTACAGGGTCACACAAAAGGATTCCATTTCATCATCATTGGTGGGAAAAAATAATCGGGTCATTCCATGGTAACTTGCGTTACATTTAGAACAATTTACTTCAGTAATTTTAATAATATAACACCAAACAAATATTTAAAATGTAAAGATGACATGATTTGTTAATTAAACCAATTCAAAGCTCGATTTAAATGAAAATTATCAACTTTTAGTTTTATTTCTTGAACTCTGGCAGTTATACTTATTATGGTAATTGACATTCTGAAAAAGGAATGTAAATTACCATAAAAAATACAATTTTTATTCTAATTTTTTTAGGGAATTTTCATCCAAATTGACCTTTGGATAGATTTAATTAAGAAATCATGTCAACTTTGCATTTGAATATATTTTTGTATTATATTAGTAAAATTACTGCAGTAAATTGTTCTAAATGTAACGTAAGTTACCATGGAATGACCCAGTTTATGATGCGTTTTAATGATGTTATGATACCTCAAAAATAACCAGATCACTGAAAGGCATTGCAAGTTTTCTATAGACTGCAAAGCATTTATCGCTCATTTACAAAGACCTCAAAAGAATTCAGTTAAAGGGCTGACTAAGATCTATAATTGTTGAAAGCATATTTTCTTCATTGGTATGCATTTTAAAACTGATCTAATTTTGAGTGTTTTATAGATCACATACAGGACTCCACAAAAGAATTTGCATACCGGATATGGAGAGCAACTGCTGAAAATGTACTTTTACTAAATTGTGTGTTCTTTTAAGTACATGGGCTTTTACTGAGTTATGTGTTCTTTTAAGTATAATTCATCATATGAGCTATTACAAATACTATGTAGTCTAAGTTGTAAAAAAGATCTGTTTCATTCTTGTTGTGTTATCATTGTAGTGTAACATGTTATATAAGTGTATAGTATCACAAATTGATGTTTGTCTTCATAGTATTGTGTTTTGTGAGGTTATGCTTTGTTGGCCTATGTATATAATTACCAATTCAATATAAACTGCTCTATATTAAGTCAATTGTAACCTGAATTGACAATGAATTTGTTTAATTCTTCAACAAATCATACATATTTATGTTGTAATGTGAAATTGTAAAACTGCAGTATAAGCAATGAAAAAGCCATTTGTAACGCAAGCTGCTAGTGGATCTGCTCTGCCCGTTGGGATTGCATTATCACTCTAAAGCATAAGCTTAAGTTCTCGAGGTGGTCATCCCTGCTTATTTAGATATCTTATTTCATTTCAATGAAAAAATAAAATTTCTTAATAATATCATGTTAGTGTTTCCTAATCTATGCCTAATGGATAATTTTCTGTTCTTGTTTTCTTAATGTTTAACTTTTTTAAATCACTTGATAGGAAGAAATTACCTTTTCAAAATCATCAAAGAAAAGAAAATTTAGTTTAATTATATTTGAAATTACAAAATGGGACAATGGTCCTGCCCACTTTGCTGGCACCTATATAGCAAATTCCTTTTTTTCTTTTTGTTCAACCGAGTTTCATATGAATTCTTGCCCTATAGACAATTTTTTTCGGTGCCATAACAATCTAAGTTCTAGGTTGAAAAGTGAGCAACACGCTGTGCTAGCCTCCTATGATTTTGAATGACATGCATGAGAACCCATTAACTCTTTTGATAATTATCTCTTGATAATGTTTTATGAACTTGATTAGGGTGTCTACAGAAATTGTAAAAAAAAGTTCCCTGATTATCTTTATCAGACTTCCCCGATTTTCATTGTTAACAATACACACACAATATTTTTTCCTGTTATAGGTCAAAATTAACATTTTTACCCACAGGCCACTGGCCAGGACACTGTTTTCACTGGCCAGTAACAAAGTTATGTACGCTCCATACAAAATTGTGTTTTTTCTAACTATCAACATTGTAATTTACTAATATATATTACTTACCATTCGATATGATTACACTCAACTGAAAAATTTTATTTTTACTATTAATTGCCATGAAATAAATTCACAGGAAATTTTCAGAAAGGTTACAGCAGAGCCCCCCCCTCCCCCCCCCCTCGGCACTAACTAATATGCATTTTTCTGCGACCATTTAACGAATTTCGCGTTTTTTTCGCGATCTTTTGCAAAATCTGCATTTTTTCGCGATCTTTTGACGAAATCGTTTTTTCCGCGATCTTTTCACAAAATTGCGTTTTTTTGTAATCTTTTAACGAAGTTTGTGGAGTTTTTTCGCCATTCTTTGAAAATATTAGCATTTTTTTTTCAAGATTTTTTGACGAAATTTGCGCTTTTAGGCGATCTTTTGACGAAATTTGCGTTTTTTCCGCGATCTTTTGATGAAATTTGTGTTTTTTCCGCAATCTTTTCGTGAAATTTGCGTTTTTTTAACGATCTTTTGACGAAAGTTGCGTTCTTTCCGCGATCTTTTCAAGAAATTTGAGTTTTTTCTACGATCTTTTGACGAAAGTTGCGTTTTCTCCGCGATCTTTTCACAAAATTTACGTTTTTTCCGCGATCTTTTCACGAAATTTGAGCTTTTCCGCGATCTTTTCTCGAAATTTGTGTTTTTTCCGCGATCTTTTGACGAAATTTGAGTTTTTTTCGCGATCTTTTCTCGAAATTTGTGCTTTTCCGCGATCTTTTGACGAAATTTGCGTTTTTCCCGCGATTTTGTCACGAAAGTTGCGTTTTTACCGCGATCTTTTCACGAATTTTCCGTTTTTTCCTCAATTTTTTCACGAAAATTGCGTTTTACCGCGATTTTTTCACGAAATTTGCACTTTTCCGCGATACTTTGAAGAATTTTGTGATTCTTTTTCGCGATTCTTTGTCGAAATTTGCGTTTTTTTTTTCGCGATATTTTCACAAAAGTTGCGTTTTTTCCGCGATTTTTTCATGAATTTTGCGTTTTTTCAGTAATCTTTTCATTTTCACGAAATTTGCGTTTTATCCGCGATCTTTTCACGAAATTTGCATTTTTTCCGAGATCTTTTCACGAAATTTTCGTTTTTCCGCGATACTTTGAAGAATTTTGTGGTTCTTTTTCGCGATTCTTTGTCGAATTTTGCGTTTCCCCCCGATCTTTTAACTAATTTTACGTTTTTTCCGCGATCTTTTCACGAAATTTTCGTTTTTCCGCGATACTTTGAAGAATTTTGTGATTCTTTTTCGCGATTCTTTGTCGAAATTTGCGTTTTTTCCGCGATCTTTTCCCGAAATGTGTTTTTTCCGCGATTTTTTGACGAAATTTGCGTTTTTTTCCGCGATGTTTTGACGTAATGCGCGTTTTTTACGTGGTCCGTGGACGAAATTCACGTTTTTTCGCGATTCTTTGACGGAATGATTTTTTTTCTACGAACGATTGACGAAATTGATTTTTTTTCGGCGACCATATCGAAATTAGCGATATTTCTATGTCCGAATTTTCGGACTGATGACCTTTTTTTTTTTTTTTGAACCGAATGCCTTAAATTTTCGGAAATTCGAGACGAATCACCCCTGCTACTTTCTTTTCTTATGTTCGGGAGAATCGCCGATTTGGACGCCGTAAATTCCGAACGAATTTCACCCCTTTGCTCCCTGGCATCGATCTTTCAACCATCGCGTTTGGCGAGTGGTGCCCATTGAGTTTGGCGAGTGAGGATAATAAAGTTAATGGCCACGTTTTAAGTGTTACTCGACGCCTGGCGAGTGGCGAGTGCTAATTTTGTGCTATATTTTCTGTATGCTTCTTCCTCATATAACACACTTATCCAGCTTGCGAATATCTCATTTGGGAGAAAAAACAAGTGAAAAACATAAAAATTGCCAAACATTCATAAAGTATTGATTGACAGTTTTATAAATCCGAACTCAAAATTTAGTCCAACAACTTCATATAGTGGCCAATGGATGGTGACCAGAAAATTTCCTCATTTTCTGAAAAATGTTCAATTCTAAGGCATATCTACATCTGTGGTCAGGTTATGTCAATGTATCATTTTAAAAATTTCAAAAATGTGTAAATTGCCTTCAATATAAGCATTATTCACAGAAAATGAGGACATCTTATCACCTTAATTTGTATTAAATATCAAAAACTCATATCATGTGCATCTTTTTAAAAATGTTGGGGGAAAGACTAATCAGCATGTGAAAAAATATAGTATATAAAATAGACTAGTCAGCCTCGTTGGCCAGGTGAAAATGCAAATTTTTCAAAATTCCCTAACTTTTCCCTGATTTTTCCAGATTAACAAACCTCCCTGATTTCCAGATTCTGTAGACACCCTGCTGATGCACTTTGATTCTGAACACTTCATGTATGTACAGTCAACTCTGAGAAATCTGCACACTTAGGGAATGAGGGTTTTGCAGATTATAGATTTTTGCAGATTTTAGATCATCCCTTTGTTTACATTTTATTTTTTAAAGTCTGACTATAAATTAGGAATAAGTACAGAAAAATTACAACAGAAAAGGAAAATGTAATGCAAAATTGGTTTAATATATTTAATAACTAAATTAATTTAAAGAAAAAAATAAATTATATATACAACATAAATTTTATTGATTATTCAGTTTTATAAACACTACAATGGAAAAGAAAATAATAATGCAATATTGGTTTAATATATTCAATAACTAAGTTAATTTAAAGGAAAAGTAAACTATATAGACAATATAAATTTTACTGTTTATTCACTTTTTTAAACACTGACACAACATAATGGTAGTTTAAAAGTTTTAGTTTATTGTCAATAATTTTTTTTCTGTAGTCTATGAACAGCCATTAATTCTGGGTCCGAGATAAAAATCTGTTGCTCGATAATATTTAAATATTTATATCTGATTTATAGTTAAATATTTATTTCTGCTTTCAACATGATATTGTATTATTTTATTTTTATGTCATAAACTGTTCTGACTTGTGCAAATTCTTTCAAAGGAAAATCCGCTGATGATCTAGCATCCAGTTTTTGGATCACTTGCATTTTTTGAAGAATTGAAAGTGCTACATGAATCATGATTGCTGGTTATTCCAGATATTAATTCCTAAGAAAAATCACAGGTGGCGTGCAAAAGTGGGTATAAATGCACTAGCATAAATTTCACTGAAGGAAATGTTCATGTGTATGGTAAAATAAATAGAAACGATGTTGAGATAAAGTCAGTTAACATTACAGTTTCCTTGATCCTTGAACAAAACATATATTTTCATTATGCTTAGCCAAATAAACAAACATCTTATTTGAAATAAAAATTTTAATTTCGATTTGGTTGTAACTTTTATTTAGCACAAATTATTATTTTCAAATGCAGTGTATAAAATACATGAATTTTCAAAAATCACAATTTATTTCATTGGAAAATTGATAATTCATGAAAAAAACACATCATTTAACTTTATCTATGAGCTTAAACATTAACCGCAATTTTCACTGTTTACATTCCAACATGTAGGGTGGATAATAGATGTTTGTGGATTTCACAGAGTTGACTGTATACTCTACTAATATAAGACCCTTGACTGAATTGGATTCTGACAAGGGAACCACTTTTGGTGTTGCTCGCACCTAGCATCGAGACCTGTGGTGCGTTTTGTAGCCCTATACATAAAAGTTAGAGAACCGAAAAAATTTCTCTGTTAAAATAATATTTTATATGCTTTTTTATACTTTTAATTTTTTATTATTACATATTTATTTGTTTATTTCACGCCAAAAGTGAGTTAAGTCGCCAAATAGGGCACTACAATTTTTCCGCTCGCTTTATCCAAAGAAAAAATGTGCAGAACATATTACTAGAATTATATCAGATTGCGATTTTTTTTTTTTTTTTTAATAATTGATAGCATAAGAAACAAATATTAGGTTTTTATTTTTTTTTCTATGCAGATGATAAATATATAAGTAATAAATATAATTCTATAAAAGCTTCGAAGATCATTGGAAACTATTTTTTAGTGAAATACAAAATAAGCAAACTATTTTCTTTTGAAATCGAATGAAATAAAGTTTCGAATGTTTAAAATGAAATGTTGCTGTGTTAAATGGTCCTTTGCTAAAAGCAATCATAAAGTAAATTAATATTTTTACACAATTTAGAAAAATTACTGTGGCGAAATAGGTTGGTCATTGCAATTTCTAGCTATTACAAATTCAGCTATGACATTTGGCTAGGGTTGCTGGAAAGCTCTACTTTTGAAAATAAACGCCAACTGTTTCCCCGCCAAAAATATGAATATAAAGTTGAAAATTTTCAAAATCAAATTCGTGGGTTTTTGAAGAAATTTTCAAACTTTTTTCAATATTTTATACTTATTATTAACTAATTTTTATTTTTAAATGTTTTTCTTTAAAAAAAAAAAAAAAAATCAATGTTAATAGTCCGATAAGAGGTCTCGAAAATTGCATTTTCAGAAAGTTATGCTGCTGTATAATCAAGAAAAATTATTTTAACAGAAAAATTTTATCGATTTTCAAACTTCATAATATAGGACTTTAAAATGCACTAGGTCTCAACGCTAGGTGCAAGCAGCACCAAAAGTGGTTGGTTCCCTTAATTGACCAGTGGTCAAACACCACTGGTCTCCACCCATAAAGATGCAAGTACAATTATGTAATTCGGTAGAGTGGTCTCATAAACTTATGTCATTTATACCTACTTAAATCAACTATAGGATTATTTTTGGAAATCTTAGGAAAAAATACTGCACTGCATTAAATTTTGTTTCTAGCAAATTTTTAAATTTTAGACTTTGACCATTCTTTTCTTACACACGACCATGGGTTTGAATAATAAATCATGATCACGCTATAAAATGTATTCAAGAAGACTGATGGTATTTTATATTTACGAGCATTCATGTAAACTACTTAAGTAGCATTTAAATGAATTCAAAGGGTATAATTCAGTTTGAATGGTTTTCAAAATCAATGGTAATTTAGCTGTTTTTTGACAAATTTATCACTAGAATTTTTTTATTTGGACGGTGCATTTTTTAGCCTTTTTCTCTTATCCCTTCTTTAAGCCACTCTTTTAACACTGTTTACTTGTTCAGTCATTTTTTAGATACAATTTATACCTAATGTGTCACATTTAACTTCTTTAATTTTTTTTTTTTTTTTTTTTTTTTTTTTTAGCTTTAAGGGAGATTTGCCTGTAGAAGGAAAGAAAAAAGAAATAGGGGGTGCTTTTTAGCATTTTTTTTTTTTCTGGAATAGGAATGAAGATTTTAGCTCAGGGTTTTTTGGATGTTATTTATTATAATTTGAAGAACATTTCAAAATTGTTTAAATAAAATATTGATGATATGGCTCGAGTTGTGTAAGTGGAAGTCCTAGTATGCCCCTCACTTGCCATTGGGTGGGATCCCATAAATCGCCAGAGACGTTTGCAATCAATTTTTGTTAAGGATTATGAAAGTTGATCAGAGTTCATTCTACGCGTTTTTCGCGGGTCGGGCCGCCCTGCCTGCCCTTCTTTACAAAATTTGACGCCCCGATGCCCCCACTGTCCGAAATCCTCGCCCCGCAAGCCTTATCACTCGGAAAATCGACCGAGGGAAAAATAGCGCCCTTCAAGTTAATTTCATCGCTTATTTCAAGCAAACTCTAAACTATAATATGTAAACATTATATAATGTCCTAGCCCCATTTTGCTCCTAATCTGTTTATTTTCACCCCCCCCCCCATCCTCATACAGACACATGGGTGCAAGAAGTCCATCCAAGCCAAGACTGAAAACGTTTTTGAGTATTAGATATAACTAAAGGAAATGGGCTAAAAGATTTCAATATCTTGCAATATAGCTAAAAATTGGATCTTTTACAAGAAAAGAAAGTGATTAAAAGTTTTTGCTTCACTAGATAAAGTATAATTTGCCATTAGTCAAAAATCTCTCCAATACTGAAATCAGTCTCGAGACTGAAGACTTGCAACTATGTACAGACACCAGTTATTTTCAGTAAAATTCCAGCGCCGACGCAGTCATAAATTTCTCTCTCTCTTTGTCTCTATACCCCGTTTCTCGGCTACCGTGAAAATTCAGCCGAAATAAGAAAGAAAAAAAAAACCCCGGAAAGTCCTTTGACGAAATTGGCGTTTTTTTCGCGATTCTCTGATGCAATTGGTTTTTTTCGGCGAACATTTCTCAAAATTTGTGATATAGTTTATGTCTAAATTTTCGGATTTATGACAGATTTTTTTTTTTTTTAAATTTTTGGAAAAGAATCAACCCCTGCTCTGCAAAGTGTCATGAATGGGGTAAAGGGGTAGTAGCAAAGACTTTTTAGGGGGGTGGGGTCAGGGGGGGAAACAGTTATTAGTTGATTATTTATCATTACATAAATGTGCCCTTTTTTTCTCTAAAGTGCCCTTTTATGGCAAAGTGCACCCTGCCTGTCCTTGATCCTAGAATGAACTCTGAAGTTGATTATATTGTCTGGAGCTTCAAGAACTTTGAGGTCAAAAAGTTGAAAATCAAAATAGTGGCAAGCCATCTGAAAAAAAGGTCTATTTCTGACCCCTTTTTTCACACTTTGATGTGCTTCTAAAAAATGTTTATGTTTTATAAAAAGGTCTGAAAGTGGTCCAAGCTCCAATAAATTATATTACCTTTGATTAAAAAACAGTAAGATCGGTTTAATAGTTTTTGTGTTCTGATCCCACCCAGTTTGAAAAAAAAAAAAAAATCATTTTGCATAAAATGTGTTAATAGCACAGTAGACTCCCTCAAATCCACACAACTTGGGACCAAAGGTTGTGGGGATTTTAGAATTTTGCAGATTTCCGGTCATTGCTTTGTTTACATTTTTTAAACAGTAATTCGAATGTAATAATGCAATCGAAATTATAATGAATGCTTTACAATATAATAAAATATTAAAATAAGTAATAAACTAAAATAATAAAAAGTAAGATATTTTTAAAATTGATTAAATCATTAAAAGCAAAGGTCAAGTAAATAACTAATAATGTATAATTAAATGTGCATAATAAAGTGAGACACATTTTTCTTCAATTATTCAATGAAACTTTCCTCTTAAAGGTATCCTATTAATTCACATCAAAATCATAAAGTAAGAAAGTTTTATTTCAGGTTTAGTCAGACAATAACCAAAAAAGCTTGTTTAATACATAAATATATTTGGCGAAAAAATTGTGATTACCAGTGATATCAGCAATATCTTGATTTTTTTTTTTCAGAAATAAATGTATGCTTCCTTCATGAAAAAACCTTGAGTTCAATCATATTATCGAGAATTTCATATTAAAATACACACAAAATGATATAAAACTAAAAAATTATGTAATTGTGTCCTTACATCTGAACTGAAAGTTTCATTGTTTACATCTGTGATAAGGTGCGAATTTTAGATGTTTGCGGATTTTATAGGATTGCGGAATCCAAGGAGTCTACTGTACTCTAAAACAGAGTAAGCCTATGGACGCGTAGCGCTAAAGCACTAAATAACTGCGAAAGGACTTCGAATTTGGCCAAATCATTTTATAGGGATAATCTACAGACTATAGGGAATGAAAAAATGTAAAACACATTTTTTCAACCGAAAAAAAGCAAATTCGCCCTTAAGCAGAACGTTAAAATGAGAGCAAGATACACTGAATTTCAGTATTTCAACGATGCTTCATTTAATCTCAAAGTCATGTTTTAGCAGTGCCAATTGAAATATTAAACTTATTATCGGTATTATCAATTGATTAGTTGGTACTATTATTATTTTTATGATTTGCTTGATACTATATTTAAACATTTCTTAAAAAAGAAAAAATATAGAACTAAAGCCACACATAACAATTATAATCGCATATAACTAAAAATATAATGTCGATAAAATTTATAACAATTGTTATATATGTCCAATATTCACTTCTTCATTTATTTGTTTTAGAGCTTTTGATGGTAAGCTTTTTTCTGAACCACTTTTAGACTCTTCCTTTTTTGATGTGTTGGTAATAGTGTACAAGTGTCAGGTTTAAGCCTGGGTGTAAAACTTTTTGGTACTCATTTTTTTTTTCTTTCAAAGATAAGTCTTTTGACCTCATTGGGGACCTCACCCTCTTTTTAGCCAAACCTGGTTATGGCATGCCCCCTCTGTGGGGTATACCACATTGAAGCACACCACCTTAGAATAATGATTAAATAAAATAATTACCTGTTCCAGGTTCTACAGCTTTTGCAAGTTTCCTCAAGGCTGCTGCAAAACTGGAAGTCCGTGTCGCATTAATTGCTTGGTTAATATTATTGCCATAGGGAGAAAACACGGTACTGGAATGAGAACTTTGGTGAACAGGAGATACATTTCGACCCACTGGTTTCGTTAGACTGTAGGGTGACGGAACGGCAATGTGTGAAGGGGGTGGCTTGATGCCAGTAGGAATACCTGTAAAGGAAAATTTTCACACATAAGTATCAAAAAGCAAAAATGAGGTTATAAATTTTATAAAATTATGCATGATAAATATAATTTATTTTGAGAACCTCTAATGCAGCTTAATTGTGACAAACTAGTGTCAAATAGAGTTAGTTGAGTGGAGTTTGACAACTAACGAAGTTTATGGCTTTCCAACTTGGTGTCAAACATTGCTGCACTAAAAGTGGTGCGAGTGGTGTTCTGACAATAAGCACTAAGCTTGACAGGCACTGCCTTTACTTTTCACTGCTGGAAGACTGGTGAGGATGACA
Organism: Maratus speciosus; assembly: GCA_963932465.1. Lineage (NCBI taxonomy): Eukaryota > Metazoa > Arthropoda > Arachnida > Araneae > Salticidae > Maratus > Maratus speciosus. The sequence goes on from OZ010797.1 coordinate 126,527,108, forward strand.
GATAAAGAAACTAACAAAATTTCTCACAGCAGACACCAAATAAAGTTCCTCAAACAATACTGTGATGTTGGAAAAGCTTTTCAATACTTTAAAATATACCAATGCGCAGTAAATACCAAAACGTGTACGCAATTTTAGCATTTTGAAAATTATGAACGAATTGAATTAAAAAGTATGCATTAGAACGTAACACAAACAATTTTTGAAATATTTAGATTTATTGATCACATACTGCAAAATTTTTCTAAATTCTCACATCTTCACAGTAATTTCAAAGTCTTATGATGTTACAACAGATTTCGCCCCTATTTGAGACTACAAATTTCAGAAGTGAAGTATTTATCCAAAAGGACAATACATGAACATGCAAATATAAAAATAAATTCACAAACAAAAGATTTTGAACTGAAATAAACAGGTTGACTTTTTTTTTTTTCCAAAATGAAAAAAAATCGTCAGGAAAAAGTACCAGATAAAATATGTCCATTCTTAGTGAATTGCAAGGTAAAAACACATAATAATAATAATAAAACGAATAAATACTTTGATTCTTTCCATTCATAAAGGAATTTATTTTTATCGAAAATGCACATATCTATGTAAACAATAATTATGTTTGTGAAAATGATAAAATAAATTTATCTGAATATATTTTTAAGGGGCCCACATCACTCACATGAAAACACCTGCTGGCCAATGTTAATCCCATGGGAGAATTTTTAAAAATATCTCGTTTGTATTCTAATATTATAAAATATATATATATATATTTTCATTGGATAGCTAAGGTCGATTTTTAAAATAACAATTGAAAAAAAAAGTGGGTAAAATGACAACTCTGCTGAAACATTATCCTTATACTAAAATAAAAATTGAGCTACTAATACTAAATTTTCCTTTTAATTTTTCCTTCGAAGAGGACTGAAGCCTAAAGGCATGCACAAATTTATTTTAATTATTCATATTTAAAATAATAATAATAATGAATTCTCATGCCTGAAAAAGGAGTTATTCCAATCCGTGTGATTAATCACTCTGGACAGAAAAGATAACAATTATACTATATTAATAATAACAATAATAATAAAAGCATTAATAATTATGATTTCTATTATTTCCCGCCTCGACTCCCTCTGCTTTGCACAGTATTTGCTTTTCGAGTATTGAGTCTTCTTCGAATACACATTGGTAATTTTAGCATTTATCATTCATTTCATTTTCTGAATCATTAAGTGTGTAAATCTTAACATTTGATGACATCGGTCTTAACAACCACACACGAAGAGCTTAAATAAAGAACTTATAGATCTATAAATGGATAAGGCTATGGATTTAGAGGAACCCCATGCTTGTTAAAAATTAATATAGATATATCGAAAACGATGAATTGTTTGTCAGCTATTTGAAGAAATGCTATTTCTTTTTCTTTTGTCATTGAACGGCCATCACTGAAAACTTCTCAAAATTAGTTCAAAAGTTTTCGATCGCAATCTCTTCTTTTTTCTAATCTGTTCCGCTAAAAAAGAAAATGTCGATGTCTTTTTTTTCTTCTCTTTTTTTTTTTTTCGGGTTTGCTTCCATATCTCGGATAATAAAAAACCATAATAAAGAGATCGACATCTACTCAACCGTTTCACAGGATGCACGTTTGACTAATCGCTCAAGCTCGTGAAAGTTTTTGTTTGTTGTTGTGGGCCACCTTGTTCAGATCGTTCCAGAATAACGTTTCGCTCCATGCTTCTGAGAAATAGTTTTATAAATAGCCGACTAAACATAAATAAGTAAGAATCCTTCATTTTCTAAACTGATCGAAAAATTGTTCGCAATAATGGAAAGAAAATAACAGATTTAAGATAAATAAATGATCTTTGAGAAGTTTCAGATGTTATTAAAATCATTTCCTGTCATGAAAGAAGCTTATTATTGTTGTTTATTGTACATATTTAAATTTTTATACGTTTATTTATTGCATGTGCGTCCCCGTCCGGCAACCAGAGCTCGATTAAGCTGAAGTTGGGCGCAGGGCCTGGTGAAAAGTTGGGAACCCCCTACCTCCTCATTCCCGGCGACACTTTCAGAAAAAAGTAGGTTTATTTGATGAGTTGACCAAGTTGTTTGGGTGAAAATTTCAAGTTTACAAAAAAAAAAAAGTCCTTCCGGCCAGTGCCGGGAGGAAGAGGTAGCTTTCATAATCCTTATTTAAAAAAAGCCAACTTATATCATGCAAACACACGAAGCTCAATTTAGTGGAAACCGAATATAGGAGATTCAATACTAATTTTTATCAATATAATGAATGAGAATTTCGCGAAATTAGTCAGCTTTATCCAAGCTGCTTTTCTTTAAAGTAACTTATATTTGGCTGCCAAATTCGGCAATTTCTTAAAGTGCCTGTCATTTTAAGACAACATGGTGGATGAGGCTAAGCAGTGAACTTGGTCGAGACCTTAGTAATTGCTGTGTACATGCTCACTCACATCGGAATCGGTTAATATATAGGAGTGCTGTCGCATGCAAAAAATCAGATTTTTCAAAATGTCACCCACAATAGAAATTGAAACTGCTATATCTGAGCCATTTTTTAAGGTAAAGACAAACAAAAAATGCTCATGAATCCTTATATCAAGATCAAATACTTAAGAAAGAAACCTTTTTCAATTTCTAATTTTTTTGCATCTCACTTTAAATATATATATATATTTTAATTTAATGGCCGCCATTTTGAAACAAGATGGCTGATGAATCTGGCCAGCGAATTTGGTCGAGGTGTTGATGTATACTATCCACATGCCTTCTTACATCGAAATAGGCGAATACGTGTGTTATCGCGTGACAAATACAAGATCGTTTCAAAATGTTAGCCATGCTAGAAATTCAAAGTGCTATAAATCAACCATTTTTTAAGATATCAACAAAAGAACAAATTTCAGAAACAAAAACTGCTCCGGAATCTTTGTATCAAGGTCAAACACATAAAAAAAAATCTTTTTCATTTTCCAATTTTTTAATACCTCATTTTGAATTTTAAATTTAAGTTTTTTAAAATGGCAACCCTTTTGAAACAAGATGGCGAATGAAGCTGGCCAACGAACTCGGTCGTGACATTGGTATGTACTATGTACAGACCAAGTTACATCCAAATAGGTTCATAAATACGCCTGTTATCGCGTGACAAAAATCAGGTCGTTTTAAAATGTCAGCCACAAGAGAAATTCAAAATGCTATTACTCAGCCATTTTTTTTTAGATATAGATGAAAGAAAAACTGTTCCGGAATCTTTGTATTAAGGTCAAACACATACAAAAAAAATCTTTTTCATTTTCCAATTTTTTGGTATCTCATTTAAATTATTTTAATTTTAATTTTTTTAAATGGCCGCCATTTTGAAACAAGATGGCGGATGAAGCTGGCCAACGAACTCGGTCGAGATATTTGTATGTACTATGTACACACCAAGGTACATCCAAGTCGGTTCATAAATACGCCTGTTATTACGTGAGAAAAATCAGGACGTTTCAAAATGTCAGCCACGCTAAAAATTCAAAATGCTATAACTCAGCCATTTCTTAAGATATAGACGAAACAAAAACTGCTCCCGAATCTTTTTATCAAGGTCAAACACATAAGAAGAAAATATTTTTTTCAATTTTCAATTTTTGGTACCACATTTCAAATTTAAATTTTTCTTAAAAATTTAAATGGCCGCCATTTTTAAACAAGATGGCGGGTGAAGCTGTCCAACGAACCCGGTCGAGACATTGGTATGTACTATGTATAAACGAAGTTACATCCAAATCGGTTCATAAATACGCCTTTTATCGCGTGACAAAATTCAGGACGTTTCAAAATGTCAGCCACGCTAGAAATTCAAAATGCTATAACTCTGCCATTTTTTAAGATATAGACGAAACAAAAACTGCTCCGAAATCTTTGTATAAAGGTCAAATACATAAGAAAAAAATATTTTTCCATTTTCAATTTTTTGGTACCACATTTCAAATTTTAAAATTAAAAAAATTTTTTAAATGGCCGCCATTTTGAAACAAAATGGCGGATGAAGCTGGCCAACGAACTCGGTCGAGAGATTGGTATGTACTATGTACACACCGAATTACATCCAAATCGGTTCATAAATACGCCTTTTATCGCGTGACAAAATTCAGGACGTTTCAAAATGTCAGCCACGCTAGAAATTCAAAATGCTATAACTCAGCCATTTTTTAAGATATAGACGAAACAAAAACTGCTCCGGAATCTTTGTATAAAGGTCAAATAAATAAGAAAAAAATATTTTTCCCTTTTTAATTTTTTGGTACCACATTTCAAGTTTTAAATTTTTTTAAAAATTTTAAATGGCCGCCATTTTGAAACAAAACGGCGGATGAAGCTGGCCAACGAACTCGGTCGAGACATTGGTATGTACTATGTACACACCGAATTACATCGAAATCGGTTCATAATTACGGGAGTTACAGTGTGACATAGGTCAGATATTGGTGACATAGGTGACATAGGGCATATATATATATATATATATATATATATATATATATATATATATATATATCAATTTTGAACGGAGGGTGGTTTCGGGGTCTGGGGGTCATGATCGATGAAAATATACCAAAATTTTTTGAAATCGCTTTCCTCCGAACGGCTGCAATAGGTAGCTTTTTTGTAAAGAAAGCTACCTAAAACTTACAAGAATAACCAAGAAAATGAATTACCGTCCACTTTCTCAAATAAGCATTTGTATAATTCACAAACATCTATGATCCACAGTTTATGTTGCAGAATAAATGAGGACGTCTTTTTCAAAACTCGCCTTATCCAAAATCATAAAAATTGTGTTTTCCCTAACAGTCTAGTAATCATTTTAAACTATAATTCTGACATTGTAAAATCCTCATTTATATTGAAACCAATAGACACAGTATGCAGTTTTTGGCAATTTCCCCAAATCTGATTTTCTGAATACGGCATGTTTTGAAAATTATAGGTACTCTCAAATTGAAAAGGACTTTTACAGAAAAATTAAATATGGAGGTTTTTTTATTACACTAAAACTTTGTTTTTAGATCAGGGACCAAAATATAAAATGCAAACAGTGGAAAAACTTAAATTGTGAGAAAATACACACAAATTTGCGGGCCCCTGAAATTGGTGGGCCCAGGGCCGAGGCCCGTGCATTAAACAGGCCCTGCCGGCAACCACCCGTGTCTGGATTTTCAAATTTAATTAAACAAATTATAGAAGCAAAAAACAAACGATAGCAGCGTCCCCTGTTGTGCTCTAAATGGCTCGGGTACGCTGGGCACGGGTCACACGGACAGGGCACGGGTCACACGGACAATAGAATTCTCCCCCAGCTTTAAGTGCCCCTAAGCTACGGCGCCCGAGTAGGGTTACTGTATTAAGCAGTTTATCCCTTGTTTGGCTAACTGAATATTATTTATTATATAGAAAATAATCAACATGTAGGATTGGTCCCGCCAGAACACGAATTAGAAAAGAAAATCGCGTACAAAATAAATATTTATTTTAAAAATTGTACCTTCTCTCTATTAATAAATATTTCATGTTTATTAATATACTGGGCAAGAACAAGTTCCAAAAAAGATTTATTTAAGATAATCTTCAATTAAAAAATATTATTGTTTAGATGTACTTGGGTTACATGATATAGAATTGTATGCAACAAGTAAAATACAAGTATTTTGATTATGATTTTATTGAAATGAACATTACAGTTTTCTGTTTTGAAAATTTGATACATCTAAAATTTATAATATGTATATATATATATATATATATATATATATATATATATATATATATATATATATATATATATATATATATTGGTGTGTGTGTGTTTACAATTGTCAAGAGAATAAAAAAAAAAAGATGCTTAAATTATTTAGAAAACATAACTTTTTATTAGTTTATAGTTATTAGTTAGTTATACTTTTTATTTATTTAGTTTTCGAGAAAAAATTTCAACGTCTGGTTTTTGTAACATATAGTTATATAGACTTTTTGTACATAATTCTAAGAGAATTATACATAAAATTTGAATATGTCAAATAATTTGTAAATTTTAATAATTCTAAGAGAATTATACATAAAATTTGAATATGTCAAATAATTTGTAAATTTTAATAACTTTTTTAGGAATTTTGTTTTTTAAATTTTCTTTTAACTCATTTAATATGTTTTATAATACGCTATATGAATCCCCTTTATTCCACATTTAGTAAGAGAATAAGTAAAAACTAAGTGCGTTACGTAATTTGTAATTTTTAATAATTTTTTAGCAATTTTGTTTTTAAATATTTCCTTTAACTCATTTAATATGTTATATGTATACCCTTTTTGCCATATTTTATACGAGAATAAGTAGAAACTAAGTGCGTTAAGTAATTTAGAAACTTTAATATTTCTTTAATATTTCTAGGGTTAAAATCAGGCATTTTTCTCCAAGGGGAATTTTTAAAGCTCCTGTGGTTGCAAGGAAGATTTGCACTTATAAACTACATTAATAAGCATTCAACTCAAGCAAAAACTTTCAGAAAGATCCCCCCCTCCCCCCCCCCCCACACACACACACAAACACGTACATACACACACCAAAGCCATCTCCTGAATTTATCATTGAGCATTTTTGTTTTGTAATGTTGTTAAAATATGCTTTACATCAAGGAAACAAATAAAGTACTGTGATGTATAATAAAACAGTTGAAAAGTTACATTGCAGCAATGCAGGTTTTACTCTGGGAGTGGGGCTTGTGGAGATGACTGTTTATATTTTTTATTTATATTTGACATATTAGAGATGGTTATTTAGTAGAAATTTGGATTTAAAGAAAATGCACATTTTTTTAACCTTGGTATGTCTTATGCCATAACAAAAATATTGATTAATAAAAAAAAAAAAAAAATGTGTGTGGGAGGGGAGGGGGAAGGCTGCAGTAAATTTACGTGTACTGTATTATGTCTGTTCCGTATTATTGATTGTTCAATATATCAGTTTATATAAATATATTCTTTTTATCAGACGTATAGGAATATATTTTATAAGGACCCCGTCTTTTTTAGATTTTAGAAAAACAGAGCATAATTTTTATTTATTTCATCAGGTCAAAAAGTAACAACTATTACTGAAATAAAATATTCCAGTTTTAAAAAGCTTGTAAATTATTTATCAAAATAATTTTATTGTGGTTGCAAGGAATTAAATAAAAAATCCGACAAAATGGATAATTAAAACTAATTTTAAAGATATGCTTGCCATGAAAAGGCAGGTTTACTGTATGTAATGGGCCTTTCACTATTTAATAAGGTCTTATTCTAGGTATATGTAATAATACTTATTTTCCCTAAATGAAATGATAAAAATTATTTTTGGCTAAATCATGAAAACTTTTGCTCATAAAAAATATTCAGAAATTAACATAATACTTGTTTGAACAAAATTGCTTTGATTCGTACTTTATCATATAAGACATTCCCCTTCATTTAATTTTTTTATTTTATCTTTCAAAAAGGGTAATTTTTATTTGCTTTAAAACTAATTTAATTTCAGATTATTAAGTCCAAAATAATAAACATAAATAAAACAAGCAAAAAAGAAGGGGGGAAGAGGTAGAAAAAAGTTCTAATATCACAGAGTACAAGAGTAATTTTTATATAATTTAAAATTAATTTAGTTTGAAAATATTAAGTTATATAAGCAATGGACATTAATAATCTAATTAGAATAGTAATTTAATAAAATAAGGTAATAGATTACTACTTTAAGTATCAATATTTAAATTTAGTTACATTATTTAGATTTAAATAATGAAAGCTGACTTCACTGATATATACAATGTATGGTAAACAATACACTACATTGCATAAAAATGAACTTAATTGTGTTTTTTTTCTTTCATATTTATAAAAATTATTATTTAAAAGGTAATTCAAAATATTAACTTAAAATTTCAGTCATATACAGTGACAAATAATTACATATTGTATTTATTTATTATTGTTTGTGCAGTTTTAATGAAATAAAAACTTTATAATAAAAGTTATATTAATTATATTGTATACACAAACTTCATTGTTTTAATTTAATAACATTTTTTGTCGCAACATATTTTGACGTTGTCACGCTTACAATCAGCAGAGAGAAAATTCAGCTCAGAGCTGGAAATCTGCACGGGCCGAATTTCCAGGACCAGGCTCAGCTCAGCCCGGCCCGAACGAAAATTATCTTGACCCGGTCAGCGTAAAATTAAAAGTTCGGCCCAGGCAGATATTTTCACAGTTCAGCACCCAGTCCGAACAAAATTCAGTAAAAACGAATCTGCCCCGGCCCATGAAAAAAACAAAACAAATATAGGCCGGTCGGGTCAATATTACAGCGTACATATTTATGGGAAAATTTTTCAGTATATTATAGATTATGTCTCTTCCAGACAAATTACACAATAGCAACCTTAATTATTACTTAGAAACTAAAGACTTTTCAGCATTCAAATAAAGATTCATAAAATAATAATAAAAAATAATAATAATAATAATAATAATAATAATATAGTTTAGAATAAAAGAAAAAAGATGATTAAAAAATGATAACTTTTGAAGCTGTATAATAAAAGTAGATTTTTGAAAATATTTCTTTGTAATTTATTAAGGCTGTTCTCAAATCCAAAGAAGCTACTTTCTGACACATTTCTAAATTAATTCTTGTTCAGAAATGTATAAAATGGGCAGGTGTTCTTATTCAGAAACTTCGTAATTGAATGGTGTTGTCATTTTTTTTATAAAGCAAAAGATCTATAAAAAAATACTGTCAAAGTTGGCATTTTGAATCAAATTTCACTAAGTGATAGCACGGGAAAGGAGAAAAACCTGTCGTCACGTGACAAGAATCGCTTATAACTCAATAAGTAATTTATTTATCAAAAAATGGAAAATAATATTCGTTTCCAATCGTTTCAATAATCAGACTTGTCATTTTTATGTAATTTGTAATTTATTCAGGCTGTTCTCAAATCCAAAAGAGCTACTTTCTGACACATTTCTGAATTAATTCTTGTTCAGAAATGTATAAAATGGGCACAAGCGTGAAACTTTCTGACACATGTACTAACTCATTTTTAAACGTAGAAGTACAAAATTGGCAGGGTTGACTATGGAAGCGATTTGGAGTAGAAATGAGTTTTCCGTTCTTTGATAAATAAATTAATTATCGAATTCTAAACAATTTTGGTCAAAACGGTTTTTCTCCTTTCTCTGGCTGTTTTTTTTTCTTTCGGAAATTCGGTTCAAAACGCCCATCTTGATGGTATTTTCTGAAAGATCTTTTACGTTTACCAAAAACGGGATAACACCTTTCGATTACATAGTTTCTGAAAAGCAGCACCTGACCATTTCATGCATTTCCGAACAAAAATGGATTAAAACTTGTGCATAAAGTTGCGCCTTTGTATTTGAGAACATCCATATACTCGTGAAAGTCGTATCCATTGAAAAAGGTTCATATGTTATCGGATTCATTTAAATTTTTATATCAGGCCGGTGTTTAAAAAACTGTCCTATTTCTGCAATTCAATGCTTGGCTCTTTCTCTCATCGCCAAGAAACAGACGCGAATGTCCCGTCAACTGTCCTTTCCCGTTCCACAGCCCCGTTTTAACCTTTGGGGAGGAAAACGCAGGAAAAAGTAATTATACCGTGCCCTGTGAAACTCTCCCCGTGGAGCACAGAACTGCCCGTTTGCCGTTAAAAGCACATGTTATCTTTCTGTTTAATTTAGATCTTCCTTATTTTTATTATTATAGTGCAAACAAGTCTAATAAATCCAATGGAGACCACCATATTCGCCATATATTTGGGCGCCATACGAAGCGATTTCAGACGTGTGACGTCATGTGCAACCCGTCTATTGGCATTTGAGATATAGCTATCATGGAGATTGTGAAAAATTCAGCGCCGCCTGTTGGCCGATATATAACATCCAAACATAATCAGAACCAATTCATGTAACGGTCTAATAGAATACTAGGTTTGATGAAAGTCCGTGCATTAGTTCTTGAGATAGAGAGCCACAGAGGGACAGGCACTTCACAAAAATTGTTAAATAGTGTTCAGGACATCCAAAACATGTAAATCCATCAAAACACAAAAGTCTAAAATTTTCACGATTTCAAAACTTTCTTCTTGCGTATATAGTGGAAAGTAAAAAGGAATTATGCAATCCCCTTCTCATCCCCCTCGCCCTTCTCCATAACGAAATTAACGGAATTCCGTTTTAAATTTCTGCGGCTCACCGAAAAGAATACAATACACTTATGACATACCAGGGTTGCCGGCATTTGACATTTTTCATGTTTCCCGTCTTTTCCGGGTAATTTCCCAACGCTTTTTCCAAGAGGCTTCTTTGGAAAATTTTACTTCAATTATATCAATATTGGTTAACGATGAAGCATACTTTAAAGCATGATCTTTTACAAATGTTGCAAGAAATTATATTCCCACCCCCTCCCCCACGAAATCCTGCTGCGAACGGTCAATTTCAAAATTGCATTGAAATTTCCAAGTATCAATTAAAATTCCATGACTTTTTGCAGTGTTGCAAACTCCGCCGACATTTCCAGAATTTTAAGTCGGCCTTTCACTCAATGCACGGTGTATCTGCTAAGATGTAAACCTGCTTGAAACGGAATTATCTTCCGCTCTCTTTCGATTTTTGGAAAGTTTCGCTCTTTTCCGCAATATATTTCTTATTCTTATTCTTCTTATTTTCTTCTATCTTATTATATTTCTTATTCTTCTATATATTTCTTAGCCCTTCTAATTTATTTAAGTATACTAGATAAATATGCTTTAATTCTTTCCCATACATTGTAAAAAAATATCTGTAACCGTTTCTAGGAAACTGGGATGCTTAGAACATTTTATGTAACGGTAACAACAACAAAAATTCATGTAACAAATACACGTTTGCACTGTAAATCAAAAAATTTGTAATGTTACTAAGATTTTTTAGGAAAATGGGATGCCTAGAACTTTTTATGTAATTGCAACCCAGTTTACAGATAACATTTTAGTAACATTACTGTAATTTTAGTGAATTCTTTTATAAAGCTACAGATTTTTGTAGCTTTACAAAAACTAGTTTTGTAAATTTAGATCTTTTTATGTACAGTGTACGGATAAATGCTGGACAGATAATTACACCTGTTGATTTTTTATTAAATATATTCAAAATTGTTAATTGGTCCAAATCATCCAAGCAACCTCATAGCAAATTGGTATATAGTTTTATATACCTTAGATAAATTTAAATAATATAAGTGATCGTATTTACCTACATTCTAGTAGAAGAGCAACGCGAAGCATTAATAAAATTAAATTATAATTCGCGTCAAAAAGTAATTATTAAATTTGAATAATTACGAATAAAATTAAGAGTTTGCGTTGTGAATTATTTAGACGAACTCTTCCACTTATGAATTAAACTAAAATTTAAGCTGTAAAAAAAAGAATTGACACACTTTAAATATTATTAATTAAATAATTACAGAAACTTTTTAAAACTTGATTAAATATTTTATTTACATTGAACATATCTATTTACAGAAAAACATAATATTAATTCAAAAAATAGAAAGCAACACTTTTGTTTGCTTCTCATTATTTTAAGTATGTTTAATCTTTTTTTAAAAAAAAGACAATATTTTCACGTACTCTAATTATTATAATTGTTTCTTTTTGCTAAAAGAAATACTCTCTTTCATTTTTAAAATTACCTTAATCTTATTTAATTATTGGTTTGGTCGGATCTCAGATAACTCTCTACCATAAATATCAGAAAAGTATTTTTTAAGATTTTTCATATGATCTTAAGTGGTAAAAGAAAATGTTTAAAATAGTACCTTCTTTTAATATACGGGATGGTGGCCTTTATTCGTCAAATTCCGAGTTGTTGCGTTGCTTAGGATCATGGCAATGTGTCATCAGGAACGCATCCTCAATTTGGCTTGATTAGGATCACTCCGATATGTACATCAGGAAGACATCCTCAATTTGGCTTGATTAGGCTCACTCCGATAGGTACCTCAGGAAGACAACCTCAATTAGGCTTGATTAGGCTGGATTAGGCTCGCTCCAACATGTCCATCTCGCCTGGGCTTTACTAGGGCTTACGGGACTCATTGCACGGGCTTTCAGGAGAGCTCTTGCATCCTCTACATCTTTTTTCAGACTATGCTTTTTCAAAACTTATTCTTCTTGCACACCAGCTCCTGCAGTGGGAGGAACTATTTTTGTCTAGTCCACTGTTATTGGATGTGGGAAGATTTTTTATTATACTTCGATAGGCCTATTAGCTAGCAGTCTGCAAATGGCCCCTTACATATACTTTAATATTATTATCTGCCTTACAGTTTGGGTGGTCTGGAAAGTCATAAATTTATCCCAACACTTTTATTGAGGCCATAAATTGATTCCAACGTTTTTATGATTTTACGACTTCTAATTATACACCACTTTCCATTGGCTTGTCATAAAACGACACCATGGCGTCTGGCTAGTTGTTGTCTGAGATCCGAACTCCATTCAACGTTATACATTCATTTTACAATACAACAATTTTTTTAAAATATATATTTACTATTTAAAATCAACTTAATAATTTTTGTATGAACTTACACTCTTATTTTACTTAAATATATAAACATTATAATTTTACACTCATAATTATATTTTATAAAAAATATTTATACAAACAGAAATAACAAATTACGCAATTTTACTTTGATTTAACCAACATGGTGCGGGAACATATCATAGTTATATGTTGCCCAGCAATAAAATTTTAGTAAGCATATAGATTTCTGTAACATTACATCTGTAGAATTACATACACAACAGATTCAATTACTTGGTGCAGAAGAAAAATGCAGAGAAGAAAATTACATTCAATTTCTCCTTTACTTTCTCCAGAGAATACTTTGAACAATTGGAGAAAAAACGAAAAGATAATTAAAAAGTATTATAAAAAGTAACGTAATTAACAATTAAAAAATATTTTCATCCCTCACTAACCAGGGTTGCCGAATTTTAAGCAAGGTGAGTGAAAGAATCAGTCTGCTCTGCAATGTTCAACAAAACAGATTTAGTAGCATTATGAGCCTACTTCAGTCAAACGAAAAGACCCGTTCGCTAAAGCTAATCCTATGGAAGACATTTATAAAGATATCTCGCTTGAATTTAAATATTTTTAAATGATTTTTTTTTTTTTTTTTTTTTTTTTTTTTTTGCATTGAATAGTTGAGATCGATCTGTACAAAGACCGTTGTTTACTTTTTCGATTTTCTTTACAGGTATTTTTAAAGAGGACACTTTCATTTTGGAAACCGGTTTCGAAAGTAAAAGGATCCTTATAAAAAAAAAAATCTGCAATCAAAATCGAAAAAGTAAAAAACGACATGCATACAGATAGATCTCAGTTATCCAATAAAAAAAAAAAATCATTTAAAATATTGAGACATATCGACCGAGATATCTTTATAAATTTCTTCCATAGGACCATAGGATTAGCATTAGCGAACGCGTCTTTTCGTTTGACTGAAGTAGGCTCTTAAATAAAAATTCGTAGTAAATACTAGAAAATAATTCGGACTTTCGCGAATTATTCATTAGTGATAAATTAAATCTAAATTGGTATAATCAGTGGGAATGATTTATAATAGAATTAATGATGTAGTTTTATCGATATAGGTTTCTTAGTAAACAATAAAAGAATATATGTTTTTCAACTCATCTAGTTATGCCAAAATACACTATACATTATTCCACGTAATAGAAGTGAGATATTCAATTCGCAACATTTTGCACAACAGAAAAAGAAAAAAATAATTATTTAAAAATAAATAAAGTTAAATGACCAGAAGAAGTGGAAGAACACAGGAAAAAAAAATTACAATACCCTTTTTTTCATATAATCAGCGGGCACTTTTAACAACGGTATAAAGAACAAAAAGAAAAAAATGGTATCGCACATTGAAATTGAATGATGGCATTACAACCACTGATGCGCGCACCCTTTTTGCGATAATGCTGTCATGGGCGGTGAAAAACGAACCTCTAAAATAAAATCACCTAACAGATGCCGCACATCGTAATATGTGATCGTGAATGACTGCGCTGCATGCTCTAGTGAACGCCAGCAGAGCTTTTAAAATGCCCTCTCTTCATTCTGAATTGTATACTTTTCTCACGCGAGTCTTTTGTAGCTATTTCTATTTTGATGAGGATTTTTTTCTTTCATATCACTTTCATTTTGCCAAAGTTGGTTGATTTTTACCACACTAGTTTTAGAGAAAGGTGCGTTCCCCCCCCCCCTCTCCCTCCCTCACAATATAAGTTTAATTATCTAAATTGCTGCTTTCGAAAGTTTGTTTTTTAAAGGGAGACCAATGACATTGTGTGGTGGCCATTAAAAACGAAGAAAGGCCATTGCACATAAAATATAAATAAATATGGAGCGAAAAATTCTGTGAGATTTCCTAATTAATACCGGGTAGTAAACATTTTCTGAAACAGGTATACATTATTTTTATATGTATTTTTTTCTTCTTCTTCAGGGTTCACATTCAAATCCTGAGGGAGAGAAAATCATTTAAATAATAGAAAATCAAACTTTAATGCATTATTAAAGTACATAAAAACCACACCGTTTAATTTTCGAAAAGATGCGTAATTGACTTGAAAGCCAATATTTTTTCTGAATAGTATGTAAAAAATAAATAACCTATAATACAGGGTTCGTACAGTTCAAGGACTTTCAAGCACCAGAATTTTTGTAAAGTAATATTTTCCTTATTTAATGAAAAAATATCTATCTTCAGATATGGCGAGCAGTACTTTACGAAATTTCCCGTACGAAAACACTTAAAATCCCCTTAATCCCTTGATGAGTACGAACCCTTGTAATAGATAAAATATCAGCATACATGCGAATTCAAAATCCATGAGAAAATTTTAACAAATCATTAATATTCGACAGAAAATGCAAGTGTGAAGTATCTTATTTGTAGTTACAATAATATAAATGAAAATCTTTAAAACACTCCGACATTTACTGATCTAAAACGCCCTAATATAGTTTTTTCTCAATCTGTGAATAAAATGAAAACTATTCAAATTTAAATCAAGACCGTCGAGAAATGGGCGGGGCAAATTGAAAAATGAAATTCAAAAATGGACCTCCGAACCGAAACCACACCTGAAATGACGCCGAACAGTTGCATTTCAGAATAAGGTAAAGAAGCCGGATTCGCAGTTTCGAATTCATTTCAAATACAGTTCCCCCTGTTATTTCCCTTTTGAAAGAAAGGAAAAAAGAAGAAAAAATCGTTCGCAATCAAAATTTAATTATCTAAATTGCTGCGTTCGAAGCCTGTTTTTAAAGTAAGGCCAATGGCATATTTGCTGACCATTAAAAGGGAAGAAAGGTTAACATACATAAATGAAAAATAAATATTCAGCGAAAATTTCTGGACATTCCGAATTTATAAACAGGTTTATTTTATTTTATTCTTCTTCCCAAGGGTTGCCATTTAAATCCAGAAAGAAAAAAAAATAATAGCATTATTATTATCGATGTTATTGAAATAAAGTAATGTGTTATCGTCTTTAAGACGAAACATACCTTTTTATAAACGAAAAAAAAAAAAAAAAATATCTTCTTTTATTTCCTTAAAAAGCTCACATTTTCCCTTAATATACAAAAATTTGCAAAATTATGTAAAAAATTAAGATTTTTATGCAACAACTGAAAATACGAGTGGAAAAAGGGTCGTTGTATGCAATAAAAATTACATTTCGAGAAGTAAAGTGAAAGTTTTTTTTTGGTGTAAATTTTATTGATATTTATATTGATGGTTGAACCATGCCAAAGCGGTTATATAGCGGTTATATTCCTGGAACCGCTTTGGAACCATGCAAACTTCCATCACTAATTTTAGAACTTTACTTTTTGTCCTAATTAATCACAGTGATTAAACAAGACAAAGGGAAATTTTTTAATTAGCGGTAGAAGCATATCTAACTGCCTATTTCGCCCTCATGAAGTCTGCGCCTATTTCATTTCATATTTGTTTTAAGGCTGTTGTTCTCAACTGCTCTGCTCAACAAGCGCAAAACGTTTTGAGACATTTACAAATTCCTTTTTTAACGGTAATATATAAAATTGGAAGGGATTTGGAATCGAACTGTGTCTTCCATTTTTGAACAATAAATTACCTACTGAGTTATAAGCGATTTTGATCACGTGACAAAGACGACCCCCCCCCCCCCCCCCCGTTGAGTGGTTATTCTTCTTTCGCGCGAAACTTCGGTTCAAAACGCCCACTTTCACACTATTTTCTGAAAGGTCTATTGCGTTTACAAAAAAACAGAAAAAACAGTTCAATTACATATTTTCTGTGCAACAACACTTGCTAGCTTCATGCATTTCCGAACAAAAATAAATGGAAACTTATGTCATAAAGTTGCCCTTTTGGATTTGAGAACAGCCTTAAAGAGATGTTCTACTTCTTTTGGGAGGCGAAAAAGTGACTTTTTTTGTTCAATTGATTGCCATTTTCTCAAAAATCAATTTTTAAAACTAAATGTTGGTATAAGCTCCAGAGAATTGAATGTCGTTTCGTAAAAGGGTAACCATATTTGTTTGAAATGCTACTAGTGATCAGATGAAGCCGGTCGACCGTTTGAAAGTTCATGGCGCCCATTTGCAATCGCACAAGATATTATAATATTCATTTTTTTTACACACACACAAATTAAATATATAATTAAAATGTCAAATATAATGCAAAAAGTCCGACGGTCGTATCTCTTTTGCAGGAGTGATTCTGAGTTTAAAAAAAAAAAAAAAAAAGCAATTTATCAAATTACAACGACCATTTGGAAAATGATTTTTTCGAAGACTAAAATTTAAGACATAAAAAATCGCACGGAGTTGATCATACATTACGTACGCCATGAATTTAAACATTAATAGTGTTATTACACGTAAAAATTCCAAGCGGCGAAAAACGCCTGCGACTCATACGTATTATCCACCTGAAACTTATGTATTATTCAAGCATTTCATTGGCTGTTCGGGAAAAGGCTTTTCCATCGTTAGATTTCCAAGAAATCTGACGGCCAATTTAAATGAAATTTATTTCTTAAACTTCTAAACATCCCACACTATTACTTTTTATATCGTCGTATAGAGAAAAAAATGTACTTTTAAATGCAATTTGTTTGAAAGCTGTATCTCATTTTGTTTCTGAGTTATTAATTTTTTTTTGTAGTTTTTATTACTTTTTTGTCATAGTGGCAACACTCTGTTGTCCATCTCTCTTGAAAATAAAGGGAAATACAGGTTACTGTATAGACCCATCAAAACACGAATAAAATGCGGATTAAACCAATGAAAACCTTCAGATATGCTTTTGATTTCCTATCCTGACGACAACAACCATTTTTCCAAATGGTTAAAAAAGAAGTGCGGGGTGAAATACCTCGGATCTGGTTGCGGATTGCCGAAAATTATTTCAGCAGGGTCGGAGATTTTTTTTGCAGGGTTCGTGTCGGGTCGCGGGTTGACTTAAAATGGAATTTACGGATTCGGGTCTGGTACAAACCGACCCACAAAAGGTTCTAATCCTGATTATATTAAATACAGCTTTGTTGCACTATTTTTGATATCGATTTTAATTACTCCCTTTTTACATTAATATATAACTATGCTGCGGACTGCCAAACATCGCAAGCGTATGCTTGTGGCCCGCGAGCAAAAAAGGTTGAGTATGGCTACTTTAGACAATCGTGTTACTCTTTGAAGGGCAGTGTTTAAATTATTCCAGACTAACGGACTAAGGGAAGGGTTTAAATTATTCCAAACTGTCAAATGAGATTTTTTTTTTTTTTTTTTTTTTTTTTTACCGTAAATTTTGCTTTTATAACGTACGGATAGAAAAAAAAAAGTTAAATCAATTTGTTCGTAATTTCCGGTGGCTGTCAGCCATTTAAACTGTTTAGTAACTAAATTACTTTACCTTTGAAATCGTTAACTATTAAAAAAAAAATATTCGAAAAGGTTCAAATTACCAAAATTCTAATAGAAGAGTGTACAAATATTATGCTTTTTGAAAGTAAGTCATTTATTTATCAAAACATGCATTTCTTGAAATGCATATTTTTGAGAAAATTAAATAAAAAAATAAAATTATGCTATAAATTTTAGGTTGGGGGGGGGGGATGAGGAGGGGTCCATAATATTAAGGAGGAAAAAAGTTTTAAATGGAATTACCGTGTTTACTCGCGTAATAGTCGCACTTTTTTTGGCCAATTTTTCATTGTGAAAGTCTAGGTGCGACTATTACGCGAGAAAATCTACTACACAATATATATAAAAAAAACACATAATAAAATTTTACTCACTAAAGGTTTCCAGGTTATGTGCTGTTTATTAAATACCATTTTCCTTTTTACGGTAATATTTTTATGGACATAAAATTTACAAATAATCTTTGTGAAAATTTTGACCAAAAAACCCTCATAATAACATAATAAATCACTTTCACTGAAGGTATCAGTATCACTAATAAATGTGAATCGGCATCTGAAGAATGGAATGACCATCGGGTATGTCAATGGGAGTAACAGAACAGATGAATCCATTATGAGTACTAGTTCTGGGAAGAGAACCACTGATGATTTTCTATTTTCTAAATAAAAGTCAAATACGCGACTGCGACTTTTATGCGAAGAAAATATTCTGACGATTTTTTCTGCTTCAAAACGGGGGTGCGACTATCACGCGAGTAAACACGGTAACCAGGAATTTTAAAGGAAACGATCAAGGGAAAAAAATGAATTGTGACACCTTTTTACCCCCATTCGAACATTTATAGAGTATGTGTTAAAAAAAAGTATTATTCCTAAAGTAGTCCATAATACAGCATTTTATTTATTTATTTATTTATTTATTTATTTTTTACGATAAATGTATAGTTTTCATAACGCATGATAATATGGAGAGAAAATAATGCAACTTTTATTTTCCACTCTCTGCACTTAGGAGCGAGCGGCTCGCATATTCACAATAACCTACTCGGTTCAGATTTGACATTGGTATTGGTATTTCTTAATATTTTTTCTGGTATAAATTGTTAAATATTTTAAAACCCTTAGTTTTGCTATTATCTTCATGTAGTAGGATAAAATGATCCAAGTCCTAATAATATTATAAAGGTGGAAGTGTGAATAGTTTGGTTGAAGTAAGAATCAAAACAGATAACTAAATGTTTTTGTATTCATTATCCATTACATTAGTTTTTTTTTTTTTTTTTTTGCAATGTTTAAATTTTCTCTTAATTTAGTAAAATTTACGTATTTTATATGCTTGTATTGTAATATATAAAATAAAAGTTATAAAAGTAAAACCTACTTCCAATCAAATGTAGCAATATCTCTTGCGTTTGTAATGTTGTGGCACTTCAAAGAAAAAAAATATGAAAATTGATTTGACATTAAAGTAATAACAGGTACAGTAATGTTAATGTTGCTAAAAATGTACCTGACGCGAAAATCCACAAGTGATTGTGTTTTTTGACTTTTTATTACGAGATAAAAAAAAAGAAAAAATGCGACGATTACTATTTGGAAATAGAGATTTAAAAAATCCATAAATGCAATTACCCTGAAAACTAGTATTATGTTGGTTATATTGTGCTAATTTTTGCATTCATCTCTAAGAGCGTTGCCAATCTAGCGGAATTCTGAATTCAAAATCTATAACAGTTTTTTTTTTTTTTTATTATTATTCAGTATTTTTACATTATTTAATCGACGAAAGTCTTCCATTAAATAAAGCGAAAATTAGTATGAAAAATTTCTGATATATATTTCGAATGCAAAAAGTACGTTTCATTTCATTTTAACCACTGATTGCCATGTCGAATCTAAACCAAGTAGGTATTGTGAATATGCGAGCGGCTCCAATCATTCGATTAATACATCCGAATGGTGTAGAAGTTGAGGCGTATCCCCCCTTCACCTTTCTGATCCCAGCTATCATTTAGAAAAGCCGACGAAGCAGGTAAAAAAGAAAAAGGTATAAACACAAGGAAGGCCAAACCGACAGACGGGAGAAGGGGGCGGGGGCTAAAATTATTTCATACATGCAAAGATCTTGAACGTACTATTCCATTTCTTTGATACATGGAAGCAGCACAGTTAAAGAGGGCAGGAGATCAGAGGTAAGGTCGAGGTTAAAGGTGAAAGACAGACAAACAGGCAAAGGAAGGAAATAAAATATAAGGGAGGGGGGGGGGGGGAGAAGAAAAGTAACAGCTGTTTCTAAGCTGGGAGTAAATTCTTTCTGCGTTCGTTTCCTTCAAATACCATGCTATAGAATACAGCAAGAGGTGTTCAACCAGCGGCGCACCCACACTTAAGATTTGGAGGGGGCTAGCATATTTTAAAGGTCTACATGTGCCCGGATCTGACCCGGAAGGTTGGACGAGCTCGATTCGATCTTTTAAGGCTGTTCTTAACTGATCTGCTCAACAAGTGCAAAACGTTTTGACACATTTACAAATTCATTTTTTAGCGGAAAGATATAAAATTGGAAAGCCGGGCCATGCAAGCGATTTGGAATTGAACTGTTTTTCCATTTTTTGATCAATCAATTACCTATTGAGTTATAAACATTTTGATCACGTGACAAACACGATTTCCGCCCTTCACGGACTGGTTTTTCTACTTTCTTCGGAAACTTCGGTTCAAAACGTCAACTTTGACACGATTTTCTGAAAGATCTATTGCGTTTGCAAAAAAAAAAAAAAAAAAAAAAAAAAAAAACGGAAAAAATTGCTGGATTACATATTTTCTGAACAACAACACCTGCTAGTTCTATGCATTTCCGAACAAAAATAAATTAAAACTTATGTCAGAAAGTTGCCCTTTTGGATTTGAGAACACCCTTAACATTTGATTCGAAATGGACGAGATGGATCGAGCCCGAATATACAATTTTTCTGTTGACTTGGACAGATCCGTAATCAGTCAGCTCTGAAAGCTTTTGGTGGGTTTTATTCAGACTTAAAAATATTCGACAATAATAAAAAATATATATATTGTTTAAATTTGTAAATAATTAAACGTGCTAAGGTTTCAAATTTCGTAAATTTATAAATAAGAAAACATTTTGGGATAAGATCAATATTTTTCAAAATTTTCATTTTTCTAAGGAGTTAAAAAATAATAAAAATAACTTTCGCAATTTCAGAGAACTTTAAATAGTTAGTCTTTTCTCGTGGTCTGGAAGGGCTTCAGCCCCCATACCTCCCCACGTGGGTGCACTCATGTGTTCAACTAAGGGAGTTCTGGAATCTTATAATCATTCGAATCAATTTCAGTGTCTGTCCTGTATTTTTGAATTTTCTGAATACAATTTAAATTAGCTGTAGAAAAATATACTAATCAAGAAAGACGGAACATAAAAAATATTTTTGTATCAAATACTAACTTTCGCGCGCCGTTCTGCCCACGCAGGCGTATATCGCTTATTGATTGTGCATTTCAATAAAATCGCTCTTCTGAGCTTCTGACATTAAATTACATGTTTAGTTTTCAACCAACTCCATCGTTTTTCCAGACCCTTAACCTTTCACATTCCATCTATTTCGTAATAATGATTTATTTTCCATCGAAAACAAGAATTTGAGGAACAGAAGAATATAACCTGCGTGACAGTAATTTCCAATAGGTCAACGTTTCATTAAATAAACAAATCTAAAGTCATTTATTTATTTCACAATAGACAGTACATAAATACTGAGTGTAGTGACCGCCAGATCTAAAGTCATTTCAAAACTATTTCAAAGGTCACATTTCATTAAAAAAATTTTGATTTAAAAAAAAAAAAAGAAAGAAAAGAAAAGAAAGGTAAAGAAACGCATAATTTAGTGTTCTAACAAGGGAGAAAGAAATGAAAAGAAACAACAAAATTCGTGGCCAT
The DNA here is from genome assembly GCA_963932465.1 of Maratus speciosus. Classification (NCBI taxonomy): domain Eukaryota; kingdom Metazoa; phylum Arthropoda; class Arachnida; order Araneae; family Salticidae; genus Maratus; species Maratus speciosus. The sequence goes on from OZ010797.1 coordinate 126,549,182, forward strand.
TAGGATTAGAGATAAACAACCGATTGTTTATTTATGAAATTTGGCATTGTTATTACATACTTTAACACAGTAGTTAGGGGTTTATCGGCTTCAGTTTGTTTTAGCACTTTTCAAAGGCATTACTGGAATAGCCGGTTGCTACAGTTTATCTTTTAGACGCTATACCCGAATGTAAAGAGTGCGCATTGAATGTTTATAATTGAAATGGGAATTGTTCTCTAGGTCGCAGTTAATGCTGATATCATGGAAGACGGTAGTATTCCGAGTGACGCAGCCTTAAGCCTAAAATTGTATCGTATCGTATCGTAGAATTCGTAGAGGGCGGAACTCATATATACAGCTAACTCGACATCAAAGAAAATGCGAAAAGCCGCCTGTTAATAACTCAGCAAATATAGGTCCTATTGTTCTGATTTTTTTTAAAACAGTCTTATATCTGCAGTCTAATCCTATTCTGAATTTTTTACAATTCTACGTGCAGTATATTTTCAGATCTGTAAACCCATTTTGAAAGCAATTTCGATGGTGTAAGTTTGTCTTTTTTTTCTTCTCCGAAACGGTCTAGATTTTTTTATAAACACTAGGGGGCTCGGCCCCCTACGAGCTACGCTCGCCAACCCCCGTCCAGACACCGCAGACTCTAAATGCACGCTAATTTGATCGGCTTTAAAAAGATTTCGAAAGATTGAATTATAATTTAAAAAACAGTGGCGATCTCCCTATAAACGAATTTCTATTCATTTCTCTTTGATTGGGGAATTTTAACGCCAAATCCGCTGCGGTACTACTTGATTATCCTGTCGACCAATTTCGCCAAATTATATAAATCGCCAAACCACTCGCCAAATTATACAAATTGTTATAATTTTTATTTTAAATAACGAAAGAACAAATAAATTCGTACAACATTAATAAAAACACAAATAAAACGTCGAAATAAAAATAACTTGATGACGTATACACGTGTAACAACATTTCAAAATAAGCTAATATAAAAGGAATTAAGTAAAGAGAGTCTTTGTCTCCTGGTATTTTTTAACAAAGCGAAAAGAAAGTTCTTTTAAATGAAACATTTTAAATTAATTCTCAAAATATCAAATAAATGTCTAGCGCAATTTCTAAATTTAAACTTTTTTGCAATATTATTTCGTGTTGATTTTATGTAATAACTATAATGTGACGTAAATATGACGTAATTTCTCCTAAGACTTCTAACGCATGTTAATGAATTTATTATTTTACAATATCCTTTCTCTTTTAAAATTCACGTGTATACTTTTTATGACGTAATTTTTAATAAGTTCCTGCTTTTTATACGTAATTATTTAATTCTAATTTGAAAGTTTTTTTCCTGTTTATAATAGTCACGTGTAAATAAATTTTTAATTTGAAGCAAACATTATTGCTTGCGCTTTTTATACAGTTGGCAACAGTTTAAATTAGTACAATTTTCTGAAATCTGTAAAAAATATCTCTAGAAATGCTGAAAATTTGAATTTAAAATAGAAATAAAACCTGAAAAAAGGAGTCAAAGTAAAAAAAATTAATGCAATCTGCACTCCGGCAAATTCTAATGCATAAAATGATCTAAAAATGATTACACTGCCATGTATAGTTTTTGCTGCTATAAAACTTTTTTAGTGGAATGATTTTGTCCAACTTTAGCATTAAATAACTCTTAAAATAATTCTTCGATTTGAAAACTGTCTACATCAGCGTGTTTATCAAACATTTCTGTATAAAACTACCGATTTTCATATTTTTGTATGCATTATTTTTGTTAATATTAACGAAGAAAGGCCTCCGGTCACAAAAAAAATCAAAACCGGCGGCGGTGACAGCGGTAGTTACTTTTTTTTAGAATAGAGAGATTAATATATAAAATGAATCTGTTTTTGATGAAGTGGATAAGACTAACCTAGTATCTAGGAAAACTCTTAATTTTTAAATAATCCGCATGAAAAATTGGACTTCTTAGGATCGCGGATTACATGTTATTCTATGGGCTAGCAGACAGAACGTTGCACATCGGTTTTGCGCGGTTTAGGTTACAGTTAAAAATCTGAATATTGGCAATAAATCTTTTTTTAAACTACAAAAACAGTTTATTATGTGCTTTAAAATACTTAGACTGATTTTTTTAAATGGAGCAGTATTTTGTAATTATATGTATTTTATTTCATTGTTATTCATAGTAAGTAAACATTTTTTAAGGAGAAAATATTTCACATTTTTAAAAAAATTCTCGTATCGAAATGAAAATTCATCGCGTTCGCCATAAGACTTCGCCATGTATCACTACGCGATACGTGAAGTTGACTGAAGAAATAAGAAATATCAAAGACCTTGAAATGGTATTCCAAGGGGAGAAAGTGAGTACAATTTCTAATTATCCAGACAGCATTCTTTGCAACCGATCCATTCTAATTAGTATAATGTTCTGAATTGTTTTTATTTTCAACAATACTTATAACTGTTTTCCTTACAAAATAACGTTCATGTGTGGCATAGGTATTTCTTGTGATATGTGAGTGTACTACAGATTACTAATTTAATTTTGTGTTTTGAGTTTTCTTTTAAAGAAATTAAACAAAATCTTTCATTTTTAAAGAACGCACAATTTAAATAAAAGGTATGACGAAATCAAAATTAAGATTTCCAATCCCGTATATAAAATGATTCATTTGCGAATCGTTTCTAATAACGTTATAAACGAAAATTGACTTAAAATGATATCTTTTTCGAAATATGGGTATCTTTCGTTTATTTATTTATTTTTTTTTATAACTCTTTTCAACTTCAAAAATTAAAATATCGTAGTATTTTATTTTTATAAAATTAAACCTAAAGGGGGGAAAAAAAATTCTTATTGCCGTTTATCTCTGTAACAAAAGAAAAACAGAAGAAAATAAAAAACAAAAAAACCCCTGAAGCATTTCTTTTAGGCTAATTGATTACAGCCATGGGTGCAAGACCTTCAGTCTCAGGACTGATTTCAGTCTTGGACATATTTTTGACTGATAGTAAATTCTACTTTATATACTTAAATTATTGCGATTAGCTCAAAATGAACCATTTTATCCTGACTGGTTGTTTTGAGCTCCTAAAAGTAAAAATTTTCATCATGATACTTTTCCTTATTTAGTAATTAAAGTTTATAGATAAGATAAAACAGCTTTTTTGCAAAAGTAAGATACTTGTTTTTATTTAATTTTAAAGTTAATATGCTTAAAAGAAAGCTTTAAATAATTTACTTTTAAAAAATATAAAAGTAGCCAGCTCCCTTGTATGGTATTTGTGGTAATGAAGTATTATTGTAAATAAGAACAATTCAGAACATGTTACTATTTAGAAAAAATTGGTTTCACAAAATTTCATTAGCAGCTGCATTGTAGCTGTCATGATAATTAGACTTTGTATAAACTAATAAAGTGATTACCCAGTAACCATTTCAATTAATATAATATTTAATTTAAGATGCGAGTCAGATTAATAAGTTTTTATTCTGCTTTCATTAAACCATTCACTATTCTTTAACATTCCGCATATTCCGACTACAAAAACTCTTTTTATCAATTCCACCTGTACACTGGAGGGTTGCCGTGCCACTTACAGAGTAGGGCGTTTATCGCCTAGTTGTGCAATAGCATTAGAAAGATCACCACGCTAACATAAAAAAGTAGCAATAAAAGAAAAACAAAATTAATCAGTTGATTATAAAACACCCGCTCCATTCTCGGTCGGGGGAGGAACATCACAAGAAAAAAAAAACCTCGCGAAATTTGACAGTATGTCAGGGAGGGGGGATCCAAAACTTCATCAAAATAGTTGTAACTTTTCTAATAAATATGTTACATATAACCTATGGTAGTAATAATCGGTATATCTGATGAAAATACAAATAATTTTTTAAAATGAACTATTTAATGATTCTTTTTAATCCCTATTACTGTATTGGATTGATAGCAGTTTAAGAGCCATAATTTTATATTCTAAAATCATTAAAAGCACTCTGCAAGCAGTTCTTGTTCAATCACAAAAGCCTGCCACTAAAACATTTTAATGCAGAAAATGTAATGTATTTCTCTTATGTAAACAATGAATTTTGCAGTTAAGAAGCACATGTATTTCACAAATACAGTAGAGCGCCGATTATCCGAACAAGTCGGGACCGACCCTAGTTCGGATAAGCAAAAGTTCGGATAAATGGACAGACAATTTAACGGATGTACCTGACTATACTAAAATCTTCACACTTTATCTACGCTTTAGACTGACAGCACTAGTTAAAGCTGGCATGTTTAAAAATTGATTTTTGTCTTTTTAATTTTTTTTGTTTACTTTTTATCATCATTTTCTGAACTCCAGAGATTATAATTTAAGCAAAAAAGCTTTCGATTGTTGCTTGCTTCAAAGAAGACATTGCTTTCCATGCTGCCATATCTTGAATTCTTCTTAAATACTTTAGTTGAATAGGATCAGCATTCTTCTGCCGTTCGAGCCATTTCATAGCTGTTTCCAATCATTCAAAGGCTTCGTTCTGGGATGGACCTTGATCATTTTCAGAGCATTCGTTTTCAATTTCGTTTTCGTCTTGAATATCATCCACAATCTCATCATCATTTAAAATCTGATATCCAGGTCTAATAGGGTGTTTGGATAATTGGAAGTTCGTTTAAAAAAAAAAAAAAAAAAAAAAAAAAAAAAAAAAAAAAAATCAGAGAAATAGGCTGTTCGGATAATTGCAAGTTCGGTTAAAAAATATTTTTTGAGAGAAATTGGCTGTTCGGATAATTGGAAGTTCAGTTAAAAAATATTTTTTGAGAAAAATTGACTGTTCGGATAATTGGAAGTTCGGATAATTGGAGTTCGGATAATCGGCGCTCTACTGTATTGCTATTTCTTGGAACACTAAACTTGATGCATTATCGTCTTTAACACATTATTTTGGAGTAATGAAAACATTGTTATATTAAATTTTTTTGTAAATGGGTGTTATAATCAGTAGTAGCTCATGACAGGTTTTTCTTGCAGCACTAAAATGCAAGCCTTCCAAAAGTTTTTTTTTTTTTTTTCAATAAATTTTTGCCTTATTTAATGGAAGAAAGTTCTGCCAAAAATAAGGCAAATATTTCATTATTATTAAAAATAGTGAAAAAGGAATAAATTTGCCAACAATGCATTTAGTGTCCCCAAAACTGTCAGTAACGAGTTACCACTGTTTATAATTATTTTGCCCAAGCATATTTGGATCATGCTTTAAGGTAATTTAATAGTGTGTGATCTATACCTATTATGTAAAATTTTATAATTTGCACAATTTCTGGTTCCAAGGAATGTAATTCAAAGCATGTATACGAGGTAAATTTAATGATGTATGAAATATGATCTAAATAATGCAAAATTCTATAATACGCACAACTTCTCATACCAAGGTGTGCATTATAAAGATCTTCTACTGTATTCATATGTAGTTCACACATCAAAAACCTTAAAGATTTAGTATCTGTAAGAGGACATTATTACAACTTTATATTTTTTTCATTCTGTAGCACAAATTACTTAGCTTAGAATTTGCCAATCAAAACATCGCCATCTTGATTTTTTTCCACTGTCTTTATTTACCTCAGAAGTGATTAAGATTTTTTTATATTGTAAATCATAAAGGTTATAATAGCAAAAAAGCATCTTTAACCCCTTGGGGATGAGCGACCGGTATACTTGGCCACTTAAGGTGTTCAGAATCCTTCATTATTCTCACCACTTATTTTTAATTGTTAAGTTTACCTTCTTTAATCGGAGCATTTTTGTGATTCAATTACAGAAAATTTTCTGTTTTTAAAAACCTGTAGTAAAAGGTTAAAAATTAACCAAAGGGCTCTTGTCGCGAAGGGGTTAAACATCTTGAATTACAGTGAACTTTAATAACCCTTGGCTTTAATTGCCAGTACTCTTCCAATTGAGCTATCTGTACGACAGCCCAGTCAACACAATATTCGCCCAGAACAACTGTTATCATGACATCAATTGATTATGTGAAAATAATTAAAAATGTACATGGTTATATATTTTATTATTAAGCAACATACTTTGCAGATCAGTTTTTCTAAAAAGCTTTAAAGATTGAAATCTCTAGGCTGGAGTGGGAAAGTGGTAATTTTGAGGAATAGGAGGATAATTTATATAGAAGAATTTTCTGTATAAAAATAAAGATTTAAATTTTTTTAATGCTGGGAAGTAGGGGGAGGGAGAAGAGGTGAAATGTACAGTCGTGGAAAAAAAAAAAAAAAGTAAACACCCTTTACTAACTCCTTAACAAATTATTATCGTAGACGAAAGTTATTGGTACCGAACAATTGGAAATAAAGTCTACTCTTAAATGATGTATATAAAATTTGCTTAGGGGGCCATCTACATATTAAAACAAATCCAAACTTCATTTTTTTCAATGGCAATACACAATTTTAACGAGATATTTCAAATCTTCGGTTCAAACTATGTCTAGGCACCAAATTTCAAGTCATTTGAGTAATAAGTTTTTGAATTATAAACATTCAAAATTTAGTGCTTCTAATGTTAAATTACATTTTCATATTTTTATTCATATCTCCTGAAACTATGCTTTTGATGTGCTAATTTTTTGTGTAGCAGTAATACTAATATACCCAAACATAAATACGTTGAATTTGCAATTTTTATAACTGTATGATATGAATTATGAAATTAATATTCGAAAAAATTATGAATTGTAATCTACAGTTTTTTTGATGGATTTAGATTTATTAAGTCCTGCTTTATGGAAATCCAAAATTTCACATTTTTCTTCCAAATAGTTTTCAAATTATGCTTATAAAACGGCAAAATGATGGTTTAAGGGCCCGTCTATGATAGAAGGGACTAGATATTTTGAAATGTCTTACGCTGTCCTGTAATCTAGCAGACTTCATTGACTGCTTGAGTGATGCTTAAGGTGCCTCGATCAAGAAGGGGGCTCTCTCGGTTAACAATCGAGTACCGAACTTCAATTTGGATACAGCCCTTAAAATACGCTCGTTTTAAAATATTTAATTTCTCGGAAACTTATCGTACAAATTGCATAAAAATTTGTTTTTAGGCTAATTAAATGGTGTAAAATTCATTTATGCTGTAAGAATTGTGTACTGCTATTGAAAAAAAAAACAAAGTTATGGTTCGTTTTAATATGTAGATGACCCCTTAAGCAAATTTTATATACATCATTTAAAAGTAGACTTTATTTCCAATCGTTCAGTACCAGTAACTTTCTTCTACGGTAATTTGTTGAGGAGTTAGTAGGGGGTATTTACTTTTTTTTTTTTTCCATGACTGTACATTAGGGAAGTTAGTGCTTATTTATTTATTTATGTTACTGAGCAACAAATGTTGCAGATTTTTTTTTTTTTTCAAACTAATTTTTGAAAGATTTTATTATTTAGGTAAGCTGGAGAAATGGGTGCAAAAGCAGAAGTGGAATCTTCGGAGCTCAGGGGATTATTTTATATGATTTATTATTATTGTTAATAAAGAATTTTAAATAGGGATGGTGAAAGATTATTTTATATAAAATTAAAGAATGTTTAATTTTTTTGCACTAGGAATGAGAAAAGGGAGAAGCAGAAATTTGTAGTTTTGGATTTAATATAAATGTATGTAATTACTTTTATAAGTGAGCGATGATTGTTATATATATATATATATATATATATATAAAGGTTTAAAGAGAAATATTTCTTGCTATTTTTCTTAAAGTAAATTTTTTATATAGTAAAATTTAACATAGCTTTTTATATCTCTGAAACAAACCAATAGAAATACCCTCTAAACATGCATGTTGTACATTACTTCCATATCCTACCAAAGAGTTCTTATAAAAATCTCATTGCACGGTGCTCTTTAAAATTGAAGTATGGTCATCCTTTTTTGCGGGGAGGGAGGGGGAAGAGATTGAAGGTGAATGGAAATCCTGACTATGAATTCTTTGTATTGGTCTTTAATTTTTTTTTGTGTGTGTGTTTATTGTTTTATTTATTTTTTCAATAACCTCAAAAAAGTAATGATATCAATACAAAAACCCTTAACGGGTTAAAAGTTTGTGACGCAGCACTTTATCTTATGCTCTAAGAATTTTAAATATGGAACTTAAAAATAATGATATCAAATTTTGAGTGACGCTATGCTATTAATTATAATCTCTCTCTATATTATTTATTTCATCTTTTATTTTTTTATAATCGGATGTGCAAAAATTATGTTCAATTTAAAAAAATGTATAAAAGTTTATTCATTGATGCTTTAACATTTACACCTCTCATAAATTCCAAGTATGAGTTTTAAAAGATATGATATCAAAATTTTAGTGACGCTTTGATGTGGCTTTAAACGATTTTTTTTTAAAATTAAATTTAAATTACTTTTGTTTTGGCTAAGATATATTCACACATCTAAATAATAGTTTTAATTTTCCAATATACTTTAAATATGTCACTTTCACTGAATTTATATAATGCATTTAAATGTATTTATTTGAATAAATTGATTTATCCTTTGTCCAATGCTATTAAAAATTTAAAATAAGATTTACGTAAATAATTTTTTTGCGTCATTGTATCCAAACTAAGTGAAATGTATTCAAATGGATACTATGAGGCAAAAAAAATTATTTACGTAAATCTTATTTTAAATTTTTAATAGCATTGGACAAAGGATAAATCAATTTATTCAAATAAATACATTTAAATGCATTATATAAATTCAGTGAAAGTGACATATTTAAAGTATATTGGAAAATTAAAACTATTATTTAGATGTGTGAATATATCTTAGCCAAAACAAAAATAATTTAAATTTAATTTTAAAAAAATCGTTTAAAGCCACATAAAAGCGTCACTAAAATTTTGATATCATATCTTTTAAAACTCATACTTGGAATTTATGAGAGGTGTAAATGTTAAAGCATCAATGAATAAACTTTTATACATTTTTTTAAATTGAACATAATTTTTGCACATCCGATTATAAAAAAATAAAAAGATGAAATAAATAATATAGAGAGAGATTATAATTAATAGCATAGCGTCACTCAAAATTTGATATCATTATTTTTAAGTTCCATATTTAAAATTCTTAGAGCATAAGATAAAGTGCTGCGTCACAAACTTTTAACCCGTTAAGGGTTTTTGTATTGATTTTTACTTTCTTCTAATCTTCAATAGAAGAAAGTATAGTAATCGAATTTTTTTTCGATTTCGGTTTTCGACGGATTTACACGTTTTAGGGGTCAGAGATAAAAAAAAAAAAAAAAAAAAAAACATGTTCATACAAAATGTCTGTCTGTCCGTGTGTCGCCATTGTAACATCAAAATGTGCATGAAGTTATGCATAGAATTGAAGCAATTTTTTTTTTTTTAAAATTTTTGGTTATGACAAGCAGGTCTTCCCTTAATTTGAATAAAATCCGCCTCTAGGGGGCGCTGTAATAGCGATTTTTGTGCATTTTGAATATTGTACCATTGAAAAGCGTATGATGTTATGCACAGAATTAAACCAAATTTTTTGTGTATGTTTTTGGCCATGGCAAGAAGGTCCTCCCTGAATTTGGAAATATTCCGCCCAAAGGGGGCACTGTAATAGCGATTCCTGTCTAATTTTCTTGAATTTTTCTTAGTTGTATTGTACACCGGTGGCTCGTGAATCGACGGGAACTTCCCATCCTGATAAGCCGGCTATTCGCGAACAGCTGATATACAACAGAATTACGAAAAACTATTGCTTTTAATGTTTAACTCCGATTAATTGACTGACGCAGAAATTTAAGATGAAAGTCAAAACTTAAACTAATAAAAATGAAATATTGACATTTATAACAACATTTTGAAATATTAAAATACATGAGACAGAAGAAAGTTTTGGGATTGGCACATCCAACTAGTTTCAAACTAGAATGCTACTAGATTAAAGCACCAAAGGCGGACATTTGGGCAAATTTAAGCAGTTTAAGTAAATGACGAAAATGTAGTCGTCTTCTTTGAAATAGTAGAGAAAATTGCTCTAGTGAAAATATTTCATATCCCTTCATCTTAGATATTTGTTAAAACGTAATTCTGTTAAAATTATTTTTGTCTACTGCCAATTTAAATTTAAACACAGGACAACTTTGAGAAGCCAGATTTTAAAAATACGGATTTCCATCACCTCTTAAACTTTTTACTACATATTTTCACAAAAATTCCTAACTTTTAATTACCCCCCCCCCCCCCTGTCTGTCCGTGTGTCGCCATTGTAACATCAAAATGTGCATGAAGTTATGCATAGAATTGAAGCAATTTTTTTTTTTTTAAAATTTTTGGTTATGACAAGCAGGTCTTCCCTTAATTTGAATAAAATCCGCCTCTAGGGGGCGCTGTAATAGCGATTTTTGTGCATTTTGAATATTGTACCATTGAAAAGCGTATGATGTTATGCACAGAATTAAACCAAATTTTTTGTGTATGTTTTTGGCCATGGCAAGAAGGTCCTCCCTGAATTTGGAAATATTCCGCCCAAAGGGGGCACTGTAATAGCGATTCCTGTCTAATTTTCTTGAATTTTTCTTAGTTGTATTGTACACCGGTGGCTCGTGAATCGACGGGAACTTCCCATCCTGATAAGCCGGCTATTCGCGAACAGCTGATATACAACAGAATTACGAAAAACTATTGCTTTTAATGTTTAACTCCGATTAATTGACTGACGCAGAAATTTAAGATGAAAGTCAAAACTTAAACTAATAAAAATGAAATATTGACATTTATAACAACATTTTGAAATATTAAAATACATGAGACAGAAGAAAGTTTTGGGATTGGCACATCCAACTAGTTTCAAACTAGAATGCTACTAGATTAAAGCACCAAAGGCGGACATTTGGGCAAATTTAAGCAGTTTAAGTAAATGACGAAAATGTAGTCGTCTTCTTTGAAATAGTAGAGAAAATTGCTCTAGTGAAAATATTTCATATCCCTTCATCTTAGATATTTGTTAAAACGTAATTCTGTTAAAATTATTTTTGTCTACTGCCAATTTAAATTTAAACACAGGACAACTTTGAGAAGCCAGATTTTAAAAATACGGATTTCCATCACCTCTTAAACTTTTTACTACATATTTTCACAAAAATTCCTAACTTTTAATTACCCCCCCCCCCCCCTGTCTGTCCGTGTGTCGCCATTGTAACATCAAAATGTGCATGAAGTTATGCATAGAATTGAAGCAATTTTTTTTTTTTTTAAATTTTTGGTTATGACAAGCAGGTCTTCCCTTAATTTGAATAAAATCCGCCTCTAGGGGGCGCTGTAATAGCGATTTTTGTGCATTTTGAATATTGTACCATTGAAAAGCGTATGATGTTATGCACAGAATTAAACCAAATTTTTTGTGTATGTTTTTGGCCATGGCAAGAAGGTCCTCCCTGAATTTGGAAATATTCCGCCCAAAGGGGGCACTGTAATAGCGATTCCTGTCTAATTTTCTTGAATTTTTCTTAGTTGTATTGTACACCGGTGGCTCGTGAATCGACGGGAACTTCCCATCCTGATAAGCCGGCTATTCGCGAACAGCTGATATACAACAGAATTACGAAAAACTATTGCTTTTAATGTTTAACTCCGATTAATTGACTGACGCAGAAATTTAAGATGAAAGTCAAAACTTAAACTAATAAAAATGAAATATTGACATTTATAACAACATTTTGAAATATTAAAATACATGAGACAGAAGAAAGTTTTGGGATTGGCACATCCAACTAGTTTCAAACTAGAATGCTACTAGATTAAAGCACCAAAGGCGGACATTTGGGCAAATTTAAGCAGTTTAAGTAAATGACGAAAATGTAGTCGTCTTCTTTGAAATAGTAGAGAAAATTGCTCTAGTGAAAATATTTCATATCCCTTCATCTTAGATATTTGTTAAAACGTAATTCTGTTAAAATTATTTTTGTCTACTGCCAATTTAAATTTAAACACAGGACAACTTTGAGAAGCCAGATTTTAAAAATACGGATTTCCATCACCTCTTAAACTTTTTACTACATATTTTCACAAAAATTCCTAACTTTTAATTACCCCCCCCCCTCCCCCCCCCCCCCCCAACACACACGCACATTCAAGCCAAATAAAAAGAGAGATAGAGAAAAGTAGAAAAGAGACAGATCAGTGTTGAATTCTCCGGGAGGGTTTTCTGCTGTTCTGGGGTTCGCGTTTTGGGATGGGAGAGGATTTCACTTCTAGACCATTAATAAATATAAAATCCCGATTGTTCCGGGATAAAATCCCTGCCCTTCCCCAAGGCCGTAGCCAAAAAAATATTTTGTAGGGAGATTTGATCATTATCTCATTTTGGATTTTTTATTTTTAATCGAGTTATTTTCTTCTGATGGACTGATGGCTTCCATTATTATGAAACAGCCATTATAAATAAAGTGTTAGGTGAAGATCGAAGAGCAGCCATAAAAAGTTAGAACTCTGATTTTCTGGTCAGAATAATAAAAAAAAGGCCATAATTTGTTTTTTTAGGACTGTGATTTTCTGGTCAAAATGTAAAAAATAGCCATTTTTTTTTTTTTTTTTTTTCATTCCGTCCAGAAAATCAGAGTTCTAACTTTTTACGGGTGCTCTTTCATCTTTACCCAACACTTCATTTATAACGGCTGTTTCATAACAATGGAAGTCATCAGTCCATCAGAAGAAAATGATCCATTCAAAAGATATAAGTTCAATTGAAAAAAAACTATTTAATACTCTGAGCAGAAAGAAGAGGCTACACCTGCAATTTTCATGACACTAATAGAATCACATAGCTGCCAATTTGTACGGTTTTGTTACCTCTAAAATTTAATACAATTTTTTGTCATATTTAATCGTTGACAACTGCTAGATTTCGAAGATTGAATTAGGCAAAATTTACTGGTAAGTTTTAGTGGTAAGGGAAAATCTTAGAAATCGATAGCTATGCAGTAGCTTAATACTGCAGCAAAATTGACATTAAAAAAACTATCAAGCGCCTTTTCAAATAAACAATTTCATTCCCCGTTTTTCTTAAAAGTAACGGAAATGTACGTCCAAGAAATATTGCTAGAATGAATGAATGAATGAATGAAGTGAAAATTTATATTTCATCTCCTTAGTGGGTGACGATTTGTGTCAATCCGATTTATCAGAGTTTTTTGCTTATCCGAGGTGAGCTTGGTCCATATTAACTGGTATAATCGGGACTCTACTGTACTTGACTTTCGAATCTTGAGTGTGTTGAGTGATAGTTAATGGTATATTTATAGTCATCTGGACAGAAATTTCGGATGGGGATGGCTACGGTCATGCCCCCCCCCCCCTCACTTCCCGGGTCAAATCTTGAATTCATCATCGAAACCTTGGCATCTGTTAAAAAATTACGTGTGAACATTACGTTAAATAAATAATAAAAGTATGTCTCCCTTATTTGAAACCTGTTAATGAATATTAACCATCAAAGCTAAGCTAAAACATGGTAAAAGGGATTTTTGTGGGGAAAAAAAAAATGTGAAATCACTTTTAGCATGTTTTAGCTCAGTTTTGATGATTTTAAGTGATTTTCATATATAATTTTATATTGAATATTAAAAACTTACACATGGTTGGATTATTATGAAAACTAATTCAATCATTACAAATAAATCTCGTATTCTTGCTGTAAGAATTCGGCAATTTTATTATTATTATTATTTCCTTTCAAGCAAAACATCCGTAGTGTGTGTTAAAAATTCGCGAAAACTAAAATTATGCTACTAAATACCGAGTTAATAACAACAGACAATGGCTTGAAAAAAAAAAAAAAAAAAAAATAGCAGTATCAACACATTTATTTGCACACCAGTGCATTTTTATTCAGATGCGAGGCCAATGTAGTGGTTTGTTTACAACCCCTCCCCCTCCTTTTCCAATTTTAAAACATCCGTTTTCGAATTCAAAACAAGGAAAAAACTGACAATTTAAATTCCTAACTGCCGTCACTGAGGTTTAAATAACAGGTGAGTATGTATGAGATGGGGTAAAACAATGCATTAATAAATAATTACAAAGAGTACATTCTTTCGCTAAAACAAAAAACAATAATAGGATGTCATCAGTATTCAGCTAAAAAAGAAATGTGCTTTTAAATAATAGGATTGTTTTTGTTTCTGACCGACCAAGAGAATGCCAGCTTTCATAAGAAAAACGTTACTTGCGAATAAAATTACCTGTTTTAACTTTTAGGGTCTAACAATGCAGTAACAAAAATCCGTGCTATTAACATAGCATACAAGAAAATAAATTTAAAAAACCTTTTCCTTGAATAAAACAATGCAGCAAAACTTGAGAAAATTGAGTAACAGATGGGGAAGAATTTCATTTTAAACAGATTTCCGTATTAACAGATACACAATTGTATAATATACTTTCCGTCACCGGGACTACGAAATTTTTCATTTTACGGCATCGATTCTATTACAGACAGGTTTTCGTTTTCTAAATACACCAAGCAATCTAGTCACAGCATTACCCAGGTTTAAAAATGGCCGATTACAGAAGAAAATCGTTTTTATTTAAAAACATTTTTTTTATCAGTATATTTTCGTAGATCGTCACCAACTATTTCAAAAAATACTTTTGGTACTTTCATATTAGTCGCACGCCAGCGATCAATCAAGAAACTACATTTCACTATTTGTAACAAACTTGTGATTGTCGTTAATGCAGTGTTTAAGCGCGTAGTTCGATTACATACCTGTTAAATTCCTGCTTTATTTGTTTATTCATTTGTGAAGTTTTAATTTCGTTTGGCAGTTTAATTATGGGATATTACACAAAAACAAACAAATACTGAATGATTTATGTTGCTTTAAGTGGGAAGGGATTCATCTTCCTTAATTTGATCGCACGCCGAATTATAAAATCATTCTTGAAAATCATTTTAAAAAGCATAAAAAATTAGTAAACTGAGGTACATTTTTCGAACAAATTTCTTTGGAAAATGCATTTATTTTTCTAACCGACAGTGTAAAAACTGAAATTGTGGAATGTTTAGAAGTTTAAAAAATGACAGTAAATGCGCAAGCTATGGGTCGTTGCCACCATCAATATGACAGCAAGGATAATCATGGACATGTTTTTGTTTTATAATGCACTGCAAATAGAGGCGTCTTAAATTCAGACACATATGTGACTGAAAAAGAAATTCAGACACTTAAGTGTCTGAATATGAAATTTCAGACATCATAAGTGTCTGAATTTAAGACCCTTAAGTGTCTTACTGTGATCATGGTATAAATGAACTGAGAAAAATGTCTGAATAATGATCATGTGTCTGAAATTAAGACATGTAGAAATTCAGACACTTATATGTCTGAATGTAATACAATTGTATCATATGTATGATAAAACGACGATTGTATATGAGGACCCCCGCGGCCAAGGGATATAAGTGAAAAAATTTAGATTTGGAATAAATTGAATTTAACGATTAACATCAATAGTAAGTGACTGACTTAAAATATGAAGCTGTTGCTAATTTCATAGCGGTCTTTCAATTCTTATTTCAATAACTGTGGAAGGAAAGTGAAGTACAATATATTTTTTAAATTTTAAGTACAGATTAAAGAGGTTAAGTAGTTTATAGAGCTTAAGAAGTTGACCTCCAGAATGCAACACATAATTAGGAAATCTCTTATATTTTGCGTTTTAGTTTAGCAAACAAGGCAGGGGACTTCAGGCACATCTGTCCAACGTTTTCCTTCCCTATATTTTTCTTCTGAGAGCAATCATAAAAGAAATAGCCTTATTTCCAGATAGCCTGTATACTGATCTCAGTTTTTTCAATTTTGTCACTTATAGCCTTTCGCTTCTGGTGTCCTCATATGCAATTGTATCGCAATATATCTGGCAGCACCATCAGAAAACGTTTTCGAATGGATGAAATGCTTTGCCATCCACTAAATTTGGTATTAGTGTATAAAATAAGCAACTTAATTTGACCATGGGGACGTCTGCCAAAATTGTAAATGCCCGTTTACTAACTTTCGAACTAAATTATTTTTAGTGCAAAAGTACAAGCTAAAGAAACTTTTCCCAAAATATAAATTTCTCAAAAACTACTTCCACTCATAGGTATGCTCATGGCCCACTCATAGGCCGTTCCTTAAATAAAAAGAGATATGATTGCTCTTTATAAAAAATGTAGAAAGGGGAGAGGATGGACAGATGTGTCTGGAGTCCCCTACCTAGTTCGCCTAACTAAAACGCAAAATATAAATATGAAATAAGCTAAACCAAGAATCTTTTGTGAGAACACAAGATAATTTTTATATAAAAGGAATATAAAAAAATTAACAAGTAAGAAGTATTAAATATTAAATAGATATATAAAAATAAATTTATAACAATATTTTTCAAAATGCAGAACATTTCTTTCCCTCTAGTGGAGGGTTTTGCCCAACACCCCTTATCTAAGATAAATTTTAAATATACGAACGTCAAAAGGAAATATTTAAAAATTGATTTCTATTAGTGGTTTAGGAAGGGAGGGGGGGGGGGGGGGCGGTGCTCCTCTTACGAAAATTTCTTAGTTCTTTTTTCTCTTAGTGTTCAATTATGTAATCATTTCGAAGAATAAATGTTATTTTTTTAACTAGCGTTACGACGATTTTTTTAAATTATAATATGTTTTTCACCCTCTTACTGAAAGAATAAAAACTGTAATAATTATATTCATATAATTTATAAGTGTAAACATTACGAAAAACGCCAAATAAAGAAAATAAAATGCTTCTGATTTCTTCTTATACAACGTTCCACTTCCCGCTGATAAAAAAAAGTTTTAACAACTTATCATACTGTAACCCGTAGACTGACGTAATGAATAAAGCCATCTGTTTCCAATGGAAATGCTGACTCGCAGCTTTTTTTTTACTTTGTGAAGCGAATCTGTGTTGTGAGTCCAGAGTCCGTTGTCGTATTCAAATTTAAACGTTCTTCAACAGTTCGCATCTTTGACCGGTCCGGTTTTACTGTGAAAAATTTTGTCATTATGTTATTACTGCGGCTGCGTTATTAGTGGAAGCGTTATATTTAGAAGTTCCTTGCATTCTGGATGGCTGGAGGGATCTTATGTGCTTCATATATGGATATAACGACTGAAATTACATCCAGATGACTCTACAAATAGTTCCCAACAGAGACAGTATTACTTTTCATTGCTTTTCGTCAAGAATATAGTTATTCATCTCGTTAAACAAGAAAACTAACCCCAGACCTACAAACTAGTCCCGCGGGCTCTGTTTTCAGAATGGAATATTTCCATTATTTTGACAGGGCTAGCAGGATATAGGAAGGGGTTTTCTTCAAAAAAGAAGCAAGTTTTTATCTCTCATTCACTATGACAGTTATTTTAAATCAAGTCATATCGATATCAGTAAGTGTTTTTGATATTTTGTTTATAGTACCACATAAAATGTTGCATGAATTATAACTTAGGTTTGAATTTGTTTGCGAAATAAAACAGCTAATTCTAGAAATATATATTTTTACATACTTGTAATTCTAGAACTGCAGCTCCAGAATTATATATTATATTTTTTGTGTGAGTGTAGTCTAATTTGATTATGTAAAAATATCAGTAATATTATGTAAAAAATTGGTTAATTTAGAATGTCTATAAAAATAAAGCAAAAACGTAAAATTGTCGAACTTTTGTTGAAGAAGAAATACTTTGTTTGGATTTAAAAGAAGTAAAAAAAAAAAAAAAAAAAAGCTTGTTTTTTAAAAGGTTAATTTAGCGTTTTGATGAACATGTTGAATTCCTTGTAACGTTCGCACTTATAACCACATTTTATTTTAAACTTACTTTTAAATTAATTATTTGTTTGCTATGAAGGATATGCAATTCACTCGAAGTTTAATATTGGATAAAAATTGGAAAATTAACAAACATTATCGTGATTTATTTTTTATATTTTATAATTAGAGATGTATAATTTTCGAGGAAAACCTTTTTAGCCAAAAATCTGTTTTTGGCAAAATTGATTTGTGTTTTGAAATCCGATTTGTCAAAACTTTTTTGTGTCACCTTAAATATATATATAGATATATATTCTGCATGATATTATTTGGTTTCAAAGCAATTTTTAATTATATGGCACACCCGTATATTCTCTAAACTATACAGTTGAAAGGAAAAGAAGTACTGCAATTTTGTGATTATTATATATAAAATCAGTTTTCGAAATTTTCATTTTTTAATAGCACATTGTATAGAATATAAATTATTTACAGCTATAATTCCTTTTCCTCAAAAAAAAAAAAAAACAAAAATCATTATTTACTTTGATTTTTTTGTTCAAAATTTTAAATTTTGGATTTGCAAAACATGAGAAATTGAAAACTAAGCTTATTTTATTTTAAGGCTGTTCTCAAATCCAAAAGGGCAACTTTATGACGCAAGTTTTAATTTATTTTTGTTGGGAAATGCATGAAACTGGCTGGTGTTGTTGTTCAGAAACTATGTTATCGAACTGTTTTTTCCTTTTTTTTTTTCAAACTCAACAGGTCTTTCAGAAAATAGTGTCCAAGTGGGCGTTTTGAACGGAATTTCTGCGTGAAAGAAAAATAACCACTCAAGAAAGGGCGAAAAACGTGTTTGTCATGTGATCAAAATCGCTTATATCTCAATAGTTAATTTATGGATAAAAAAATGGAAAACACAGTTCGATTCCATGCTCAGGCTTTCCAATTTTATACCTTTCCGTTAAAAAATGAATTTGTAAATGTGTCAAAACGTTTTGTGCTTGTTGAGCAGAGCAGTTGAGAACAGCTTTAAGTTAAAAGGTTATTACAAGTTTAAAATGGAAATTAGAAAACAGCTAGAGTTTTGTATATTTCCATGCATAACTACATTTCGCACAAAAAATTGCGGTTTTCCTCAAAGTTCATTTATACAAACAAGGCCAAAAAAAATGTATATTTAGGCAAAATAGGTTTTGAAACTAAAAGTGACTTTTCCTGTATGTTATTATATATGTGTGTGTGTGTGAACATGAAAACAAATCATAGAAGCATTAGAATGAAGCTATCGTGAAATTCTGAATATTTTATAATTAAATTCTCAACTTTTCTTATGGTAAATAAACCCCTCTTAAAGAAAAAAAAAATCGAATTTACTCTTTAAATGAAGAGTTTAATACTCAATTTTTTTTAAATATTGGGTTCTCATATACTGCAAATTTTGGGGAATCTAGTATTAGATTTTATTTAACACGGCAAAAAAATGCAAAAAATGCTTAAACTGGGAATTGCACTGGGAATATGTTATTTAAATAGGAAAAAATTGAACTACAAAGCAGGGATGGAATTCTTTCTGAAGGAGTGAATTCTTTTTTATAAATGGGAATAATTTGTTACCACAAAGCGGAGCTGATTACAGCATGGGCAAACTGGTCTGTTTCTATGGGCCTTTAGCTTTACGGGCCCCTAAATTCTGTATGAAATTTCCATAAAGCTAATATTTTAAATTTGTTTTGATCTTATACTTATTTTAATAAATATTTTGTACTTTTAGAACATGATTAGGTTAAAGAAAATGATATATTTATCCAAATATGTAATTGACGGCATCGAATAGGCTTTTTTTTTTTTTTTTTTTTTTTTTTTTTTTTTTTTTGTAACAGTATACGAAGGCAGTGGGGGAAGGGGGCGAATGAATACTAGGTCTTCAGAGTAGAATTAATCTGAAGTTCACTAAAAGTAATAAACATTTTTGATGTCGTAGGGCATATATATCACATAAATACATATTTATATATATATACATATAATTATCCTATTCTAAAACTACAAAATACTGATTACAATCCTCATAAGGTCAAAACTGATTTAAAATATCAGCTTTATGAAAATTTCATATCCAATTTGGGGTACCCTAAAATCAGGGAGTAGAGAAGCACCCCATTTTTCCCATGCTGCAATCAGCTCTGCTTTATGGTAACAAAGTATTCCCATTTATAAAAAATGATTCAATGTGGTTAAACATGGCTGCGTATATGGCTTAGAAAGAAAAGTGGTCAAAGATGGCTTCATATTGTCCAAAACAAAAGGGGGAGGG
This sequence comes from Maratus speciosus, assembly GCA_963932465.1. NCBI lineage: Eukaryota > Metazoa > Arthropoda > Arachnida > Araneae > Salticidae > Maratus > Maratus speciosus. Next base: position 126,569,345 of record OZ010797.1, read on the forward strand.
GGGTTCAAAGATGGCCGCAATTAAGGCATTTGAAATGTCTGAAATTCAGACGTAAGTAGTGTCTGAAAAATTTAAGACATTTTAAAACGTCTTAAAATTGAACACTCTTGTTTCAGACACTTAAGTGTCTGAAATTCAGACACAAGAAGTGTCTGAAAATTTTAAGACATTTTAAAACGTCTGAAAATTGAACACTGCGTTTCAGACACTTAAATGTCTGAATTTCAGACATTTCTGTTTACAGTGTGAAAAATTTTTTTAGCTGATAAACTTGCGAACCAACCCCCCCCCCCCCACACACACACACACAGAGAGAGAGAGAGAGAGAGAAAGTAGTACACTTTCTCTTTCTTCGTTAAATCACATATTGCATTTTTTTTCTTAATTATTATTACACATTTTATTACAGTAAAATATGAAAACGGAACCTGCCTATCCTTAAAAAAGACTGCTCCCAGTGGAATACTATACAATAGTGTCCTGCACGGGTCGGGTTCCGCAAAATTCCATTTTAAGTCAACCGACCCAAACCCGACAAAAAAAAATCCTCGACCCACAACCGGACCCGACCCGAGGTATTTCAGCCCACACCCTACTCGAACCCGCAATATTTCAATCCACAACCCGACCCGAACCCGCAACGAGAGAAAAGTAAATTATGTTTTAATGCCATTATGGGAAAAAATCTACAATTGTATCTCTACTACTACTACTACTACTAATTCTACAATTGTATTGTTTTTATATTTTTCCTAGAATAATTAACAAATCTATATTCTTTAATATTCAAATCTAGTAAAACCTCTGAATTAGAGAACACCTCGGGATCGTTGAATAAAGCCAAACATCAGGTCGGGTTGGCCCGAATTTTGTTTTTTCGGCTCTGAATGAATCTACTTTTCTTTCTGCAGGTCGAGTTCACACTAGAAAAATTCTTGCGGGTCATATATAAGTTTTTTGCCACTCAAATTGTTGGGATTTTCACAAAAAGTTTGAGCACAAATATGTTTCAGATAAAAAAATACGTATTTGAATTAGAGTCCTGCACGGCTCGTGTTGTACCCGAGCCGTGCCCCGTATACGATTCAATTAAATGAATATCACAGGTATGATAAAGCATAACCTTTGATACAATGCGAAACTTTGAAAGTGAACTTTGATACAATGAAAACAAAGAAAGTAGAAAAATAATGTTTCAATCTATATGTAACGGTATAAAATTAAAAATCTAATCTTTAAATATGCTTTAAAATTTTTAATAGACTTTTTATGTGAAAAAAACATTTTGGACATTCTTTTAAAAAATCGAGTCAACCCGAAACTGACCAGCAAGAGTCAAAAGGCCAACCCGAACCTCGGTTCGGGTAAAAGCGGGTGACCCGACCCGATGCAAGACTCTTCTATACAGTTTCCACCCAAGACAAAAAAATTATCTAAAACGGAATTTTTCCAGATCCCTTGCGATTCCATTATTATTACTATTATTATTATTATATGTTATTGAAAAATATCAACTGTATATTTGAATGCAAAATATAATAGCATTAACTGTTACTTCTCAACAAACAACAACGTAATTTTTCTTTAAAGTTTAAAAAATATTTTCGTGGGGAAAAAACAAAAACAAACAGAAAAGTAATAATTAAATGTTTAAAAAAAGATTTAAGGGTGTATACAAAAAAAAATATTTTTCCACCCTGAACAGCTCGAAATTTTCTGACGCATTTTCAGACTCATTTTTATAAGTAAAAACACGAAACTTGCTGACATGATTTTTGAAGAGATGTATAAGCGACCGCGTATTTTCATTTTTCGCTCAATTAATTAAAACTTGATTTTTAAACAATTATTTTCTCGGTATGACCATTTTTTTCGGTCCCAGCTCTCTCGCTTCGGGAAATTTGGTTCAAAACGCCAATTTTGACAACTTTTTTGCAATATGTTCTGCTTTTATCAAAAAATCGACAAGCACGGCACATTATATAGTTTCTGAATAAGAGAATCTGCCAATTTAACGCGTTTCAGAACAAAAATGAATCAGAAAATAAGCAGTTTGGATTTGAGTACACCCTTAAATAGGAAAATAATACAATAAATACAATACAATACAATAAATAAACAAAGAAGGCATTAATGTTTCTTACTTTACTTTTCTTTCTGTTTTTCACAGTTGCATAGTTTGACGGAAGTAATTTATTTTATTAAAATAGATTACTGGCCGCAACTCATCAGCAAAATCAGCAAAATCGATGAACTAGTCAATATGAGGGACAAAAAAGAAATAGTAATAACAATTCGTCGCATTAAGGTTGCCAAACTGACTCTGTCTATTTCTGGCAGAAAGGTTAAAAAATTGTAACACCTTCCATTTATCATCCCTTCCCCCCCATCTCTCTTAAAAACATGTTTTAGTTTTGTAAAACTGAATATAAACTGGAGCTTTTTCCTAAAGAGACCAAGTGTAAGAGACAAGAGTTCAGACAGGTCAAATAAAAAATATGCTGGCAGACAACATCTAGGGCAGTTAATAGCTGAAAGCTATAAAGGATTCGGAGATTTTCGAATATATCTTTCTTTTTTTAAATAGAAAAGAAACAAATTCCTTGAAACTAAGCTAGAGTTCCAGGTATAGTCCTGCATAGGATCGTCTAAGCCGATTTACTCGAACCCGATCCGCAGTTCACCCGATTTTTTAAAAGGAAGTCTAGAAAACTGTTTCAGATGGAAAAACTATAATAATTTGAATACAAATTAGTTTTTACATGTTTATTTTTCTATATAAATGATAAAATGGATATTAAGAGTATGATTGTAGAACAATTTTTCTTAAATGTATAAAATAATAGATAATTTTCAGTTTCGAGTCAACGAAAACTTTTCGTGGTGCTCGGATCGGGTTTTTAAGTAGAATTTCCGCGCAGGAGTGTAGTTCCAACCCAAGTTGTCTTCGATGAAATAAATCTATTCAGATTAAAAAGAACCGTTGTTGTTGTTGGTATTATTATTAACAAAAGAGAGCTAAATTAAACTAAAAGTCAAATTTAGTGCAAGGTTTGTTTAATCAAACCGAAATTATAAGTGCACACTACAATACTATGGCATCACTGTAATACTATTACTAGTAAACGGGAGCCAAAGAATAATGCACGCAGAAATCAAACTACCCCCGCCTACCCTTTCAAAAAATTAATTAATTAAGAATAAATAATAAAATAAAATAAATCATGAGTCCATAAGATAAGTTTGTAATGAATTTTACTGTAAAACTAAATTTAATGCAAGGTTTAATTAATCCGAACTTATAATACACTATAACACTATTATTAGTAAACCACGGGAGATAAAGAAGAATAGCGCACACAAAAATCAACCCCCCCCCCCCCCCAAAAAAAAAATAATAATAATAATAAATGCGTAAAAAAAAATAATAATAATAAAAATTAGTCTTAAGTTACTATAAGATACATTTTTAATAATTTTTGGAGCAAAGCTAAATTTAGTGTGAGGTTTAATAAACCCAAAATCCTAAGTGCACACTATAATACCCATTTCATGACATAATCCCAATAAGTTCTTATTTGCCTGTAGAAGCGCTTTTACAGCACAGCTCAATATTAGACAACCCCTATTTCAAAAACTACCTTCATATTCTAAAAGAACACATGCGTAAGACTTAAATAATAAACAATAACCCAAAACAAAACTCGAAACGCGCCCTGTAATACTCATTTCACAGCAAAACTCAACTTATTTCTCTATTGCCTGTAAAACTCCTTTCACAGCAACGCAGCGCTTCGCGTCGCTCGTAGGACAGAGAGATAAAGAAAAATTAGCGGTGAAGAGATTGCAAAAGTAATTGAACAAGCATACTGATGATTTAAAATAAGTACTATATGAAAGTGGAAATGAAAAAAAAGGTGGAAATTGTTTTCCATCTATACAATGGTGCAAAACTCTTATAATTTAAGTCTCATTTCAACAGATATTTATACAATAAAATTAAATATAACTGCACGTATAATTGCTATTTCCTTTTTTTAGGAAGTATTAAAAATGTTAAAATGTGTAAATCCAAATATATCTAAGCAACTTATGTGAAATACAGTGATTAATTTTTCAAAACAAATATTATTCTGAATAGTTTGGCTGTCAAAATTTCCCCTCTTTTTTCAAAGTAAAACAATCATCATGCTAAATTATTCTTTGTTTCAGAAATACATCTTGAAAAAGGTAATACTGAAATTATCCAAAAGTGTTGTATAAATAGGACTAAATATTCTATTTCTAAAATAAACTTCCTTTCACTTTTAATTTTTAAAGCCTAAAAAAATTCATTCTGGAAAGATACTTTGAACAATCTCATATGACTTTCAGATGCTTATATGATATAAGCTTATCTTTGATTTGATGTGTCTTTTGCACAGCAATTGAAGAACACTCCAAGGATTTGAGTAGACAAAATGTCCGATCACTAAAATTTCCAGCCACCCCCCCAACCCCCCCCCCCCCTCTTACTATCCTTCCAAAGTTTTCTTTGTATTTTTGAATCAATCCAGAACTCTTTCATGCCTGTATATTAGGGTGGAACTTAAGTATAGGGTAAAAAAAAAAAAACTTTTTTGTTTTAATGCGTAATAGTGAAAACTTTTTTCCTTTTTGGATGTGTAAACTATTGGCTGAAAAGGATTTTTAAAATTAATTTGTTTTCCGGTTCCTCAAGGACGTCAAAGTTTTAAAATTTCAGTATAAAGTAACTTAAAGTAAACAACGTAGATGTTAGCTCATATCTGCTTATATTAAGCAAATGCTATCCAGAAGTCACCACGATGAGGTAGCTAAATATCGACTTCCACCTTTCTTACTTCCCTTTGTTATGGAATTATTCAATTGGATATTAAACCTACTGGCTTATAATTCTTCTCAGGCAAATTTTGTCATTACATTGCGGGAATTCAACTTTCCCAAGATAAAGCCATCTCTTGTGTAATATCTAAAGACAGTTGCTGCAGCTCGCGAGACAATTTTGACACGCGTTACCACAGTTTGAGTATGACAAGGAAAATCTAAAATTCAAGTGTTTCCCCTGTTTGTACTTTTTTTTAAAAGTTCTTCATCCAATCAGTCCGTCAAGACAGGATCCATTTTTTTTATAGTCTATAATTTCAATATGTTCGCATTTTTTCAAGTTGCTTTCCTATTGGTCCAGAAAATCCTTTAGTAGCCGTAGTTTTTCCAGCAAGATGTTGAAACAAGTATATAAAGAAAAACTTTATTTGCATGTAATAAGCAAATTATCCATTGTAAAGTTTGTACAGTCTTGCTTCGAATGTTTTGATAACTCCTGACTTGCGTCCTGCATTAACCCGTTCGGGACGAGCGACCGGTATTCGTGCCGGCCTCGTTTGTACTTTCATCCCGAGCGACGGGTATACGTGCCGGCGGTTTTGGCACTCACATCCCGAGCGACCGGTATTTGTGCCACACAGTTGGAACGTTTTATTCCAGAAAGTTTAACTCAGAAAAAAAATTTCGTAATGAAATTTGAATATACTTTTGGGAAGAACATACTTCCTTCTATCTCGGAACGCAAATGGAATCAATTAATATATTTTTAATCCATGTCAATTTAATTTTCTTCCAAAAATGACTGCAATGAAAAAAAAAGTGTGTTTATTTCACATGCATCTATTTATGCTTCTGAAACGGGATTTTCTTTCTATCATAAATCTTTTATGTGTCAAATGAAACTTTATTTTTTGTTTATCAGAACTTTTTCTACAACACTTAGGAAAAGGAATGGTTGAGTCAGCTGATCAACTCTAAGCTTATGACGTATGCTTCACGTACGCATATGGCTAGGCTTCCAGTTGATTCATTTTCAATTACTTTTTTCCTACTTTTATCTCGATTGCAAAGAGTTTATTTGTACGTCATGGTGATTAATAGTTTCGAATTTTCGTTCATTGAGGAGAAAGCGGGAGGCCTATTTATATTTTTTATTTTGTTTCAACAAATGCTGCTACGCAGCTTAAATATTTTTGCGGATGCTTGTTCAATATATTTTCGGCACCGTCAAGTCAAGAAAACTTTTGTGCGCTCTTCTTTTTTCTTTTTCTTTTTTAGTTTTTCTTTAATAGTTATTCATACTGTTTCAAATAATTTTGTCTTAAATTATCTATATTTATGTATTTTATTTTACAAACTCATTAAAATATCTAAAAACGCAGGTATTTTACTGACTATGGAATAGCTGGGATAGTGAAAAATATTTAGTAAAAGAAAATAAAATGCATGAAATTAATGTATTTTCAGAAAGTAAAATTTAAGAGAGTGGTGTGATTCTAACACAATCATTGAACTCTGTTCGCAAGTTTTAAAGTTAATAGTTTCAATTAATAGCCAGTTTATCCCTTATAACTGATACATTTATATGATTTCGTTAATATTTCCATTTAAAAAAATACTTTTTACATTAACGGCATTTTTTTATCAGTATATTTAAAATTATTATTCAGTTTTATTTATTATTAAAAAATATTATTCAATACTTTTAATCTCATAAATTTATTTATATGTTTATATATATATATATATATATTAAAAGATGCTTATAAAGATATTTTTACATAAACAAATTTTTGGAAGAATGTATTTTAAGTTATTCATGTTTACTCATTCTTATTAAATATTCTTTAATTGATATTTCGTTTTATTATACGTTACTATATGTATTATTTCTTTTATTTTCAAAAATATTTTTAACATCAACAACTTTTTATAAAGAATAATTCTATTTTACTTATTATTATTTATTATTATTCAATATTTTTTATTTGATAGATATTTTATGATTTATTATATATTTACATGTAAATTTTGAATTTTCACAAATATTTTAAATTGACTTAAAAGTTTTCAAACCATTTTTTATGTCTGTCTGCATAATAAGCATTAAAAAGTTGCATGCGCAAGTTGCTTGCAAGTTTTATTTAATTATTTTTATTTGTGAATAAGTCAGCTTTTTAAAAATACTTATCTTATTTACGGAATGTGTTAACAATTATTTAGAAACAAAACTATTATTTTTTTAAACAAAATTATCCTTTATTTGAGCAAAACATTTCATATGTTGCTATATTAAAGGAAAGTAAGTGTTTTGTAATCATATAAATTTTTTAAACTGAAAAACGTGATTAAAACATGCATTATATTTGTTTAAAAAGTCAATTTTACATTAAAATATCCGAGAAAATATTTCAATTTTTTGCATAAATATATATAATAACAACATATTTCATGTATGTGCATTTCAAAAGGTTACATGGAAAAATGAATCTTTTATAAATTTTTGAAGAACTCTTTACAAGAGTTAGGTTTAGTTTCTCAAAATCCTTCGGCCCAGAAGATGAAATCAAATTTTCCCGCTCCGTCCTCAGATGCGCACTTCTGAATGCGCGCGCCGTCGCGAACAGGTTAACGGCGTTTCTTTTTCACCCAATAAATTTCAAACTTGAAATGTCCATATTATTGTTTTGAAAATACACTTAAATTGCAGTGGCTAATTTAATATAAGAAGATGTCAATGAAATATCACCAATATATTTTGATCCCGGTTTTTGAACTAAGACCATGTGTTCTTCTTTAATGATTTTTCGTTATACTTTTTTCCCTTTGCTTCAGTTATCATAGTGTTATCCTTTCTGCCATCAAAATATAAACCTTCTAAATTTAATTCATTTCGTCTTCCTTGTTATTTCAAATTCTTCCTTTTCTTTTCTCTTTGTCTTTTTCAAGTCCTTCTTTCAGTTACCTTTTCTTTATCCTATCATCAGAAATACCCATATCTTCTAGGGTGCCATTTGCAATAATATTTGCAGTTCTGTCTAATACTCCGGTTCTTTCAGCTTGTTGATTGTCAAATTCAGGTTTAGAAGAACTACCGATTGAACTATTTCCTTCCGAATTATTTTCTTCATTTGGCGAGTCATTCAATCAAAACATCACTTTTTCGTTTTAAAATAACTTTTTCTTTCCTTGATAGTTCCTTTTCCAGTCTTGCTACACACATTTTTTTTTTTTTTTGTAGTTTTTATATCTATTGATCCTATTGCCATCACCCCATCTCTCTTTGGTCTTTGAGGAAGTGATGTTATTGTTCTGATACACGATAATATTTAGTGCATTTACACAAAGAAAAGTTTTTTACACGATTACCTAACATTTTGCAATTTTATATTGGATGTAGGGATTATTCTTTCTAATCTTAATATTTTTCTTCAAATTTTGACATTTCTCACGGTAGTCTAATCATTTTTTATGATTTGTGTATCAGAAACCGTTGGAATTGAATGTTTCAACAATACACTCTTAATTGCATCAGCAAAAGCTTTAGATATTTCAGAAACAGTGTGTTCCAGATTCCAGCAGGCAGGTTTTAAGTTAAATTGAACCCATAAATAATGTTTCATAACATCTTCATATGTTCGCCGAAGATGATAGTCTAATTTTAATTGTTTTGGTTCGCGAAATACAAGACACTTCAACAATTTTATAGATTTAGGCACGTTAGCAGATATTGTCACATTTGACACCGACCGTTTATTGAAAAATAATCGAAGAAACTGTTAACACATGCTAAATCGGACTAATTTGTTATGAGTCGCCGCCAAATAAATCAGAGACAATGAAAGCCAACGCCCACGACACTGGCTTCTACAAAGGTGAAATAAAGTGGGGGCATTTTTTCCATGGCACTCAAACTAAATTATTCTCTTTATTACAGGACTTTAACACTTCATTAATTTAATTTTTCAAAATATAAATTTGACAATAAGCTTAAAACACTTTTCATACAATTATTAGCTTTTATTCGTTTTTTATGGAAAATCAGACGCTTTGAGGAACCGGAAAATATCATTTTAAAATTAAAAGAAAAATATTTTCTTTTTATGGAGCTAAAAAGGAAAAAAATAATCACTATTAGAATATAAAATTCGAAACTTCGTTTTTTAGTTCCACCCTACTGTATATATGTCATTCACAATCAAATCAATTAGCTTTTTCTTTTCTTCATTCATTTAGGGTAAGGTGGTGCAATATTGCGTGGTGTACAAGATTACGCAGATTACCTAATCCCAAAACAGAGTTTTGCATTTAGCTACAGTTGTAAAACGATGTCATAACTGTCATTACATCATTTACAACTGTACTGATTTATTCAACTGAGAAATACAGTCAAGTAAAATACCATTGTTTTTATAAAAATTCATTTATTTTAAAAAATAAGTTTTGCGACTAGTCGGGGACGAAATTTAGCAATATGACGCCAGTTGTGCCAAAAAATTCATGATGTCAGTTAAGAGTTAAAATCTTCAATACAAACCTCCCCCTTCCCTAATATAAGTAAATGAAATATATGTGTCGTTGATTTCGAAACTGCGGTAAGTCGCATTTTAGGAAAATAATTGTTTAAGTTAAATCTTATTACAAATTAACATAAAATTTAATCTTTTAATCCATTCACAATAAATATCTTTTAATATCTGTATACATTTGTTAATAGTCAATTATTGAGCCAACGATACTTCAAATACCGTTGATTTTAAAAGTGAGGCAAGCCAATTTTTAATGTATATACATGTATACTTGTTGCATACTATTTAACAAACACAATTAGAATTTCATCATGAATATTTTAAAAACCTTCACCACTACCTAAATTAAGAAATATAATTTATTATAGGCATATAACTTATTATTGAATATTCGTTCCTATTTCTTCCTAAAAATTAAATTATTTTTTGTTACATTGTAACTTTTCTAAAGAAAAATGACATATTGAAATAAAATAAATAAAATATAAAATATTAATTTTGTTTTATTATAATTACAGTAGAACCTCGATTATCCGAAGTAATTGGGACCGACCTTCTTTCGGAAAATCGAAATTTTCGGATAATCGAGAATGCTTCCATTTTAAGATTAAGGGCAAATATGTGCGCTATTTCTTATTATGGTAACAAGTGCTTAATAAAAATAAATCAATAGCAAAATAGAAATAAGAATAAACTACCTGAATTTTAATTTTGAAATAAGTATCTGTTACATATTCCGCAAGGATTTGAAAAAAAGTTTTGTTTGTTGAAGTTTGGATTGCTTTTGCTTTGCAGCTCTATCACGAAGTTTTTTTTAATACTATTGGTTCACCAGTATCACAGTCATTCTGCTGCTTTCTACATAAAACCTTTTCATTTTTGCAGCATCTCTCTGCATAACACTAACCGCTGTAATACCAATGACGCATTCTTGAGCTTATTTTGTCGTACTCTCACCCGATTCTACATGATTTATGATTTGAATCTTTTCTTCTATACAGAAAGTAATGAGTTTTTTGTACATATGATAAAAATTTAAATTTTTTACTCTAGTAATAATCTCGTACGGGAGCTCAAGTTAAATTCAAAGAAATTCTAAGAAAGGGGATCCAAAATATTTATCTGTACTCACGGTTCGGAAAGGACCGCTTGTACACAAGGAATGTGAAAGGGGGAAAAAAAAAAGCTGTAAAAATGGATTTCGGTTAACCGAGAGTTTCCGATAAAAGAGGTTCTACAGTATTTTCCTTTCAAAGAATATCAACGTTTTCAACAAATCATTGCTTTTAAAACTAAGGTAAGTGCATAGGCGCATATCAAAAACATGATTTTTTTCAGCTAATACGGATAATCAAGGATTACTGCATATTAAATTTATAAGAAATAAGATAACAAAAATATAAAATAAGGCTATTACAAAATAAGTCTGCTTTCGAATATTTAAAAACCCATTCAAATGCAAACCATTAAACATCCAGCAATAACATAAAATGGACAAGGCCCACTTACAAGAAATCGACAGTTCAATAAAACTTCATGAGTTATATCACCCATAAGTACATTTTTTAAAGAAACATTTATTTCAGTGTGCGGCTTAAAATAAAAATTAATAATCCTAAAATGCATATGCATACGCATACTATGTAATGCTCTATTAATTGTATAACTCAACTTATTTCTATTTCCTGTAAAAGTCCTTTCCCGGCAGCGCTTCGCTCTTAGATCAGTGAGAAAATTTTAGCGGTGACGAATTTGTAAAAAATATCGGAGATAGTGAATAGAAAAAAGTATTACATGCAATATTCCACAATTCAAAGCAATCGACTCGTTTTTATTTATTAATTTTAAAACGAAAGATTTATAAAACATATTAAATTAAAAACACATTTATTTAGTAAATAAATTTAATACGAAATAAGAACATCCGTTTTGTTAATGTTATCTGTCCGTTAAAATGTGAAATGTAACATCTATTTTAGTGAACAACAGAAAAATAATTTCAGAAGCCAATATCTGTTACTGCAAAGCAATAAATTCATCTTTGTATTTTTTATGCTAATTAAATAAGATAAGCTCAATACTAAATATAAATGCTTATGCTAATTAAGAAGATAAGGGTAAATATTAAAACAAAAAGTCAGAAAATCGACCATAACCTTTACTTAACGAGGTTTTTCCTTTGCTTTCTTTCACTTCTTTATCGCGTCCTGCAATCTTATTAATTCATATATCAACAGCTTAAGTGAAGCGTTGCCGCGCAATCGCACATCTTTTTTTCTTTTCCCCTCTTTTACGAAGTTTGTCACAAATGTAATAACCGTGAGCATTTTAACTTCGTTTCTTTTTTTTTACAAAAATGAAAAAAGAAATAAGCATAGAAGTCAGGATTCACGGTATTCGTCAGGCGATGCATGGTTGCCCCTTGCATGGAAATGTGTTATTTCTGCCAGGATGGCTGACTTTTCACCGAGGTTATTAACTAGTGTGTGCGGGCGTGATCCGCATCCGAACGTATAACGGGGGGAATGTGCCAGGTAGAGAGGATGGTCGGACAGAGATGGTTATCGGAGGATTACAACAGACGATAACCCAGTCACTGACATTAATTACCGACAATGCCAAGGATCTTATTCAGAGAGCTAAAAACTCACTCGTTATAGACCGGGAAGCGGCTGCACATCATCCAGTTGACGGCTGAAATTACAGGATTAGTTAAAACTCGATTCGCATATTAAAATGGAGCTGGTCTGCCAAGTCATACCTTGGTGGAAAACGCCTGTAAACCCGATTTTAGTGGTTGATCGGTAGGTTTATCATTGTGCATGTGTGGTACCCAAAAGTATGAAAACATGGAGGACTGGGAGCAGGAAAACACAATGGTAAACCTACCAGGGGACTGTCCAGACTTTTCTCTCAGGCTCCTTTTTTGTGAAACTGTGAAGACCTTTTAACATTTGTGAAAAATCTAGTCCTAATTTTGTGAATTTGAAATGAACGTTATATTCAGGTTCTTTTTTATATATTTTCTTTATATATGCAAAAGTGACAGATCAGATTTTACTTTTAAACTATTAAATTTGTTAACAGTTTAATTTAGAGCTGAAAAAATTTTGTTGTGAAGGGTCCTGTTTTGAGATAAAAATTTTGCGAAGGGTCCTGTTTTGAAATGATAAATTTTGTGAAGGGTTCTTTAAAGGGCCCAACTTCTCCCTAAATAGATCCCTGCCTACCGATGATCCACTAAAATCGGGTTTGCAGGTGTTTTCCACCTAGATATGACTTGGCAGACCAGTTGCATTTTATTATGCTAATAAAGTTCTGTCTAATCCTGGAATTTAGCAGTTAACTCGATGAGGTGATGGTTTGTGCAAACGCCCCCCAGTGTATTGATGATTCTAAAAAAAAAACAAGTTGGAAATTGCTCGTCAAACGTGGCAAATGAGGTGCGTTCGTACTATAACTAGTTTTAGAATTATTTTTTGCACCCTATATTATACTGAATGTATAATTTTTTGCACTTCATAAAGTGCATACTCTGTAACATCATTAAAATGCGCTTCCAATATTTTTTTCCCCATTCTCCGTAATGTAACGGAACACTTTTGACCGTCCCTGTAATTAAACTATACATTCGATTTTCCTAAAATTTTAAATGGCTCGACAAAATTTTGCAACAATCATATATTTAAAATTTCAGACAATTCGGTTGGGTAGTTTTTGCTCTGTTATATGAGGACAGACAGATGGACGGACTGAACGACGACTATAGGTGCTACGTATTTATATAATTACGAACGCACCTAACAAGACATATAGTAAAAACTGAAATTGCACAAAAATCTGCCATCCAATGTTACATACTCTTGAGACCTGAAGCCAAAATAATACTACAAATACACATTTATTGCTTTTACATAAACGAAATAACACCATAGAGGACAGAAAGAGCCCCTAAATTTATACTTTAGGGGATTGGTCATTTAGATTCACAAATATATAGATCTAAAGTTATTACCCACCTTAAAATATCAATTATCGATATCCTAAATTAACACAATCGGAAATTTAAGGGTTTTCTTTGGATCTACAAATCCTCACATTTTTTTATTGTAAAGGGTTTAAGTTACATAATTATGAAAATTACTTGCTTTCTTGGCCACACTGATCTTGAAGGTATTTTGCAAACTCAGATGAAAATAACATTTATTTTATAAGGAAATAAGCATCTATGTTGCTGAAAATCCAAGGAAACCTCATCTGCCCAGTTAGCGATCACTTACAAAACATTTTAACTAATTGCAGGCTAGTTTCGGTAGCATTTAGCTTACCGTCATCAATGCAAAGAATAACGGAATTTTGCCCATACATATGGAGCAGGAGGTGCAAGCGCATTCAAGGGATTAACAAACTAATCCCTCGATTTCGCTTCATCTCCATATATATGGACGAAATTCCATCATTCTCTGCAGTGAAGACGCAACGCTAAATGTTACTGAAACTAATCTGCAAATTCTGGTGCTTAAAACTTGATTTTAAGTGCCCATACCTACTTAATTGTTTCGATATTTTACGAGGCTAATGAAAAAGACACACTGTAAAAAAAATCACTGTAACTTTACAGCAAAAAATGCTGGCAATATGGGTGCCAGCAAATTTTGCGGTAAATTCACAGCAATTTTGTTTTTCAGATTTAAACAGCAAATGTGTAAATTTACAGCATTTTTTCAGTTAATTTTACAGCAATTTTGTTTTTCAGATTTTACACAACAAGTCTGTATTATATCAGCATTTTTTGCTGTTAATTCTACAGCACTCTTAACAAAATAACAGTTAAATTTTTAGCTTTTTTTTTTTCTTTTTGTAGATATGTATTTGTATTTTTACCCCCCCCCCCCTCCCCGTAATGTTTGTTTACATTGATTTTCTCTTTTTTTATATTATGACCATCTTTTAAAGACAAATAGCACTAAGTATTACCTTTACGTCTACTTATATCATTGTTTTAATAGCATTCTTATATAATAAATTTTGTTATACATATGTAAGATACAAACTTCGCACCATAAAATAAAAGAAGAAATAAAATAAGAAAAGACACCGAAAAAGCTATAAATAGAAAATTTTAAACTATTGTAACTCATTGTATAGAATATTCCATATGTCAATTTAAAATATACTGTGTATTATAACATACATTGAGGACATTCAAAATATCTAATTTCAGCATCTAGTTGCGGATTATACTTATTATTGTTAGATAATGGACAAAAGCAAAATGCGATAATAGTAAGCAAACTCTTGGAATTTTTTATGCATTAATAAAATAGTGTTACATATTACACATAAATGGTTTGAACATTACATAAAAAAAAAAAAATGAAAATAAATGCGCGTAAAAATCTAGCATCTATAAAATCTGAATATCTCTCACGGAAAATAAGATCATTGGTAGTAAAGTTATCTTTGATAATTTGAAAAACATTATATTAATAACACATTAAATAATTTAAATATTTAAATAAGTACAGAAAGTGAACTTAAAGCTTTTGGAGAATAATGAAAATTATATGATTTATATTATTAGTAATTATATTTACAATAGGATAAACTGGAATTTTGGAAAATATATAATAAGCAAAACAAAACATATTTAATAATATAATGGGGATTTTTTGTTATCTGGGACTTGGACACAAAAGTATAAATAATAACAAAGTCTTTTAAGAAAAAAATAATAAAAAAAAAAATCTGAATTTGAACAATTCTCTTTTGTTATAATTTAAGAGAAAATATTTAATATTTATACAAATGATTCAAAAGCTATTGGTTGTTACTCAGCGTTTATATACATGTGGTCAAATACGAAATTTGTATCTTACATTATATAATAGAACTGGCTATCTAATAGTTATTAAATCAATGATACAAATAAACATAAAAATAAAACTTACTATGAATTTTTAAAATATATAGTATCCACTTTCATGTTTGTGTATCCAAAAGCGCCACTTTGAATTGCAGTAATAAGCACTTATTCAGAAAGACGCTAACAATCGAACGAGACTAACGCTAGTAATAACCTGCCTTGGTTGACGCTGCCTGTGAATATCTAGTTTGGAATGTTGTTTGGGCGGTATTGGCAGCGTTAAAATAACAGCAGTTTACTGTAAATTAATACTGAAATTACAAAAACGCGGTATTCTCATGCTAGTGAAGCGATTCACAGCGAAATTGGCTGTGATTTTTCCCGTTTTTTTTTTTTTTTTTACAGTGCAGGCTGCTGTACAGCGTTACACGTTCATGTTTTTTCGAACCGCTTGAGTCATGTGATGCTGTTTTTGTGACGCAGGTGCACGAGCAGAGCACCACGTGACTCTAGCGGTCTGAAGAGGGATGAACGCGGAACATACTGCTGCATCCTGACTTTTTCGTTGCTCTCAGATATTTTACGAGCGCTACCTTATGAGTTAAGACTGCTAGAGTCACGTGAACGTGATGCTCTCTTCGTCCACCTGCATTCATGCTTTCCAGCAACATGTGACTCAAAGTGTCTGAGAAAAGAGGCGCGTGTAATGTACAGCGACAGCCTGTCTTTTTCGTTAGATTCGGATAGTTCAGATGTGACGTCACAACATGTTAAACTCCTACCCTCCCTACTCCTGAAGTGTGACGTAATTAATAGATAATTCCAAATAATCTAAGGTGTTTTTTTTTCTTCTTTTTAAGAATTATCCGTGCTAGACAATTTTTAAACATATATAAATTTAAAAAGGAATACAGAAATTTAACAATTAAGAAACATAAATTGTAGTATACATATTTTTTTATCAGAGGGTCCCCGTTTAATCAAACTTATTCTAGAAAACACATAAAATTCAAAGTATCGCAACCCAGCAAGTTAAAGTCATACTTTTCTTAGTGGTGGGGATTAGAGTATAGAGAATATTTTCGAAATATTTTATAGACCCTGGGACCGTATAAAAATTTAGATTTCGCATCATTTATAAAATAGCTATTTTGGCATAACTGTAAAATATATTCTATTTTTATTTATTTATTTAGTTTTTTTGAGGAGGGGGAGGGGGATTTGGAACTGTATTTTAAAAGCTAATACTTTAAGAATGAGGTATTGGCCAGCGACCAATAGTGTTGGGATGTTTAACAGTGTGATGTGATGATCATGATGGCATTTTTCTCCGATTAATGCAAATGTTATCAAACTTTAATTATTAAAAGTTTTCAGTCATACATCAGCTTTGTTAACCGTAACGGTCACGGTTCCGGATTATTGTCGTTTAACAGCATAAGCTTATTTTTCCCCCAGCACGGCTGTTTTCATCACCTGCAATGTTCAACCTAATTTTAACGATAGCTACGAAAGTATATAAAGTTGAACAAATAAACCGTGCGCACGCAAGGATACTTTCGCTTAAAAAGTGCGCAGCGAATAAACACAGTTTCTTATAATAGCAACAAGTGGACACACAGAGGCGCGAATTCAGGTGACAAAACTCCCAGAAATATCCGCGAAGAAAATAGGAAGGTGTCGGAAATTACTTGCCTACATTTTAATTGAAATAAGCAAGGCTTTATTAACTCTAAATGATTTCAAACACCCGGGATAGAGGAAAAATTACGAATTCTTTAAATTTTGCATTTTTATGTTGGAAAAATAGGTTAAAAAATGGTTATAATATACTTATCAACATTTTATTACTACCGTATTTTATGGAAGAAACGCCGCACCCGTCGTAAACGTCGCACTCCTCAAATTGGCCTGAATAAGCTTAAAAAATATCGTAATCGCCGCACCCGTTGTAAAGCCGCATCCATCGGAATGCTACTTTTGTCGACAGCGTCACATTGACCTAACTTTAATCAAAGTTTTCTGAGCAGTGTACGATGCCTCATTTTTAATATCGTAAGATGCCTGAAGTTTTATTTAAAATATTTAAATCCGATTTTAAATATTTTTATGAATTTTTAAATTAAGGAAACTCAGTTGGTATTTAAAAAAATCGTAAACGCCGCACTTGGAAAAAAATTAACTTTTAAACTCGTAAACGCCGCGGCGTTTCTTCCATAAAATACGGTAATTAAAAAAATATATATTCTTATAATTATCCCCCTATTTCCAGCTGTCGCCCGTCAAACAAACATAGTAGTACGTAATTATTACGACTGTCTAGTCTCCTAGGGTTAAAGAAGAACAGAAAAGAGAGAAAAAAAAACATGAGAAGGAATGAAGACTATAGTACGCTTTCCAAATATAAGTTTGCGTAAAACCGTTTGCATAAGAAGAAATAAATGATCGTTTAGATGTTTAGAACAACAACTGTTTAAATGCAAATGCATTGGATGAAACAGATTTATGCTTTAATTCGAAAACAAATAACAGTTAAATTCTGATAAATCAAAATTTTTGTCTGATAAAAATTAATTAATTAAAGAAAAATAATAAACACGCCAATTACTCCTAAAACTGTGTCAATTTTTTAACTTCTGCAAACATTTCTCATGGAAAAGCCATTCAAAAGTTTTGAAAGTCGAATCAAAAGTCATTTGTAATAGGAAACACACTAAAAATTCAAAATATACAAAAGGACGTTTTATTGTTTTATTTTTATAATGATCATAATGTTAATTTGACACACACACTCTCTCTCTCTCACACACACCAGAAAATCTATTTTTTTTTTCTTTTTTGATAAATTATAGTGCCTAGAACATTGCTCATGATTACTTAAGTTACAGTGACAAATATGCCATTGTAATTGATAGCCGTTAAACCAAATTTTAAGCTCTTTTTTTTTTTTTTTTTTTTTTTTTTTTTTGCATGGCCGCTTGGACAGCTCTTGAACCGCTCGACCGATTTCCTTTTAATACAAACGTTCGTTCAGAATTGATTTCTCCATGGTGCTCCTGTAGCTTTTTTTTTTTTTTTTTTTTTTTTTTTAAATTTAGCAATATTTTATTTAAAAAACTAAGGAAATTGATATTATAGAAATAAATATAAATATATTTAATACTAGTGGTTAATATTGATAAATAATGTATGAGTAAGAAAAGAAAATTTTGCTTTTCTTTAATTTGCCAAATGCATGTTTGTTAAAAAAAAAAAAAAAAAAAACATGAAAGTAGTTATTCCTTTTTCACTTGCAAAATGATAAGTTTTATTTGTTGCACTATTCAGTTCCAAAACAAGATAGTCTTATAAGTATAAAATACCAAAAAATTGTATGTAATTAAACATACTTATTTGGATAGAGATATCATTTGGAAGGGATGGGACATGTCCCATCCCTCTCTGAGTCATAGTGACCCACCCCTCCCTTAGAGCAACATAAAAAAAAAAAAAGGATCTTAGAACAAGCATGTGGTTTTTAGGCTTAACATAACTGTTCATTCAGAAAATACATATTGTTGAGTTTACAAAACATAAAAAACAATTAAGTTAGCCACAAAAAATGAGACTGAAAATATACATTAAAAATCTGAGTAGTTATACTTACTTTTGATATTGTAAGAGAGTCTCTTAAAGTTACAAACTCATAGGTGCTTGCAACTAAAAAGACTTATAGCAGCAAGTATGATGCAATGATTACTCTATATGGTGGAAGAGTCATAAATTAAAAATAAAGCTTATTTTAAACGTTATTGCAGCTGTCCCATCCCTCCCTAATCTCTCCTATTCACAATTGTTGATAACAATTTCTTAATATGCTATCATACTCAAATAACAGATCGAAAACGATTTTGACTTTTATTACCCTTGTATTAGAGGAAAGTAGGGTAATGACGCTCACTCAATATCTCTAAACAGAATACAATTGAAAACGTGTGATCTGTACCAGCACCTGGCGAACTTCATCGTAAGTTCCCGGTAAGGATATTGACCGTCGGAAGGAAAGTAATTTTTGTGTCCGCATGTTATTACTTTGCAGTTGTTTTATTATAAAATTCTACAACATCTAACTTGAAGGTAAGTGTACACTCTTATTTTCAAATATTAATTTACTCGTCATTATGTCTACAACATATATACATTTAGCTGTACTTTCATGCCTTTATTTATTTTTGTAGTGCGTCGTTACGCTAATTATAATGCATTAAAACCCAACATGGTGATAACGGGTAATGGCGCTCGCGTGGAATTCCAGAAGAAGTGTTGCTAGTGAGCAACTTTTTTAAAATTCAAATTTATTAACACCACTTTTTTGAAATGGTAAAATTCCCCTTTTTTCGCCTTAATTAATATATCATTAAACAAGGAGAATTTTATGATTTCAAAAAAAGTGGTGAAAATCAAAAAACCTAAATTAAAAAAAAGTAGCCCACTATATGTGTAACACAATACGTATGCACAATATGTGTAAAGTGGTCTCAAAAAGTCTGCAGTGGTGTGAACAGCCCACACAGCTACATATGTGACTTTTGTCTTACTTAAATGCTGTATTCAAACTCTGAGCGTAATTACCCTACCATGTCGGGCATTACCGCTCAATCGATGGTTATTTAAATAAAACGATAAAAAAATTCCTTAAACTTTTATGCAAATTAGTTGATTGCAAACTTTTCCTTATGCTTTGGAGTTATACTTCGTTAATAAAATATTGATTTTTTTTTTGTCTAAATTTGACTAGCTATTCATGTTTTCCCTTAAGTGAGCGCCTCCCCTACTCAGCTTTTATAGGAAAGACGTAGTTGCTAACCCTTCGTATTTTTAATTTTTAAAATATAGCTTTTTTTACAACTTCGATAATGATCGTTAATTATATTTAAAGCGATGCATCAAAATATTTAATTTATCAGCTGCAAGCAAGGAAACTGGTAGAACAAGCAAGCATAGTTGGCATAAAACAACTGCTAACCTTACATTGCATAATTAATATTAGTTAAAGGGTTTATCATCTAAGGATCCATGTCAACAACTAAATTTCTGATTCAAGGAAAATAGACTATTAAACATTCATAAATCAGAATGGATAAGCACAGCTTATAAACAGTATTTTCCATGTTTCAAATAAATAAATTTGATATCGAGTCTGAATGAATGCTTCAAAAGACTGAATTCGATATCAGCAATCAGTGAAACTATAATTATACGTATAAATCTATCTAATAAATATAACAGTACCAGTACCGAGAAAATCAGGCATAGCATTAAAAAAAAAAAAACCACCTTCAGAGATTGAAACAATTGAATTCGACACTTGGCATCGAATTCGGTGGGTATCGCAACACAAACTGTAACCTCGTCTCTTTCTTTTTCTCCCTCTATCTGTACGCGATACCGCTTGGTACAGGTGAGGCAAAACCTTGCGTTTGCGGCACGCGAAAAACCGATCCCCACACTGAGGTTATTTTCATTCTTTATTATCTCTTTCCCAGCTCAGCTAAAGAGCTACTCTGTAATTACTTTCTGCGCTTTTCAAACTTTTTTTTTTGTTTTTTTTTTAAAATAATATATGCGTTCGAGAAATTTACCACAAAGTGGAAATGAGTGAGTGAGTAGCCGTATATTGCACTTTGTGCCGACCCCGGAAGATCTTTAACTGTGACTATAACACCGACACCTGAAAAGGCCTTGATGGGTAGTGATAATTGCATTAAACCTCAAACATGCTCGTTTTGTTCAACCGGCATTTTCCCCAACGAATTTCCATTGGCTAGCACACAAACCTTTCTTCACTATTTTCAAAATAAGACAATTTTTAGCGGTGCAAAATTTCAATACACATTCGCACGGATTTGTTCTATTTCTATAAATCCGTGCACGTGTAACATTGCCATGGAACTAGGAATACTAAATGCCATGTTCTTTTAAATATGCAAGATGCTAAACAATCTTTGATTGCACAAGACTAAAACAAGAGTGGGTTACCTTAAAAAGAAATTTCTTTCTTTCCAATATGTCTTGGCTTCTCAAACAAAGGGCAATAAACAAGTTTTTTCACTCGCGTCGGATCTTTTTTGTCCGAGCAACTTATAATGTAAATTTTGTGATTAAATGGGGTAATACCGTATTTTATGGAAGAAACGCCGCGGCGTTTACCAGTTTAAAAGTTAATTTTTTTCGAAGTGCGGCGTTTACGATTTTTCTTTAAAATACCAACTGAGTTTCCTTAATTTAAAAATTCATAAAATATTTAAAATCGGATTTAAAACTTTTAAATAAAACTTCAGACATCTTAAGATATTAAAAACGAGGCATCCTACACTGCTCAGAAAATTTTGATTAAAGTTAGGTCAATGTGACGCTGTCGACAAAAGTAGCGTTCCGATGGATGCGGCGGTTACGATATTTTTAAGCTTATTCAGGCCAATTTGAGGAGTGCGGCGTTTACGACGGGTGCGGCGTTTCTTCCATAAAATACGGTAAATAAAAAAAATAATAACCCGTTCACATTCTGTAAAAAGGTTTCATTCTCATTAATTTGAATATAAAATTTGCCCAACAAAGCCACCTTTTTTTTTTTTTTTTTTTTTTAAGAATGATAATAACAAGCCATTGACCGGGTCACTATAACCCGACGGGAGTGCTGGAGGGTTACTAGTGCTTATTAGAATTATTTTTACATGCTTAAAAATATATCTCAAATCCAAACATACTTCAAACTGGAAATGTCGCAATATATTATAAACTACTGATATATTTAATACCCTAACATCTACCCTAATTTAGCATGAACGATAATCCTGAGTAAAA
Organism: Maratus speciosus; assembly: GCA_963932465.1. Classification (NCBI taxonomy): domain Eukaryota; kingdom Metazoa; phylum Arthropoda; class Arachnida; order Araneae; family Salticidae; genus Maratus; species Maratus speciosus. The sequence continues at coordinate 126,591,428 of OZ010797.1, forward strand.
CAGGTTCGATAATTGCCTTTATTGTGCAAAATAAGAAAGTTGGAAAGGAAAGCATTAAAAGAAAAAAGAAACTAAACACTAGAAATCTTCTAAGTTAAAAAAAACTAAAACCACACACGCCTATTTTAAAAATTCTTCAACGGGTTAAAAAAAATTATCTTCACGGAGCCTACACAATTTCCCAAGGTAGAAAAACTTTCACACACTCACACAAAACTGGTTTCACACTATCACTTTGCACTACATTTCAAGCATTTCAAAAACCAAAGTGACGAAGAAAATAAAAAGGCGAATTCATTCAAATTACCGAAATTTTTCTTTTACAAAAAAGAAGCGAAAGATAAAAAGCTTCGAAAAACAACTACGTCCGTTCGGAGAGCAATTTCATGCACGAGATGCAAAGGGGAGGTTTTTAAAGGTAAAACTCCCTCTATCGAAGATGGAGATAAAAAGGGATTTATACGGTTCGAGAGTTCCAATTGCGGTCTGCGAACTCTGAGGCCAATTTTCAAAGACATCTTCAGATTATTGTAATGAGAGCGAAGAGGGGGAAATAACAGGCATAGAAACAGCAGTATTACAAGCGGTAATAGATAGAAAATAGACATATTAGGCGGTCATTTTCTCAACCTTTATATTTTATTTTTTCTCTTTGGAGAGAAAATAAATAAAATATGATTATTTAATAGTTTTGTTGTATATATATTTTTTAATAAACGGTTCAAATTAAATTACTATAGTTTAGGATCCAGCAACCGACCCCCTCTCACACACAAGATAAATAAATAAAGCTGCACACTGGAAATTTGGATTTTGAGTTTTTTTATTTCAAATATCTCCCAAATAAATTCAAATATAAAATTTTTTTTCGGATACATCACATACATGACTATGATTATTAACTATTTGTAGGTTTATACATTTACATAAACATAAAATAAAAGAACAATCACAATTAAAATAATAATAATAATAGTTTCTGGGAAATTCTCAATGAAATCAAATAAAATTTTCTTATTAAATATGAATTAATCAACATAACATTCCATGAAATATAATGTAAAATAGATTATGATCAAATTATACATTTCATATTCATAAAAAAAAAAAAAAAACTTCAGAATTTTATTATTTCGCTCTTTTTTAAATTAAACAAACTCATAAGATCTGACATCAAATTATATAGTTCTATTGTGCAATTTGCAACTAATGTTATACATTGTAAATAAAGGTTTTCAAAAACTCAGATAAAGTTCCAGGTTTAAATAATCGAATTTTTTCACTATTTTAGCGGACATATTTCCAATGGATTTAAATCTGAATTTGAAGTCTACATTAATGATGAAATTATGACACGTACCTTGGAACAATATACCTAAATTTAAATACCTAATGATTGATAAGTATATACCACGGACGGCGAACCTATGGCACGCGTGCCATAGGTTCACGTTCATAGGAATGTAGCTCAATATTGGCTCAGAAAATTTTGAGAATTAGAAGGTTATCGCTAAACAAAAGTTAAAAGTGTAATAAGCAAAAATGCTGATCGTAAAATTATAACAACTTGGAATTCAATTCCAGACACTAAAAGCTGTAGTTTCTGGCGCTTGCTATTTTGACAATTTTTTCTGCAAGACATTCTTTTCGTAAAAAAAAAAAAAAAAAAAAAAAAAAAAAAAAAAAGTGAGTGCAATTAAACTTGCATTCTATCGAAAATAACTAAGTACGAAGCGGATTATAAATTATTTGGCATTTAAGATGAGACAACAGAAATAATATTTTTTAAATAAATTTCTACAGTATAACATCAAATATTACCTGTACATTTTTAATGCTAAAAACAAAATGTTAAGTAGTTTTTATTCATTATTATTTGATCCATTAAATTTTTTTATTCTTGGCACGTCATGATCACGTGAAGTATATTTTTGGGGAAATTTGGCACATGGACGAAAAAAGGTTCGCCATCCCTGGTATATACCCACTCACAACAGATGATTAACTTCGCCTTGAAATCTGAAATTATTTACCGTACCTATAGCAAACATTATCGACTTGAAATAGCGGTTTTCTATGAGTGTGGAAAACTTCGAATCTGATAGTGTATATAGGCTCTTTAATTGCGTTTAATATATTTAAATGTTTACTAATCCTCTCGGGGTTAATAATATTTTACCATCTGCGTTATAAATTATGCAATCCCATACCATAATATAAAGATGCATGGCTATTTTAAGAGCGTAATTTTTAGCATATCTTTCACTCTTTCTCCGTCTTACTACGACCCGAGGGGTCGGATAAAATCGGGTTATCCGAGCCGATTAAGGATTTTAGCACGAAATACAATTATGTGCAGAAAATTATTTAATGATATATCTATATATGACATAAAGATAATTGGATAAAAGAAAAAATGAAAATGATCTAAAATCCAAAATACGCACATTCACCTCCCCACAGCACAAAAAAGTGATTTATAGGCAGACTAGTCAGTTTTTAATCTTTTATGCCCCAAAGGTACTTAAAAAAAAAAAAAAAAAAAAAAAAAAAAACCTTGTTACAAAAATTCATGTAACACATTGATTAATATAAATATTACGATGGGTTATAGGTGCTTTAATTTATCATATTAGAAAAGCCAATATTCAATTTGCAACACAACAGGAAAGAAAAATCATGAGTCAAGCATAGATTATAAAAAACTTTCCAACACATTCAGAAAAATGTACTAAAAGTTCACCATTTGATAAGGTCAAAGATGATATCTAAGAAAACAACTTTCAAAACGCATAACACGTTTGAAAACCCAATTTCGGCAATTACCATCAATAGTCGAAAAAGTATTCGAATTATTCAGTGAAAATGCATAACACAGTTAAAGGGGACAGTACACCTTTAACGGTCATAAAACATGCGAAATTTGGCCATGAGTTTAGCAATTTTTTATAAAAAAAAAGATAACCACCCTAGAAGCACAAAATTTTTAGAGTATATTTAAGTGATATTGAACTACTAAAGGTATATATATAAATATTATACAGACATACATACAATAAATACAATAAACTCAACTGGAGTGAAAAATTAGCCAGAGCCAGGAATCGAACCGGGGACCACAGTATACAAGACTGCAGCTATAACCACTGAGCTACTCCGGCCGATGCCTGAGTCTGCAATTTTTCACTAATAAACCATGTTGGGGAAGTCACCAGCCATCTATACGACAGTCTTGGATGACCGGACAACGATGAATAGATTTTACTATTACATCGGTCTACGATAAATATAATAAACGTATAACTAATTAAATATGACTTCCCCAACATGGTTTATTAGTGAGAAATTGCAGACTCGGGTATCGGCCGGAGTAGCTCAGTGGTTAGAGCAGCAGTCTTGTATACTGTGGTCCCGGGTTCGATTCCTGGCTCTGGCTAATTTTTCACTCCAGTTCGGTTTATTGTATTTATTGTATGTATGTCTGTATAATATTTATACATACCTTTAACTGTTGAATGCAGGCGTTATTTATGTGTGTATGTGTGTTTTAATATTTATTGTAGTATGTGTGTTTTATGATATTGAACCTTGTTTAAAAATTTTTTATTTTGATCTATTATAATTTTAAAAATTTTCAAGGGGTCAATTTCAAAGTGCTATTTAAAATTTTTACAGTGGATAACATTTCACTGCGCGCACGGTATCTCATGCTAATTTCACTGTATTTGCATAAACTTTATCTTAAATTAAAGATAACACTCTGGTCTATAATTTGAACTAGGATATTTGTAATCGGTTAATTAGATAAACGGTAATTAACATTTAATTTAGAAAAATTAGAAAAACTATGAATTTTTACATACATTCAATAGCATAATTTTTTTCATACTGAACACAGCTTTATAATCCTAGTTCATTTGCGTGGAAGATTTCAAAATTTTTATTTCATAATTTGGTAGTCAGCTATTTAGGGCAACTTATCTAAAATGTCCAGTCAAATATCGAGAAATTTCACAAAGATAGGGGCGATATAGTAAGTTGCTTTCTAAAAATAGCTTTATTATAAGGGTTTTTCCACAACTTTTCAATCAACTCACTATATCTTTCTGAGTTTTCACAATATTTGACTGGACTTTTTACGGAAGTTACCCAAAATAGCTGGCTACCAAATTATGAAATAAAAATTTTTAAATCTTATACGCATGCGCAGTTAAATATTATTTCATACAAGTGCCCATATCTCATCAAATATTCAATATATTCATGTTTTAATTGCAGAGTACTGTTTCTACTGTTCCTTGTCAGGCTTTTGGAAAGTTGTGTTAAATTTGGTTGAAAACTCTGTATGCTATAAACAAAAAACTTTTGAATTTTTCACGAAAACGTTAACATCTTCACGAATATGAGTGCTATGCTTACATAAATGCATACAAACGTTGAACAAGACCCAGATAGCCATTTACCACAGTGACAAACCATTTCCAGCTTTTTCTGTTACATAGGGGATAGCAAATATTATTTTATTATTAAATTTGTTATTATTTCCCTAATTGTACTCCCGATAAATCTTCACCGAGAAATATGAAATCAAACATGTTCTTTACATCCCAGAAGTTCAAGAACAATTCGCCAATAATGTTGGTAGATATTCGACAAACAGTATACAATCGAAAGCATCCAGTCCCTGTACTTTAATTTTTGGAGGCCAGTGTACTATTGCAAAATCAGGAAAGTATTGCTCTAGGAAAAAAAAAAACGGTTTTGTTTCAAATTTAAGCACTTAATAGCAAATAAAGTTGTGAAAAACCATGAAAGTAAACAAATTTGGCGAAAGTAAGTTAATATTTTAAAGCTTTCTTATTAATTTTTAAGGTATTTAAGCTATAACAATAGCCGCCTTTTAGCATATTTCCAAAGTTACGATAATGTGAAAACGCGAAAACAAAATGTAAACAAGCCGCCATGACAGTTGTCGCAGGGCTGTTAATTCGGAAATGGAGGAGTGATGTCTAAATTTTTCCTAATATCTCAGTAAATAATTATCAGACAGTTAAACGATTGGTATCAACTTATTCAGTAAACTTTCTAACGATGTAAAAAATAAAAAAAAATCGATTTTTGAAAATTTTAAAAGTGTACTGTCCCATAAAAATTCCTCTTCAGCAATTTCTATTAAAAAATGAAAATGCATTCGAATTCTTTTGTGCAGACCTGTATAAGATCTATAGAATTTATACAAACAATGTAATAGGCAAAAAATTATTTATATTAAAAAAGGAATACCAAAAGTGAAAATGCACTTGTAGCCATTATCGCTTATAGTAGAATAAATAGTAAACAGTTTCTTTTGTGCGTCCCTTCCCTGTATATCACGCCCTATTCTACAGTAAATATTTCATCCTGCAATTATAAGACATTGGCAGAGTGTGCTGCTGCCATATAGTTTAGAAAGGAAACCTCTAAATCGTGTTATCCATTTTAATATAAGAGAAATCTGTTTGTAATTTTTTTTATTTATGGGGGAAGAAAATCAACCACCAGAATCTAAAGAAATAATCCTGATCTACAACAACTCAAGAATCGCTATGATAATAGTTTCTTTCTATGATCGAGATAACATTTCCGGCTGGTAAAAATGGAGTAAATAAATCTAAAGTTATTTCATGAGACCTGATTTTAAAAAGTGAATATATTATCGCGTTTGGGATGATGATGCTGCGATAATATAAAGATGTTGCAAATCGACTTTTCTTAATTATAATTTACTTATTAACATTCATAACAAACTGCGATTGCTTTTTTATTCAAGAATTTTAGGTAGCACACTGCAGAATGTTGACTATTTTCAACAAAAAAAGACAACAGTGATAGAGTGGTGAACTCTCAGAGGTTAAAAGAATACTTCCGCAGGTGCTTTGCTCCAAAAAACATTTTAGTTTTTCAATGATTTATGACATTAGTTAGGGCGACAAAAACTGACAACCCGTTTTTTGCAGCCGTAAAAATAAATAAAGCTGGCCATTAGGTGAGTGGCCAATCCTTTTTTAAGCTTCGGGGTCAAGGTAAAAACAGTAGAGCGTGAAGCTATTCCCGGCTGCGTAACTGGACTTGGAAGTGAAAAATGTATAAATCAAATTTGAATTCCTCATAAATCAGGAGAATTAGAAAAGAATTCAGATGGCCGAGTTGTGAACTAGCCCTTTGCACAGCTTACATGACATAAATTATTTACCATTTTTCAACACAAGGAAGATAACGGAATTGCGCCCCCCCCCCTCCCCCCCCAAAAAAAGAGCAATTTTCTTTAGATTTTTTTTTATTTCAGTGGTTACGCAGGACAGGTCTTGGAGCACCTGAAAATCGGGACCCCTGACAACACTAGTTATGTATTTGTTATACTTAGTATGTCGATACAAAATATCGGAAGTTGTTTTCTTACGCAGAGATTGTCAATGCTAATAAAACAATATAAACAAAATTTTAGAGACCCCTAGAAATTTTTTATTCAGAACACATGTCCCATGACATTAATCAGGCCTTGCTTCTCTTTCTAGAGCATCAACTGCGCCTCAAACGCATCAAACTGGGAAATTCTCTTATTTAGAAACTATATAATGTGCCGTGCTTCTTAATTTTTTGATAAATGCAGAAAATACTGTAAAAAACGCTGTCAAAGTTGGCATTTTGAACCGAATTTTCCGAAGCGGGCGATCTGGGAATGAAAAAAATGGTCATACTGAGAAAATAATTGTTTAAAAATCAAATTCTAATTAATTGAGCTGAAAATGAAATCACACGGCATGTTAAACATGTCTTCAGAAATCACCCCAGCAAGTTTCATGTTTTTACTTTTAAAAATGAGTCTGAGCGGACTTCCAAGGGAGGCTATTTTTCGTCCGCATTGAACAATATAAACAAAATTTTAGAGGCCCCTAGAAATTTTTTATTCAGAACACATGTCCCATGACATTAATCAGGCCTTGCTTCTCTTTTTAGAGTACCAAATGCGCCAAGGAGAGTTATGTCTTTAGTCTATGTAGGTAATGCAAGTCATACAAAATGTCGGAAGTTGTTTTCTTACGCAGAGACTGTCAATGCTACAAAACAAGCTTTACAGGCAATACACAGAACAAACAGCCGTTAGGCGGACTTCCAAGGGAGATTATTTTTCGTCCGTACTAACCGAAGTCCTCATTAACTGCTACCCTGATTATCTCGAGTTATCTTGGGTTCGTATATATTACAATTAATTATTATCCCGAGAAAACTCGGGCGTGGCATGATTTGTCTTATCAATTTTTTACTCGTCCTGAAGCTCGGAAAGAAAGAATTTTTTTTCTTTATATAATATAATAAATCGTGTAGAATAAATTATATACAATATTTGATTGGCAGTTTTCCACCACAGCAGTTTTGTGGTGTGAAATACAAATGATGAAATGCGATGATGTGATTGCAAAAATGTGATGATATTTTGCAATTCTTTTCAAAAAAAAAAAAAAAAAAAAAAAAAAAATGGTAACGGAAGCGGTTAAACAATATAAACAAAATTTTAGTGACCTCTAGAAATTTTTTATTCAGAACACATGTCCCATGACATTAACCAGGCCTTGCTTCTCTTTTTAGCGTACCAACTGCGGCAAGGAGAGTTATGCATTTGTTAGTCTATGTATGTATGTCGATACAAAATGTCGGAAGTTGTTTTCCAAAGCAGAGACTGTCAATACTGCAAAACAACTTTTACAGGCAATATAGTGAACTGCCCTTAGTACGGACTTCCAAGGGAGGTTATTTTTAGTCCGCACTAACCAAAGTCCGCATTAAACAATATAAGTATTTCAATGGAGTAAAATAATGTTTTGCGTTGAATAAATTTAATTCAGATTTTGACAGAAATTAAATAGATTACCAACTTTATTCTAAAAGAAATAAGCTTTTTGTTTTATTTAGTAATTTTAGTATAAAAGAAGTTAATGATAGTTTGTTAATACAAAAGAATAAATTACTCAGGATAAACAAAAAATTTCGCATGCAAAAAAATCCCGTATTTGAATATTTAAATTTCAATTAACCTTAAAGTCTTAGTGTTATTTGGGATAGTTGAACAAATGATTTTTTCACACATCATTTTACAGTTTTGCGAAACTCTCCGAAATTTGGTCTGTTACGGCACATTCTAATTGGTAATATCGGAGAACAGACGTTATCAATTTTTGAACCTCTCATGTTTTTAGCTGTAGATTGTTGTATTTTTATTCATTACTAACAATTTCTTGATCGCGCAATAACCAAAGTTACACCAAACATGTTTTTGGAAAAATAATGTACTAAACCAAATTCGACTAAAAATCAATTAAAAGAAAATTATTATTATTTGGAGAATTATGAAACTAGATGCCCAAATTTATCCGATGCCAAAATATTTTGTTCAATTATGACGCGTCTTCGCAGAGATATAAGCTTTTATATTTGTAGAAGCTGTATATACGAGGGTTACTCTGAAATTATTGAGATACGCGCAGACGAGAATTTACAAAATAAAAATAACGGTTTAATTTTAAAATACAAAGTATTTTAAAACAGCAGACGATTTTTTACTGATTTACTTCAATTTGTTTAGCGTAGAATAAATTTTAAACAGAAGAGAAAATGGAGTTGACGCGAGAGCATTTTCGCGCTATGATTTTCTACGATTTTACAGCAGGATTAAATCAAGAAGAATGCGTTTAACGGTTGAAATTAGCATTTGGTGATGAATCTCCAGCTCGTGCTACTGTATTCAGATGGTTTAAAGAATTTAGCAGGTCGCAATTTCTTTCAGGATGAAGAACACACAGGAAGGCCGCCGTCGGCAGTAATCCCGGATAATGTGCCTGCCATACGAAAAATGTTAATGGATGATAATCGATGTACCTATCAAATGATACAGAAGGAACTTAACATTGTATCCGCAGCCATACACAAAATTATTCATGAATAATTGCATATGAAAAAAGTAGTTTGCCGTTGGGTTCCCCATAATCTAACTGAGCACCAAAAAGAGGAGCGTGTCAGAATCAGTAAAGAAACTCTTAAATTGCTAAATGATGGTGGCCACCGCATCATTTCTAAAATTGTAACGGGTGACGAAACGTACATACCGTTTTTTGACGTTCCAATACGTCAAGAAAGCAAAGTATGAGTCTTTGAAGATGATCCCACGCCGACAATGGTGAAAAGACAACGTTCACTGAAAAAAGTGATGTATGCCGTTTTCTTCAGAAGTACGGGATTGGTCAAAGCCATCAAGTTGGAAGGACAGAAGACAGTAACAGCAAACTGGTATACCACTAAATGTCTTCCAGAAATTCTACAAGAAGTGAATGTTAGGGGACTAATGCTTCAGCATGACAATGCATCTTCACATACAGCCGGATTAACAGTTGAGTTTCTTAAACAAAAACGAATTAAAGTGATAGAACATACCCCGTATTCACCTGATCTAGCTATGTGTGACTTTTGATTATTCTTTAATCTAAAAAAGAACTTACGTGGACGTCGTTTTCATTCAGAAGAAGAGATTGATGTGGCTATAAATGCATTTTTTTCATCTATTCCAAGAAATGAATGGATAGAGGCATTTAATCTGTGGAAAATTCGTCTACAAAAGTGCATTGATGCTGGAGGAGACTACGTTGAACACACCTAAAATTTTGTATTTATACAGTTTTTTTTTAACTTACAATGTTGATTTCTCAAAATTGAAAAGTTCCACATTTATAACATTTAAAGCGTTCCAAGCGCATTCCTAATTATCAAATTCTTTTGAAATTTATGCTGTATGTACATCCTCTATATAATACTATATAAATGTTAGCAAAAAATATATACTACTATACTACACTATAATATACTACTATATAAAAAGTTGCATTTCAGAGGTATTTTAGTGTTTAAATTTGCACGTATATGAAAATATACAGCTACTTCCTTAGAGAAAAAACACAGCAAAATTATAACAATATATTTTCTCTGTTTATACAGTCAGAGAACTTTTACAATTCATAAAAGCTTCCATTCTAATATAGAATATGTATCCCATAAATAATTATTGTGATATTTTATGCAAAAGAAATGCACGTGGGCATTTTAAAATATGACAATTATTCGTTATTTTAAAATTTTTATTATTGAATAATTTAAAAACTTTTTTTTTTTTTTTTTTAACAAGGGATGCACCGAATAGTGATTTTGGCCGAATACCTAATGTACCGAATATTCGGCTTGACAAATAGTAACTATTCGGACGAATACCAAATATTCGGCTTGCCGATTACTTTTAAATTTCAGAATTTGAAAGTATTAAAAAGTTAAATTTTGAAACAATTTTACATAATATTTAACACACATACTTCCATATTGATAAACTAGATCTTTTTACAAGAAAATTCTACACTAAAAAAAAAAAAAAATTATGCTTTGAATTTGTTATTTAAGAAGAGGATAGTTTTAAAGCTTCTTTAATTGATAAAATTTTGAATTTCATGGATTCTTCTCTGAATTAAAACAAATCAATAAAATTTTCTTATATTCTAAAACAAATATTTTAAAATCAAAGTGAAATTTTGAAGGAATTGGATGAAAAATTGTACAGTCATATATTGTTTGTTTGTCAGGAAGGGACTAAAATAGTCATTATTGGTTAATTTTCTGACGTGATACTTTTCAAATAGCAAATAAAAAATGTTACAGTCTTCTCTTTTATTTAAATATAATTCTATTTCTAATTATTAAATATCTTTATTAATTGACAGTTAAAAATAGTAGTTGTTTTAAGATTTTTTAAAATATTTTTTAAAAAGGTCTTTTAAGTGCTCAGTCTGGCCGAATACTCGGTATACCGAATAGTTTTATATTCGACCAAGCCGAATATTCGGCATGCCGAATAGTTTGATATTCGGCCTAACCGAATATATACCGAATATTCGGTGCATCCCTGTTTAACAACAAATTTTGAATATAACTATTAGAGATTGCCATTTACAAGTCTTGAAATTTTTAAATAAATCCATTGAAATTTGAAGGATTTGATTTTTAATGCGCATTGCCCCCTTAAGCGGTATCATTAACATTAATTGAAAATAGAAAATGATGTGGAAAACAAAATTGTTCTCATTAATGGGATGTGCGTCTTAAGCGGAGAGGCATTAATGAAAGTCCACTGTATAAAATAATGAAGAACGGCTACAGCGTTTTCAGAGTACATACTTTTAGTAATTATTTCAATATATAATTAATCATGTTTAATTTTTATCATTGAGTTTTAATTTTAGTGACGTCAGACCGGTTTAAAGGGAATTTAAATGGCCAAGATGAGAACTGTCTCTTTGTACCGCTTAAATGATGCAAATTAATCTTGTTTATTTTTTCACCAACACAAGAAAGATAATGGAAGCACATAAAAGGTAAAACAAAAACGTGCTTTCTGTTGTAACTTAACAAAGCAGGTTGAGCAAATATACACAGTTGAACAAACATCAGCCGCCTATTTTCGATAACGTTTCATTAGGAATTCTGTAATATTTAATGTGTTTTCTTATTACTTTTAGCGAAGTTCTTAAGTGAAAATATACATTACTTCAACCTCTGCAATTACAGTCCTCCCCACTTAATCGGGTCACGGATAATCGAATACCCCGCTTATTCGAATAGAGTCTTCCGGAACTGAATTCATTCCTATTGGTTCTATGTCATTTTCCCCCGATTAAACCAAATACCTTTTACGAACTGCCCCGCTTAATCGAATGACAACTGTCTGACCAATGTTTGAAAATAGTCACGGAAAGCACGTTTCAGCGGGAATTTCCTTTTTTCATTTTCGGTTCCTTTATGCTGAAAACGAATTTTCAGTTCTTCCTGCAATGATTTCGGCCGGCAGATGTATAATGGACAGGTCAAATGATCTCACCACCATCACTTCTTGCTGTTAAGCAGGCTTTACCGGCAATGTGCCGTCACTTCGAGATGGTAGTTGTGATATTTTGCACTCATTCGAAAAATAACTCGATATTTACTCCTTTAAAATTACACTTAAACAAACCACTTTAAACGATTTTTTTAAGGCAATATAAATAACGTAAATTAGAAGTAGCAAAGTTTTGACCAAATTCAAGCCATCTGCATTAAGTGTGATGTAAATTATATAAATGCAAGTACTGACATTAAATTAATACGTATTTACTTTATATTAGCATTTGTATTTATTTTAGTTTATGTTAATCTATTAACGATTTATTATGTTGTTAATTAAATATACCGTAGATGGTTATTTTGCCTTTTTGTTACACATTAAATATTACAGTTATGATTCCCCGCTTAATCAAATATTATTTCTGGAACCGTCAATATTCGTTAAAACGGGGACGACTGTAAATGTTTTTAGAGTATATTAACGGCAATCTGTTTGATCGTCCCAATAGCTTTGGGGTAGGGGAAATCAGTGAACTAAGCTTAAATAAAAGGTAACTGTACAATAGATAATAATAGTGGCATAATGATGTTAAGGAAATGTGGAAAAGAATAATTTGTGACGTCGATCAGTATTGTGTTGGATTGAAAAGTATGATTTTCTTGTTTTGTTTTTTAACATCTTTTGAAGACTGCTAGCTAAATTTTGAAAAATAAAAACTTACATATTATTTGAATACATTATATGCATATACGTCTAAAAAAGAAAGACACGGAGCAAAGCGGGCAATCTAAATGAAAAAAAAAAATTTAAGTACTTTTTTTCTTGTCAATTTAACAATATTAAGGAGAAAATTTATAAGACACAAAATCTGCAAATTTTAGAGAAATTTTAAATAAAACTACCAAAAATATCTCGCAAGAATGAAACTATTATAAAATGTATCGAGTCAGTTTTAAACTAGTTTCTAATTATAATTAATTTTAAAAATGTCAGCAACAACTTCTTTTTTCAACTTTCATAGTTTAACTAATTTAGCTACAGATACTAATGAAATTTTGCTTCGTTTGGAGCCCTTAGTACTATAGCTAGAGATACAGACAGTGGCGCCAACCTTTGAAAAATATTGGGTGAGCTCAACGATTTTAGGATCAAATGAAATGGACATTTTGTTTTCTTTGAAGATAAGGAGCTAGATGTGAAAATTACAACTCTGAAGTTAGAATTTCTAAAAATAGAATGTAAAGTTGTGATTTTATTAAATTACCTTCTCATATAAGGTCTTCATTTTATGCGTTCTAATATTTACTATTATACTATGAATATGACTATAAACTAAAACTCAAAAGGACTAACAAATGACGCAGCTCAAAAAATCATTTTAAAAGTCTTTGACAGCATGTTCTGATTTTTTTTTTTTTTTAATGAAAACTATTTGATTTCTTGTTTTCTGAACACTTGCGATTTTCGTGCATTTAGGATGAAAAATGAATTCGGAAATAGGTCAGAAAATAGCCAATTTCCATTTGAAAACAGCCTAGCATTTCTACTTTTGTATGCATTTATTTGCTAATTTTTATTATAAAGTTAGACTATAACACATAAAAAGGATGAGTCTGAATATATCCTCAGAGAATTTCTTTGTGAAGTACACCTATACATTGTAACCATTCATTACCATCTCTATCATACAGGAACAGTAATATTTTAGCTGGATTATTTGGGTTAGGTAAAATGGGGTGGGTTAAGGTCCTGTGTGCCTGTTACTGCTATCCTTACTAGAGATGGGAATGCTTGGAAAAAACCCGGAAAAGTTGAAAAAAAAAAAAAACCGTTTTTTTTTTTTCAGTTTTTTTTCCGAAGGGTTATTTTTCAATTTTTCCAATTTGGAAAAATTGAAATTTCATTTATAAAATAATGTAGTTAAAATTGTATAATTACTACATATTGATACTTTTATTTATATTTTTTTCATGTTTAGCGTCCCTCATGAAAACCTTAACATGGAAAATCTTATCTATAAGCAGGAATCTCTTTAGAAAGAACTTGAGTCTCTTAAGGGTGTTCTTAACTGCTCTGCTCAACAAGTGCAAAACGTTTTGACACACTTACAAGTTCATTTTTTAACGGAAAGATTTAAAATTTGAAAGCCTGGCCATGGAAGCGATTTGGAATCGAAATATTTTTTCCCTTTTTTGATCAATCAATTACCTATTGAGTTAAAGGCGTTTTTGATCTCGTGATACGGCATTTTTCTCCCCCTTACTGACAGGATTTTCTTCTTTCGCTCGGAAGTTCAGTTCAAAATGCCAACTTTGACTGTATTTTCTGAAAGATCTATTGCATTTACAAGAAAACGGAAAAAACAGCTCTATTACATAGTTTCTGAATAACAACACCTCCTAGTTTCATGTGTTTCTGAACAAAAATGAATTAATACTTATATCACAAAGTTGCTCAATTGGATTTGAGAACAGCCTTAAAGGATCCTTCACAGTTTTTTCTCCTTAAAACATAGGACCTTTAACGAAATTCTTTCTCTAAAAAATAGACATTTCAGAATTTTTTTACAATCTCCAAATTAAATTCTTCACAAACGTAATGATTTTGGAATTAAAAAAAAAAAAAAAAAAAAAAAAAAAAACTGTTGCATAATAACTGCAATAACCATCTCAATAATGTCTAAATAAGAACTTAAATATGACAAATTTTCAAAATTCCAATTACATTTTTTACATTTCATTCACATTTTTTACAAGTTTTTTAAATGTTCACAATTTCGCAAAAACATGATCGTGTGAAAAAAAAAATCCAAGCAAATCCCTGGTAAGATAATTAAATGCAACTTCTCTCGTTAAAAATGAAAACTCATGTACAAAAAAAAGTATTTCAATATTATACCAATAAATGAAAATGGTAAGATGTAAAATTTGAAACATGCATTTATTTTTATTTGCATGGCTGTAATTTTTCACTATTGTTAAAAAAATTTCTTTTGATAACATGTAGTTGAAATTATGTATCATTTCTTTTCTTTTTTGAAATATAGATTCTTAGATTTGTCTAAATGTATTTTCAAAATATAAATCCATACAAACTTTGCAAAGAAAATGTAAGCAAATCTCTGTGAAAAATCTAGTTGAAAACAATTTTTAAACATATGGAAAAATCCACCTGTTTTAAAAGTTTCATAAAAACTGCTTTCAATATTAAGGATCTAAATCTTACTAAAACATAGTTTGGGTTTAGTCTGAAAAGCTGTACCAAAACCACATATACAAGAAATGAAAATTATAACTGTAAGGTGTGTGTGTGTGTGTGTGTGGGGGGGGGGGGGGGGGGAGTAATATTTTAAAATAATACCAATTTTTAAACAACTGAAGATTTGAAAATGATAATAGTATTTATAATAATACCAGAACTACTATAATTTGTTTCATTTACACTGGCATCCTTTATGTATTTGAAAACCAGTACTATGTAGATGAGATGTACAATACAGTTTAAAACTGCTTTAAAACTACAGTAATATTGGTTAAAACTAAAGTTTTTTTTTTGTTTTTGTTTTTAAATAAGCTCTACTGATATAATTAAAAAAAGTGCTACTGAAAAATCATTTTAACAGACGCATGATATATTACAAACACTGGTGCTAAATTAAGCAAGAAAAGCTACTGTCAGAATTCTGAGACTGAAAGGATAAACTTTTAAAAGCTGGCTTTTTTTTCTGTCTTTCTTTTTTTTAATAACACTAGGGGGCTCGGCCCCCTACGAGCTACGCTCGCCAACCCCCGTCCAGACACCGCAGACTCTAAATGCACGCTAATTTGATCGGCTTTAAAAAGATTTCGAAAGATTGAATTATAATTTAAAAAACAGTGGCGATCTTCCTATAAACGAATTTCTATTCATTTCTCTTTGATTGGGGAATTTTAACGCCAAATCCGCTGCGGTACTACTTGATTATCCTGTCGACCCATTTCGCCAAATTATATAAATCGCCAAACCACTCGCCAAATTATACAAAATGATATGATTTTTATTTTAAATAAAGAAAGAACAAATAAATTCGTACAACATTAATAAAAACACAAATAAAACGTCGAAATAAAAATAACTTGATGACGTATACACGTGTAACAACATTTCAAAATAAGCTAATATAAAAGGAATTAAGTAAAGAGAGTCTTTGTCTCCTGGTATTTTTTAACAAAGCGAAAAGAAAGTTCTTTTAAATGAGACATTTTAAATTAATTTTCAAAATATCAAATAAATGTCTAGCGCAATTTCTAAATTTAAACTTTTTTGCAATATTATTTTGTGTGTTCATTTTATGTAATAACTATAATGTGACGTAAATATGACGTAATTTCTCCTAAGACTTCTAACGCATGCTAATGAATTTATTATTTTACAATATCCTTTCTCCTTTAAAATTCACGTGTATACTTTTTATGACGTAATTTTTAATAAGTTCCTGCTTTTTATACGTAATTATTTAATACTAATTTGAAAGTTTTTTTCCTGTTTATAATAGTCACGTGTAAATAAATTTTTAATTTGAAGCAAACATTATTGCTTGCGCTTTTTATACAGATGGCAACAGTTTAAATTAGTACAATTTTCTGAAATCTGTAGAAAATATCTCTAGAAATGCTGAAAATTCGAATTTAAAATAGAAATAAAACCTGAAAAAATGAGTCAAAATAAAAAAATTAATGCAATCTGCACTCCGGCAACTTCTAACGCATAAAATGATCTAAAAATGATTACACCGCCATGTACAGTTTTTGCTGCTATAAAACTTTTTTAGTGGAACGATTTTGTCCAACTTTAGCATTAAATAACTCTTAAAATAATTCTTCGATTTGAAAACTGTCTGCATCAGCGTGTTTATCAGACATTTCTGTATAAAACCACCGATTTTCATATTTTTGTATGCATTATTTTTGTTAATATTAACGAAGAAAGGCCTCCGGTCACCAAAAAATCAAAACCGGCGGCGGCGGCGGCGGTGACAGCGGGAGTTACTTTTTTTTAGAATAGAGAGAAGAGATATTCACATGTAAAGGGACAATAATTTTTTTTAATGTCCATAAATATTGAAAAGGTTTATTATTGTATACTTTTTAAGAAAATAACTTATTTTTGAGAAACATTTATAGGAAGTCAATTTTTCCAAGTTTTCCAGAGAAAAAAACTGAAAAAAAAAAAAAACGGTTTTTTTTCCGCCACTTCAACTTTTCCGGAAAATTTACATCTCTAATCCTTACTGTGTATTCAAACAAAATGATTTTCAATGGAATACAGTCGGACCTCTATTTAACGAACCTCTATTTTGCGAACTTTTGCTTGGAACGAAGAACATTTTGCAAATTTCTTTGTAAAATAACCTCCAAATAGCGAAGTGCATTCTCTATTTAACGAACTTTTTCTTGGGATCTAAATTTTTTTTCTCACTATTTTGTAAAATATTACTGAACATTTCAAACTTATTCTTTCTTTTAACACATTTTATGATGATCAGTGACCAAGATCAGGTCTTACCAAGCGCCTAACTCACCGAGAACAGTAAAATCGCTGTGATTCTTTGCTTTTCATCCAAGAGGTGCAAACTTTCAATATCCTCTTTTAACCCTCAATGGAGCTGCCCCTTGTCCTTTAGAATCTCCCGTTTTCTAGATTGTTGATCATGATCAATCGTGTTGGTAATTTCGGTTCTTGTAGCTCGAAAATGTCAAAGCGAAAATATTTGAGTTTCAAAGAAAAAAAATTAATTCTTGATCAGGTGGGTAAAGGAGTGAAGAAAAAGGATGTTGCTTTAAAATTTTGTATTCCTCCAAACAGCTTATCAACCATAATAAAAAATCGTGATTTTAATGCAAGATCATTTTTTAAACTGAAAATACAATGTATTTCCAGAAAATGTTTTGTTTCATTCTTATTTCCCTTGCAGATTTCTTTTGGATGGGTAAAATAAATAAAACAAATAGATATAATTTATAAAAAAAGTGTTAGTAGGAGAGCTGTTGAACATTTTTGAGTAGGTATTTGAGGCACCCTGAAAATTTATGCAACACTTCTTTTGTAATGCCTGAATACAAAATCGAATGTCTGGCTGAAGGATCGTGGCCCAAAAACTGTGCCAGACACGTGTCAAGTGCCATTTGGCACTTGACACGTGTCTGGCACAGTTTTTGTGCCGACTAAAGTGTCTGTTATTTTCAAAATATTTTTTTCTAAGCATAAATATTATTCTGCCTCAATCTCAGCGTGCCTCGAATGCCTTTTTTGGGTAGTCAAAAAATGGCACTTGACACGTGTCTGGCACAGTTTTTGGGTCGACTAAAGTGTCTGTCGTTTTCAAAATATTTTTTTTCTAAGTATAAATATTATTCTGTCTCAATCTCAGCGTGCCTCAAATACCTTTTTTTTGGGTAAGTCAAAAAATGGCACTTGACACCTGTCTGGCACAGTTTTTGGGCCACGATCCTACAGCCAGACATTCGATTTTGTATTCAGCCATTACAAAAGAAGTGTTGCACAAATTTTCAGAGTGTCTCAAATACCTTCCCTAAAATGTTTAACAGCTCTTGGACTATGTGGTTAATTCCTTTTTTAAATTATATTTAGTGTTTATGGACATGTTTTATGTAGTTTAAAGTGTTCTAAAAGGTGACTCCCTATTTAACGAATTTTCCATATAACGAACTTTTTTTCGGGATTTAGCGACTTCGTTAAATAGAGGTCCGAATGTAATTAGTTTTCCAATGATTAAAAAATAAACAAGTAACAAAATAGAATAATGGAAATCGGGTGGGCAGCGAGCAAATTATTGAATGGGCTCGGGCCACATGGGCCCATATAAGTTGGTGCCACTGGATACACATATTTATTTAAATACGTTATATGCATATACGTCTAAAAAAAAAGAAAGACTCGGGCAATCGGGAACTTTAATTATAAAAATCCATACATAAAGTTTAGTACCAAAAACATTATCCTATGAGTTATTCGAGTCTTTTATTCATCTTTCGATTAAGCGGTTTCAGAAACCACTCAGAGTAGTTATGAACAATTTCTGTAACAATAGTTAACGCTGTTCTCAAATCCAAAAGGGCAATTTTATGACATAAGTTTTAATTTACTTTTGGCCGGAAATGCATGAAAGATTCAGCTGTTGTCGTTTAGAAACTATAGAATCAAGCTGCTTTTTCCTTTTTTTTTTTTTTTTTTTTTTTTTTTTACCCGAACGCAAAAGATCTTTCAGAAAATAGTGTAAAAGTTGACGTTTTGAGCCGAAGTTCCCGAAGAAAGCAGAAAAACCAGTCAGCGAAGGGAGAAAAACGTCTTTGTCACGTGATTAAAATCGCTTATAATTCAATAGGTAATTTATTGATAAAAAAATTGAAAACACCGTTTGATTCCAAATCGCTGCCTTCCAATTTTATATCTTTCCGTTAAAAATGAATTTGCAAATGTGCCAAAACATTTTGCGCTTGTTGTAGCGCAAAATGTTTGCTTGTTGTAGCAGAGCAAACGGTCAGATCAAAATCGACTAAACACAGAATATTACATAATACGCAAGATCCAAGAAAAAAATGTCGTATTGAAAGAAAAAAGGGAAACATCACTTGTAATACAATCCCCCAATTCCATATATGAAGCTTTGCATAAAAATGGATTGGTGGAATTTATATGACATTTCATTCAACACATTATTAAAACATTTATTCCAATTCAAATGTTCAAGGAATTTTACTTTTAACGTACAGTTAAGATAAACAATTAAGAAATGTACATACAAGGTTATGTGTCTTTTAAAAGTATTATTTCAGTAAAATGTACCAACTCACCTGGCGGAAGATGATGATACATCCTTGGGAGGGAAGTCATGACAGACAATAATTATGGTTGACCCATTTTATCCAAAGAACAAAATCGCCTTGACTCATTCAGATACACAGAGTTTTAACTTCAACATCCAATTAAATTTTTTCGAACAAAAAGAAAGTAACTGATAAATTGATAACTTCAAACTGATTAAATAAATATTAATTATATTTGTAAATTCCAAATAATGTTTTTCTGAGAAATACTTCCAATTATTCCAAGAACTTCTACAAAATAAGCAATGGCTTCTTTTAGCAATTGTTCAATAAATTCACATTTATAATAAGGGAACATTCGATAGAGGAAAAACCCGGTGTAATTCCAAATACACAAGTCTGCTGAATGATGGAAATTTTTTCCAATTATTGTGTGTTGTGCATTGAAATGGGGAAGTCTGGATATTTACAATAAAGATGCGCACATTGGTCAGTGTTTCAAATAATACTTTTCATATTAAAATCAAAGATCTGATATTGGCAAAAAAAAAAAAAAAAAAGAAGAATCTAAAATTTTAAATATTCAGAGTATATGATTTCTGGTTCACTCATCCATCTAAATTGCAGAATTACACTTTCAGAAGATGTCATCAATCCTATAAGTTGTCAAAATAAAGATACAATTATCGCCACAGGACTAATTTTAAAATAGTAATATGAGTAATTTTAAATAATTTGAATATTTTTACTTCGCCGGTATTTTTTATTTTATCCACGAAGAGCCTAAAATTACACTTTCAAATAATGGCATTAGTTACATCTGATGTCAGAAGAAATAAAATGACTGATATTGATCACAAAACAAACAAAAATAGTCGAAACAAGTGACAATTTAAATAATTGGGATATTTCACTCCAGGCTAATAGTCGCCCACAAAAATGGTAGAATTACACTTTGAAAAAGTGGCATCCCTTTTATATGCTATTTGAACGAATAAAATAATTGATTTTAGCCACAAAATATTAATATTGAAATAGTTAATATCAAAACAAGTTGCTTATCCACAAATATCAACTGAATGACCAGAAAAAGTATGAGAAATACATGATTATATATTAATCCAATGTAACATATACATCCAAAAATACCACAGAATCACAACCAATAACCAATTTCAAGCGACGGCATCCGCAGGGTGTGTATGTGTATGCACTTTCCACAACTTTGTTCAAATGTGGTCCCGTTCGACAGCTGGCGGATTCGAACCTTTAGCTAAAAAGGGGGGACGGAATTGAGGGGGTCAGGTTGCGAGTACGAATGCGAGTAAAACTTCCCCGCGGACGAAAATTTCATTCATTCTTCATAATTTCTTTCTTTCTTTTTTTTCCCCTTCGGGGTCGGGAGGGGGTATACGTTACACAGGAAACGCTGAAGCCAGCTGTCGCGAGAGCTTCTCAACACAGGAACGTTTTACAAACGTAAACACAGCGCAGCCTGTGTCGGTGTGCGTGGTTGGGGTGGTCTGTGATAAGAAATTACCCCCACGAAGCAGATTTAAATGGGGTGATGTTATATATAATATAATGATGAGAAATATTCGATACGCTTCACTTATGAATGGTGGCAATTTACATAATACCAATTTTGTAATGCTAGTAGCAAAAAATTACTGGACTGATATTATTTGCATTGGCTATATCTTGACCAATAATTGACATGAAATATTACTCCACGATTGAGATGTTTACATTTTGACAATATCACTCCAATATTGGTAAGAGATATTTAGTTATTTCATCACGTATACTTCTGCAATAGTGGCATTTTGTGGCCAATATGTCCAAAATAAAGCCAATATTTAAGCAACATTGGTATTTCACTTCAAGTATAGACCCACTGGCAACCTTGCGCCAATAAAAGATAATCAACAAACTACTTCGAGTACAGTGAAGCCGCCCAAGTTGGACGCTTTCTCCGTGGGATGATGTTATATATAATATAATGATGAGAAATATTCGATACGCTTCACTTATGAATGGTGGCAATTTACATAATACCAATTTTGTAATGCTAGTAGCAAAAAATTACTGGACTGATATTATTTGCATTGGCTATATCTTGACCAATAATTGACATGAAATATTACTCCACGATTGAGATGTTTACATTTTGACAATATCACACCAATATTGGTAAGAGATATTTAGTTATTTCATCACGTATACTTCTGCAATAGTGGCATTTTGTGGCCAATATGTCCAAAATAAAGCCAATATTTAAAACCAACATTGGTATTTCACTTCAAGTACAGACCCACTGGCAACCTTGCGCCAATAAAAGATAATCAACAAACTACTTCGAGTACAGTGAAGCCGCCCAAGTTGAACGCTTTCTCCGAAAATTGAATCTATCACTAGGATATGTCCAACATGTATCCGTTGGACAACTCTTTAACTTGGAAACTCAAAAATAGCCTTAAGAACAGGGTTGGGTTTTTGACATGACAAGCGTCAAAAACTGGTTTAAACTGTCATAAACTGGTTTAAACCGTCGAAAACTGCCAAATACATGTAACACGCTAAAACATTTTAACAATAGATAAACATTAAATAAGTCAATGATTTATGTGATCTTTTATTGAAATTTAATAATTTAAAAAATATATTTGCAATATTTTTTTTTTTTTTTGATTTTTCAACCAGAAGAAAATAATTTTGTACAATTAAATAATCCGGATCAATTTTACCCCGCAGCATGCTGCAGCACACCGTGTGTTTAGCACATTTATTTACACTCAAAAGATTTTTGAGTTTAGAGTGTATGAAGCGTTAGAAAATAGTTTGTCTCTTAATTGATGCTGAGCTAGTAGGACTCGATAGCAAAAGCATTGCTAGATGAGCAAGTTTTGAAGCAGGCTCAAAAAGCTGTTGCATTTAGTGATACCTTTCCACCAAACAATGGAGTCCTCTCTATAGCACTGAAATAAGAAGACTGGAAAGGGGATTTCTTTAGCTTCATACACAATCAGTATGGGTAAGCATCCATAAACTCTCTCCGTAGCTCAAGCGCGAGCTGAATCAACTGATACAGCAGTCAACCCTTGCCCCTGATGGTTGGGATGCAAAGTATAAGCCAAACAATGGTATGGTTTCATGATTTGATCCCTTCTATTATGCACTTTTTCAATATGGGCTTACAGGAATTTTCTTTTAGCTGACCGAGCCAATTTTGTTCAGTTTTAAAATCGAAAACATTTTTATATATTGAAAGAAAGCATGTTTTAAAAAGATTTTGACTTTAAGCTTTTTTTTTTTTAATTACTTCTCTTATTTTGTAAATGTTTAAAATTAATAATCCAATTTCAAGTTTGAATGGAATGGTTATTGTCTAGACTACAATAACATTGATGCACATTATCTTGTTATATATACAAAAAAAATCTACACTTTTCTAAGTTTTTTTCCCCATAAAAAAAGCTAGCTAATGCTTTAAGCTCTCAAAAGTAAGCGAAATTAAAACGATTTTAAGTAAGAGAAAAAATGTACAGCTCAGATGAGCTTAATGTCTACTTTTTAGAAAAACACAATTTTACAAAAAAAAAAAAAAAAAAAAAAAAAAAAATTACCCTGTTAAAAAGTTATACTTAACAATAATACTTTACTATGTACTAATTACTGATATACAGTAAGAGTGAATTTAAAATATTACATGAAATGTTGTCGTGTGTGACATTTAATTTGAATTTTTACAGATCAATTTAGTATTTGAGGTTTTTGACATGACGGTTTAAACTATGGTTTAAACCCGACATAAACTGACACATGTCAAAAACCTGCCAACCCTGTAATTATTACTAATACTATATACTAATTATACAATTACAGTAATAGTGAATTTTAAATATTACATCTAATGTGTGACATTTAATGTGAAATTTTACAGATCACTGTAAGTATTTGAGGTTTTTGACGAGGTTTTTGACATGACGGTTTAAACCGCAGTTTAAACTGTCAAAAACTGACATGTGTCAAAAACCTGCCAACCCTGCTTAAGAGGCTACTTCAGTCAGGTGAAAACACCTGTTCGCTAATGTTAATCTTATGGAAGAAATTTTTAAAGATATCGCATTTGCATTTCAATATTTAAAAAAAAAATTTTTTTTTTTTTTTTTTTTTTTTTTTTCATTGGCTAGCTAGAACAAAGGCCGTTTCTTACTTTTTCGATTTTGTTTAAAGGATTTTTTTATTAGGATGCTTTTACTTTCGGAACCGGTTTCGAAAATAAAAGTACTCTCATAAAAAAAAAAAAAAAAAAAAAAAAAAAACCTGCAAAGAAAATGGATAAAATAAAAAACGACTTTATACAGATCGAACTCAGCTACTCAGAAAAAACATTTAAAAAATATTGAAATGCAAGCGAGCTAAGCTATCGTAAAAAATTTCTTCCATAGGATTAACGTTAGCGAACGGGTATTTTTGAGCGAGTGAAGTAGCTCCTTAAATTGAACACTTTCCAATTATAAATCCGGAGCGATTCCACTGGACATTCCGAACACTGGTGTACGAAAAAAAAAAGATTTTTTTAAAATTTCTGACACAATAAAATCGGTTGAATTCAAACGCTGGACCTCCCGAAATATTATTGTTTTATTGTTTATTTACTTGTTTTTTGTTATTAATTAATTGCTTATAATTTAATTACTCAAGAAAATATCGAGCAGGAACTAGAAAGTTTTACGAATGGATTATTTTACAATCCCGGGAAAGTGTTAACTGTAACTGTTACGCTACTCCGAGTTCTTTACGCACAAAATGAATAATCGTTTTATGTATTTCGATATTGTCATCGGTTGTTTTGACACAAAATAATGTATAGTCCTTAAAAAAAAAAAAAAAAAAAAAAAAAAACTAAGGATTTTTGTCAAGAGTTTTGAACGAATTGAAATACACCTCGTTGCAACGGGTGATGTTCTAATGGCCTTTCGGTGCCGCAGAGGGATGAATGCCCTTTTACCTCACCTTCCTTTAATGACTTTTCTTTAGAATATCCCTGAACACACCCATCAGTTAGAAAGAAAGCTATTTCTTGAAGTCAAGTGCTGCCGGGCAGTAGACATCAACAATGTTTTGTTTGTAGGAATCCGCCATTTTTTCGGACAGCCCCGGAAACGCCCGATTCCATGCTCTAATGAAAGCGTACCATTTACGTGCTTCGATTACGGGGTCCGAGACCTAATTCCGCCGCACTCTTGAAAGACAAATTGCAGCGGGTTTCTATTTTTGGAAGAAAAGATCCCAAGGCCGCTCGTACGACACAAAGTCATTTTCACAAGAGGCCCCTAAGCGGGATGTTAAAGGCCGTAATTTTATGGCCCACAGCACCGCATCAGACACTTTGCGGTCGACGCCAAAGATTACACGAGACTTCCAGAATGAAACTACCTAAGGTGTGTTTACATGGGGTTTTCAACAATGTTCATATTTAAACATGGAAAAGTTCGTAAAATAGTAATTAGGGTTGGCTGAACAATTAGACTGATTGAAATTCAGTGGGAGCAAGGCGTGGTGTTTTCAGATTTCCATCGATACCGAAGATAAGGGGTTTGGAAAACAATGCACCTAGTAACATAGGCAGAGCCGAATCAAAACACTGGGGGACCCTTCACCTAGATTTTTGATGTTCCTCATCCATGAACCTATATTTACTTGATTCTTCTAGAAGTATTCAGCAATGGAAACGTATACTACCATGTGTGGTTTTAAAGTAAAATCTGTTTAATCTTATATTGTAAGTGGAATTTATTACAGCAAAGCACATAAATAGAAGTTAATTTAGTTAAGCCCGGTCAGTACGCTATTTAAAACAAACAAAATACATAATGAACAAAATGTTGTGAATAACTCAACATGATTGAAAAAATGAAAATTCAATTACTACTGTTCATTGCTGATTGTCCCTATTTTATTTATTTATTTCAAAATTAAAAGTTTGTTTATTGACAATGACTTTGCTAATTCGCTGTCCTTGGTAGCGTTTTGACATTGGGAACTGCCAGAGCATCAACAAGGAATGCCCCCACAACCGGCACCGTAGATCAGGGTAGGAGCAGCCAGGCTTCATGGGCGATGTCCATCATTATAATTGACTTATTTACTATGCCCTGACAGTGTGCAACAAGGTTTTTCGCACTATGGGCCAAAGCCAAATGGGGTGGCTACAACACTGGGCCCGGTTATCTGCTCGTTAAGATAGTACTGGCATAGGCATGGTGTACGGTTGAAATTTTTAAAAAAATGTCTACCTTTTCATCCCTTTGGAGCAAGCAGAAGGGAAGCGAAAATTAAGCTTAGAATCTATCAGGG
Source organism: Maratus speciosus (assembly GCA_963932465.1). Classification (NCBI taxonomy): domain Eukaryota; kingdom Metazoa; phylum Arthropoda; class Arachnida; order Araneae; family Salticidae; genus Maratus; species Maratus speciosus. The sequence goes on from OZ010797.1 coordinate 126,617,567, forward strand.
CTGAAGAAAAGTCATTTGATGGGTACGAACACAATAAGGAGAAATTTTTAAAAATTAGATTCTGCTACATCCAATCCACAGAGGGAGGAAATAAGCCAAAGTTCCCAAGAATTCAGAAAAATTTCGGGAAAATTCACATGAAAGTGGGGAAAAAGAAATTTTAGATCCTTTTATTAAATTTCAACATTGCCATAATCCCATGAGTGGGTCATTTACAGATTTACACCAGGGGTATCACATCGCAAAAAAGACAAGACCTTGGAAGACTCTGTTAGGCCACAAAGAAAAAAGTTGGCTAATATGATATAGGTAATGACTCATTACTTAATAAAAAAACAAAGCAGTATTTGTCACTTTATTTAATGAATGATATTTGATCTAAAGTCAGGTGCCTTAGCGATGACTAATTCCGATGGAATGGTGATCTACATTCTTAAAGCAGTTATTCTTGGACAACGTTGAAATAAATTTATAAGTTAATAAACGCACTGACTGACGGTGACACTTCATCATCATAAAAAAGAAACAACACTTCAAAGAGGCTACACGGCCCCACTACATCAAAATAAACGAATAAATAAAAGAAAGGCCGGAAGACAAAGACGGTCAAAGATAAAACATCACCACTTGAATGAAACAAAACCGCGAGGCACTTCAAGATCTTGACCTTCAGATAGAACACCTCTCTGACCTCTGTACGATTTCGATGATCTCATTTCGCAGTAAAAGTAATGATTCTTTTATACAGGTCAATTCCGACAGATCGTATAGCTGCTGGTAGGTTCGTTTTCTTCCTGTCTGGCTGCTTTTAACCAAGACAATTATACTCGCCTGCATGTGTAGCAATTTCGTAAATGAATGCGCGAAAACAAAGTATGCTGTAAGCTTAAATGATCAGATCTCGAACAATGATTTTTCCAAATCACGTAAGGTAAGGTCCACGCATAAAAGCTGCTGAATCGTAGTTGCAAAGCACGAGAAGCAGGGTGGTCTTCAGGCAAGCGATAGTTATTAAGATAAAATGTATGCGATACGATACCTACTGAAAAAGAATGAGAGACACAGCTACGTAAGGTCACATTAGAATGAACTCCTTTCAGATGAACTTTTAACAATAATGCCGTCCCGAATTTTATTATTTTTATGCTTGGGTCCTTGTTTTGATTCAATGGTTAATTTCAATAAAACGGAACCCGAAATTCTGCTTAAAGTCTACACGAGACCCGACGAAGAAAAAAAAAAATCTTATACCTAAAACTCAACCCAAACTGACACACATAAACCCAAATCCCACCAGTATCCGGAGTGAAAAAAGTTAATCTATTTCTTAATACGATTATGGAAAAGTAGTCTGGAATTTCATCTCTAGTTTCAATTTTATCCTTTTTGTAAAAAAATAATGAGCAAACATACAATAATATTAAAATATACAGTTTAAATACTCAGGACTTTCTTTATGATGAACAATAAACATATATATATATATACACACACACACACACACACACACACACACACACACACACACACATTAATATTCACATACAGTCCTACCCGTTTAAACGAATATTGGCGGTTCCAAAAACAATATTCGATTAAGCGGGGGTATTTGATTAAACGGGGAATCATAACTGTAATATTTAATGCGTAATAAAAAGGCAAAATAACCATCTATGGTATATTTAATAATTAACAGCATAATAAATCGTTAATAGAATAGCATAAACTAAAATAAATACAAATGCTAATATAAAGCAAATAAGTATTAATTTAATGTCAGTACATATATTTATATGGTTAACATCACATTTAATGCAGCTCGTTTAAATTGGGTCAAAACTTTGCTACTTCTAATTTCCGTTACTTATACTGCCTTAAAAATCATATAAAGTGGTTTGTTTAAGTGGAAATTTTAAAGGAGTAAATATCGAGTTATTTTTGAATGAGTGCAAAATAGCACAACTATCATCTGGAGTCTCGAAGTCACGACACATTGCCATTAAAGCCTGGTTAACAGCAAAAAGTGATGGTGGGGAAATCATCTGACCTGTCCATTATATACCTGCCGGTAGAAATCATTGTAGGAAGAACTAAAAATTTGTTTTCAACGTAAAGGAACCGAAAATTACAAAAGTGGAAGGAAATTCCAGCTGAAACGTGCTTTCCGCGCCTATTTTCAAACATCGGTCACACATTTGTTATTCGATTACGCGGGGACGTTCATAAAATATATTCGGTTTAAGCGGGGGAAAATAACATAGAACCAAGAGGAATAAATTCGGTTCCGGAGGATTCTATTCTAATAAGAGGGGTATTCGATTATCCGTGCCCGGATTATGTGGGGAGGGCTGTATATAGTTTTTTCACCTGAAAAAATTTCTGGACATTTTTGAAAATTCGGATCAACCCGACCCAAAAGAGTCAAACCCGAACTGGAAACATTTAATCAACCCGATCAACCAGAGTCAACCCGATACGCAACGAAAAAAAATTAGCGCGAACCCGACCCATCAGAATCGCGGTATGGGTTGGTGTAAAATCAAATTACACGACCTGATCCAGGACTCTAGTTCCCACAGATAATTTTTTTGCATTGGCTAGCTGAGATCAATCTATACAAAGGGCATTTTTTATTTTTTCGATTTTATTTACAGATATTTTTAATCAGGACACTTTCATTTTTGGAACGTGAAAACATTCTCTTGAAAAAAAATCTGCAAACAAAATCAAAAGAGTAAAAAAGGACAGATGTAGGGATTAATCTCAGCTATCCAATGCAAAATATCATTTAAAAAATATTAAAATTCAAACGAGATATCTTAAAACATTTATTCCATGGGATTAGCATTAGCGAACGAGTCTTTCCAGGTGACTGAAGTAGGATTAAATATAGGAATGGCCTTTCAAGGTTTGAGTCCCCCCCCCCCCCCCCCACACACACACACACTTTTTTTAACTGTTGCGTTGAAAAAATAAATAAATATTGCCCTCTTTACGTGTATATTAACTGAAGATAACAGTTGGTTAAATTTTCAAAATAGAAGCGATAACGAATTAAAGATGTTTAAAAAATCTACCATACCAAACAGTACAAACATAGAGTAAAACATGTGAAAATAAAGCATACTTTACAAGGAAAATTTTCAGGATCCCGACAGAAAGAACATCTTACTTTTTACTGTTACATCTCCTAAAATAAACAATTAAACCTGTCTAAAACAGGTTTTTTTTTTCCTCCAGGTGCCTAGCTATTTACTGTATCACAAAATGATGTATACTGTATCACAAAATCGTGTGTTTCAATAAATCCTTTTTCCGATTCAGTCTTGTGCCAATCAGCCATTTGGCAGTTTACTAACTTTAAGACAAACTACAATATTTATTTTATATAAGTGTAGTCAGTCATAACCCTTATTTAACTTGAAATCTAATATTATGAAGACACTGGAATTTCAAAATTTTAGATTCTTAAAAAAATTTGACGGTTAAGTTATACATTTTTTGTGACTTTGTATATTGTACCGTTAACTGAGCTTAAGGGAGCCAAATTTAGTCTATGAAGCCCCCACCCACCTTTTTCCCCCCCCGGCACAGAGATTCAAGGTACAGTTGGCAGAAAACAAGTAGTCTGAAATTTTAGATTTAGTTCTGAATTTTTAGTCGCCTGGCGGTCGGGATTTTTAAAACCCTGATTTAAAGCATGCAAAATTCAAAAGCTAGATTTCAAAACTGGCAAGCACTCATACACATCTGAACAGCTGGATTTAATTTAAAGAAATAAACATGGCATCAAATGAAACAGCCCAAACATTTTTTTCCCCTTAAGACTAGCTAGATTTTAATGGAAAGACTGCACTAACATTATTCGTGAGTAAATCATGTCTACAGAAAGACAGCTACCACCATGAATATGCCACGGATAAAAGTAACCTAAAATTTTCTTCGCCGGTGCTGTTGACTAGATGTTTTATTAAAACAATGGCTGACTTGATGTTTTATTAAAACAATGGCTAATATAAAATAAAAAAAAATAAATGTATTTTTATAAGCTATGAAAAAATCTGTTTATGCTTTAGACACGCTGCAATTTTATTAAACAACACGATAAATATACATCCTGTTTAGTAAAATTTTATTCCATTCACTTCGCACCATAATTACGGGTTCGATACTTCTCTAAAACACGTACTTTACAATTGAAAAGAAATGCCGTTTTTCCCCCCACAGAAGCCAAAGTGACGGCACGAAACAAACATAAGCAAAATCGAACAAAAAGTCTTTTAACGGCGATGAGAGCATCCGTATACGCAGAACTTAAAAGAGATAAAAGTAAAAAGCGTTTAACGTGATGCTGAAAAACTTTAATAGCCAGGAAGAAAATAAAGCTGCAAAGGTAGCAGCATCAGACCAGATCAACCACGGTATCACAATGGTCAGGTTTTGATCGTCACGGAGGAGGTAAAAATAAAAAAAATAAAATAAAAGGAGACAAGGACAATGGCACGCGTGAACTCTGCCCTCTCTCACGTTAAATAATAATAAAAAAAAGAAATGAAAATCCAGGGGCAAAAAAAAGGCAGCCTTTGCTCTGAAAGTGTCAATAGCTACGGTGTCTGACTACGTCGGCTGAAGAGAGGGAAAAGGGCATTGTAACAATCAACGGAAAGTAAAAAAGCAAATAAAAAATGTTCCAAGGGGTCAGCGGGATTGTGAACTGCAAAAACCACTTTACGGTTTTGACCGCCTCTCTTCCCTTCATTTCTATTGTCTATCCCAGTGAGTGGTGACCTTCGCCCTACTGCCTCCCACGTAAATTATAATTCTACCTCCCTCTTTTTTTTTTTTTTTTTCTCCTTCATTATTTCGTTTATTATATTCTTCACTAGGCAACTGCGTCTATCCGGTTCCGACTGAAAAAGAAAACAAGCAGAGAGGAAAAGGTGAATGTTATAATAGAACAGTAGCTGAAACGTTTATTATAGCAGGTGATATCGAATTCCCCGAAATTTTGTCTTTATTACGTTATTCATAAGCTGCGATGTTTCGTTTTAAAAAGCAGCGATAAAAATATCATTAATTGTCTCTCGGTAGAAACGGATAAGTGGACAAAAAAGGCAAACATTGCGGTATTACGTTACACGCTAAGATAACAATTTAGTGAATAGCGTTTTATTTTAATTTTGTTCATCCATGCACTTGAATCGTTTTTGTCAGGGCTGCGGAGTTGGAGGCAGAGTCAGGCCCATTTTTGAACGAAAGTGTCGGAGTCGGATCTGTTAAAATTCCCGGAGTCGGAGTCGTCCATTTCACAAGCAGGACTGCGTTGTCGGAGTCGGGCCCATTTTTGAGCGAAAGAATCTGTTAAAATTTCCGGAGTCGGAATCGACCATTTTTCACACCGACTCCGCAGCCCTAATTTTTGTAAATGTTTTAAATTTCTGGTTGGGAATTTTTAGTAAACTAGTTTATAAAGAAAAATGACATCTCGGGCTTTGGGTTGACCCTATTTTTCAACAGAAAGTCCTATATATTTTTCGGAACAGATGTGTTATTATCCCTCCCTCCGCCATCTTGGATTTTTTTTGGGCGTGAATTAAAAACTGTTTTTAATTAAGTTATAATTATTATATTCCAGTTTTTTTTAATATTATATTAATCTATCAACAATATTTAACCATTGGCGACATTTACTACTTGGCGGAAAAGGACTTTTCACCCAAGAAAAAAATTCAAGATGGCGGATGGAGGGATAAGCCCACACATCTAAGCCCATTTTTCAAATGAAAAAACTAGATAAAGTCGAATAAGAGACTGTATAAGTGTCCTGAAACTATAAAAGTGTCGTATTTTGTCAACAGATATTCTCTGGTGTCATTCATTCATTATTCTAGAATCTAGACCTGACTAGTGAGTGACATTTGAACTGAAGTCCGGAGCGGGTTGGGTATACTCGAACGGGTACCCCGAAAATTCTGCTTAAAGTCACCCCGAACACGATAAAATAAATAAATAGCCAACTTGAAATCCGGCACACTTCAACCCGAACCCGAAACTTTCAAACCAGAATCCGAAGTGGAGAAAAATTAATTCATATTTTAATACAGTAATGGAAAAGTAATCTACAACTATACCTCTAATATCAATTTTATCTTTTTTTAAAATATAAAAATGAACAAATATACACTTGATTGAAATATATAGTTTTTTCAATTAAAAAATACGTAGGACTTTTCTGTTAACTGTGTCAACCCGTACCCCAACCGAAAATTTAAAGTCCACACAATCAGAACCGCGGGTCGGGTGAAGCTCTGCGTGTGGCATACTTAATGTGTCATGAAAGTATTTTAATTGTGTCATGAAATCGCAAATTTAAAGTCCACGAAGTTTTTATTCAAAAGATGTGTACATAAAAACAATGTTATGGATGTCTTAACATTTTAAAGGGTCCGGGCCACATTTTAAAATAATTTTTATTTATTGAGTTAAAATTTTGAATTTTTTGTGATGGTTAACCATATCATTTGTAAACAAAATCACATAAAAAATAATAATAATAATTTATTAAAAAAGTGCGGTAATTTAAAATCCTTATAACTCGAAATATTATTCGTAGAATTTCATTTTTTTTTTTCATTTAAATAAACAGAAATATAAGTTTTAAGTTTGATTCAGCATTTTTAAAAATATGAATTTAAAAAAAAAAAAAAACAATATTTAAAGTAAAAATTAAAGAAAAAATGATGTAACTTTTTCTAAAAAAAAAAAAAAAAAAAAAAAAAAAAAAAAATCATATTTTCTAAAGTAAATATTTTTTTTTTCAAATTTGCTGGATCAAAATTAAAATAAACTGATTGAAAAAGACATGTTCCAAGTTTGAACCCTATATCTTTAACGGTTCTTGAGTTATAACAATTTAAATACGAGAAATGGTGAAAAAACCCATCATAAAGAAAAAGGCATTTTCACAAGAAGTCGTTTGAATGACAACCATTGCTTGAAAGCAAGATTTCGAAAACAAACCAAAACGAAAAATATAATATGTTCTGTTCTAATAAGGATATAAACATGATTTAAGAAGCGTCATTTTAAACAGAAAAGAAGTAGAGAATTTTTTACTGCAATAAAATATTTTTAGAAAATTTGAAGATTTTTGTGTCCCGGATTCTCTTAAATAAAATATTACTTTAAAATCCCGTAGGAATATAAAAGGTTAAAACTATCGGTAGTTAACCATTATTCCATTGTTTTTGCATGTAGTAGGCCGAAAAGGGCGTTTTTTAGCAATTTTTTTTCTTGAATAGGAATGAAGATTTTAGCTCCGGATTTTTTTGCATGTTATCATTTGAAGAACATTTCAAAAACAAATTTTTTAAAGGAAAAATTGATCATTTGGTTCGAGTTGCGTGGGAGGATGTCATTGCGTTTCCAATCGGGCTAGTTCCCATAGACCGCCAGTTGCAATCAATTTCAGGATTATGAGTAACGAAAGTAGATAATATTGTCTGGAGCTTCAACCAACCACTCTGATATAATTTTTTCTTAAATCAACAAAGTGGTAGCGAGTTGGGAAAAAAAAAAAAAAAAAAAAAAAGGATCTATTTCTGACCCCCTTTTTCGCACTTTGGCAATCTTCTAAAATTTTTATAAAAATATCTGAAGCCCGAGCTCCAATAAATAAATTATATCACCTTTAATTAAAAAGAAAAAAATAGCAAGATCGGTTTAATAGTTTTTGCGTTCTGATCCCGTCCAGTTTGAAAAATGTCATTTTGCTTAAAATGCGTTTATAGTGCTCCAAAACAGTGTAAACCTAGGGACGCGTTGCGCTAAAGAACTAAATAACTATACCAAAGGACTTCCAATTCGGCCAAATCGTTCTACACGGACAATGGACAGTATTCTTGTGACGTCACAGTGGGAATCACGTGGTGTAAAAATAGCGGCTAACGCATTTGTTTACCTTATTGCGTCATTTGATGCAGCAGAAATACAGGTAAATGTATGTGTAAAATACTGCAGATTTATTTTGTACGAATTATTTTCTATCAATACTTATATACATATTAATTAAAATACATATATACGTATGAATTAAAATTTTTATTTTATAAATAAAATGAAAAATATGCACGCCATTACTTTAAAATAGAGAAAAGAATTCATGTGTAACTCATATCTGCCCATGAAAAGGTCTGAAACTCCGTATGAAATAAAATATAAGCATAAATTTTCTGAACACAATGCTTTTCAATGGCGCAGTTATGAATGTTATTCCCAAGCAGACGAATTTTTGTAGCCTCGAACCCAAGTGGAGAATATGGTCCATTTACAGACTATACAGAATAGAAAAATGTAAAAATAAATAAATAAATAAAAATACGATTTTTCAACCGAAAAAAAAGCATATTCCCCTTTAACAACAATAATGTGGCGTGAAACCTCATCTTGGGAAACTCTTTTATAAACTATCTGAAAACTTGATGGTATAGCTGCTACCATTGGACATAGGATTAAATAACAACAACTTTAGAACACATGACCTTTTCCCCGTACATTACCGTTTTAAGTTCCTTACCTTTTTTCACGTGTTTCAGGTTTTATTACATAATCATGACCGGAAAAATGCTTTTGGATAATCGCCAAAGTCAAAATGCATATGATCATATGACAAAGGGAATCTCTTATCAGGTGAGTATATAAGAACGGCAGCTACTAAAGTTATTAAATAATAAGTGCATATTGATTGAAAACTAGTCGCGAATGACGAGGGGGAAGGGTTAATCAGTCAACATTTATGTTTGATGGGGAATTGGTGATCTCTGAAACGATAAATACTGAAACTTTTCCGTACGAAAAGAGCAATATGCCAATTGTTAACAGGTTTTCCCCAGATTATTTTACGGGTTGTCAGATATAAAGTTTAGCCTTTCACTATAATAAAACACTTTATTTATTAACATTATGTAGGAGACAATTGCACCATAAAATATAATACATAAGATGTGTACGTTAAAAACGCAAACTTGCTACACATAAATAAGAACTTTTATATGAACTGGTACAAATAAAATTATGAACGACCTGGAGACGACTGCAGAAGCAGTTCAAAACGTCGATGTTATGCTTTATCATTAATTTTAGTTGTACAAATTCATATAAAAGCTCCTCTTTATGCGTACCATTGAGCAAGTTTATGTGTTTTTAACTTATACAATCTTACATCATAAAATATATATTCCAAAAAACTCTTCAAAATATATACTAAAACTCAATCACCAGCTTGAAAGACGTCGATTTCAATAAAAACATTAAAAATATATTACAAATTGACATGTTTCGATTCATTCACTGAATCTTCATCAGGAATATACAAAAACACAAATACAATGCACATAAAAACGGGAGACAGTCATATATTAAAAAGTTAACGTACTATATTACCAATATCACTCGTTGCTCCCTCTATATTCCGTTCCGATTCCTAAAGTTACCCAACTTTACCCCACTTTAACCAAATACTCGGTGTGTATTTTTGTATATTCTGATGATGATTCAAGGAATGAATCGAAACATGTCAATTTTTAATATATTTTTAATGTTTTTTTTTTAAATCGAAATCGACGTCTTTTAAGCAAGTAATTGTGTTTTAGTATATATTTTGAAGGGTTTTTTTTTTTTAATAATATATTTTATGGTATAGTTAATAGTGGACGTAAATTAAGATACTTTTTTTTAAACTTGTATTTAATATTTGTATACATCATATTTATCACTCCCCCCCCCCCCCCCCCCGACACATATTTAGTAGTTTTTGCTGTTAAAGTGAAAATACTTTCATCATTATTAACATTATTACTGCATAAGCTTATGAAGGTGGATCAGCAAATTAGTTGTGTATTTTCATATACTTCTCTTAGAAATTCAAAATGTTGAAATTTACAAATCACTTAAATAAGCTCATAAAGGTGGATCAGTAAACTAGTGGTATATTTTAATATACTTTTCTCTTAGAAACTTTGTTAAGGCTGATTTAAAGGTCATTACGTTGAAGTTTACAAATCAATAAATAAGTTTACAAAGGCGAATAAGAGAACTCTAGTGGTATATTTTAATATACTTTTCTTTCAGAAACCCTGCTGCGGCTGTTTTAAAGGTCATCTGTTGAAGTTTACAAATCAATAAACACGTTGAATGCCAAGTCTATTTTGCCTGTCTTTCCGTTTGGGCCACAAAATAAGATTCCCATTACACAATCTATAAGTGTCAGCCAACGGTGACTGACGCGGCCTAAACCGAAAGTTCAGTGTCAGTCATAGTGACTGACGCGGCACTCAACGCGATCACACACTAAGGCGACACATAAGACATGTCGCTTGAATTCGCTAGAAAAACTGGTTTAAAACAACTTCGTTCTTTGTTTCGACCGGTTTTTGCGCTACATGTTGCGGCTTCATGCCGTTTGTCTTCTCAGTGTGGGATATGCCTTGCAGCAAACAAGTAAGAATATTTAATATATTTTTCTCTAATAAATTCAAGTACAAACGCCGATTTAAAAATCATATGTTGAAGTTCACAAATGAATTAAAAATCTTATAAAGGTAAATCAGTTAACTATAATAAAAGCAGTGGTCAAGTAGGTACTAAAGATGATTAAAAAATCATATGCTGAAGTTTATAAATTAATTAGTAAGCTTATATCAACTGAATATTTCAATATATAGAATTTTCTTAGAAATTACAGTACTAAGACCAATTTTAAAATCATGTCAAATTTTAGAAATCAACATTAAAATTAGAATATTTATTAATTTACGTGATTGCTTACCAACGCATACATTCATGAATGGGAGAGGAGATAGTAATTATTACTTACCTAAAAAGAGAGAGAAAGAAAAAATTAATCAAATTATACTTAAATACACTATTTATAGAGATTTAATTACACCTGACAACAAATTGAAAAATAATGTTCAATAGAAACAGAAAATTGAATTTGATGCTTCTGTCCATGCTGAATCGGAAAATGATGTCAGTTTATCTTCATCATGCATAACATTTTTTACTATTCGACGTTGAGAAATTACTGGAAAACTATCAAATTTTCAAAGTGAACAAGTTTATTGGTTATGGGAAATAGACGCTTACAGTGTGACGTCAGCCGTGACGTTTTGCTTGGAAACTGACTCCAAACAAACCGTTGCTATGTTTCATTTTTTATTAAATATAAATCGTAGAAAATGTTACCAATGCATATAAAGTATTAAAAGACATATCTGTGAGATACAGCTGTAAAATACAGCTATAGTATATATATATATATATGTGTGTGTGTGTGTATGTATTTATATAAAAGTAGAAAATACAGCATAGCAACTTATGTTTGGAGTCAGTATCCAAGGAAAACGTGATATCTGACGTCACGACTGAAAGCATCTATTACACAAAGCGAAATTAACGAAACCGGCATAACTAGAAAAGGTATAGGACACTTACTGAATTAACAGATTACCGCACAAAACCTCACCCGCCAATAGCTTTAGCTGGGCTGACACAGTATGTGGTTTCAAATAGGTTCCGCCGGAAAGACATTGATTAAAGTATTATGTAAAGATTAACTCGTTGTTTATTAGTCCCTTAGATAGCAGACCAGACCGTTTCTATTATGTGCCAAAAATGATATAATAAGTATCTTATAATAACTGAAAAACTTGACGTAATAGAGAATTTTCGATTACATTTTCTGTTTCAACATTAAAAATTCTTCCTGTAAAACACTTATTCACTTATCTATTCTGAAAATCATGTAGACTAGGGATGCACAACCTGTGGCCCGCGATGGGTTAGCGTGTGGCCCGCGAACCTCATCAATTTATAACTGGAAAAAATTGCAATTTCTGTCCATAAGTCTCAGGGAAAAATCATGAATTTCGTCAATTTGCAGCGGGAAAATTTGAAAATTTCGTCAGCCATTTAAGAATCGCGAATTTTGACGATCAGGCTCGGAAAATTTGCAAATTCGTCAATCGGGCACGGAAAAATCACGAGTTTTGACGATCCGGCTCCAAAAAATCGGGAGTTTTATCAATCGGTCTTCGAAAATTCGCGAATTTCGTTCGTCCGGCACAAAAAAAAAGCCGCGAATTTTGTCGATCAGCCGCGGAAAATCGACAGTTTCATCAATGATGTGCGGAAAAATTGGGTTTCGTCAGTTTATCGCGAGAAAAAAAACGCGAATTTTGTCAATCTGCCGCGGAAAAAAATTGCAAATTTCGTCAGTCAGTTAAGAATTGCGATTTTCGTTGATCGGGCGCAGAAAAATCACAAATTTCGTCAATCACGGGCGGAAAAATTGCAAATTTCGTCGATCGGTCACATAAAAAACTCGAGTTTTTTGGATCAGACTCCGAAAAATAGCAGATTTCGTTGGTCGGGCACGAAAAAAATCGCGAATTTCGTCAACTGGGTGCGGAAAAATAGAGAATTTTGTCGATCAGGAGCGGGGAAATCGCGGAATTTTTCAATCGGCTTCAGAAAAATTGCGAATTTTGTAGATCAGGCGCGAAAATATCGCAAATTTCGCCGATTGGACATGGTAAAATCACGAGTTTTGTCGATTGGGCTCAGAAAAATCGCGAATTTGTTGGTCGTACACGGAAAAATTCTAAATTTTGCCAGTCAGGCTGTGAAAACTCGCAAATTTCGTTGATCGGACACAGAAATATCGCGAATTTTATCGATTAGGAGAGGAAAAATCTCAAATTTCGTTGATCGGCTGCGGAAAAATCGCGTGTTTCGTATGTTTATCTTGAGGAAAAATCGCGAATTTCGTTGATCGGGCTCCGAAAAATCGCGACTTTCGTAGATCGGGCACGAAAAAATCGCAAATTTTGTCGATCAGGAGAGTAAAAATCGCAAATTTCCTTGATAGGGCAAGGAAAAATCTTGAATTTTTTCGATGATGCGCGGAAAAATTGCCAATTTTATTGATCGGCAGCGGAAAAATCGTGAGTTTCGTCAGTTTATCGCGAGAAAAAAACGCGAATTTTGTCAATTTGACGCGATAAAAAATTGCAAATTTCGTCAGAGTCAGCCAAGAATCGCGAATTTCGTTGGTCGGGCATGATAAATCAGGAATTTTGTCAATCAGGCGTGGAAAAACTGAAAAATTTCGCTTATCGGGCGCGGAAAAAAAGCGAATTTTGTCGATCGGGTGCGGAAAAATCTCGAATTTTGTCTATCCGCTGCGGAAAAATTGCGATTTTTGTCGATGAGGTGCATAATAATCTCAAAGTTTTTTGATCGGGCGCGGGAAAATCGTGAATTATATCGACCAAGCTTGGAAAAATCTCAAATTTAGTTGATTGGCTCCTTTTCTCCTCTTCGTTCATAAAGTTCGTATTTTTTTCTGCACTAGCCACTTTCATGTCTATGTTTGTTTTTTAGCACTTATAATAAAAAAAAATATATACTCCCTAAATAACGACAAGGAATTTTAGCACTCCCTGAAAACAATCCCTGCTATATCTGTGTTATATATATTCAAACGTAAACTGTTGATATATCCTTGCCAACTGAATTGGATATGTTGACTGGGTAGGGGAACCTAGGGGGTAACCCACATCCCTCTGAAACCATATTTTTTATCTGACTGTAGGCCATAGATCACCTACTCCCCGAAATAGAATTCTGTCTGTGTTACTGTTGTGTGCCCTCGACAAGCCAGACATTTTTGTAAGTGGCCCGTCATTAAAAAAGGTTGTGCACCCGTAATGTAGACCAACCAATAAAACACCAATGAAGAATTAATTGCAAAATACATTCTAACTGTTACTTATTTATTTACTTTTAAATTATTCAAATATTTAATTCATGGGTTATACATTAGATTTCAAAACATATACATCTTTTTTCTAATGTAACGATACAGGGGATTATTTTTTGGACGACGGTACTTTAAAAGCATAGGGCTATTCAAAGCGGCTCCCTTTGAAAGCCCTTTCGAATGTTTGATATTATTAGTTTTTTAAATCCATTTTAAAAAGATGTTTTACTTTAAATCATTGGTTTTTTTTTTTTTTTTTTTTTTATTAGCTTTATTAATTAATTCAGGCGACAACAAGGACTATTTTCCCCACAAAAGAAATTCCAGATAATCCCACAAAACACCTTATTACAGAATTACATCGTCTAACGTATTAATTCTATGGGTTTGTATTTTTAAATGTGTCATAAGAAAATTTACTTTTTAACTTTTTTCTTCTAGGTATTTTGCTTAAAGGATACTTCTTTGCTTTTTGCTTGGCAAAATATTTCTAACATATATATTTACCTACCATGTTAAATAATTGTACCTTTACTCAGTCAGAAACTACCAAAGATATTCATTTGAATTTTTTTATATACATAATATAAATAAATCCCAATAAAGGGAAGTCAGATTTATAATCAGGTATTCGTTAGTTATTATTATTATTATTTTTTTTTTTAAATCTGGAATAAAAACGGGAATAAAATCTGGAAAAATAACAAAAAAGTTGCATTTTCCAGAGGAAAATCTTTAATAAAAATTCTGTGCATATATTAGTAACTAAATTTCACTTCAGATTGATCAGCGATGTGAGTAAAATATTCAGGCAAGATTTTGACAATATGCAGTGGTTTCTATAGAAAGGTACATCGAAGTTCAAAAAACAACGTTGAGAAAATTGAGTTTAAAGTTTATGTATGTAACGTTTAAGTGTGGTGTAAATACATTGAATTATGCACTTAAATTTTTTTTAACTTCGTCGTTGTCGTAGGAACAAAAGTAATATACCATTCGAAAAAGGAAAAATAAAGGATTCAAAACATTACGATAATAATAATAATAATAATAAAAAGATTTTTTTTCAGGAATTTGCATTGCAACTGTCCTTAATCTTACTTTAATTAAGTTCTGAGTTTAAATCTAATTCACAGCTCAACAGCTTTACAAAGGTTTTAATGAGTGAAATATAAAATTAAATCCATGTTTAAACTAGTATGTTGTGGCCATCACAAAACTTTCTTCTATCTCATACATGTCAATACCTCAAAATTCACTATCTCAGTGCCAAATTAAATGGCAATCTGTGTTCATCATGAGAATTCTAAAAATATGAAATTCCGTGCATTAGTTCTCGAGGTATGACCGTCACTGAAATCATGTAAATCCAGCAAAATGCAGCATAGCAGCGCCATCTATGGGGTTATTTACACCAGAACTTAATTATCACCAACTTGTGTCAACGTCTAGCTGAATAGGAAGTTAGAGGAAAATTCGTGCATTAGTTCTTGAGATAGAGGTATCGCGCAAATCATGACAAATGCAGCATAGAAGCGCCACCTGTTGAGCGATTTGCAACAACACATAATCAGCAGCAATATTAATCAAGTTATACTTAAATCTGAAGTTTCATGAAAATTCGTGCATTAGTTCTTGAGATAGAGCTATTGAGAAAATAGTTCAAAATGCAGCACAGCAGCGCCACCTATTGGTCGATTTACACCAACACGTAGTCAGGATCATTTCATATGAAGAACTAACTAAATCCGAAGTTTGATGAAAATGTGTGCATTAGTTCTTGAGATAGAGCTACTGCGAAAATAGTGTAAATCTTGCAAAATGCAGCATAGCAGCGCCACCAGTTGGGCGATTTACACCAAAACGTAAACATCATCCATTCATGTCAATTACTAACGGAATCTTAAGTTTTATAAAAATCCGTGCATTAGTTCTTGAGATGGAGCTTTTGCGAAAATTCTTCAAAATTCTACATAGCAGCGCCACCTGCAGGACGATTTACACCAAAAGCTAATCAGCAACAATCTATATTAGGGACTACCTGAATATAAATTTTTATTAAATTCCGTTCATTAGTTCTTGAGATAGAGCGCCCACAAAATTTGTGTCACATACAGACAGACAGACAGACAAACAGACGGACAGACAGACAGACTCACAGACAGACATTTTGTGAAAACATGTTTTTTGGAACCTCTGACCCATAAAACGTGTAAATCCGTCAAAAACTGGAAATCGAAAATTTTCATGAAACCAATACTTTCTTCATGTAAGGATAGAAGAAAGTAAAAAACAGCATAGCAGCGCCACCTGTTGAGCGATTTGCACCAAAATGTATAAAACTTCAATTCATGTCAAGGACTAACAGAATCTGAAGTTTGATGAAAATCCGTGCATTAGTTCTGGAGATTGAGCTATTTGAGAAATCGTGGAAAATGCTGCACAACAGCGCCACCTATTGAGAGATTTACACCAAAATGCATAAAACTTCAATTCATGTCAAGGACTAACAGAATCTGAAGTTTGATTAAAATCCGTGCATTAGTTCTGGAGATAGAACTATTGCAGAAATCGTGAAAAATGCTGCACAGCAGCGCCACCTATTGAGCGATTTACACCAAAATGCATAAAACTTCAACTCATGTCAAGGACTAACTGAATCTGAAGTTTGATGAAAATCCATGCATTAGTTCTGGAGATTGAGCTATTTGAGAAATCGTAGAAAATGCTGCACAACAGCGCCACCTATTGAGCGATTTACACCAAAATGCATAAAACATCAATTCATGTCAAGGACTAACAGAATCTGATGTTTAATGAAAATCCGTGCATTAGTTCTGGAGATTGAGCTATTGGAGAAATCGTGAAAAATGATGCATAGCAGCGCCACCTGTTGAGCGATTTACACCAAAACCTAATCAGCACCAATTTATATCAGGGTCTAACTGAATATCATTTTTTATTAAATTCCGTGCATTAGTTCTTGAGATAGAGCGCCCACAAAATTTGTGTCACATACAGACAGACAGACGGACAGACAGACAGACTCACAGACAGACATTTTGTAAAAACATGTTTTTCGGAATCTCTGACCCCTAAAACGTGTAAATCCGTCGAAAACTGGAATTCGAAAATTTTCACGAAACCAATACTTTCTTCTTGTAAAGATAGAAGAAAGTAAAAATATTTGGCAGCCGAAAAGCAAAGAAATATTCTTTAAGAAAATATACAATTTTTTTTGTTCTCCCCCCGGATGAGAAAAAACAATATTATCAAAATGTTGCTAGAATTAAAGAAAGAAATAGCCCTATGTCATAAAAATAAATAAATAAATAAATAAAATAAACAGCTTCCAGAATTCAGGAGAGCGAAGAATAAAACTTATTAACCTCATTTCTTATGCATGTATACTGAAATAATGCGCCAAAATAGACGAAAAAAGAATGCTAATAATTACTACTAAACTGTGCATAAATTTACTTCTATTTGCTCTTATTTATATTGCTAAACCATGATTCATTCATTATCATGACCCAGATTCATTTTCTTTGAAAATTCTCCCAATCCGTCACCGTCATGGTTCCTATGTCCGACTATCGCGTGAAAGAAAAGGGAAAAAAAGTACTCTACTAAATAATGTCTCCCTTTATTTATTAATTAATAAAATAAATAAATAAATGAATAACGCTTCTAAATGTGTTCTGAGTCAACATATACGCACCAAAGTTTTGATATAAAATTTTCAATGACTTATCGGAAAATTGTATATTAACCTGGAAAAATAATTAAAATTTTAAACTGACCTAAAAAAGTAATGGATAGCTGATTATTAGTGTTTGTAGGGTATGCAGAGTTTTGTGGTTCAGTGGCTTCTACCCCCACCCCGAACCTATGTTTGACTCTATTCAACGATACCAAGTATCGTTGAATGTTTTCAGTTGAAGATTCCATGTCTGTATTTGAATATTAAAGAATATAGATTTGTTCATTCTTCTATGTAAAACATAAAAATCGTAGAGGTACAATTTTAGATTATTTTTCATAATGGCATTAAAAGATGATTTACTTTCCATTCATTGCGGGTTGAAATGGTTCGGGTTGGGTGCGGGTTGAAATACGTCGGGTACGAGTCGAGTTGCGGGTCGCCGAAAATTATTCTGGCGTGTTTGGGTCGGGTTGCGGTCGAGGAATTTTTATTGTCGGGTTCGAGTCGGGTTTGCGGGTTGACTTAAAATGTAATTTTCGGGTTCGGGTACCCGACCAGCGCAGGACTCTACTCCACTCCCTGCTATGTGGCATTGTTGTCAAAAATGTGACGTCACAATAGGGGAATCACACATCACTCGAGTGTGACAATCTGTGACATAGGGGGAGGGAGGGGTTAAAAAAAAAACGACAATTGCATAACATAAGGAATGATCCCTTGACAAACTAAATAAGCAAGATCAAAACTTAGGATGACATTGGAAAGAAATTGACATGGCGACACAATTAAAGTTATCAAAAAGACAACCTACAATAACATGAGAGGCCCTTCCCTTTTTAAGCGGCAAAACCTGCAGAAAAACAATAAAAAAAAGAGGAGGAGAAATAAATGACTAGCTCTCGACAACACAGAATCATGCCGCGCACACGTAACGAATCTGATAACCAGCTATTAACGTTGAAAAAACTTCCAATTACAATGTCGCCCAGTGTTGCCAGCTCGTTAGAGAAAATTACGAAATTACTTGGTTAAATTCGAAGTAAGGGAGAGAAAAGAAAGAAAGATGAAATAAAGAAGTCACTTTGAAATGGGCCAGGCAGCAAAAAGATCAACCACACTCGGCGCAAGCAGATGTTACTATTTTGAATGCGGAATTGCACTTGACAACGAGTCACGGGGTGTACCACAGACCAAAGGAAACAAAATAAGAAGAAAAATATGTCGATATGAGAATAAAAAAAAAAGAAAAAGAAAAGAGAACTTCCTGCGATCCGCCAGATGTCGCGGAAGAAGGGGTTTCGTGATGCCACTTGCTTTTTCATTAATTAAACAGAGGAGGTTGAACTAAATTCAATAGATGGTTCTTCAGATGAAAGAAAGCGATAAAAAATTATCCGATAACAATAGAAAAATTATAAAATATCGTGCAGCATTAGTTTTACTACTTACAGGGAACATGATCAAACATCTCAATTTCTTTATCATGTTAAAGAATACAAAAAAGAAAATCTATGCTGTAGATGTAGATCAGTTAGATCTCTGTTTTCCGTTCTTCATTTTAATCTTACGAAATAGACTGAAGCTTCTCCGTTTTGTAAGTATATCTCGTTAAAAAATGAAGTTCTTCGAACTTCGCTTTTCGTTCAACTTGTCTCGGTTCATTATTATATACATTTTGTTTAACAATTTTTCTTAATTGTTAAACAAAATGTAAATAATAAATATTTTATGTTAAACATGTTTATATCAGCGTTTTTCAAAATTAACAGAAACAGGAGAAATGCAGGCAAATGAATATTTGGTCAAGGGTCTCCCCCCCCCCCCCCCACACACACACACATAACCCGATTTAAAGCATTTTTTAATGCATATAAACTTAAAAAGCAATACATAAATTGAACAAATAAGAAATATTCAAAACTCAAAAAGTAAGCTTAAACCGAGTTTTTTCCAAAATGGAGAATTTAATCAGTGCTATTCTTTTTTTTTTTTTTTTTTTTTTTTTTCCTTTCCTACTAGGGGACAAAAATAGAACCAAGAGAAAAAACTGTCTTCAAAATCTTTGATTCC
The DNA here is from genome assembly GCA_963932465.1 of Maratus speciosus. Taxonomy (NCBI): domain Eukaryota; kingdom Metazoa; phylum Arthropoda; class Arachnida; order Araneae; family Salticidae; genus Maratus; species Maratus speciosus. The sequence continues at coordinate 126,637,165 of OZ010797.1, forward strand.
TTTTTTTCTCTTAGTGGTTAATTATTGTAAATAATTTGCGAAGAATAAATTTGACAATCCCCCCCCCACCCCCAAAAAAAAAATCAGCACCGAAAAAGAAAATTTAGTTTGCCCAAGTACAACACAAACAAATGTAAATTATACTGTCATTTATACAGGCGAAAAACTTCTTAGAAAAAAAAAATTCCTAGTCAACATCAATTGCGAACTATACGGCTGTATTTGGGTGAAAGAAAAGAAAAATACCCCGATGGAAAAGAAGAATGAAAATAAAGAAGAGGTATGCAGCAAACACAAACACTTTCGTCTCCAATCATCTGAAAAATCACTTCCGATGGTGTGAAGTTATTCGAAACAGCCGCTACTCATCTCACCAGAAAAATAAACGTAGAATAATAAATTGTCTTCTATACAATGGCTAACGAAGATAATTCGTTCTGGAATGCCATTCGTTAGTCAAAAAATTTGTTAACAGAAACTTCATTTATTTTTCAATTAAAGGGACCGTGGTGTGAAATACCTTCAAAAATTCGATTTTGCAAATTGTGGCTAAAAAATAGAGCATATTCTGCAGATTACAAATATATATATATATATAATTTATGCACAGTCGTGGACGAAAAAAATAAAATAAAATAAAATAAAATAAAAAAAGGAAACACCCCCTGCTAACTCTTTAACAAATTATTGTAGAAGAAAGTTACAGGTACCAAACGACTGGAAATAAAATCTACTTTAAAATGATATATATGAAATTTGCTTAGGGAGCCATCTACATATAAAAAATAACCAAAACTTTTTTTTTTTTTTTTTTTTTTTTTTTTTTTTTTTAAATAGCAATTACCCAAGTTTGACACCAGAAATGAATTTTACACCCTCCAATTCGCCTAAATCAAAATTTGCATGAAATTCGTACGATTAGTTTACGAGAAATCAATTATTTTAAAATGAGCCTATTTTAGGGGCTGTATCCAAATTGGAGTTGGGTACTCGATTGTTGAAATGTTACAGAATGACTATGACTGTTCTATTAATGTATTATTTCTTGCCAATAGGTCCATTTCACCCGCTTAATAAGTTCCGACTATTGCCAGCACAAATGTTTCAATAAAATGAATAAAATATATATTTTTTTCAAATTATGCTTTTCTGCACATCATAGACGGTCCCTTAAACTATCATTTTTACGTTTTTGATCGTAATTCGAAAACTACTTGGAAGAAAAAATTGAAATTGAGAATTTGCATAAAGCAGGATAAAAAAAAATTGTAGGTTGCAATTCATATTTTTTTCGAATAATAATTTCATAATTCATACTATAAAATTTTTAAAATTACAAAATCAATGTATTTATGTTTGGGTTTTTTAGTATTATAACAACGTACGAAAATTATCAGATTAGGATTATAATTTCAGGAGTTATTAATAAAAATATAAAAATGTAATTTAACATTAGAAGCTCTAAATTTTGAATATTTATAGCTTAAAAACTTATCGTTCAAATGACTTGAAATTTCGCTTCTAGGCATAGTTTGAACCGAAGATTAAAAGTATATTGTCAAAATTAGGTGTTGCCATTGAAAAAACAAAGTTTGGCTTGGTTTTGATTTGTAGATGACCCCTTAAGCAAATTTTATATACATCATTTATAAGTAGACTTTATTTCCAACCGTTTGGTACCAGTAACTTTCCTCTATTGTAATTAGTTGCAGAGTTAATAGGGGTGTTTAATTTTTTTTTTCCACGAGTGTACCTTTTAATTCTCTAACACTGATTATTAAAAGCTTAAAAATATAAGCAACGAGTGTACCTTTTAATTCTCTAACACTGATTATTAAAAGCTTAAAAATATAAGCAAACATTTAAATTAGAGATGCAACGATTATTCGGCCGGCCTATTCGGACTATCTGCCGAATATTCGGCTTCGGGCGAATATCAAGTCCATTATTCGGCCTTGGCCGAATAATACTATAAAAATTGTTTTTACGTTTACACAGTAACACTTTTTAATTTGACAATTTATATTCATCATGTATAATGAAAATTGTATTTGAAACTAACAAACACTTTTTTTTCTCTAGCTTTTATACCCTGAATAGGTTTTAACTACCCATTTTTATGTAAGAGGGTCATTTAGGAATCATGTTAAAACTTTTATGCTGTATTAACAAATACAAAAAGTAGCTGTTATAAGCTAATGTAACCTGTTATATTTACAATTAATTTATTCAAAATTTTTCTAATACAGCCGTACAAGTAAATTCTATTTTTTTTTTTTTTTTCCTTAAGCATAATGGGAAGTTTAATATTTATCACTTGTTACATTAAAAAAAAATCTTTCTTTCAATGATATTTTTAATTAGACCTATAAAGAACATAAATATGTACTATAGATTGGAAATAGGTGTATTGTATGTATAACAAAAATATTTAACTCTTATATGCTGCAATACTTGTTTTTCTTTTTTTTTTTTTTTGAGTAAAATGCGCTTAAAGAGAAGCAAGTCCTAAATTCTTTTAATTAGTACGTATGTGTGTTTCACATCACTATTTAATTTCGCTTTTTTTTCATCTAAAACTTGAAATTTATGTTGCCTAATACTTTTAAAATTTTGTGATTATTTTAAAATATAACAGCAACAACATATATTAAATTGTAACAATAAGATACTGCATAGTCAATATTTTGAAATTTATTTTCCTTCCTCTAAATCTGAAAACATTCATTATATTCATTATTCTTAATAGTGACTTCTTAATAGAGACCTCGTAATAGCGACATAGGGGGGAAAAAACATGGCCTTTTTTGCTAATTGTGAGCTTTATAAAGTCTACAGTGATTTATTTCCACCATTTTAGAGGATATTCTTCTATCAGTGATTTTTCTTAAGATATTAAGATTTCTTATTTTTTATTTTCTTTCATCTCAAAGTTGAAATTTATATTTTATAGCACTTTAAAATTTTGTCATTATTTTTAGATGTAACAACAACATACATATCTAATAAAATGTACTGTACAGTACCTGAGGCGGAACTTTTGCTAAGAATTTTTTTGTTTTGAAGGGAGGGGGTGTGAATTATATTATTGAGGCAATTTTTATGCCGAACATAGCCGAATATTTTTTCAGAATAAGATAATGCTTTAAAAAATTAAATTTGCATATAAATAATTTTTAAAAAGAAAATAATACATTTTAATTGTGAAATATATAAGAAATGTGCATACAGTGCATACTATATTTTGATTCTTGTCAAAAATGAGTTCACTATTCGGCGGCCGAATAGGCCGAATAATCGGCCATAACTGGGCCGAATAATTGGTATTCGGTTATTCGGCCAAATGCATGTCTCCTTGGTGAGTGGCGCGCCTTATTCGTTGCATCACTAATTTAAATTACATTTAAAGCGACAAGTGCTTTTTGCAATTTTTTCAAAATGTGATTTTTTTAATGTGCAAAATCTATGTTGCAAGTAAATCGCTGTTAATTTTAAAATAGGATAGAGTAAGTATTACTGCATCTTGTGAACCTTATATATATATATATATATATATATATATACAGTCGGACCTCTATTTAACGAACCTCTATTTTGAGAACTTTTACTTAGAACAAAGAACATTTTGCAAATTTCTTCGTAAAATAACCTCCAAATAGCGAAGTGCATTCTCTATTTAACGAACTTTTTCTTGGGATCTAATTTTTTTATCTCCTTATTTCGCAAAATATTACTGGACATTTCAAACTTATTCTTTCTTTTAACACATTTTATGTTGATCAATGACCAAGACCAGGTCTTACAAGGCACCTAACTCACCGAGAATAGTAAAATCGCTGTGATTCTTTGCTTTTCATCCAAGAAGTGCAAACTTTCAATATCCCTTCAATGGGGCTGCCCCGTGTCCTTAGTCTCCCGTGTTCTAGATTGCTGATCATGATCAATCGTGTTGGTAATTTCGGTTCTTTTAGCTCGAAAATGTCAAAGCGAAAGTGCTTGAGCATCAAAGAAAAAAAATACTCTTGATGAGGTGGATAAAGGCGTGAAGAAAAAGAATACTGCTTTAAAATTTGGTATTCCTCCAAACAGCTTATCAACTATAATAAAAAATCGTGATTTTAATGTAAGATCATTTTTTAAACTGAAAATACAATGCATTTTCAGACAATGTTTTGTTTCATTCTTATTTCCCTTGCAGATTTCTTTTTGATGGGTAAAATAAATAAAACAAATAGATATAATTTATAAAAAAAAAGTGTGGTTAATTACTTTCTTAAACTATATTTAGTGTTTATGGACATGTTTTATGTAGTTTAAAGTGTTCTAAAAGGTAACTCTCTATTTAACGAATTTTCCATATAACGAACTTTTTTTCGGGATTTAGCGACTTCGTTAAATAGAGGTCCGACTGTATAAACCTTAGGATATTTTTGTTAATTGGGGAATATGTATGACAAAGATATGCAGATTTCTGATAAGTGATAAGTTTCTCCCTGACTGAAGTTAGTAGCCTCTTAATGTCAGAAAATTATTATGAATTCCGCGATTAAATAAGGGAATATAACTTTTCGAAATACTGGTATTTAACCTGTTATTCCTCTTGAATTTGGGAGTAGATTTATACGTGACTATTACGATAGTTCTCTTTCAAATCCTAGCCACAATCACCTGCAAGCCTACACTGCCGCAATACACCGATAGACAAGAGAAGAAGAAAAAACAGAAGAGGTATGTAACAAACACAAACACACTCGTCGCCAATGGTCTGAAAAATCACTTCAGATGAAGTGAGGTTACTCGAAGGCAGCTGTTAAGTTTTCACGACTCAACACCTGGCGCGAGTTTTTGGGAGAATGGTGCGACGTGCGACGCGTCCAGGATGAAGAGTGGAGAAAAAATAAAATAGACAGCTTATACAAAAAAGTCTGCTAAAAGGTATAGAGAAGGCTGAACAGTTTTCGACCGGACTAGTCGATTTATCAGGTTCCTTTTTCACAAGCATAGCAGCATACCCTGCCGACTTTTGGAAATGTCAAAGTGTAAAATAACGTATGAAGAATATATTACGCGATTTATTTCCATGAGAACATATGAGCTAGGATCGGATTGTACCCGAACTGAATCCGAAAATTCCATTTGAAGTAAACCCGAACACGACAAAAAAATGTCAATCCGAAACCCGGTATACTTCAACCCGAACCCGAAATGGAAGAAAACTAATCATGAATATTTTAATTCAATTAAATAGTCTACAATTATAGCTCTATTATCTATATTTTATCTTTCACGTTGAAAAATGTACAGACATATCTGTACTCTAAATTGAATTTTTACCCCCCGAGATTTCATGGCAGTGACAGACAAGGGGTGACAAACAAACGAACAAGTAGACCCATGACAAAAAATAATTATATAATCAGACGACCCTTTAGCCTTTATATCCAAAAGAGATACAAAAACCATAAACTAACACACAATACATACAGATACACAATATAAATAAAAGCAAAGAAAAAAAAACCTGTTCTACTCGAATTTCCGAGCACTTTGCAGAATACTACGCGATCATATATGTAAATAGTTATAAAAATAAATAGAAAGGTAGATCCAAATTTTACAATGGTGAAATGTTTCTACTGGTAGAAAATGAGCTCATACTATAATGAAAACGTACAGTTTCATTCATAAAACTGAAACATTTAATTATGTTCAATGAACTTTCATTCCGACCATGCTGAAATTTAAGGTTTGTAAATTAAAATAAATATTGAAATTGAATTTACATAGTCATGCTAATGGGAAAATTTTGAAATGCTATACATTTTAAATGTAGATGTTTCACCATTTCTTCACAACCAAACACAAAATGCAACACTTAAATTTTCATACACTTTTATCAGATTAATAAAACTTACTATTTTTCTTCTTCTTAAGAAAAAGAATTGTTTCACTCAGGGCCAAAACTAAGAGGGGGCAAAAGGGGCATGTGCCCAGGGCGCCAGAACGAAGGGGCGCCAAATGAAGGATTATACCTTTGGAATGGATCATTTTCTCCTGATGGACTGATGGCTTCCATTATTAGGAAACAGCCTATTATAAATGAAGTGTTAGGTGAAAATGAAAGAGCAGTCGTAGAAAAGTTAAACTCTGATTTTCTGATCAGAATGGGAAAAAAAATGGTCAAAATTAAAATCTGGCCTTTTTTTTTTTATTATTCATTCTGATCAGAAAATCAGAGTTCTAAGTTTTTACGGCTGCTATTTCATCTTCACCTAACACTTCATTTATAATGGCTGTTTCATAATAATGGAAGTCATCAATCCATCAGAAGAAAATGATCCATTCAAAAGATATAAGTTCGATTGAAAAAAAAACGATTTAATACTCTGAGCAGAAAGAAGAGGCTACACCTGCAATTTTCATGACACTAATAGAATAACATAGCTGCCAATTTGTACGGTTTTGTTACCTCTAAAATTTAATACAATTTTTTGTCATATTTAATCGTTGACAATTGATAGATTTCGAAGATTGAATTACGCAAAATTTACTGGTAAGTAAGTCATCAGTCCATCAGAAGAAAAGAACTCGGTTTAAGCGGAAACTCTGTTAACCGGGACTCTACTGCATATTTCATTTAAAAAATGATCTTTAGACTATTTTTGTTAGTGTTCCGAGGGGGGTCATGACCCCCGTGACTTTTCCCTTGGATCTACCATTGTAGATTACGCAGTTCAGTATTACATATTTTAAATTTTAAAATTAGTCGGCTATTAGAAAATTAGCAAAATTCTCGTTGTAAATATACTTTGCAGAAGAGGAGGAGGGGGAGGGGCGCCAAAATCCATGTTTGCGTCGGGTGCAAAAAAGGCTAGTTTCGGCCCTGGTTTCGTTCACTAAATTAAGTCACTTTCTAAGAAGAGGGTAAACAATAAAAGTATTTAATTAAATAACTGAGTTAAAAAAGAAAATATTTATCCGTTTTCACTGGTCACAAATTGGCTCTGGAAAAAAATAGTAAAAAACATGCATGCATACATACACACATAGATATGGAATCATTGTAAAAAATATCGAAAATGTATTCAGGGAACCTCAAATTGTAAAGATATACCAAAATTTCCATAATCGGCTTTAGATCACAGTTACAATACTTTCCTTACACTATAAGTATCTGAAAAGTAAAAATATTACAAGCCGCAATTTACATAATGCCCAATCATTTAAGGAGGGGGAAAAAAGCCAAATTTAATGGCACGCTCCAAAGAACAAAAGTGTTCGGGAAACAGAGTGAAAGGGCATCAAAAATCCCGTTTTGGCCGTCAACTCTGCCTATATATACTTACATATAGAATCGATTCACTCCTAATAAACCAGAATGACAGATGGATCGCTTTAACTTGAATCGATAGAATCGCGTGCAACGCCACTGAGTTTGCGTGCACGAAAAAATTACACGAGGGGTGGGTGAAAAGGGGGGGCCTTGACCCGTGATTATGTGATTCCCCTTACTTCATGATAAGAGAGGGGAAAAAAAAAAAAACAGAAGAGAAAGGGATAAAATATGAGCCACGCCCGCAAATGGCATTAACAGGCACGCTGACGGTTTCATTGAGGATTGTTTTTTATAAGAATAGAGCAAAGTGCATGAATAGGAAAATAGGATTTAAGAGAGGCTCTCAACTGTTGGGCCTTGGCCTATGGGTGATTGTAAAAAGAGGATTGCGGAAGATTATCTATTAATGTCAGAGGACCAAAAAACAATTAAGGGATATTTAAATGAACATTAAAATAAATACTTCATGCAGTGGGAATTACATAACAAACCCGCTGACTCTGTAGTAAATAGAAAAGCGGTAAGTTTCTTTTTTAAGCGATAGAGTAGCTTATTGCTCTCTAAAATTGCTCGGAAAACGTCAGGCCATTTACGATAAAAGCACACCCATCATGGAAAGAAACCATTGTTGCAACAATTATTGTAGTGAGGATTACGATTATGAAAAAATTTTATTATCCCTTTGTTGAAAAAAGGCTTGTTATATCTATGTATGTGTGCGTTTCTTTTTTCTTGTTTCAAATGACGTTAACAGGCACGCTGACGGTTTCATTGGGGATCTTCTTTTACACGACTAGAGCAAAGTGCATGAATAGAAAAATAGGTTTCTTTTTCAGCGATACGATAGAGTTGTTTGTTGCTCATTGAAACTGTTTGAAAAATGCCAGGCTATTTATGACAAAAGCACACCCATCACGGAAAAAAACTATTGTTGCAACGGTTATCGAGGTGTGGATTAGGTTTGTGAAAGATTTTTATTACTCATTTGTTGAAAAAAGGCTTGTTACATATATGCATTTGTGTGCATTTCTTTAAAAAATTTATTCGGGGAAAAATAAAAAAACCCTCAATGACATTCTTTGCTTCCCTGTTTGTTTAAGGAGTTATTAGAAAATATGTAAAAAACTAACAACAATTCTTACGTCAAAACAAGAGATTACGTCAAATTCAAGATAATGATAATAACCCATACTGGACCACACCGATTAAATATTTTTGAAATTTTTTAAAACTTCAATTATATCATTAATATGGTGTAATTAAGTAGACACTAGCAAAATTTTGAAAAAAAGTTTTTAATTTTTTAAGTAACTAGTTGTCCTATAAACAGGACATATTAGTAGGACGCATAGTAAGGACATATAAAACGCATACATAAACTAATTTTATGAGCAAATATTTTATTTTACTTTTAAAATACTGTTTATGTTGTACAAAAATACTCTATGATTTCGCCAATAAAAAAATAATAATAACGGTAAAATTCTAGATTATAAGATCACAATTCTTAAAGAATTTTTTTAATAGATTTTTTCAATTAAATTTTAATTGGTTACTTCTTTTTTTGTTTATATGTTATACTTTTACGTACAGTAGAACCTCTTTTATCCGAAACTCTCGGTTAACCAAAATCCTTTTGTAAAGCTTCCTTTTTTTTTTTTTTTACTGTCACATTCCTTATATGCAAGCGGTCCTTTCCGAACCACAAGTACAGATAAACATTTTGGATCCCCTTTCTTAGAATTTCTTGGAATTTAACTTGAGCTCTCGTACGAGATTTTTACTATAATAAAAAATTTTGTGTTTATCATTTGTAAAAAAAAAAAAAAAAAAAAAAAAAAAGAACGCATCATGTACAATGGGGTGAAAGTATAACAAAATAAGCTCAAGAATACGGCACTGGTATTACAGCGGTTAGTGTTATGAAGAGAGATCCTGCAAAAATGAGTTTTATGCAGAAAACAGCAAAATGACTGTGATACTGGTGAACCAATAGTATTAAAAAAACTTCATGCTAAAGTTGCAAAGCACAGACAATCGAAACTTCAACAAACAAATCTTTGTTTCAAACCCTTGTGAAATATGCAAAAGGTACTTAATTTCAAAATTCAAATTCAGGTAGTTTATTCTTGTTTGTAGTTTGTTATTGATTTATTTTTATTAAGCACTTGTTACCATAATAAGAAATAGTGCATATATTCGCCCTTAATCTTAAAATGGAAGCATACTCGATTATCCGAAAATTTCGATTTTCCGAAAGGTGATCGATCCCAATTACTTCGGATAATCGAGGTTCTACTGTATTTTAAAGACGTCATAAGAAAATGCATCCAAAAAATCCTTACCAACTTTATTTAAAAAAATGTTTTATTAGCTGTCCTATTTATAGGACAGTGGTCCAATATGGGATAATAAAACGGAAGAGAAATAGGGAAAGAATCAGCCACGTCCGCAAAGGGTATTAACAGGCACGCTGATGGTTTTATTGAGGATCTTTTAATTCCTATGTTATTTTAAGGTTAAAGTAAAGTGTGTGAATTGAAATATAGGAATTAAGAAAGACTCTCAATAGCTGGACGGGCCTTGGACTATTGGTTGTGGTAAAGAAAAATGATTCAGGATGATTATCCACTAACTTCAGAGGTTCACACGTTCATAAAACAATAAAGAAACATTTAAACGGATATATAAATAAATATTTAATATACAAAGTCGGTTAGGGAACAACACGCGCACTTTGAATCAAAAATACTTTTTTCAAATAATTTTTTAACGATTTTTCAGACAATAAACGAAAAAGCAGCTGAATCAATTTATGAAATATTCCGTATAGTAGGGGAAAATAGGGGAAAAGCGCTCACTTAAGGGAAAACATGAATAGCTAGTCAAATTTAGACAAAAAAAATCAGTATTTTATTAACGAAGTATAAGGAACAGTTTGCAATCAACTAATCTGCATAAAAGTTTTAGGATTTTTTTTTTTTTAATCGTTTTATTTAAATAATCATCAATTGAGCGGTAATGCCCGACATGGTAGGGGGTAATTGCGCTGAGAGTTTGAATATAACATTTAAGTAAGACAAAAGTCACATATGTAGTCGTGTGGGCTGTTCACACCACTGCAGACTTTTTGCGACCACTTTACACATATTGTGTTTACACATATAGTGGGCTACTTTTTTTATACTTAGGTTATTAAGGCGAAAACAGGGGAATTTTACCATTTCAAAAAAGTGGTGTCAATCAATAAATTTGAATTAAAAAAAAGTTGCCCACTGGCAACACTTCTTCTGGAATTCCACGCGAGCGCCATTACCTGTTATCGCCCCGTTGAGTTTTAATGCATTATAATTGGCGTAACAACGCACTACAAAAATAAATAAAAGCATGAAAGTACAGCTAAATGTATATATTTTGTAGACATAATGAGTAAATTAATATTTGAAAATAAGAGTGTACACTTACCTTCAAGTTAGATGTTGTAGAATTTTATAATAAAACAACTTCAAACTAATAACGTGAGGACACAAAAATACTCTCCTCCCAACGGGCACTAAATCCTTACTGGGAACTTAGGATGAAGCTCGCGCACGATTTCAATTCTATTCTGTTTAGAGATATTTGGTGAGCGGGATTGCCCTTCTGAGCGTCATTACCCTACTTTCCCCTAATAGTATTTATAATAAAACACACTTAAACTAGTATGTTGTGGCCATCACAAAACTTTCTTCTATCTCATACTTGTCAATACTTCAAAATTCATTATCACAGTGCATCTATGCTCATCATGAGGATTCTAAAAAGATGTAATTCCGTGCATTAGTTCTTGAGATATTACTGTCCCTGAAATCGTGTAAATCCATCAAAATGTAGCATAGCAGCGCCACCTATTGGGTGATTTACACCAGAACCTAATTATCATCAACTTATATCAATGTCTAACTGAATATGAAGTTTGGGGAAAATCCGTGAATTAGTTCTTGAAATAGAGCTATTGCGCAAATCATGACAAATGCAGCATAACAGCGCCACCTGTTGAGCGATTTACACAACCACATAATCAGCATCAACATTTATCAAGGTGTACTTGAACCTGAAGTTTGATGAAAATTCGTGCATTAGTTCTTGAGATAGAGCTATTGAGGAAATAGTGCAAAATGCAGCGCAGCAGCGCCACCTATTGGGCGATATTCACCAACTCGTAGTCAGCATTATTTCATATCAAAGAGTAACTGAATCTGAAGTTTGATGAAAATGTGTCCATTAGTTCTTGAAATAGAGCTATTGCAGAAATCTCGAAAAAGGCTGTTTAACAGCGCCACCTGTTGAGTGATTTACACCAAAAAACTAATCAGCACCAATTTATATCAGGGACTAACTGAACATAAATTTTTATTAAATTCCGTGCATTAGTTCTTGAGATAGAGCGCCCACAAAATTTGTGTCACATACAGACAGACAGACAGACAGACAGACTAACAGATTCACAGACAGACATTTTGTAAAAACATGTTTTTCGGGTTCTCTGACCCCTAAAACGTGTAAATCCTTCGAAAACCAAAAGTCGAAGATTTTCACGAATCCAATACTTACTTCATGTTAAGGTAGAAGAAAGTAAAAAAGTCAACAAATAAGTGATTCAAAAATTCCGCTCAGTAAGTATCCAAAGTTTCAAATTAATTTCCCATTTTTATTACTTTTACTCTCTCTTTTTTTTTTTTAATGAAACAACTCTTCCCCCCCTCCCCCCCCCCCCTCAATATAGAAATATTTCAATCATTTAAAATATAATATCATAATCTCAATTTATCGTAGCACTGGATGGAGCCATATTAAATATTTAAAAAGTTTTAACAAATGCGAACTATATATAGAGGTTATAGAGAGAATTATAGCTGAATAAGTGCGTTTTTATAATACAAATTACTTCAACATCTATTAAATATTACATTTTTATTTTTAGATATTTATGAAAGTGTTTCAATATAAATAAGGAATATAATTAATTTTAAATTTTACTGAAATGTACACACCAAAGTGTGTGTGTGTGGGTGGGTATGCACATAGTCAATGGATAACTCGTATTTACTTTTCTTGTAAATTTCCAATAAAAGATAAATTTAAAAAAGAGGGATTTTTTAAATCTGGAGATAAAAAAAAATAAGCTAATATGTCCTAATTTGTTAGCTATAAAAAAAGGGTATTAATTTTTTTTAATCGCAAAGCCATAAAGATAAGTTAACAAATAATTAAAATACAATAAAAGTGATGGAAAAGCTTATTTAAACCTAAAATTTTAAAGTCTTTCTTCGCAATTATTAATTCAATTGCGATTGAGCGATTTCATAATGCGTTCTAACAAGTAATTTAGTACTTTATTTATTTATCTATCTATTTTTGAGTATTACCAAACATTTTACCAGGAACATACGTTCATAAAATAAAATAATGCAATTGTGGAAGGCGAAAATTGGGTTGGCGAAACGGACAAAACAAAGAAAGCTAACTTTGCCGCAACAAGTGTATCCTTGCTGAAAAATGGATTTACAGGCTAAGGTGGAAATCAAGAGTGAGGAAGGGGGAAAAAGTTACATTTAAACAAAATTAAGTTCGCGGCATTCAACAAAGTGACAACTATTTCTTCGCAACATATCGAATGATTAGTATTTAGCATGGCCAATTCCGTACGCTATTACTGCTAATGGTTTGCTAAATAGACAATTGAGCCGTTGATTTTGAAACTGGGGCAAATCCATTTTTGTTATTGTTAAATATTGAACGGTTTTGGCTTTAAATGTATACTTAAGCAGTAATAGACTTATTTTATATTTTTTTGCGGTGTTATTTCATGTAAATTTGGTATGAGATATTGTCTCATATCCCAAAAGCTACGAATTGTTGAAAACGTTGATTTTCATTGAATGGAGGGTACTTTTCCTACAAACGGGACTTTGGCATTAAAAAAAAAAAAAAAAAAAAAGGTTGGTGCAATTCGGGTTTCAGAAAGTGAGATTTGTTTCCAAAGGAAGTAAACAGCGATGAAAATTAACCTAATGAACTTTTATGCTTGTTTATATATGAATTTATACATATATATATATATATATATATATATTATTATTATTATTATTATTATTATTATTATTGTTTTTATATAAAACTAAAAGATATATACCGTATATACTCGTGTATAAGTCGAAGAATTTTAGACAAAATTTGGAGCTGGAAATGGGGGGGGGGGGGGGGGTCGACTTATACACGAGGCATTAAAAAAAAAAAAAATAGCAGATAATCGGCGAATGGGCAAGTCTTTTAAGTAATCACATGAGAGATAAAAGCAGACAATGGTCATTTCTCTGCGATTTTCAAAAAAAAGCTGAACAATAATGTCTCTAATTGTTCTGCACCAATTTTCTCTTGCGACAGAATTCCCTTCAATACAGGGGTATTCTTTTCAACATTTTAACCCCCTTTTTAAAAAGAGTTCAACTTGAGAATGCTTCTTGATACTATCCTAAAAGTCCTACAATACAAAGACGTACTATATTTTAGCAGTCTAGGAAGTTGTCTACCCTTGCAAATAAGGCTTGAATGGATTTTTGAAAGATTTTTTTTCTTTTTGAGTTGCACTGAATTGATGTGAATAGATTTCAAAATAGTTTAAGCTTCTTTTGTTTTACATAATTAAAAAGTTTTTAAAACGTTGAATTAAAAAGAAAGTCTTATTAGAAACGTAAATAAGTTTACTAATTTAATGAAAATTTATTATTACTATTATTATTATTTAAATCCTCGATTACAAATAATTTTTCAACATACTACCAGAAATGTGGTTCGACTTATACACGAAAAAATTCAATTTTCTTCCAAATTACTTAAGAATTAGGGGGATCGACTTATACACGAGTATATACGGTATTTTTATTTTTAGAAGATATATATATATATATATATATTATATAAAACTCAGAATGACGTGTTTGCATTTTTAAAAGAATGATATAGCATTGCATTATAAAATTTATCTTATTTGGCTAATAGGGTCAGATGGGGTAAAATAGTTATAAAAACAGCCCATTTTTCATTCAAACTTAATTTGCAAGAAAATTATTAAGTGAATTGGTAAAATAATGATGTAGAATATGCAAATGAACTTTACTGACAAAATTTGAAGAACTATTTCACTAAAAACATGCAAATTAGTACTAATAATGCTATTTTGAAACATATTGTCAATTATCTATTTTACCCCATGCTATGGGGTAAAATAAGTATACTCAGTTTCGTCTTCGTTAATTGCATTTAAAAAAATTTATAACCTTCAATTGCTTATTAATCAAAAAACTGTAAGACTTCGATTCCTAATAAATTTATTAGCTAATAGTAAAAAAGAACACGCGTTGTAAGATTGAAAAATCAAATCTAAACAGTAAACATTCAATCGTGATGCCACTTGAAAGAATATATTTTTTAGGAATAACAATGCAGCTATTCTCAAGAGTCATTCACGACTGTGAACATAAAATGAAAACAGCCCGAAAATAAAAAGCCAAGATAGCTTTCGTTCGGCCGGGCTCGGCCCGGGGCTGGAAATTTCCGTCCGTGCAGACCTCTTATCTTATACCGGAAAAGTAGCGAATGAAATATAATTATAATAACAAAAAACGAGTCGAAACCCATGGAATTCGACGAATGAAAATACTTAAAAAACTTGATTGACTGAATTTGTACAAAATTCATAAAGGTAATTACAATAATTAATCAATCTTATATTGGCTGGCAGAACTCTTAAAATAAATATTGTTTTTAACTAAAGTTTAATTTTAACTTTACAAATGATTTAAAAATTAAACTTTAGTTGCGTATGTAATCAGTAACATGCAATTAAGATAAGAAATTATGAAGTTATTAATTGAGGCTTTGATCTTTGGAATTACGTAATAAAAAAATCAACGCGCCACTATGACACAATTAAATTTTTTTCAACGAAATCTAAAAAACGTCGGTTTTACCGTCGCAAAATTTACATGCTTACTTTTCATATTCATATTCCCTATAGTTTTAAAATATTTTAACGTGCAATAGATTATTAATAAACTAGAAAGGTAGCCCGTCAAAAATGACGGAAATTTAGATAGAAAGATATATACAACTCATGTGCAAGAATATGAGTTTTCTCACTTGTTCCGCAGTGATAGATGAAAATAACACATTTTAAGAACGAAACACATTTATGAAAAACTGTGTACAGTAGAAGACCACTAATCTGCACAGTTTGGTTCCAAGTGTTATGCAGATTTGAGGCTTTTTGCGGTCATGCCTATTCAATCTTTGTTTACATTTTTCTAATTCATATATTGGGCAATTTAGATTGTTGAGCCTTAAAAATAAATAAATAACACACTTGAAGTAAGGTTAAAAACTATTAAATTATCGTATATGATTTCATGAAATGGTATTATATGTGTGTGCTTCACGATCTTGGTTACGACGTTGGCGAAATTGGCTGCAACTTGTCATAATCCTAATAGTGTGGGCCGCTATAACAAAAAAGTAACCAGTTTTTAGTAAAATTTCTGATATAAAGTAGCTTTCAGAAACTTGTGTAAAATTGCAGGCCATTCTCGTGTTATGTCAGTCTTAGGAATAATATTTCTAACACTGAAGATTTTCCATGTATATATGGAATTTAGAAAAGCTTCTCCAAAAGAAAGGTCCTGAAATGACATTGTAATTCCTCTAACTTCAAAGTTTAATCCGGCCCTGATGTTGAGTACTGAAATCCAATAAATACAGTTATTTTGAATATTACAACAGAATTAAACAGTTAAACTTATTTAACTTAAACCCGCTGTTACTTCCCGATGTTATTTTTTAGTATTAAGAAAGAAAATTATTTAAAATTTTCAAATCATGCATTTATGATTTTTTTTCCGTCTTTAATAACTAAATAATGAAAAAATAGGCTTTTGCTCTGAGCTCATAAATATGACAATAAAATAATGTAACTAAGAGACATTGCAAAATTAAATCGTTGTGATTACAAACCATAAACAAACGATACCGCCACCATTTTACCTACTATGACGTCATTAGAATATTGCCCGTTGATTGTTGGAGAACTTACTTTGTGAATGATTACCTCAATGATTTAATATTTTTGACGTTTCACGATGAATGAATCACTTGTGTTTGTTTAGGTTTATGGAATGAGATATTAAGCTGTGAACCTAATTTCAATTGAAGCTATCCAAGGATATATGTAATTTTAATCGAAATTAAAAACAATGCTTTGATCTCGAAATAAAAAGTTTCAGTTTGTATAATTTGTTATTTCTGTTAATTATTTATTTAAGTACTTTTCCATTATAGCGCATTTTTAAAAAAAGCTTGGCGCGATTTGGGGATCAGAAAGTGAGATATGTTGCGAAAATATATAAGCAGCTATGAAAACAAATTTAATGAACTTTTATCTTTGTTTATATATGCACTTATATACATAAAAAAAAACGTTTTTAAATATATATATATATTTTATATACAAATTACGTCACAGATTTCAGATATGAACCGGAATACCTAACTGGCGCCAAAATGGTGTTATTTTGCCTGCTATGGTAACCCGGCTATTGTTTTTTATTTATTAATAAATTGTTTATTTACTTTTATTTTCTGTTTTTTAATTATATAAACTGCTTTGTTCTATAGTTATTATTCAAACTTTTATTTATTTATAGTTATTTCCTTTTCAAAATGATAGCAAATAATAGAAAAATATATAAGTAACTGGTATTCGAAAGCGAGATTTCTGCCAAATTGGCGTCATAGAAAAATTACGCCAACCCCCATGCGTATATGACATCTGTGCAAAAATTACTTCTGTTTCTTTATAAAAATGGGTAAATAGCTTTTTTTATATTAAATTGTCGGCACAGATGTCATATACGCCCATATTGGCGCGATTTCTTTTTTGACGAAGATGTCATATACGCACCGGGTACTTAACTGGCGCCAAAGTGTCGTTATTATGCTTGTAATGGTAATCCGAATGTTATTTATGCTGTTGATGTTTTCGCCAAATTGGCGTCGGAAAAAAATCGCCCCAATATGGGGCGATTCTATGACATCTGTGCCAATCTGTGTATATCTGCGATATATGACATCTGTGCCAAATTGTATACATATGGAAAAAATTGCTTGTGAGTATGAAGCAGTAAATAGGTTGCCAGGAAATACGTTGGCAAACTTCTTTCTCGCCAAGAAACTTTTCTCCGAAGTATTGTACATAAGCAATGATTGCTAGAAATGTATTTTTAATTATGATATGCGCTTTAATGTTTCACTACATTTATGCATACTATACTGTGTCTATAAATGCTACAGTTCATATGCAGGGCTACACGAAAGAATTCGTAAGGGTTACTGAGTATCAGAGTAAATTGCTTAAAGGTGGTTTTTAAAGGAGTTATGCATTTTTACGCTGAACTGCATTTAGTTTCTTAAGAAATGTTTGTAGAATATAGATAAAATGATATATATGGTCACGCAAAGAATTGGATACATAACCGTCTATGGATGATAATATCTGGAAATGTGATTTCAGTAGTTTTGAGAGTAGTTTAAATTAAATTTTAGCTAAATAGTGGCATGTAATAACGGTACTATTGGCTATGGACGGTAACTGCTGAAATCAATTTTTAAATTTTTTTATGCGTTTTCTAAAATGTTTACTTAGTTATCCCGTCGACCAAATTACTGTCGCCAAATTGTAAGATTAATTGCCAATAATGGTTGCGATTAATTAATTAATTGTAAGATTAAATGCCAATAATGGCCAATAAAACCATTAATTCGACGTTTTATTTGTATTTTTGTTAATGTTTTACTATTGATTTGGCGATTTATATAATTTGGCGAAATTGGTCGACGGGATAGCTAAGAAGTAACGTTATCTTATTTACCTTATTTCCCTAAATAATGAAGTTTTGTTAAAGCATTCAGGATGTGTTGGAAAGTGTTTCATATTATATGCTTAACGCATGATTTTTCTTTCTTCTTTAGTCTTATTTTGCATTTATTTTATTCTTAATTTTTTAGTCTTATACTGCTTTGTAGAAACTTTGGCACAGTAGTCATATACGTTATCATATATTGGCGCGATTTTTTTGCGACGCCAATTTGGCGAAAACATCAACAGCATAAGCAACAACATCCGGATTACCATATCAAGCAAAATTACGACACTTTGGCGCCAGTTAAGTACCCGTTGTGTATATGACATTGGCGTCAGAAAAAAATCGCTCCAATATGGGGCGTATATGACATCTGTGCCGAAACTTTAATATTTAATGTTTAAACTCTTCGCCCCACTCCCCTTGCATATAGTACAAACTATACACGGATAGCGCAAAATAATAGACAGTTTGGTACTTTTCCACTGTAGGGGCTTTGGCATTTTTTTAAAAAAGCTTGGTGTAATTTGGGCATCAGAAAGTGAGATTTGGGTACTTTTCCGTTATGCGGACACTATTGTCGCCAAGCGTAATAGTTGGCGCAAAATCGTGAATTGAAGCATTTGAAAAATAAAAGAAAAACCATTGTCGATACTAAAGTGAGCATTTAAAAAATATAACATTTGAAAATTCCAGACTTTTGCGAACTATTTCATCAAATCACAAATATATACTTAAAATAAGTGAACAAATAACTGCTATAAAATAAAGCAATAAAATAAAACTCATATTAAACTGCTGGCATAAAATTACAAATATCTTTTAGCATATTGAAATAATTGGCGCATTAGCATACATTTTGGCATGGTCTCCGTATAACGGAAAAATATCGAGATTTGTTGTCAAATCATATAAACAGCTATGAAAACAAATTTGATGAGCATTTTTGTTTGATTTATATGTATATTATTGATGTTTTTATGTACATATTACATCTATTTCTGTATAAAATTAGAGAAACGGCTTTTTTATGTTAAATAAATCGTATAAATATCGAAAAAAATGCGTGTGTATATAAAATGAAACAGTGAATAGGTTCCCGAAAATATGTTACCAAATTTCCTTTTTCGCCAAGGCACCTATACTGGAAAAGTACCTAAAGCATCTAAAAATCGCGCAGTTAGGAGCTCAAACAGTACACCCTTGTCTATTGGCGGTTATTTTATTAGTAGCATCGGGAGGAAGATGTAAAGATGTACTTTAAATTCTCACCCATAGATTTCGAAAAAATATCTTAAAAGAGTGGAGTTTAAATTAAATTTCGGTGACCTCTATTATGAAAGATTAATGGTTTTTAATGGGAATTTCGCCAAATTAGCCAGCTATCGCCAAGTTGGCTAACATTTGGCGCTACTGTGGTAACCCTGCATTAACATTTTCCAACAATTACTCATTTCAATGAGGCGGTCCTACCGGAATAGTGAGGGACACACAGAGACTTGGATTTTATATAAATAGATATATTCTCAACCTTGATGCCACGTGTCGCATTCACTCTTGGTCCACACAACTTCGGAGAATGCTCCTTTATTTCTGATATGCTGCCACCACCGATATAATTACGTGACATCGGGCACGCTGTGAGAGGCTTATCGAAAAGAATACTACTAACTCATTCAATTAAACTTAACTAACAATTTATTTACACATTATTTACAAATAACAAAACAATATTTACAATTAAGAATATAGATGATCCGGTCCGATATTAAGTTACGTATAGAAAATACTTTCTGTGTACTGGTCCGGTTATTAAAATAGTCTATATCCCTCCTACACTACGTTAGTTAAAATAGATTTATCGGAGATCCCATTTGATCTCCCGTTATATCGGCTCTATCCTCCAAGAGCCTCACACAACTTAATACACGCTTTGTCCGAAAACTCTACTCGCGGAAAAGTGACCACACACTTCCAGGTCCACGCATGAACTGATTTCTCTCAGCAATCTCACTCATCTCCCAAAACAGCCTATACGGGGTTTACCCTCTGTCACCAGGGCCCACTTCCCTTCATCGAACCTCAACTGTCACATTCCCTTGACGTCCATTATCTCGCTAGATAGTAGGGATTGACCGAAGCAGTAATTCTGCCGAATACCGAAGCTTCGATCAAATTGTATACCGAATATTCGGTATTCGGCAACCGAATACTTAAAAATTTTCGATACATACTTTTTGCATATATTAGTTTTTTTAATAAACTTTAATTAAAATTAAATTCTTAATAATTTAATTCGGTTACATTTGTATTCTTAAATGTAATTACACAAAAAAATTTAATAACTTCTTTCCACTCACAAATTCATTAACCCATCACTTATTTTTTATTATTTCATTACAAGTCAATACCCAAATTAACCTAGGAAATTATTAAACTGTACAGGCTATTAATAAGGATAAGGATTGTCAGAAAAACAAAAGTATTAAAAGTATAAAAACAAAAGAAAAGAAATAATGTTGTATTTAAGCTGATTTACTGATTGTCTAAGTCTAATTATAAACATATTGAATAGTAATATTCTCAAATACAAAAGATATCATATCAATTTGTACATTTAACTATTTTCTGTCAAATTATTGATACATATTTATATTTTGATTAATATTTTAACATTGTGGTGATGAAGATAACAAATTTGAGCGATTTTAATTTAATGGCAATGAAAGCTATAGGATAGACATAGGAGTATACTTATTTTATTTATGTATTTTCTTTAATATACACCGTAGATATACAGAGATTAACTCTGATACACTTATTTGAGGTGTATATTTAAGAAAATACACATTAAATAAATTTAAATTAAGAAAACTAATTTAGAAATAATTAAAATTAAATGATAAGCGAAAGATGCCTATCTTCCTTACTTTTTCTTTTTTTCTCTTCGTAGACAGTTGTCCTGATTTCACCCCTATGTAGAGAATTTTAGGAAGGAAAATGTTTTTTTTTTTTTTTATCAAAATGGCTTTTGACTTGTTTTTTATAGTGCAGCTGAACTCTGAACTCATGCACATAATATTGAAACTCATCGTTTAGCCTTTTCTACTTCTAAGTAAAAGAGAATTCTTCTACTTCTAAGAAAATACTTATCCGCAATTATTCGGCCGAATACTTGCCGAAGCCGAATCACCGAATCGACTATTCGGTATTCGGTCAATCCCTACTAGATAGTCTGTGAAACTCTTTTGTCTGTCTTATCTCAGGTATGCATTTGAATAGGCAGGGGAACGTCTATTCATTGACACCAAAGGATTGTTCATTTAATGCTAATAAATGTAACCTTAAGATTCCCAGTACATAGAAAGTTACATGAATACAAGATATAAGTAAAAAGATAATATCGTATAACAGTAATTCGAAATAGTATCTGCTCACCAGAACCTGACAGTACGTTTGCCATTTACAATTTCGCATGTAAACATTTGCACTCTTGACTTCCGGTTCTAATCTGCATGCCGGCCAAATCCAGAGAATTACCTTTAGACACATTCGCAGTAAAATATTTAGTTTTATCTAGGTTTGCTGCCACAACACCTTGAAAATAAACCAATAACCTGATTCTAAAAAACCTCAGCAAATTTCGAGAAACCCTTCACTTTTGCGACGAAATCTAATCAGCCAAGAAATCCAGAAAGGAATAAATAAATAAAGCGGGTAGAAATTCAAACAAAATATTCATGCTGTTTCAGGATGCAGAGAAGAAATTTATCTCGAATTTAAATGGCGTCATTTGAATACATTAAAACGGGAGAGGTCTCGGTCGTTAAGGCGGACAATAAGACGAATGCTACTAGCCACAGATATAGATCAAACACAGAATGAATGAGTGAATAAATGATGGTTTAGAGGTCGCGAAAAAGTAAAGCATTCTTTTAAGTGTCCTAGTTTCGAATCAGAATGATTGCTTTGATGAACCATCCATCTTACACGTAGACCTCGAGACCTTCAGCGGCATGAAGGTACAGTATTTACTCAGAAATAAAATGAAAAAATATGAACGTGAGCAACAACTCCCAATTCTAATGGATGCGAGAAAAAAGTATATATATATAAAAAAAAAAACAATTACACTCTTTATTTTTTTTACTTCTCCTTTTTACTATTTTCATTGTTGCAGTTTCACAGCCAGTTGGCTTATTTCAGCGAGCCTGATTGGCGCATAACAACTCTTCATTGTTTTTGTAACTCGTAATACAGCTGTAACCACAAAGTTCGTTTGGCGATCTACCCCGTACACCCAGCTACCGAAAAAATATCTTAAAATTAATTTATAATTAAATTCTAAAAATATTAGTGCTACATTGTCAACGAAAACACCCGTGTACACAATTTTTATAATTCTAGCATATCAGAAAGTGAATGAAAATTATATTAGAAAATTTTATTTTACACACATGAATCAAGTTAGTTAACCCTCCAGCACTCGCGTCGGGTCAAAGTGAGCCGAGCCTTTTTCAACTATAAACATTGTTTTCTTTATCGCATAACTTCTCTCAAAATAAAAATACAAAGAGTGGGTTTATTGGGCAATTTTTTTTTTTCAAATTAACGAGAATTAAACCATTTTAGAGAATGTGATTTTTTTTTTTTATTAACTTTTTTAACCACAAAATTTACATTTTAAGTTGCCCGCAAAAAAAGACCAGAGGCGAGTGCTCGTGTGTGCAAAATGACGTGAGTGGTGGAGGGTTACATTAAAAAGAGTGTCACAGTGCTATGTTAATTAAAAGGAAATTCCCCCTGTCATATTTTGTGGATCCCCCTCCGTCTTAAATCCCAATTCATCACCACAAACTTCAGGGATGATCCCTTAAGGTTAAAATACACCAACGCGACGGAGTGCGGGAACTTTTTTGGCTTGTTTGATGGGGTCATTCTTCTGTCGCGCGACATGAGAATGCGATGGTAGTGGAAAAGGGTCTCTGGTAACTTTAACACCTCCCCTGGGAAGAATTTCTTTTGGTGATTTTGTGTACTTTGGTTCGAAACATTTGAGGAGCAAAAAATAAGATCACCTATTTGGAAAAGGAAGCTTAGAGAATAATTTATAACTTTTGTTACTTTCATAGGATCCGAATCGGTTCGACTACTCAATCTCCACCTCTTTACATTGTTGAGACTCCTCTTACTTTTGTTAATGACCACAGAACGGTTGGAAATGAATGGCTAGGGAAGTGATTTACGAGTTTTCGTTGGTTAAAGCAAACAAATGCAAATAAACGCAGCCTTAAGCAGGGTTCGCAAAGCTGGGCCCAGTTCGAAAAAACCCGGTGGGTTTTTTCAGGATGGGCCCACTTGAAAAAGCCCACTGAAAAACCCATAAAGTGGGTTTTTTCAATTTTCAGATATAATTTAAAAATTTAAACAACATATAAATTTAATGAATTTAAGTCATTTCAGTTAATTTTGAAAAAAATATTAATATATAAAAGCCATTACATACAAATAAAAATGTATTTCAGCACATTGAACTACTTTACTAACATAGAACCTAGTAGGCAACACACATAGTAGGTACATAATTATAGGTATCTCTTTATATAAAAAATTCAAATCAACTATATTTATGGAAATAAAAAATATGTATTTTTACTTTCTTCTATCTTTACAAGAAGAAAGTATTGGATTCGTGAAAAATTTCGACTTCAAGTTCATGATTGATTTATATGTGTTAAAAAGGTCCTGAAGACAATTTGATAGTTTTTAAAAAATGACTGTCTGTATGTGAAAAAAAAATTTTGTGGGTGCTCTATCTCAAGAACTAATGCACAGAATTTCACAAAACTTTTACTAACACAAAACTGAGTTAGACCTTGATGTAAACTGATGCTGATTAGTTTTTGGTGTGTACTGCCCAACAGGTGGTGCTGCTATGCTGCATTTATCTCAATTTTTGCAATAGCTTTATCTCAAGAACTAATGCATGGATTTTCATAAAACTTCAGATTCAGTTACAAGTTAAGTTGTTGCTTATTGAATTTTGGTGCATATCGCCCAACAGGTAGTGCTGCATTTTTCATGATTTCAGCAATAACTCTAATCTCATAAACGGATGTACGGATTTGAATAAAAATTTAGATTCAGTTAAACCTTGATATAAACTGGTGCTGATTAGTTTTTGGTGTATATCGCCCAAGCGGTGCAGTTGTGCTGCATTTATCTCACTTTTTGCAATAGCTTTATCTCAAGAACTAATTATGCACGGATTTTCATCAAACTTCAGATTCAGTTAGATGTTGACGTAAATTGTTACTGATCAAGTTTTGTTGTAAATTGAACAACAGGTGATATTTATATCTCCTTGTTAAATGCATCCAATTCAACAAATCTATATTTTACAATCCTCATGATGGGCATAAATTGCCATTTAATTTTGGCACTGTGATAGCGAATTTTGAATTATTAAAATCTATGAGATAGAAGAAAGTTTTGGGATTGGCACATCCGACTAGTTTACCCCTTTTTTTCTTCCTACTTATATATTTTAAATTTTAATATTCTATTCATTATTTGATTTAAAGAAAATTAACAATTTTATATCTTCTATTATATTTAAAATTAATTTGTGAGAAACACTGGCATTTAATTAAATTCATATAATTTATGCAATTTATAACTTGTAAAATAGCATTACAATTATATTGTATATAAGAGAACAATGTATTTTTTTATGTATAGTGTATATAATATATAGAAAATATAGTATACAATAATGTAATTACGCATGCATTATACTTTTGAAAAAACCCGATTTTCCCCGGGGAAAATTGGGTTTTTCATGAAAAAACCCATGTGAGTTGGGTTTTTTCAGAAAAACCCGGGTTTTTGCGAACCCTGGCCTTAAGGCTCATCCTTGATTTCAAACATACACAAATCTGGGCGATCTTTTTTTCAATTTCAACATCGCATGCCCCCTTAAGCTGATTGTATTACCGATTCCAGGCGATTTGGCAAATGCGGCTGACGATAAGATACGAATGTGTCACTGAGCATTCAAGATAAGCGGTGAATTCGTTAGTCACACTCCGCCGGCAAGCGCCGCACAGCAGCTGCTCTTCAAGCAAAAACTCAAAAGAGGCGCATCCCCCCAAAACAGACACGCACCGACATACAGATTTATACAGATTATTTAAACAGATGCAATGCTCAAGGTCAAGCTCGTATCCATCAATATATAATAATCTTTCATATTAATTCACTACCATAAGAGTACAGGGGTTTTTGTTCATCAGATTATGTTCGTTTTCACCAAAAACGTGTCAATCGGTTTGGCTACATGCTACACATTGCTTTACAGGCTCTTTTTGTTTGAAACCTCAACTTTGCAGTCAACGACCTTGTATAGCCGAATATATTTAAGCACAAATGATTGAGGCCACAATCAATTAGAGTGTTGCACTTAGAGTGTGTACACGACGTGAACCCGAAAATTCTGCTTAAAGTCAACCCGACTCAATTCCGACACACCCGAACCAGAAGTGAAAGAAAATGAATCCATATTTTAATACAATTATGGAAAAAGAGTCTACATATATGTCTCTAATATCAATTTTGCCTTTTATATTCAAAAATGTATAAATATAGATACAGTTTTTCTCAATTGAAAAAAAAAATCATGAAATTCTTTTAAAAAATCGGGTCAACCCATAACCGACACACTTAGTCACCTAAATGCAATGAAAAAAAAAAAAAACAAGCATTAATCCAATCTGAACTGCCAGTCGGGTCGAGTTCGAGTAAAATTGAGTTAACTAACCCAATGCAGGACTATGTAATCAATCAAGTGTAAATACCTCTCCCTTGAAGATTTCGAATTTCTTCATTTTCTTTATAAATGCAATAGAATCAATAATCTTCATCCGGAACTCTACAATGACCTCCCCCCCCCCCCCCCTTACGGAGTAGCAAAAATCACTGTATTTAAGCACAGATTTCTGAATTTAACACAGGTCATCACTCGACCAGAGCAAAAACTCATTGTTATAATCGATGGGCAATCGCAAAGGGGTGAATATAACCATAGACCAGGAATTCTACATTTCCGATAGAGTATAACTGAAGCACCCCCACACAGCAATATACGACAGCCAAGACATTTATTGACCGGAAATAAAAGGGGACGACTATTATGCTTGAAGTTATAAGTCGTAATGAAGTGGACGGGCGACTTTTGTGATAACTTTTATTGGGACGCTTCAGCGATCGTAAAATACGTTAACTTATAGAGAAATTTAAAAACAAGATGACTCATTACCTTATACCAGGGTTTGCCAAAGTGGGCCTGCCCGAAAAAACCCGTGAAAAAAAAGCATTGTGAGTTTTTTCAAATTTTCTCATGTTTTCACAGTCTGTATCATTATTTAATCTAAGGTATGAGAATAGGTGAAAACTGGAAAATTGTGTTAGTAGTCAGTGGTTGTTAGACAGAGTTTGGCCAAGTGGGTCCAGCCTGAAAAACCCGCCGAGGTTTTTTTGGGCGCGCCCACTTGAAAAAACCCATTGTGGGTTTTTTCAAATTTTCTTGTGCTTTCACAGCTGTATCATTATTTAATCTAAGGTATAAGAATGCAAAGATAAATGCCAATTTAAATATATTTCAAAAGAAACAAATTTAAAGGAATTTCTAAGCAGAGATAAAATGACCAAAAAAGAAATATGTGACGAAGGAAGATTTTCATGCCTGTAATCTAAAATGTATCGAAATGCTTTAAATCTTAATGCATGCAAAAAGATGACATTTGAACCCCATCTTGATTGTTTGCATTGTTATAGCTTTTAAGATTAATCATCCCATTTATTATTATTCTTCAATGTTCAATGAACGTGTTATATAGGAGTTTTCAACACAAAAATGGTTCATATTATGGCAAAAAAAAGTAAAGCAGATAAGTTTCTCCAGGATTTTGTCAGTTTTTCTTTTCTTTACATTCAGTATCAGCTAACTCTGCTTCAATCAAACAATACTTTTCTGCATTTGGTCTGGTTTGGAGCAAGTTACGTAAATATTTTGGAGTTGATAAAGCAGCAAAGCTAGTAATAAGTGTATCGCCATTTGCAATCTAAATTTACAAATATCTCTGACACTGACTTCCATGACAATCTAATTTAACATTTCATACAAATATTTGCAAATATAATATAATTATATTTGCAATATATATAAAACACTTTGCAAATATAATAATTTACAATATATATGTAGCAAATTTTGCTATAATTTTCAAATATATTATTACAAATCCCATTTCTTTCAAAAAAAAAAAAAAAAGTCTTCAACTGATTTCCGATTTGAAGTGAATAAAAGAAACTATATAAATTTAGCATGTTTAACTTAAGGTAAGAATTATATAAAGAAATGCAGTTGTGGTTCACTTTAATATATCCTTAGTGCAGCAAACTAGTCCCATGAGATACAGATGTACCTTTTAAATTAGTTTGATTTTTTTTCTTTTTATATATTTTTTGTTAATTCATAATTAATGCAAAATTATGCCCAGGTTTCACTGATAAATGGAGAATTTAGGTATTATGTATATGAAAATAAGAAGTTTAAAGTGTTCTCCAAAAATCTCAATAAAGCCCGAAAAAACCCGGGTTTTAGACTAGTGAGTCCAGTGGGCTGGGTTTTTTCTAACCCTGCCTTATACGGGGACAGTGAACACGGCAGAATATTTTTGGCACGGTAATGCAGTGCCGGTGCAACGGCGCGCGGGTTAGAGGTCTGCACGGGCCGACATTTCCAGGCCCGGGCCCGGCCCGACTCATAGAGAAAAAAAATCGGTCCGGCCCGATAAAAAAAATAAAAGTTCGGCCCGAGCACGACCCGGCCCGGAAAAAAGTTAAAATCTCGGCCCTGGGCCGGCCCGAGTGAACTTCTACAAAACATTGATTTTTACGTCGAATTGGCTAAAAATTTGTCTCGTGCGAGGAGTTCTGACCAAAAATATTTATCTTTTTTTTTATGTTTATAATCTTTATTTTTATAGAAGTGCAGCAGGCTGCGATATTTATTTTTTTAATGAATCTCTATTTCTTGTATGTATTTGTTTCAGTTATCATTAATATTGTTAATCCATATTCCATGTATAGAAGTGTTAAAAATCAGAAAAATGCTATAGAGTAAAATCTTCTAAGTTTGAATTGCATAGAAAAGAAAAAAAAAATGCGTTATAGACAAGTTCCCTTCTTAGCAAGTGTAAATGTATTACATATTCTTTGCTTACTTATTAGTATATTAATTTTGCATGGATCAACACGTTTTTGAGTTTAAAACAGGGTTCCGTCATAGGCAGGTTCCTTTTCACACATTTTACTGTATTTTAGTTTAGTTATATTTTAATATGCGTAGAAATCTACTATTCTTTAAAAATAATAAATTTTAATGTTTAAGAGTAGAATAATGGCGATTCAAAAATGTATGCATTTTTTGCAAAAACTTTCGGGCCAGGCTTAATTTAACTGACCTTTAAATGGACCAGGCCACGCTGAAACAATGATTTTCATACGGGCTGGCTCAAATCTAGAACTGAAAATTTTGGGTCGTGAAGACTAGGAATGAAACCAGGCCCGGCTCTGTACAGAAAAATTAAGTTATGCCCGGCCCGGCCCGGCCCGAGTGCTGTGAATGAAAATCGGCCCGAGCCCGCCCCGTGCAGATCTCTAGCGCGGGTCCCTGACAAAGTTTAGCTGGCTTAGTTGGGCCCAACGTATATTGCAACACTGGACTAATAAATACATTTTTAAATTGTATATATCATAGAATAATATACAGAATATAAAATGTGTGAAAAACACCGCTACTTTCACATTTAATGTGCATAATTATTATTTCGAAAAAGCTTCTATCATTTACAATATTTTAAATATTTATTTTTTGCGTTCACAGTTGCTTTCAGGATCGTTGAATTTACATTCTCCGACAATTATATCAACTTTGCCTGTAAGTAATAAAGTTAATACTCACTTTTTTTCTTACTAAAAATCGTTTAAAAACAAATCTAGAGCAAATATACCTATTCTATAGAAGCGGAACTTTATTTCGAATTGTATTGAGAGACTCGGGGCGCCTAATAAGAACACGAATTGAGAGCAGATGAGTTGGTCTAAATTCAATTAGTTGGAAATTGAAGAAACTGAAATGTAATGTAAAGGTGTTGGTCAGTGAGACTTCAAACTTCCCGTCCTAATACTACACCCACAGGTGTGTGACAGTGTTTCGTATTTTTAAAATATCTCCTTGGAAAATTAATATTTTTTACTTTTGTGTGTGTGTGTGTGTGTTTCAAAATATTTTTTAAATATACAGTGGAACCCGGTTAAGACGCTCACGGTTAATACGCGGATTTTTTTCCCGTCCGTCGAATATCGCCCATAAGGCTAATGTAAAAATATCATGTTTAATAAGCGAACGGTTAATATGCGATCCCGCTTTATTAAGCGGGAGAGATTTTCGGTCCTTTAAGGCAAAAACTCATGCTTAAGACGCGAATTCATTGATCAAGATGCGAATTCCTTGCCTCTTCTTCAATGTTGCCAATTTACCGGATTTTTTTTTTTTTATATTCTAATAAAAAACACTGCTTACGAATAGTAATATTTACTTTATTTAATAACAGATTAACTAAGGCGAACATTACTAATCGGAAATAGTGGCAGATATTTGAATTTTAAAAAACCCGCTAAATTAGCAACACTACAATTCTTGTTTGACCCCGCGCCCTAACATTCTTTGTCTCTCGCTTCGTGTATGTTTTTACTGTCTGTAAGGGAATTCAGGATACTCAGATGTCATGAAATTATTATGATTAAACATTAGTATACCTATTGTTAGTGGGGTTTTAAATGTACGTTATGTTTCATAATACATATTGTAGGCAAAAAATGAAACTCGTTAAGATTAAACAAATAAGACTGCGGTTGTTTAATTATTTTATGTTTTCTTTAGTACTTGCTATGCTAACAATGTTTTCTATATGAATACTATTAATATGGATAGTTTTTTTGTTATAATGAAAAGGACAGATTATAATTGTACTCATTATCACATAAGTACTAAATATACTAAATATGATTTTAGCAAGTGCTTCAAAAGGTTTAATATTTTTTTAGCTCTGTTAAAAAATTTTTTCTCGCAGGAAATTATTTTTTTTATTTTTGGTTGCAGCATATTAATCTATAATGAAATCGTTTGAATTCACTTTTTATTTTCACTTATTATTCTATTTGGTTCTATAAAAAGAAACAATGAGTTAAAGTTGAATTCAATTATATTTTAATCTAAATATACCTGAAAGATAATTTTCGACCGTAAACATATAAATTAAAGTTCTAAAATTCATTTAGACTATTAGATGTTGTAAATAAGCCCAGTTCCTGCAACATTATCAAATCACGTTTAATACGCGAACCCGCTTAATACGCGACTTTTGTCCACTCCCTTGAAATGCGTCTTAACCGGGTTCGACTGTACTTCATTTTGTTTGAAATGTCAAATCTTACTCAGTTTCACTTAAATTTTAACACATAAAAGAATAAATAATTATATATTTTAGAAATATTCTGATAACTAAACAAAAGGGAGACATTCTTCAAGAACAGTACAAGGGGGGGGGGGGGGGGGAGAAGAAATAAATCCCTTATCAAAAGGCAAAATCAACAAGTTTAACGGCAGTCAACGATAAAGGGTAAACCGTTTTTCACACCAAACAATCTACACAAACTTGCAGACACACCAATATGTACGCAAATAATAGTGAATTGACAAAAGATTAGAATAGGATCGATAAAATTTTTAATAAGTTATTTTTCCTACAGTTTTCTTTTCAAAGATTTGATACAATTTACTTTACACTTAAATTAGAAATCATTAAAGTTGTTCTTAGTTTATTCTTAACTAGCTGAACAGCCCTGTGTTGCCCGGATTCGTGATAATAGCCTTAAATATACTTAAAATAAGTATTGAATGATTATATATTTTTTAAATGCAGAATTCAAAAGTATATACTGAAAAAAGGAGGAATTCGCGAAAGCGACTTACGGAAACGAACGTTTTTGAAAGGGTTAATATTCATTTTTTTTTTTAACCGAAGACATCGTTTTAGAAGAAAATGAATGTATAGATATAGTTTGGTATTTTTTCTCCCTTGTTATTTTATTTCCGAAATCTGTGCAGATTTTATTAAACATCTCAGAAGAAAAAACACAATTCGCTAAAGTGAGTATCGCATTTTTTATTTTTTTCGAAAGGTTTATATCAATATTTTTCGAAACGGATTGCGGCATTCGAAAGAAATATTAACGCATATATAAACTGGCGTGTGTATATATATATATATATATATATATATATATATATATATATATAGCACATTATGTTTTAAATGCGTTTGTCGGACCCAGAATCCTGCACTGGGTCCGACAAACGCATTTAAAACATAATGTGCTATATATAATCTGTGTGGTTATATGCAGCTGTAGCGCTTATCGCATGGATTTTATTTTTATTTTTATTTTTATTTTTTACTTTTAGTTTTACTTTTGATCTTTCTGAGCTTATATATATATATATATATATATATATATATATATATATTCGTATTTTGATCAGAAGCACGGATGCAGATTTTTAAAGATTGCAGAATTCGAGAAAAACACCGAAATGGCTCTCGAAAACATTCTGTTTTTCTGTATTTCGGAAAGTTACGTCGACGCGGACTTCGAAAAGCGGGGCCACGAATTGGAGATATCTTAATTTTTTTGACAGGGTTAACATTCGTATTTGTCAAAAGGTTAGAAAACTTAAAAAACGTAGGTATGGTTTCGTGTCTAAATTCAAATGGTTCGGCCGATGCGCGTGTCGAAAGAGGGTGGGTGAGGGGGGGGGGGGGGGTAGATTTCGCAATTTCGGATATTTTCTGCTTCCGCATTTCAGAACTCTCAGACCACCAGCGCACAGTGGGATATTTAAAGAACAAAACTCTAGATTTTCATATTAGTTTTAATTTGGGGATAATATATTGTTAAAACAGCAGAAATATGTAAAAAAGCTGTCCCACACGTGACATGGAATGACACATATATATAAAACGAAAAGAAAATAACAATGAAAAGTTCAATTACATTTCATTTTATTGTATAAACATCAGTTAAAATGTATCTTTATTATAACAGTTTGTTGCCATACTATTCAACACAGTTGAAGAAATGTGTGTATGAATTCGGTTTGTCTGGCCGTCTGTCTGTCCGTGCTCTAACTCGGATCGCCATGAAATTGATATATGTTAAGTTATTGAGACTTATTATGGTATGTTTGGTTTTTGAACTGAAATGCGTAGCATTTAAGGTTCTTTTACAGGAACATCCAAAATAATTCCGTTACATTACGGTGCATGGGGGGAGGGGGGGGCCCAGTGTCTGCTTATTTTTGCTGACAAGGGGGAGAGGGGGGGTCACGAAAATTCTTACACAAGCTTTAGACAACTAAGAAACTATAGTTTAACAACAAAAAGCAAAAGAGCATGATTTAGATGAGCGTTCTGCGGATGTTGAACGACTTGAGAAAAAAAGATATGGAGTAAACAAGAACTGGAAGCGAGGAACATTCCAGCCCACCACTACATTGAAAACGTAATAATAGACAATGCAGAAACATGGATTCAAAGATCTTGGACACCAGACTAGAAATGTGAACGCCAAACACATAATATTACTATAATTCTTGTTAAAATGTTTAGTTATGTGCCTAAATAAGTTAGGGCCTGTTGCATTTCTTAAAGTTTTTTTTTTGTTGTTGTTGTTGTTCAATGCGATAAATAATAATATATATAAACTATTCTTTATTCTATGAATTGTTTAATGTCATAAATAATAATATATTAAACCGATTTTTTTTCCTCCAATACCACAGCCCCTATGTATCTGTTTACATTGGGCAGGGAGGGGTACAAAATGACTAAAAATATGCTTACGTAATACTTAAACGTCCCTGGAGAAAAATCGTTTGCGGTGAATATTAAGGCTGTTCTCAACTGCTCAATAAGCGGAAAACGCTTTGACACATTTACAAATTCATTTTTCAACGGAAAGATATAAAATTGAAAAGCCTGACTATGGAAGCGATTTGGAATCGAACTGTGTTTTCCATTTTTATATCCATCAATTACCTATTGAGTTAAAAGCGATTTGGATCACGTGACACGTAATTTTTCTTTCCTTATTGACTGGCCTTTCTTCTTTCGTTCGGAAGTACAGCTCAAAATGCACAATCCAGGCTTCAGAAATGAAATTTGTTGCCAAATGATATAAACAGCTGTGAAAACAAACCTGATAAGCTTTTATGCTTGTTTATATACGTATATATATATATATATATATATATACACACAAACATTTAACTATGCATATATTGTTATTTTAATATGCTGTTTACTCCTGTTTGCATATAAAACTAAATAAATGGTTTCTTTATATTAAGGCAACTTAATCTCAACTGCTCTGCTCAACAAGCGGAAAACGTTTTGACACATTTACAAATTCATTTTTTAACGGAAAGATATAAAATTGGAAAGCCTGACCATGGAAGCGATTTGGAATCAAACTATTTTTTCCACTTTTGATAAATCAATTACCTGTTGAATTATAAGCGATTTTGATCACGTGACACAGCATTTTGCTCCCCTTACTGACTGGATTTTCTTCTTTCGTTCGGAAGTTCAGTTCAAAATGGCCACTTTGACAGTATTTTCTGAAAGATCTATTGCGTAAGAGAACGGAAAAAACAGTTCGATGACATAGTTTCTGAATAACACCTTCTAGTTTCATGCGTTTCCGAACAAAAATGAATTAAAACTTATGTCAGAAAGTTGACCCTTTGGATTTGAGAACAGCCTTAATGATGTTATATTATTACAAACATATTGAAATTTATATACAATACACCATTGAAGCTTACTATGGAATAGGGTGTGCATAGTATTAATATTTTATTTACAGAGACACAAAAAAGAATTCTGTCACCAGGCGTCGATCCAGGCAAAATTTGGGGCGTACTTAGGGCCCTTTCAAAAAAATCTATTTAATAAAATAGGCCCCTTCACAAAAATAAATTTAATAAAATAGGCTCCTTCACAAAAATAAATTTAATAAAATAGGCCCCTTCACAAAAATAAATTTAATAAAATAGGCCCCTTCACAAAAATAAATTTAATAAAATAGACCCCTTCACAAAATTCCTTTTAATAAAATAGGCCCCCTTCGTAAAAATTTGTTTCATAAAAACTGTTTCAAAATGTGTAATTTGTAAATAAAACCAGTTCACGAAAAACAAAAACTTTAGCGAGGGATTTATCGAATTTGACTAACTGGATTTCAACTTTCGTTACAAAATGTTACTTTTCACAAAAATATAATAAAATTCACAAAAATAACTTTTAATTTTCATAACATGAGCCCCAGGAATAAAAAACTGCATCGACCCCTGGTCACAGTACTCTGCCTAAAAACAAAAATTGCTGAAAGAGTTTTTTCAGTTATGATGCGCAATAGATTTTTTTGCATAATTCTTGGTGTGTATAAATTCAACAGATCCTATATAGGATTGTACGATACGAAAGATCTCGAGTACAACTCCGGAAATTACTGGAGGGAATTTTTCAACTCTCCTATGAGTTTTCTAACTGAATTAAACTTTAGAATACTGCAGTATAAATACAAATCTATAGATCATATACAGGGCTACACAAAAGAATCCGCACATTTTTCCGACTGTCGGTGGTAGTAACTGCTGAAATTGAATTTTCAAATGTGTTATGCGTTTTTTAAACTGTTCACTTATATGTCATCTTTTACCTTATTAAGGGGTTTCAGGATGCTTAAAGCTTCAAAATTTTCGAAAATTTAATTTTTTTAGATGTTAAACTTCTATCTTTTCTGAACATTTTGAAATGATTGTTTCCTTGAAATTCCCATTAGAACAGAAGTTATGGCTATTAGAATTATACCCGCTCAATAGCCGAGGCGGCGTTTCCGAAACTTTGAAATCATTTTTCTCCAAATGACGTTTTTGGGCATGACGCGCATGATATCTCAAAAACTTCTGAATATTTTTTCATGAAATTTTCAAAACATATGTTTCATGTCTGTATAAACTGAACATAAAATTTCATTTTTATTGTTCAAAAAAAATTTTTTTAGATGATTATACAGTTGAAATTTTCAAAATTTTGTATGATCTAAATACAACTTTGTATCTCTCTATTCTAAAAAAAAGTAACTACCGCTGTCACCGCCGCCGCCGCCGGTTTTGAATTTTTTGTGACCGGAGGTCTTTCTTCGTTAATATTAAAAAAACTGTTGCATACAAAAATATGAAAATCGGTAGTATTATAGAAAAATGTTTGATAAACACGCTGATGCAGACAGTTTTCAAATCGAAGAATTATTTAAAGAGATATTTAATGCCAAAGTTGGACAAAATCGTTCCATTAAAAAAGTTTTATAGGAGCAAAAACTACATAGGAGTTTAATCATTTTTAGATCATTTTATGCGTCAGAATTTCCCGGTGTGCAGATTGCAGTTAGTTTTTTAATTTGAATAATTTTTCGAGGTTTTATTTCTATTTTAAATTCAAATTTTCAGCATTTCGAGAGATATTTTCTACAAATTTTAGAAAATTGTATTAATTTAAACTGTTGCCAACTGTATAAACAGCGCAAACAGTAATGTTTGCTTCAAATTAAAAATTTATTTTACACGTGACTATTATAAACAAAAAATATAAAAAGCAGGAACTCATTGAAAATTACGTCATAAAAACTATAGTTACACGTGAATTTTAAATGAGAAAGAATATTGTAAAATAATAAATTCAGTAACATGCGTTAGAAGTTCTAAATAGGAGAATTTATGTCATATTACACTTATTACGTAAAATGAACAAAAAATAATATTGCAAAACAGTTTTAATTTTAAAATTGCGCGAGACATTTACTTGACATTTTAAGATGATCATAATATTTCATTTCTAACAAAAGTATTTTGACGTGAATATTAAAAAGAGAAAGAAAAGTTTGGTGAAAATTACGTCAGATTATAATTGTCAGATTCAAATTATAATTCAATCTTCCGAAATCTTTTTAAAGGCGATCAAATTAGCGTGCTGTTAGAGTCTGCGGTGTCTGAACGGGGGTTGACGAGCGTAGCTCGTAGGGGGCAGAGCCCCCTAGTTAAAAATATAAAAATGCTTTAAATACAAATTTATCTAGGTTCAGGGTAATTATTACAAACTGAAGTATAATTAAGCAAAAAAAAATTAATTGAGTTGGAAAATTTATTTTGTAATCCTGCGCTTAAGCTGTTATACCGATTTTCTGCTCGACAAATGCCTGACAGTTTGGAGCCCATACATACTAATTTTGCAACTTACAAATTTTTAAACACATGAAATGAGTTGAGTTGATTGTTGACGGCCGATTATCTACTCGAGGGATATAGGCCCTAGGGGGAGTGCCCTTCGTGGGGTCTTTCTAAGGGAACCTAACCCGTATTTACGCATGGAAAATCCAAGTCTTCGAAGAAAACCACGAAAACTCCGAAACGGTTAGGCCGACGGGCGCGATTGGGTTCGAACCCAGCACCTCCCGTCTACCAGCTTCGAGAGCAGAACCTCTCAGCCACTGGTGGGGCCACATGAAATGAAGGAGCATATTTATATCTTTTAATCCCAATAAAGAATGTGTTTTTAAATCATATACATTTTAAGATATTACTTGAAAATTGTCTCTTTTTTTCCATTTTTCAATTTTAAGAGTCCTGAGACCCCTTAACTGTGAAGTATTGTTACGGTATTCCAAATGCATTGGAGAGTGTTTTATAATCTATGCTTAAAACATGATTTTTCGTTCTTGTTTTTTTCTCCCTATTTCCCGTTTTTATGCCTGAAAAAAAAAGTAATAATAGTTTCACTTACTATGTAGAGAAGCGATGTAATCAAAATATCCAAAGGGTCTAGGAACAAATCCATCTTTGGCGGAATAGACAGGATTGAGTGACATCACACCGAAAAAAAAAATTAAACTTTCACAGCGGGACACCCATGTAAACACACACGGGAGAAATGATTGACACACAAGTCCGCGGCGGAATCACAAACTAGAATCGCATCGCATTAAATCCAACGGCACATCGACACCGACATTATCACCTGAAGAACTACTCGAGTTGTATCAAAGCATGAAATACAACAAACATTGGCTGGAGTGGACGGTCTAGCGATTGGCGACTTATTGCGACCTTGGCGCCGTTGACTCAACAAGTGGTCAATTTTTTTCACCTTCAATTTTGATGTTATCTGCCGAAACCACCACCACGGATGCCGGAAGAACAAAATTTAGGAAGAGGGAAGATAATTTGAGGGGTAGTAGTAGGGGTCTCTGGCCCGCCGGCGAATTTTCAAACGGGGCGGGCCGGCAGAATTAGGACAATTTTTTCAAGGGGCCCGGCAAAAAATAAAACGGGCCTGCGGAGCCGGGTCGATAAAAAAATTTAGCGGTCCTACCGGCCCGATATAAAAATTTAAACGAAGCCGATAAAACATGAGCCATATGACTTTCGCGAGAAGTCTAACTGTGCGTCATGAGCCGATGCGAGTTTGACAACATCAATACAGAAATGGAACATGTCCATCTTAGAGATCGGCATCGGACAGTTTCATGGTGTAAGATCCTGGGTTTAAATTTTTTCGGCAGGCTCGTGCCGGGCCAAGATTGCAAGCTTGCTTTTTTTTTTTTTCTTTTCCCTCCATAGTCATGCCGGGACAAAATTGGTCTCAATCATTTTCAGGATTATAGGGCAGGCATTATATTTTGCAAAAGTATTAACAGCGATAATGAATTTCTGTTAACAGTATTTTTGGAAGAGTTACATGGTACCTTAAGGCGGTCCTCAAATTCACTGCTCAACAATGCGAAACTTTTCGACACATTTTCTGACTAATTTTGAATTGTAAAGGCATAAATTGAAAGGACTGACATTGAAGGTATTTGGAATCGAATAGCGTTTTCCAATTTTGATATATTACTTACAGAGATATGAGATTCTTGTCACGTGACTATGTTTTTATCCTTTCCCGCGCTATCGCTTCCGGGAATTCGATTCAAAACGCTAACTTTGGCAGTATTTTCTCAAAGATATATTGCTTTTATATTAAAAAATAAATAAAAATAAATAAAAAATTAGACATTTACATAATTTCTGAATAAGAATACTTTCCAATCTTACGCTTTTCCGGAAAGAAATGAATCCAGAAATGTGTCAGACTGTAACTCCTTTGGATTTGAGAAAAGCCTTAAAATGACAGAGAAATATCTTCACAAATCGACTTTTTATTATATAGCTTCAAAAGTTATGTTTTTAACCCTTTATTCTAAACGACACTAAATTTTTAACGAAGTCATGTTTGAATTTTGAAACGTCTAAGACTGTAAGTAATTACTAATGTTAGTTACTATTGTGTGCTTTCTGTTTTGCGAACACATAGTAATCTAAAATATACTGTGAAATATTCGCATAAATACGCGTGTAGTATCTCTCTATTCTAAAAAAAAGTAACTACCGCTGTCGCCGCCGGTTTTGAATTTTTTGTGACCGGAGGTCTTTCTTCGTTAATATTAAGAAAAATAAAGCATACAATCTCTCTATTCTAAAAAAAAAAAGTAACTACCGCTGTCGCCGCCGCCGCCGGTTTTGAATTTTTTGTGACCGGAGGTCTTTCTTCGTTAATATTAAGAAAAATAAAGCATACAATCTCTCTATTCTAAAAAAAAGTAACTACCGCTGTCGCCGCCGCCGCCGGTTTTGAATTTTTTGTGACCGGAGGTCTTTCTTCGTTAATATTAAGAAAAATAAAGCATACAAAAATATGAAAATCGGTAGTATTATACAGAAATGTTTGATAAACATGCTGATGCAGACAGTTTTCAAATCGAAGAATTATTTTAAGAGATATTTAATGCCAGTTGGACAAAATCGTTCCACTAAAAAAGTTTTATAGGAGCAAAAACTATTCATGGGAATTTAATCATTTTTTGATCATTTTATACGTTTGAAGTTCCCGGTGTGCAGACTGTATTTCTTTTTTTAATTTGACTCATTTTTTGAGGTTTTATTTCTATTTTAAATTCAAATTTTCAACATTTCTAGAGATATTTTTTACATATTTTAGAAAGTTATATTAATTTAAACTGTTGCCAACTGTATAAACAGCGCAAACAATAATGTTTGCTTCAAATAAAAAAAAAACATTTATACGTGTAAATAAATTAAAAATTTATTTACACGTAACTATTATAAACAGAAAAAAAAACATTTAGAATTAGAATTAAATAATTATGTACAAAAAGCAGGAACTTATTAAAAATTACGTCATAAAAACTATATTTACGCGTGAATTTTAAGAGAGAAAAGAAATTGTAAAATAATAAATTCATTAACATGCGTTAGAAGTCTTAAATAGGAGAAATTTCGTCATATTTACGTCACATTACAGTGAATACATAAAATGAACACAAAATAATATTGCAAAACAGTTTAAAGTTACAGCATCAAGTTATTTTTATTTCGACGTTTTATTTGTATTTTTATTAATGTTGCACTAATTTATTTGTTCTTTTGTTATTTAAAATAAAAATTATGTCAATTTGTATAATTTTGCGAGTGGTTTGGCGATTTATATAATTTGGCGAAATGGGTCGACGGGATAATCAAGTAGTACCGCAGCGGATTTGGCCTTAAAATTCCCCCGATCAAAGAGAAATGAATAGAAATCCGTTTATAGGGAGATCGCCACTGTTTTTTAAATTATAATTCAATCTTCCGAAATCTTTTTAAAGCCGATCAAATTAGCGTACTTTTAGAGTCTGCGGTGTCTGAACGGAGGTTGACGAGCGTAGCTCATAGGGGGCAGAGCCCCCTAGTTTATTAAAAGAATCTTAATTGTATGTCGAGAAAAAACGGAATTATTTGTAGAAATTGTGTTGAACCGGGCCCGTTTTCACCAATTTTTGTACGGGCCGGGCCGAGAAAGATGAAAATGTAAACGGACCGGGCCTGGAAATTCAAGCCCGTGCAGACCTCTAGGGAGTAGACACAATATTATACAAAAAAAAAAAAGGAACTGCCATTTAATATCGCATCTTTTTGAAAATCATTGTGGATAAAGAGAGTAGAATTTTCAGAATCCAAAGAAATAGTCGTTCTGATCAGCTTGCACGTCACGTGTACGTCAATGACGCATAAGGTGTTCAGAATCCTTCATTATTCCCACTTTTTTTTAAAATAAATTTTGTCTTATTTAATCAGGGTATTTTCCTGATTCATTTAGGCAAAATTTTCTGTTTTGAAAAACCGGCGGGTAAAAGATTAAAAATTCTGTAGACTCTGAAAACTGAATTTTTAAATTTTATATGGATTCACTTGAAATTTGATAGAGTTACTATAAGAACAAGCTAAAATACTTATGCACAAAATTTGAAATTAAAATATTCAAAATATTTTTAGTTATTGCATTTTAAATATTTTAATACGACAAAAAATTGACGTACAGTCGGATCTCATTATCCCGACACCCGGTTTTCACGTCACTCCTCTTATTACGTCAGTTTTTCAAAGTCCCGATTTTCTGTATATGATTTTAATGTAAATAAACTCCGGATTTTAAGTCGTTGAATAGTTTTCAACTCCGGATATCCCGACGGTTTAGAAAAATTGTCCATATTTCATAATCCATCTTATAAGCACGGAAATTAAGTGGTAAGAAATGGCTTAGCCAAACTTTTCACAAAAGTGTCTAAAATACCCATTGAGATAAATGAGAAATTTTACATCAATCTGTTATCTGAATAAATAAACCCACACATTATGAATGACCCACTTAAGCTCCAGATAGACGTATGAGTCTACTCACGGTCTTTTTGTTCTCGTCTGGCGGCGTTTTCTTGTGGTTATACGGCGTTTTTCATCCGACTAAAACCGAAGCATTGCATTGCATTAAAACGATCAGAAATTATTTAACATCTATTTCTGAAACAACGAATATTGATTACAATTCATTGTATAATATTGAGAAAAAGAGCTGTAAGAAGCACATCTAGGGATAAACAAACCTTAATTCATCAATATTTCATGTAACAATAAAAAAACAAGTCATCATAAATCTGGTTTTATTCTTTTCAATTTTGTTATTTTGTATATTTTGTTTAATAATAATGTTTAATTGCTTAAAACTGCAAGAACAGTTATGAATTTAAACTTGTCTTAAATTAATTAAAAACACCGCTTTTTATAAACATATTTTTCTCCAATTCTGGTTACCGCGACACTCCGCTTATGACGACACTTTTTTCTGGTTATTAGAGTGTCGGGATAACGAGGTTTGACTGTATTTCAAAATGTTCCATGCGCATTTCTTCTTTTTTTTTTTTAAATATGGCAATATTTATTTATGAGATATTTTTCATACACTATTAGAATGGAAGTTGGCATGAATTGTAAAAGTTCGCGGAATGTATAAGAAGAAAAAATATATATATTTTTTTATAATCATGCTTTGCTTTTCCTAAGAAAGTAGTAGCTATAATTTCCATATGGACGTAAATTTTAACAACTAAAATATACCGCTGACAGGCAACTTTTTATGCTAACATTTGTTTATTATTGTATAGAGGATATGCAGTATAAATTCCAAAAGAATCTGATTATTAGGAATGTGCATAAAATGTTTCAAAATTTAAGAATGTGTGAACAATTTTGAGAAAACAGCATTTTAAGTATAAATAACTGTCTAAATACAGTTTTCTTTTCTCTTTTTTTTTTTTTTTACAAATATAACAAAGCTTATATCGCTACGAAGAACCCTCAGAAATGAAAAAAAATATTTTTGCATCAAATTAATTTGAGCATTTAGTTTCATAATTCACAAAATAAAAATAATCGATTTTTTAGTCGAATTTTGTGACTTTGAAAGTGTGCTGTCTCCTTAAAGGGACTTATCTGGTAGAGAAGAAAAAAAGTGGAATCCCATGTTATCCTGTGGGGAAAATACTTATCTTTCTTGTTCATTCAAATTTGGAAATTTCAACAATGTATATTTCTTTCAACACGTAGATAGGAAGATTCTTTTTCCCTCTGCAAACTCCAAATTTTCATACGTTTTTCCAGTCATAAGTTACAAACAAGTAAAGAATACTCCTTATACTTTTGGGAATTTTTTTAAACTTCAACACAAATTTTAAAATACTCATAATTATATTAAAAATATTTTAAGCTCACAGAGGGATGACGAACCTTCCTATCTACGTGCTGGGAAAGGAAAAAAAAATATTTATATATATATATATATATATATATAACCATTAATTAAACATAACCTACCACCATCAAAAACCGTAATATTATGAATTAAAGCTGTAAGTATAAAATTTTTTTTTATTAATTTATTATAAGAATTATTATGGAAGAAAAATAAGAAGGTGGACACCGACAAATAATGGAAAAGCTTATATATTGAATTACGTTGTCAAGGGCACAGAATTCAATGATATAAGCAAAATGGTTGTTTTCTGTGAGAAAAATAAGCTAAAGCTAAAAATTATTTTCCCCTGTGCCCAAACAACCATTAAAATCAAGTGAATTGATTAAAATTGAAAACAGAATAGAAACAAATAATATGAAATGGAAAAATCAATAAAACCTATTTAAATATTTATAGGATATAAAATAGAAATAATAAACACCATACCGATTAATATTTCAGTATTTTAGAATAATTCCACGCGCACATGGCACCCAAAATATCGTAAAGATTAAGGTGAATAAAACAGTTAAGAAATCACAGCAATTAATACCATAGGATGCAGTTAATACATTTTGAAATAAATGTTAAACAACTTTTAATATAATACAAAATAAAATAAATAGAAAGTAATTACATATTTAAAATGCACTATTAAATTAATTAAAAACTGTTTAACAATATCGTCAAAATTTAGCTAAAAATTCCCCCTGGTGTAATAAATTATAACTGAAATGTAGCTGGAAAAAGTAAAATTTAGAACTTATCGTCAAAATACAAATTTTGGTGCTGCCATCTAATATTACTTTTATTATTCAATTGTCACAAGATAAACAGTTGTAAGCATTTGAATGTAACAATTGTTTTATTAACAGCAAAACCAAACATATCCTTATATATAGATAATTATAAACCGAATATAAACCACACAATGTATTTAAAAAAAAAAAAAACTATTATTAATAAAATTTAAAAAGCATACAAAATATTCTATTAGCTAACTTATTTAAACTACACTAAGAATTTAAATAATTCTAGAACATCGATA
This sequence comes from Maratus speciosus, assembly GCA_963932465.1. NCBI lineage: Eukaryota > Metazoa > Arthropoda > Arachnida > Araneae > Salticidae > Maratus > Maratus speciosus. The sequence continues at coordinate 126,680,908 of OZ010797.1, forward strand.
ATATATAGCATATAGCTATATGCTATAAAACAAAATAAATTCATTAATAATTAATATAAATAATTATTAAAAATATAAAAATCTTTAATAAAAACTATTATATATAAGATAATTATAAAATGAACAGGAAATAAAAAACATATGGGAGTATATAGAAGGTAACAGATACTTAAATTCCGATTACCTAAAAAGCACAAATATAGTGTGTGGATTATTTTCATACATCCATAAAAATCCTAAAAGTATGAATGTGGGACATTAAAAACATTAAACCGATAATAAATTTTATAACACAAAGTGAAAATAGTTAAATATTAAAATATTAATAAGAATAGAGGAATAGTAATAAAAATAATTACCCAATTTTAATACATACAGTATAACTTTATTTATATTAAATATACTTATATGTATATTAATCACTATAAAAATGGCATACTATTAGTAATAAATATCATATTGTCCTTATTAAATTAAAATTTATAACAAATGATTGTAAATAAGATTAAACAATAATTAAGCTATTAATGAAATTCACCAATTACATATAAAATATCAAATCAACATCCTTATAAAATACGTATCAAAAATATAGTAATAATACAAAAGCCCCCAATTTTTTTTATATATATAAATTAACCATTGCGTATTATCCAGACAACACCACCCTCCTCCGTACTCTAACATCTACCCACCCATCCAACCTATAATATTTTTTTTTATTATTTTACAATTTTTAATTTTTTATAGATATTTTTTTATTTTATAATTTTTTTGTAATTTTGTTTACGCATGTGTTAATTTGTTTTAAAAGATCATGTAAGAAAAATACTAATTGTATATTAATGAATATATGAATTTTTTTGGAAAACCATGATTTAATGCATCATAAATTAGTTTTTTAATATTATTGTTAATTAGAGGAGAAGAACATAAACATTTTATTCTATATAAATGATTAAGTATTATATTTCGAAATACAGAATGATGTAGACAAGATTTAAAATTTGTAAATGTATTAACTTTGAATTTAAATTCTTTACATTTGTCATATAAATCTGTGATTGTTTTGTTGTCTTTTATTGTAATTTTAAGATCTAAGAAGTTAATTGTATTGTTAGATAAAAGGTTTTCCGTTAATTCCAAATTAGTGGGATAATCTACTGGAAATTGAGTAATTGCAGAATGATCAGTATCAATTAAAATTATGTCATCAATATAACGATATAAATGTAGATTATTATTAGTAAAATTACGTTCATAATGATATAAGTCTGAGAGTAAACTGGATGTACAACCGCCTTGTGGTATACCGACATGCTGTAAATATAAAGTGTTATCTTGCAATATATATATATATATATATGTGTGTGTGTGTGGATGTGGCTGCACTTTCCTAAACATTCTAATCACATCTTGACCACAGTAAGAGGGTGCAGCTAATTCCCATGAGAACTGACAGAGCTTGCAAATTCTAAAAGACAATAAACCTGATGAGTTAGTGATTTTGAGTCTCCAGCCTGGGAGCGAAGGTTCGATTTATCTTCAGAGTTGTTGGGCGGACTGACTCGGAAAGACGAATCCGGTCAGGCTCCGTGAGCGCGCCGAAGTATATTGAAGGCCGGTAGAATACCGGAAAAAGCCCCTCTCATCCCCTTAAACCCTGTACATAGTTTGTGTGCTCTGTAAATAGAATTCATGCCTTACTCCAGACATTAAAATTTTATTATTTCTACACCAGCGAGTGTTCAATCAGAAGTGTTTATCACCAAAGGTCAACTACAGCCAATTCCTTCCACCCACACACCCCCACACACACATATATATAGGGCATACCTCAAGGAGCTGCTTCATCAAGCATGTTATCCGATTTATATCTTTACTTTTATGAAAGAAAATTTATTAACAATAATATATTGCTCTGCAGATACATAGATATAATTATTCTTTGTGTTAATGATAGTAATTCTATATCTCTTCCTGAAAAAATACCCTTCTAATCTAGAACTTAGCACTTCTTATTCAAATAATTCTAGTATTAATTTTATGGATGTATTCTCCCTAATAACACCCTAACATTCAATATTTATGATAAACGTAATGACTTTTCATTTAATGTAATTAATTTTACTAACTTCAATTCCTGCTTACATATTTCACAATATATAGAAATATTCTACTTAATGATAGTCTTTGTATCAAACGTTTATGTTCCTCCTAATTCTTACTGCCTAACATTTTTAAATTAAAGAAATTAGCATTGTCTTATAATTACCCCGTCTCTTTTATTTCTGCATGGCTCAAATCTTAATATTCATTTTTTCTACTTTTACCAGTATAGGCATATATGTTTTTTTTTTTTTTTTTAATAAATAAAAAAAAATCGAAAACACTATTATTGAGTGTTGGATGTGGATTGCTGAAAAAATTATGAAACATACACAAAAATTTACTTTAAAAAAATGTGTGTGTATGTTTTAAATACATTATACACTACCATTAAAAAAAAAATAAAAAATAAAAATACCATTATGGAGGGTTGTGGTCAGGAATGCTAAAAAAAAAAAAAAGTAAAAAACCTTATATGTTTATATGTGTGTGAGCATGTATATGTGTATGTATGTGTGTTTATATATTATATGGATATGTTAAAAAAAAAAAAAAAAAAAAAGGGGTATCATGCATTTAACATCATATTTTTCATTAATTTCCACATATTGGTACATAATACAAGGCCATATTTTACTAACTCAAAATAATCCTCATTGTTTTTTAAAAGTTATTTATATACTCATTTTTTATTTTATAATATTCGTTTTTAAACTAGTTAATTTAATCAATTTTTTTCATCCTACTTTAAATAAATGTCAATTTTAATTCATTTCTTAATTTCATCAATTAATTTCATTTCTGTTTTATAGGTATAGATGGCAGCACTAAACATTTTTTAAAAACCTAAATACAATATAGTTTTCCTTTTTCACACCAGCTGGCAGCATTGTTCTGGTTCTCAGTAACTTTTGCCCACATGTTCTAATAGTCCTAAATCTGATCGCATCCTCACATGTTTTAACATTGTGAGTCAACTTTATGATGTTTTGGATCATTGTATGTAATTGAGGTATTGTGCTCTTATAATTTGTAATATCCTGTGTGAGGTGTATCTTTCATTAGATCTCTTGATATTTTATTTTATTATATTTTATGATGTGCTATTAGGCGCTAAATTTTGTCATTTTAGGCTTAATGCCGACAAAATTGGATGAAATAACGCATCTTCACTATGAATCAACCAACAAGCACCTCTGATGATTCTGTGGGTTATTCATAGTTTCTTATTTTGCATACTGGTTTCCTATGTTCATATCTTGTTCATTTTTAAAATTTTACCATTTGTTCATATATTTGTGATTTCACCTTTATTATTATATATAATCCTTTATATATTATATATTATTATTATTATATTATATTATATTATATTATTATTATTATATTATTATATATTTTTATATAATCCTTTATTTTATTTGGCATTTACATTGTACTTATTAATTTATTCCTATTCTTTATTTTATTTTGTATTTACTCAATACATATTCAGTTTATTCCTATTTTTTTTATTCTACTTTAAATGTTAATCTAAGTCATTTTTGATTTCTTCATCAATTTCATTCTTTTTTTTTTTTTTTTTTTTTTGGGGGGGGGGGGGGAGGTTAACGATGGCAGCATAAAAACATTATTGTTAATAATCCAGTTCCAATATACTTTTTCCTTTCTCACACCAGATGGCAGCAAAGTTATGGGTTTCAGTCAGTTACTCTACTGTGGCTCACATGGTAAAATAGTCCCAACTCAGTTTTGCATCCTGACATGCTGAAGTTTTGGTTCCTAGTATGTAATTTAGGTATTGTGCTCTAATAATATTTAATATCCTGTCCGAGGTGTATTTTTCTTTAGATCTCTTGGATTTTTATAATCTATTTTCTGTTATGTTGCGTTATAAGGAGCTAAATTTTGTCATTTTAGGCTTAATGCCGACAAAATTGGATGAAATAACGCATCTTCACTATGAATCAACCAACAAGCACCTCTGATGATTCTGTGGGTTATTCATAGTTTCTTATTTTGCAAACTGGTTTCCTATGTTCATATCTTGTTCATTTTTAAAATTTTACCATTTGTTCATATATTTGTGATTTCACCTTTAAAATTTTACCATTTGTTCATATATTTGTGATTACACCTTTATTATTATATATATTTTATTTTTATATAATCCTTTATTTTATTTGGCATTTACACTGTACTTATTAATTTATTCCTATTCTTTATTTTATTTTGTATTTACTCAATACATATTCAGTTTATTCCTTTTTTTTTTATTCTACTTTAAATGTTAATCTAAGTCATTTTTTGATTTCTTTATCAATTTCATTCCTGTTTTTTTTTGAGGGGGGGTGGGGGGAGGTTAAAGATGGCAGCACAAAAATATTATTGTTAATAATCCAGTTCCAATATACTTTTTTCCTTTCTCACACCAGATGGCAGCAAAGTTATGGGTTTCAGTCAGTTACTCTACTGTGACCCACATGGTAAAATAGTCCTAACTCAGTTTTGCATCCTGACATGCTGAAGTTTTGGTTCCTAGTATGTAATTTAGGTATTGTGCTCTAATAATTTTTAATATCCTGTCCGAGGTGTATTTTTCTTTAGATCTCTTGGATTTTTATAATCTATTTTCTGTTATGTTGCGTTATAAGGAGCTAAATTTTGTCATTTTTGGCTTAATGCCGACAAAATTGGATGAAATAACGCATCTTCACTATGAATCAACCTACAAGCTCCTCTTAAGATTCTGTGAGTTATTCATAGTTTCTTATTTTACATACTAGTTTCCTATGTTTCATATCTAGTTCATCTTTAGAATTTTATCAATTTGTTCATATATTTGTGATTTCAAATTTATTATATATATATATAACCATTAATTAAACATAACCTACCACCATCAAAAACCGTAATATTATGAATTAAAGCTGTAAGTATAAAAAAAAGTGCCAAATAATTTATTATAAGAATTATTATCTAAGAAAAAATAAGAAAGTGGACACTGACAAATAATGGAATAGCTTATATATTGAATTACGTTTTCAAGGGCACAGAATTCAATGATATGGTTGTTTTCTGTGAGAAAAATAAGCTAAAGCTAAAAATTATTTTTCTCTGTGCCCGAACAACCATTATAATCAAGTGAATAGATTAAAAATGAAAACAGAATAGAAACAAATAATATGAAATGGAAAAATCAATAAAACCTGTTTAAATATTTATAGGATATAAAATAGAAATAATACACAACATACCGATTAATATTTCAGTATTTTTCAATATATCCACTCGCACATGGCTACCAAAATATCGTAAAGATTAAAGTGAATAAAACAGTTAAGAATTCACAGTAATTGATACCAAAGGATGCAGTTAATACATTTTGAAATACCATGATAAATGGAATTAATATAAAATAAAATAAATAGAAATTAATTACAATATTTAAAATAACTAAAATGCACTATTAAATTATTAATTACTATTTAGCAATATCGTCAAAATTTAGCAAAAAATCCACTATATATATATATATATATATATATATATGTGTGTGTGTGTGTGTGTGTGTGTGTGTGTATTGTTGAAATTTCCAAATTTGAATGAACAAGAAGGATACATATTTTCCCCATAGGATAACATGGGATTCCACTTTTTTTCTTCCCCACCAGATAAGTCCCCTTAAGGGGACTGGGACGTTAAATACCTTCGAAAAATCGATTTTTCAAATTGTGGCTTCAAAAATAAAGCATATTCTGAAGATAACAAATATATGCAATTTATGTACCTTTTAACTCTGATTATTAACCAGCTTAAAAAATATAAACAAACATTTAAATCCCATTTAAAGGGACATGTATTTTTTGCATTTTTCTCATGTAATGAATGACTTTGAATGACTTTGTGCAAAATCTGTTACAAGTATTTTTAACCTTAAGATGTTTTTGTAAATGGGGAATATGAATGACAAAAATATGCAGATATCTGATAAGTGAAATTTATCTCTCTCTCTCTTTTTTTCTTTCTTTCTTTCTTTCTTTTTCTTTTTTTTTTTTTTTTTTTTTTTTTTGAAAATATCTAATAAAGATTAAAATAGGTTCAGCTTATAAAATGTTACTATTTTTTATCATCACACGAGATTTGAAGGTAAGATTTTCATAGTTTTTTTAATAAAAAAAAGTTTACCAAAGTGAATACCTCAACACTTTCATGAGGAGAAAATGTTTCTTTACATTGTTATTTTAAATATATCTTTAAATACAAATAGTAATTTTTTATCTTAAAATTTTTATAAAATTCTTATTAAACTACGATTAAAGGGGAAAAAAATCAAAATCATGCATGCATATTTGAACGAGATATGGGCTTTAAAAAAATAGCCTGAATTTCCAACTTCTTAGATATTGCAGACGTCCCAGTCCCCTTAAAGGTACTTCGAGTCCTGCATCGGGTCGGGCTATCCGCACCCGACCTGACTCTCGGGTCAGGTCGGGGTTTTTCGTTGCGGTTCGGGTCGACTTCCATTTTTTTACTGCAGATAGCGTTCGGATCGGGTTGACTTTTATTGTTTCGGGTTCGGGTTGAGTTTTGAAATTTGCGGGTCGGATTTGGGTTGAGCCGAATTTCAAAAGAATGTGTACAAAATATTTTTTCATGTTAAAAATCTATATACTATAAGACCGCCGTTAGTGGGCACCTCTATTCAGCGAACCCTTTTTCAATTCTTAACATTTCTATATTTGAACACTTATACATCTGAATAGCGGGCACCTCTCAATGTACAGGCACGTAACATGTGAATGTGTGTATCAAAAACGAAATGTTGATAATACTTTTTCTATTTCGAAAGAAGAAAAAATGGTTCTTAAAGAAAGAATAATATATGGTGGCATTTCTTATATAAATTTTATTTATCATGCAGTACACTGAATATATACTCATATTCAAATACGTATTTATTTTCCTATATGAAACATAGTTGTACTCAAACTTTTTGTAAAAATCCGAATAACCTGACCTGCAAAAAATCTAAACAAGACCAGGAAGAATTCTTAGTGTGAACCCGACCCGCAGAAAGAATTAGATTCATTCCGAGCCGAAAAAAGAAAATTTGGGATATTCGAACCCGATTTTTACTCTATTCAATGACCCCGAGTTGTTTGCTATTCAGAGGTTTCACTATATTTGAATATTAAAGAATATAGATTTGTTCATTCTTCTATGTAAAACATAAAAATGGTAGTAGAGGTAAAATCGTAGATTATTTTTTTTTAATGACATGATTCTTTTCACTGCGGGTTCGGGTCGGGTTGCGGATTGACTTCAAATGGAATTTTCGGGTTCGGTTCGGATCAGGACTCTAACGTGGACTACATTCTTGTTTCCAAAGTGGCAAGTTTATCCCCTTTTTTTCTGTTTGTAAATACAAATGTAAATAAGTACGAGTAATAAGCCAAAATTACGTCCACTAATAACCATATCACAATATTAAAAGTAAATTAAAAATCTATATTTACATGTTGCAACTCTTTTACTGAGTCGTCATCAGAATGTATAACAGAAAATTACAAATACAATGCATATGAAAAATGGAAAAAGTCATCGAAATATAAACAAGTAATCATACAACGCGCCCTATATTTTCGCGATCGCACGTGTTCCCTCTATGTCGCGACTTCGTAAGTTGTCTCAGGAGTTTATATGATTCCATTTATTCGGAAGGAGGGAATCAAAAATCATTATATAGGTATAACCCAACGAAAATTCAATATCAGATGTAAAGAACATATAGCGGACATAAAATATAATAGAGGTAATACTGCTTTATCCCGGCTGAATCAAATAGAGCTCATTAACATACTTTTTAACGAGAGTAGAATAATCTACAGGTCTAATTTTTATTTACAATTATTCAAAAGAGAGTCCATTGAAATTTATTTAAGAGGTTCAGGAATTCGTAACGATACATTGTCTTTTCGTATCCCGAATTCATGTGTTGAATGGTTGGACAACTTACGGCGTCGCGACATAGAGGGAACACGTGCGATCGCGAAAATATAGGGCGCGTTATATGATTTCTTGTTTATATTTCGATGACTCTTACCATTTTTCATATGCATTGTATTTGTAATTTTCTGTTATACATTCAGATGACGACTCAGTAAAAGAGTTGAAACATGTCAATATAAATTTTTAATTTACTTTTAATGTGTTTTTATAACGTCTTTTAAGCAAATATATATTTTAATATTGTGATATAGTTTATAAATAAATAAAATTTTCACTTTGAGCAAAAGTTCGAAGGCTTGTATAAAAATCCGAGACTGAGCTCGTCTCATCTCTCTGCGTGATGTGTGTATGCAATGATTGATGGATTAACTGACTGATCGTTGGAAGCGATTTTCAGATATACGAGTTACTTAACACATGACCGGTCTTACAGAAAACAATGTCAAAAACAGTGCCCGAATTTCACATATTAAACTGTATACCTCAACAACAAAGTGGAAACGATTTATGCATCAGTGCGTGAAATTCTCAGCCAATCTTACGAAAAACCGTTCCAGTCGGCGGCCTTTCCGATGCACTAAAATGAATCATGTTTCATATGCCTTTCATTTTTTAACATTGAAAATGTAAACGATGAGAAGACACAATTACCATTTTTAGCGACGGATATAAGCCGATAGGCATTTTGGCGTTTATGAAGTAAAAGTTCAAAAGTTGCTTCTAAAAATAGCATCTAATCGTTGCAATTCTTTTTATAGTAGCAGCAACAATTCATCAAATAGAGAAGAGGACAGGACGTTTTTAAAAGTTGTTCAAAAGATTCTTCTGATAAATTAAATTTAGAAAATCAAAAAACCCGACTGCGAACATAATTAATTATTTTTCATCAATGTTAAACTATTTTTCATATTACTTACCTATTTTTTTTATTTATTTGGATTGATTACTTTTAAGTTGTGTTTAATTGATAGTTCATATCTATAAACACTGTTTTGATGAGGCCTATGATGGTTTTAGGGTTGCAGTACAGAGTTGGGCAGTATCGAAAATACATGTATTTGAAATACATTTTCAAAATACATTTGTAATTTGTATTTTGTATTTTAAAGCTTCAAAGCAAATGTATTTTGGTAAGCTTTTTCAAAGTATTTTGTATTTTCAAAATACTCAAAATACATTCCTCAGGATTTCAAGCTGCCGTGTCTAAACCGCAGATTCTAGATTTGCAACAGGAATAAATAATTTTCGAATTCGTTTCTGGAAGTTTATATGTAATTGTTTAACATTTGATAAGATGTCCGATAAGCATATTAATGAATCGGATGTTTACTTTTGCAGAAGCATTTTTGCTGAGTAGTCACAAGTATAGTTTTTATATTTAATAACATTCAATGAGAATTACAAAAACTTGTTGCGTGAAAATCGTTGTATCTAGTGGCAGGTGCTGCCTATTTAAAATACATTAGAAGTGTAATGCTGTTAGTTCAAAGGCTCATGGAAATAACTGCTATATCTCGACTTTAACATTATTTTCCCTAGTTTCTTAGTTATTCATTCAATCGAGGTTGTAATACGATTTATCATACCTTTGATATTCATTTAATTGGGGTTGAACTTTAATATAAAAACAGTTTAATTTATTCCTAAAGTATGCAAATGTTCATTTAACTGTATTTACATTGAGTATATTTGATATTAGATGTTTAAATGCGGACATGGTTTTATTATAGTTAACCTAGCTCTGGCTTACAGAACTTACTGCGTGGTATACAAAACCATAGATAAAAATAATTTTTAATTAAAACTCTAATACATTTTTTAATGTTTAACTTTTTTTTTTACTAACAACACAAAAAAGCAATTTTATATGATACAAAGCCTGCCACTGCCACTAGATACAACGATTTTCACGCAACAAGTTTTTGTAATTCTCATTGAATGTTATTAAATATAAAAACTATACTTGTGACTTACTCAGCAAAGAGCACAAAGATATAAATTATGCATTTAAACAAAGTTTTGATATTCATTAAAAGCGGTACTGTTGCATTAGCTACATGCCAAGGATTAATAGCCAAAAAAATCGTCAGAGAATTCGCTAATTATAGCAGCTTTTTTTATTCTACTTATTTCAGTGTTATGTGTTTATTTATTTATTTTTGATGAACTTTTAGTATCATTATCGAATATTAGTCAGGGACAAATGATGAACTAATTTATATCACTTTAAGTGCATACAGGTAAATCTTCCGCAATCGGGCTGCACACGATATAGAATTTATTTTAAATCATACTCGAATTAAACAACAACAACAAAAATATAACAAATCCGTAAATTAAGATAGTTTTCAAACAAATTGCATTTGCAAGTACATTTTTGCTCTATTCAACGGTGTAAAACTTCTAATCGTGCGATGATCAGACGTAAATAGTTTTGCTAAAAAGAGAAATTTATTATTCAGATCGTTGCCCTCTTCAATATGACATTACTCATAGCGTTACTCATGAGTATGTTTTTTTTTATGATACAGACCAGCGATCTCACTCAGATTAAAGATGCTCAATATATTGCACAGTGTATAGAACATAAGGTGGATATATTTTTTTTATTGAAAATATATATTTTTTAAATTTAGCATATTTTCGCAAATTTCCAACCAACTACACCAAAAAAGCATTTTTGAAATTTTCTTATTAGCCACGTCGCAGCAGGTAATCGCGAAAGAATTTTATCATTTATCGCAAAATTTGTTATTTTGATTATTTCAGCATTTAAACGCGTAAGTCAATTACACGTCTGTTAAATTCGTGTTTTATTTATGTATTTGTGATATTTTAATTTTGTTAGACAATTTAGTTATGGAATATTACACATAAACAAACAAATGCTGAGTTGCAGCATTATTTAAAGCGCAAGGATTAATCTTCCGTAACTGGGTCGCACGAATATTTCCGAGATGGGTTTAAAAAAATACATGCTTGAAAATTCATTACTTTAAAAATCCGTAAAAGCTGGGTAAATTGAGATACAGTTTTTAAGGAAATTGCTTTTGAAAGTACTTTTTTTCTACTCCACTGTGTAAAAATTGCATATACACTATGGCCAAAGGTGACCGGCAACTTGCGATTTTTGACGTTTTCTTAAATATCTAGAAAAATACATGAGAAATTATCCTGAAACTCCAGGTGTGTAAACAGAATAGTACAGGTCATATATTTCCGTGAAGATTTTTTTCCCGAAAACCCATAGTGGACCGTCAACAAATCGGAAAAGAACGAATATCTTTTGGACAACCCTGTAAAAACTAATGTAGCAAAAGCGTTCAAACTGTAGATTATGATTAAGTACCTTATTGTAATAAATTGTGTTCACTTTTATGAGAATAGCATGTATATTCGTAGAGAAATTAAAGTTTTTATAAAAAGAGTCCCAAATTTTGCCAAATTTTTTGTTTGTAATTTGTAGAGCTCTTAATATAAAAAAAAAGCTCTTTTCAGAAAATATGACAAAGAACATAGTACAGAATACCGTGCAATCAGAATGAAAAAATAATAAAAATTGCATGAAAAATGAGCAATTTTACTAAATAAAGATTCACTGCGCATACCCGAATGTAAACAAAATGTAATTTGCATAATGTGTTGACTAAATGCATAGAGCAACTTTTGTGAGAATCTCAAAAATATAGTTTTAAAAGTCTGACAATTATCATTTATAGAGTAAGCTCAAAATCCGTTATTCCAAAAAGGAAGCAAAAAGATGAGGGGCTGTATCAAAATACAGTAGTACGTGCAATATTTTGTATGCTATAATGGCACTAATCAATGGATATATGGATACAACCCCTCATCTTTTTGCTTCATTTTGAAACAACGGATTTTGAGCTTATTCTATCAACGATAATTTTCAGAATTTTCAAGCTATGTTTTTGAGACTTTTACAAAAGTTGCTCTATACATGTAGCTAACACATTATGCAAATTATATTTTGTTTACATTCGAGCATGGGCAGTGAATCATTATTTAGTAAAACTGCTTATTTTTCATAAAATTTTTATAATTCTTTCATTCTGATTACAGGGTATGGTGTACAATGTTATTTTTCATGTTTTCTGAAAATAACTTTTTTTATATTAAGAACTCTACAAATTATAAGCATAAAAACTTGGCAAAATTTGGGACTCTTTTTATAAAAACTTTAATTTCTCTACGAATATACATACTATTAAAGGAACACAATTTATTACAATAAGGCATTTAATCATAATCTGCAGTTTGAACGCTTTTGCTACATTAGTTTTTACAGGGTTGTCCAAAAGATTTTCGTTCTTTTTCAATTTGTTGACGGTCCCCTATGAGGTTTCGGGAAAAAATCTTCACAGAAATATATGACCTATACTATACTGCTTACACACCTGAAGTTTCAGGTTAATTCCTTATGTATTTTTCTAGATATTTAACACAACGTCTAAAATCGCAAGTGGCCGGTCACCTTTGGCCATATAGTGTATGCGATATTTAGAATTTACAAAATTTCGAAAGAAAAAGAGAAAGAAAAAGAAAAAAAAATGTTTATTTAGGTCGTTTTCAATATTGATATGACATTAGAGTTATTCAGAGACATCTTTTTTGCTTTATAATATAGATTGTTTGTGAAATAATTAATACAGTGAAGATATAAATTAGCTGAGCAAGTTTTTTAGTTCAAAACCGTATTTAAATTCTTTTTAGAGTTTCAATAGAAAACGAAAATGGAAAATTTAACCAATTAATATAGTATCCATATGTATAGTATATACAAATATATTATTAATTTAATTAATCACAAGCACATGCATCTTACAAAGGCACATCATTATGTATATGTAGGTATGTGCTGCGCATACTTTTGTTCAAAATAAAATCGAAAATATTATTAAAACATTATATTGTATTATTTTATAAATAATAATCAAAGACTTTTATTCATAATTAACTGATGTTGTTACTTACGTATTAAAAGTTCGAAAACCGAGATTGATATTCATTGTAGAGAGTTTCAAATTGTTTAATACTTGGTTTTTAAATTAATTGAAAAAATATTACGAAACTTTTTTTTACGTTAGTAATGTAATAGAGTTTTATAATATAAATGATGGAGATATTCAATATGTTATGAATGTTCAAGTAATTTTAATTCAGTGACTTTTTCACAACCAGTGGTGTAGCCCGTTGAGACACCCTCTTATAGGATCATCATAATGCCCCCCCCCCTTCCCCCCGTGTCTCTTTTAAAGTGCAAAATTACGTCCCCAAAAACACTTTGCATCAATAAGTTTTTGAACTTTTGAAATGTATTTTGTATTTTAAATGTATTTTGAAAATACATGTATTTTGTATTTGGAATTTTTTAATTTTGAAAAGTATTTTGTATTTTAAGTTCCAAAACCAATTTTGTATTTTGTATCGAAAATGATTTTTCGATGTATTTTGCCCAACTCTGGCTAGAGATCCTTACCTACACAACTTCCAGGTTGTGTAATATTTAAACGGAGCTTCTGACTGTAAAATAGTCAATGAAACATCGTCTTCATTTTGAAAGACCTATCCAATGATATGCCACTAACAGGTGCATAAAATTTTTTTTTCGTGTCTACCGCCATTTTGAATTTATAAAAACAAAACCTAGCCTATCACCATCGGACGATTAATACAAATCGATAGAGACCTCATTCATTAAAATCCATCCAGCCGTTGGGATGTTCTGAGAGTATAAAGAAATCCACATACCCAGATACGCGTGAAACACATAACCTTTCTTGGCAGTCGGGTAAAAATAGCACCTATCTTTATAGATTTTATATAGTGTCACTTTCAATTTTAAAGAAAACGAAAAATTGTGCGTGAAGCATAAATTATAAAACACTTTCCAACACTTTCAGAATACTTTAACAAAACGTCATCGTATAAAATTACACATAAATGATTCAATACTTAAAAGATGATTAAACACAATTAAGAGGTCTCAGGACTCTTAAAATTGGAAAAAAATAAGAAAAAAAAGGACCATTTTCAACATTTAATATCTTAAAATGTATATGACTTAGAAAATCAATTTTTATTGGGATGAAAGATATAAGTATGTTCTTCCATTTCATGTATGCAGAATTAGTATTTATAGGGCGCCCCAAACTGTCAGACATTTCTCGAACACAAACTTGTTATGACACCTTACGCGCAGGATTACAAAATAAATTTTGCAAGTAGAATGAAATTTTTCGTGAATAATTATACTTCAGACTGTAGTAATTACAATGAACCTAAATAAATTTGTATTTATCTAATACAAAATTTAGAAAATTTCAACAGTATAATCTCCTAAATATATATATATATATTAACAATAAAAATTAAATTTCAAACAGACTAACAGTTCATACAGACTTTCTGTTCATACAGACTAACATGAAATATATGTTTTGAAAATTTCATGAAAAAATATTAAGGAGTTTTTGAGATATCCTGCGCGTTATGCTCCAAAGCGTCATTTGGAGAAAAATTACTTTAAAGATTCGGAAACGCCGCTTCAGCTATTGTGCGGGTATAATTCTAAAAGCCATAACTTCTGTTGTAACTGCTATTGCAACGCCCCCTTCCCGTGGTCCAAATTCAAGAAGGAACTACTGGCCATAGCCAAAAAAATATATACATGAAATTTGGTTCAATTCTATGCATAACTTCATACACTTTTCGATGGTACACAAAAGAAAATGGCACAAAAACCGCTATTGCTACGCCCCCTTCCGGTGGTCCAAATTCAAGGAGGACCTGCTGACCATAGCCAAAAATACATGACATTTTGTTCAATTCTATGCATAACTTCATATACTTTTCGAGGGTACAAAGAGGACACACGGACGGACAGACATTTTGCATAAACATGTTTTTCGAGATCTCTGACCCTTAAAACACGTAAATCCGTCGAAAACCGGAAGTCGAAAAAAAAAATTCGATTACAATAATTTCTTTTTTAGAAAGAAGAAAGTCAAAAGAAAAGAAAATAAATTAAGAAAATAAAGAACGAAAAAGCAACTAAATCATAAAATGCATTAAATAGTTTCCAGATTTTGGGAGAGGTTAAAGTAAAACCTTTTTTTTTATATGTACATTTCAACGATAGAAGAATGCTAATAATTATTACTAAATTGTGCATAATTGACTTTAACTTGCACCATTTTTTATTACCAAACCATGATTCATTCATTATCATGACCCAGATTCATTTTCTTTGTAAATTCTGGCAATCCGTCATAGTTCCAACGTCCGACTATCGCGTGAAAGAAAAGAAAGGAAAACTCAACTAACTAAAAACTAAATTATGTCTCTCTTTCTTTCTTTATTTAAAAAAATAATAAAATCGCAATCTAAATATGTTCAGAGTCAAAACACATCAATTTCACATGAAAAAAATTTCGAATGACTCATTTTTAAATTTTATATTAACCAAGATATATCATTAAGATTTTAAATTGGCCTAGAAAAGAAAATACATACAGCTGATTACTATTGTTTGTAATGTATGCAGAGCTTTGCGGTTTAGTAATCCCCCCCCCCCTCCTCTAACTGGCATTGTTATCAGTGCTATGATTCATCCCATTATAAAACTAATAACAAATGGAAAAATAAATGAAAAAAATATTTGATTAACTTTAATGTTCTATATTTTTTAAACAACAACAAAAACAGAACCCAATACTAATTCTTATTTATTCATTTAACCCTGTCATTCATACGGGCCTCATATGAGGACAGATAAGTATTGTCTTATAAAGCAAAAAACTTTTCAGCATTCATTTATGGAGATCTGATTTGTGGACAGATAATAGCTAGCATGCAGCACAATAATAAAATAATTTTTATAACGGATATTCATTTATCGCAAAAGAAAAAAAAAAAAAAAAAGCAATTTAACAAATTACAACGACCATTTGGAAAATGATTTTTTCAAAGACTAAAATTTAAGACATAAAAAATCGCACGGAGTTGACCATACATTACGTACGCCATGAATTAAACATTAACATTCCTGGACCCATCATGAACAAATTTTAAAAGAAATTCCAGTCTTACAATTTTCGGTACTGTAAAGTTTTTAACTTCTACAAAGCTGGTCATACATTACGTTCGCCATGGATTAAACATTAATATTCCTGGATCAATTTTAAATGAAATTTCATTCTTAAACTTCTAAACATCCCACAATATTACTTTTTACACCGTCGCATACAGAAAAAAATGTACTTTTAGATGCAATTTGTTTGAAAGCTGTATCTCAATTTGTTTCTGAGGTATTAACTTTTTTTGATAGTTTTTATTACTTTTTTGTCATAGTGGCAACAGAAGTATCCATCTCTGTTGAAAGTAAAGAGAAAATACAGATTACTGTATAGGCCCATCAGAAAACGAATAAAATGCGGAATTCAACTAATAAAACGCTTCAGATATGTTTTTGATTTCCTACGCTGACCGAGGACAATAATCATTTTTCCAAATGGTTAAAAAAGATTTTTTCTGAATAATGAAAAATTATGCATGAGAAGGTTAAGGCGGTTCACAAACGAAATATTTTGGGGTTTAGGGTAACACCACTTTACGCCCAATTTAAAGCTTTTCGAAAAATTAAAAGTTGTTTTTTTTTTTTTTTTTTTTTTTTAAAATAAAAAATGCAAAGTGTTTATAAAAATCCATTTACACAAAATTACTTTTAATATATCACAGTCGAAAAATAATTAAGGTTTTAAATTGACCAAGAAAATCAATAAGCAATATACACATGACAAACAACATAATATGAACTTTAAAAAAGTTCACCGTTTACTTAAAAAAGTGACAAATACGCGTAATAATAATACAGATGTTACAAGTTTTAAAATATACATTTTATTTAAATTTCCGAGTACTTTCGGTCTGCAATGCCGCAGTCATCGTCAGGGAATATTTTCATTAATTGCCGTTCCGTTCATTCAAATACGTCACTTCGTTTGAAATGGGAGAGTCTATAATTCTTACGGTAGCTGGAAGTAGTAGTGCTTCGGATTAAACTTGTATAGAGGAAAATATTTAACTGCCGTTCCATTCATTTTAATACGTCACTTCGTTTTAAATGGGTAACCAATAGAAGGGAAAGTACTAGCGCTTCAGATTAAATTTATGTAGAGGAAAATTAATGGGTGTTTGTTTTTAGGATACTTAACCATATATTGGGGATATGATATGATAGAGCGTTGTTACATACTCGATTGCCTTTACACAGAATTTCTATGGATTCTCTGATAATGGATGCGTAGTAATTAGATGTTGGGTACATAATTTTTGCTTGATCAAAATCTATTGTGATATTCTGATTAAAATTTTAGCGTGACAGAACTGTGGATTGGCGACAAAATTTAATATCTGCTTTACGCTCTTTGATTCTTTCTTTGCGTTTTCTTTTTGTCATTCCTATGTATTCCATTATGCTACTTTCGCCAGTTCTAAAAAGGATAGTATACACACCGATATTTTTTATGTTTGAATTTTCGGACTGATGAATGACCGATTTTTTTAAATTTTCGGAAAATTCTGAACAGAATCACCCCTGGTACATTTATAATAATAAAAAGAAAATTGTTTTGTATTTAAAATTTTGTTGAATAAAACAAAATTTTCTTGATCTGTGAAAAGTAAATTGATATGTGTAAAAGCAACTTTTCTGAAAACAGTTTCTGTTTTCAATTAGTTGAGCGTCAGTTTTGCTATAAGTGAAAAAAGAAAGAAAGAAAGGAACAGAAAAGAAATAAATAAAAAGACATTTAGAATTTTGTTTCATTAAGTTTTCATGTTAAGTGAAATATGTTTTAGTTTCTAATTTATATCATGCTTGAAAATATTTATAATCAGCAGCAAGTTGAGTATTTTGAAAATATCGGATATATATATAAATATCGGGCATATATTAAAATATCGGATAAAAATATAATGATATTTACGAACTCTGGAACTAACGAATAAAATTCATAAGGAACAATTTCCGAACAAAAAATGTGTTATTCATAGGTTCCTTACATGCTTGTTAGCTCCCTCAAGTTGCTGAGAAAAAAAAATTGTCTTTTAAAAGAAAAAGAAATCTGAAAGGGGTTAAATACCCCCTTGCCGAATCAAATAATTCCCGAATGAAGCTTCAACTCCATCCTTTACCCCCCTTTTTTTCCAGCTGACTTTCGTTTACATAACTTGGCGAAAGTGATCTCATTTCAGCAACCCCCCACCTCTCGCCAAACCACGAGATGTCACCCACCCGATCAATGAATGGATTCGGTAATGAAACCGACCAAAAAGTTGGAAAAGAATAACTAAAAAAGAGAAAGGGAAAAAAAACGAAAAAAAAAAAAAGAAATAGAAAGAAGAGAGGGGGGATAGGGATAAGAGAATCGCGTGCACGCGCAAGGAGGTGCACAAATTCGAAAAGGAGTAAAGACATGCAAAAAGCAGGTGTGCAATTTCCCAAATGGAACGTCGATGCTCTTCGAGAGCATCAGTCATGTTTCCGAAAAGTGGAAGTTATCTAAAAGAGGAAAACAAAAGATGAAAGATCAACGATCGCTTGGCGAGGTTCCACGGAGGCAAAGAGAGAAAGGAAAAGAAAAGTGGATTTAAAAGAGATCAATAAAATAAAAATTAATGGATCGGGAATAAGCAAGCGTTTAATGCATTTTCTAGATTGAGTATGCACTTACGAGCTTAGATTCTTTAATATTACGGGAGATAAAACTTTAAAAGAACCTTTGCTAAATTAACGTTATTTTCTGTCGTTGCTGTTATTATTAACTTAACGGGTTATATTATTAAGCTGTTATATTGTTAAGGTGTATTGTTATAAGATGGTTCTGCAATTCTTTTCTGAATAAAGCTTTCTTACACATTTTCTGACTCCTTTTTTAAACGTAAAGGCTTAAAATTGGCAGGCCTGACCATTGAAGCGATTTGGAATCGAATAGCGTTTTCCATTTTTGATGAATAAAGTACTTATCAATACTTGAAATTATTCGAGAGAGAAAATTTTGCCTTGCATACAATATTTCAAGTAAAAGTCAAATTTAAAATTAATTGCTTAAAAGGCGCAAAGGCCAACATAGTGAAAAAGATTCCATGCCGGGACTCGAACCCAGAGAATTAGTATAGCGCACTGACACTATCGACTAAACCACACAGAACGATACCCAGCCTGGAACTTCTCACTATTACATGTTGGCAAGGCTGCAAACGCAGCACCAGATGGAATATCTTTTCCGTGAGCCACCGGCATGGGGCAAACACGAAACTTAATTAAATCCTGCATCGATTGAAACTGTATTAATACTTGGAAATTATTCCAGAGAGAAAATTTCGCCTTGCATACAATATTTCAAATGAAAGTCAAATTTCAAATTAATTGTTTAAAGGGCACAAAGGCCAGCATAGTGAAAACCAAGTAATTCGAAATTTGACTTTCATTTGAAATACTGTATGCAAGGCGAAATTTTCTCTCTGGAATAATTTCCAAGTAAGTTTCAATCGATGCTGGATTTAATTAAGTTTCGTGTTTGCCCCCATATAGATGGCTCACGAAAAAGATATTCCATCTGGTGCTGCGTTTGCAGCCTTGCCAACATGTAATAGTGAGAAGTTCCAGGTTGGGTATCGTTCTACGTGGTTTAGTCGGTAGAATGTCAGTGCGCTATACTGATTGCCCGGGTTCGAGTCCCGGCATGGAATCTTTTTCACTATGTTGGCTTTTGCGCCGTTTAAGCAATTAATTTGAAATTTGACTTTCATTTGAAATAAAGTACTTATCGTGTCGTAAACAATTCTGTTACGTGACGACAAGATTTTCCCCTTTATCGCACTGCCGCATCCGTTCAAAACGATCACTTTGACAGCAATTTCTGGAAGATCTGCTTTTTGCCAAAAAAATTAGAAAACGACATTCGATTAGATAGTTTCTGAATAACAACAAGCTGCGCATTTCATGCGTTTTCGAACAAAAATAAATGAATTCAGAAATGCGTCAGAAAGTAGCTCCTTTGGATTTGAGAAATGCCCCCCCCCCCTCCCCCCCCCAATAAATGAATTACATCTTGAATTATAATCGATTGTTCCTTCAGGACGAAAGGTTTTTCTTTCACTTCCCGCGCTTATCACGGCCAGAAATTCGGTTCAATACGCCACCTTTGACAGCATTTTCTGAAAAACTCTGCTTTTACAAAAGTAAGGGAAAAAACAGTTGGGTTGCATAATTTCTAAATAAGAGCAGCCTCAGACTTCATACGTTTGCGAACAACAATAAATGATAAAATGCATCAGAAAGTAAACAGTTTGGATTTGGAGAACAGCCTTACATTACCTCTTTTTTAAAGAAGTTATTAACCCCTCCGAACCCCCCCACCCCCCCACACACACGCGCGCGCGCACACACAAAACAAAAACATCGTTTGGCTTGTCTAAAAGCCAGCAACTCTGCTTATACTTAAAACTTTAAAAAACAAGTTTACAAAAAATGCACATTTACTTAAAAAAAAAAAGAAAGAAAAGAATTTAAAAGATAAACATATTAATAATTATGTTATACCATCAAACTACAAAAAATGCGATGTATGTATCAATTACATTTCTTTCGAACACATCACTCTCTCTCTCTCACATACACAAACACATATACACCGTGCACTCTCTTTTTCACACGCATTTACACATACGCGCACGCATACATATACACATTACTAATATTATAGCAGCAGCTAAAATCGCATATTTCGATCCAATAATTAAAACAGTTAATAAATTAAATTTCCTTTGTTATAAAATTTACCGTAACTGCGTATCATTTTCCTTTTTTTTATGTGTGTAACAAGATTGTATTTGCATACATACAATCTACTTTTTAAGGCTCTTCTCAAATACAAAGGAGCTACTTCGGGACACATTTTTGTTCGGAAAAACATGAAATTGTCAGGTGTTCTTATTCATAAACTATGTGAAAGCCCCTTACGGACACGTGTTTACTTCTGCTGATGACGAACTGTTAAAATTTCCAGCTCGAAATGCGTCCTGTGTGTTTTTATATATTTATGGTGATTTATACAAAGTTTTTTTATTTAATTATGTAGTCGAATTTCCTTTTTTTGATGAAGGCAGACGATCTTTCAGAAAATACTGTCAAAGTTGGCGTTCTGAACCAAATTTCCGAGCACGACACCTCGAGAAAGGACAGCAAAACATGACTGGCAAATTCACTGACCAAATCTCAAAAAATTTCGGGATATCCCCCCCCCCCCCCCCCCCCCTCCGATCGTTTGATGAATTTCGTGATTTTTTACCGAGACTATTTGAAGAATTTTGCGTCATTTTTAATTTTTTCTCAAAAACTTTTTAGGAAATATTTGTAAATTCCCTGACTACTTTGAAACTCCCCGACTTTCCATGACGCTGGGAACCCTGAAAGAGAAAAACTGGCCGACATGTGACCGAAAAAAAAAAAAAAAAAAAATGGAAAACTTATTTCGATTCGAAATCTATTCAATAGTTTTGTCTGCCAATTTTTTGCCCTTTGAAAAAAAGACTCAGAAAGTTTCGCGTTGTTGAGCAGGGGATTTGAAAATAGTCTTAAAAAGATTTTGGCGCAAAACAGAGAAGGATAAACAAAAGAAGAAAAGAACCCCCACCCCCCTCAAAATTGAATTATAAAACTCGAGCTAAAATTTGCGGTTCAAGTTCTGCGAATTTTGATCCTGATGTACAGGGGTCGTACGATTCGGGGAATTTTTTCAGGACAGATATCAGTATTTTTTTTTTTTATAGAAAAATAAATCTAGGTTAAACGCGCGAAATTTCGTTTTATTTAAAAAGAGATTTTCTATAAGAAAATAATGGTACAGAAGAATTTCCTGGTCTTGAAATTTCAGGGAAAGTACGACCGGATACATAAAAAAAACTATCACCTTGCCAGAATTATTTATAGTAATTCAGGTAGTTTATATATATATATATAAAGATATATATATATATATATAGCTTTGATTAAATTTGAAAGGATTTGCGTAAGGCAGTGTCGTTCTTATTGTACTCGTATGTAAGTACACGGGAAAAAAAAAAAAGAAATTCTAAAATCGTGAAATTTTATTTGATTTTTTTTTTCATTCGTTTCAAAAAGAAAGATACTGATAGTAAGGACAACAATTAAAAAAAAAAAAAAGGAATTTTATAAAATGAGACCGGTAATAACTACAGAAATTACAGCATTTTAAAATGCGAACACTAGAAACTATCCAATAAATAAGTACAATTATTTACAAAGTTTTTCCTTCACAAAATAATAGATGGCAGCACTATGACTTGAAGAAATAAAAAAAGTTAAAATTGGATGTTTACTAAAAACCTAGACCTACATTGATCCTATTAGGATCAATTATTACTGTTATTGTCAATCTGTTAATTATCAATCAAACATTACTGTTATTAATCTAACTATTCAATTTATCTTTAATTAAAGAAACTTACTGAATTTCCCTAAATTTTATTTGTTGTTTTATAACCGTTACCAATTCTAGCAGCTTCCAAAAGGAAAAAGAAAAGAAAATATACTACAAAAACAAAATAAGCTTTGTTATTTACTTTATTCGACATGAAATTATAATTTTTTGTTTAAAAAACTTACATGATTCCAAAAACCTAAAGTAAATGAAAAAATAAATAAGGAAATATGCAGAATTATGAATAGTTTGTAGTGCTGCCATCTATTAGCTGAAATATCACTAAAATGAACGGAGCAAAATTCACAAAAAGCTGAGAGTGCTGCCATCTACCAGTTGTAGACAAATTTAATTGTTTTGTACGTACTGAAAATTCAAGAAAAAGTTTAAAAACAATGACACATTTTACAAAAAGTACCACATATTACAATTTTTTATGATAAAGTAATATAACGAATGTACTCATATAAAACTTGGGAAATATCACACGATTATTTTCCAAAATGCCACCTTATGGGAATTTTTAAAAAATTGAGTTTTTTCAATTTTTAACATTTAACTGAAACATGATAACACTAACGGCTATTATATAGCCATTATTTGTCATGTTGCAATTTATATAATATGAAAATGTAAATGGTCACATACGAACAAATAAATGTAAACCCATGATATTTTTAAGTTTCTAAAGTTTAAGATATCTTAAGATATAATGATAATTGGCTATTGTTGTGTATTTGAAATACATATGAGGACTTTGTGGTTCATACACATGACAACAAATAGAATTCTAGAACTTTTAAAGGGTTTTCAAGGATTTATTTAATTTTATTCAAGGACTGTTTCAACATATATGCAACATTAAAATGGCTTTAGAATAAGTATAATACATAAGAGAGAGAATCATCACATTGCCTGTCAATAAGGACTAAATAAGCACTTGAAAACGAACTTTTTTTTTAAACACCTTTTATATTTTTTCTAAAACATACAAACTATAGACTTGTGCATCGTGGAGTACTTATTGTGTTTTAAACATAAGTGTACTTTTGGCATTAACAATTTTTTCCCAAATATGTTTTTTCTTTTCCTAGTATGTATTTTGTATATTATGTTGGTCATTGTAAAGTTAGTCTTTAAAATTGTAAAAACAAAATTAGAATATATTTAATCACTGTTTTGAAGGAAATAATGCATTTTATTTTACTATGGTTTGCTCAGCATCAAGAGACACTCAGAATAAACCTAATTCGGTACTTTTCCAGTATAAGGGCCTTGGCAAAAGAAAGAAATTTAGCAACATATTACTGGCAACCTATTCAATGTTTCAAATATACAGGCAATTTTTTCAATATTTATGCAATTTAGTTAAGGCAAATATTAGATAAGGCAAATATTAGTTAAGGCAATTAGTCTCAAATCCAAAGGGTCAACTTTCTGATATAAGTTTTAATTCATTTTTGTTCAGAAACGCATGAAACTAGAAGGTGTTGTTATTCAGAAACTATGTCATCGAGCTGTTTTTTTCGTTTTCTTGTAAACGCAATAGATCTTTCAGAAAATACTGTCAAAATGGCCATTTTGAACTGAACTTCCGAACGAAAGAAGAAAATCCAGTCAGTAAGGGGAGCAAAATGTTGTGTCACGTGATCAAAATCGCTTACAATTCAACAGGTAATTGATTTATCAAAAAATGGAAAAAATAGTTTGATTCCAAATCGCTTCCATGGTCAGGCTTTCCAATTTTATATCTTTCCGTTAAAAAATTAATTTGTAAATGTGTCAAAATGTTTTCCGCTTGTTGAGCAGAACAGTTGAGAACAGCCTTAATATAAAGAAACCATTTATTTAGTTTTATATGCAAACAGGAGTAAACAGCATATTAAAACAACAATATATGCATAGTTAGATGTTTGTGTGTGTGTGTGTGTATATATATATATATATATATATATATATATATATATATATATATATATATAAATACGTGTATAAACAAGCATAAAAGCTTATCAGGTTTGTTTTCACAGATGTTTATATCATTTGGCAGCAAATTTCACTTTCTGAAACCTGGATTGTGCCAAACTTTCTTTAAAAAAAGAAAAAAAAAAGCCAAGGCTGGAAAGTACCCTTAAGAAGCTACTTCAGCCACCTGAGAAGACCCGTTCATTAATGTTAATCCTATGGAAGAAATTTTTAAAGATATCTCGTTTGCACTTCCGTATTTTTAAACAATTCTTTTTGCATTGGCTAGCTGAGATCGGTCTGTACAAAAGGCATTTTTAAATTTTTCGATTTTGTTTACAGATATTTTTAAGTAGGACACTTTCTTTTTCGGAACCGGTTTCGAAAGTGAAAGCATCCTCTTGAAAAAAATCTACAAACAAAATTGAAAAAGTAAAAAAGGGAGATCAATCACAGCTATCCAATTCAAAATCATTTAAAAATATTAAAATGCAAACGAGATATCTTAAAAAATTTATTCCATAGGATTAGCATTAGCGAGCGAGTCTTCCCATGTGACTGAAGTAGCCCCTTGACACCTGCCTCAACAATAAATAAGCCCTAATAAAATTAAGTGCTAGTTCTCTTCTAAATCGGACATTAAGAATTTTTCAATCTTGATATCTTAAAATAGCATTTGAATTCTGTTTTAGTAACATGTTTTAAATAATAATAAAAAAAAATGCATGAACAGAAATTTAGAAGTAAACGAGCTACATGATATTTTACATAATACAGGTTAAAAGGAAAAAAAAAATCTTTGAAGCCATTTAAAAGAGAATTTTTACATAAATCAAGCAATTAGAACCAACTCTTAACGTCTGTTTTAGAAGAGAAATTCCACTTAATTTTATTAGGGCTATTTTTCACAATGAAAAACAAAAGTCCCTTATATGAGAGCTGAGATATAGCTGTCCTGAATAAATTTCAAGTTTTCTTTTTTTAATTACAAACAAACTTAAGAATACATATTTAGAAAAAAAAATGCTGCTACGAGTGCTGAAATCGCGTAGTAAATATAGTAAGAGATATATTTGTCGATTTAAACTTATTTCCGAATTTTCGTAAGTTGCATTCCCTGTCGCTGTTATTTGTGACTTCTGCTATAACAGCGGGAGTAAACCATATAGCTTATATAGTGCTGCCATCTATACAAAAGTTGCAAGAGTAAAATAATAAGTAGTCAACTTGAGAATTTTACATTCCCAAAGTTTTATTGTTATGATGAATTATTAGATAATTTCCGATTTTTTCCAAGCTGCCATAAAACTGATAATCCATTCTTCAAAGGCATTCTTCATTGATTATGTAATATTGGGAGAGAAATGCACTTTTTTAAGTTGAAACAAAAATTAAATATGAAAAAAAATAATAATAATAAAACAGAAATTGGAATAAACTTATTTTAACGATCTTTTTACTGTCAATTTTCACTGGCGCATTCCACACAAGTTATATATAGCATGAGTGCATGGAAAAAAGGTTGCACTACATAAACTTAATAAATTCCCGCATATATATGTGTGTGTGTGTGTGTGTGTGTGTGTGTGTGTGCGTGTTGAGTGAATATGGATGCATATACATATTTATGAATAAAACTCAATTAAAAGGAATAAACAATGCTTCTGACGTTTTTAGCCAACAGTGAAAATGTTTCTTACACGAAAATAGTTGTTTCTATACAATTTGTGCATGGAAAAAACGAATATGACATTTAAAAGGCTGAGTTAGCCAAGTGTTATGAAATATGTTGAAATTTCAATGAAAAACTGAATTTTTACATATTTTTATAACATATCATATATTATAATTTTTATAATTAACCTGGTACACTTAGTGGATTAAAAGTAAAGCTAATTTTGACTGTATCTTAAATTCATACCGTATACGTTTTTAGTACATAAGTTTGTATGCCAATAGTTCGATATCTTACAAAATTAAAGCTAATAACAAAATTCTAACGTCATATTCGATTTTATCGACCCAAAATTTGTAAAGATTGAATGTAAACAACAGACAGGAAAAACAGATTTACAGCTATCAAAATAACACCGTACAGGTTTTTACTATATAAGTTCGCATCGCAGTAGTACTGCATCTTAAAAACCGGAGCTAATAAAAAACACTTTGAGATCATATTCGGCTTTCTCGAACCCAAATTAGTAAAGATTATCTATTCTCATTAAAGAAGCAAACAAAAAGGGTTTTTTTTTTTTTTTTTTTTTTGTTGGCTAGTGTGATTATTGATTTTTGAGCAATAAACACCTATGTATATGCCAGCGAGGATGAAGAAGACGCTGTTGCAAGTTACTCTTGGTTGGGAAGGAACGATGTATAGTATAGAAAGATTGGGAACCACAAGATTAGATAACTAAAAGATTAAGAGAAGCGATCAACAATATAAGTAGAAGCACTTACTTGAATCATCTGTGAGAACTTGATCACTTTCGGGCTGTGATAAGTTAGACATCGAATTTTCTTGAGCCTGTGAAAAGAAAAGAAAGGATATTTAAAACAAAAGAATGAAATACGGAAACAAAAATAATTTTATTAACTTTTAGTTCAGAACAACCATTTCAAATAAATAAAATAACAGTAAAAACTACACATAGGGGAGAGTGGGGTGGAATTGGACAGTAGGTTTTTTTCTTAATGTATCATTCTAAACATTTCATTAAGGGTGTTCTCAAATCCAAAAGGGCAACTTTCTGACATAAGTTTTAATTTATTTTTGTTCGAAAATGCATGAAACTAGCTGGTGGTGTTGTTCAGAAACTATGTCATTGAGCTGTTTTTTCCCCTTTTTTTTTTTTTTTTTTTTTTTTTTTTTTTTTTTTTTTTTTGCAAACGCAATAGATCTTTTAGAAAATAATGTCAAGGTAGGCGTTTTGAACCGAATTTCCGCGCGAAGGAAGAAAGAGACTCAAGAGCGGGCGAAAAACGTGTTTATCACGTGATCAAAATTCCTTATAACTGAATAGGTAATTGATTGATCAAAAAATGGAAAACACAGTTCAATTCCAAATCGTTTCCATGGCCAGGCTTTCCAATTTTATACCTTTCCGTTAAAAAATGAATTTGTAAATGTGCCAAAACGTTTTGCGCTTGTTGAGCAGAGCAGTTAAGAACAGCCTTAACCACACATTAGATGAAGCAGTGGTAGCCCAATCTTCAGTTGAAAAAAGTTTTTGATCTGCATAAGTTTGCAATTGTATATACAGTCGGACCTCTATTTAACGAAGTAGCTAAATCCTGAAAAAAAGTTCGTTATAAGGAAAATTCGTTAAATAGAGAGTCACTTTTTAAAATACTTTAAACTACATAAAACGTAATTTAAGTCCATAAACACTAAATATAATTTTAAAAAATTAGTCACACTTTTTTTATAAATTATATCTATTTGTTTTATTTATTTTACCCATCAAAAAGAAAACTGCAAGGGAAATAAGAATGAAACAAAACAATGTCTGGAAATACATTGTATTTTCAGTTAAAAAAATAATTTTACATCAAAATCACGATTTTTTATTATGGTTGATAAGCTGTTTGGAGGAATACAAAAATTTAAAGCAGTATTCTTTTTCTTCACGCTTTTATCCAACTCATCAAGAATATTTTTTTTCTTTGATGCTCAAGCACTTTTGCTTTGACATTTTTGAGCTACAAGAACCAAAATTATCAACACGATTGATAATGATCAATAATCTAGAAAACGGGAAACTATAGGACATAGGGCAGCTTCATTGTGGATTAAAAGGAAATATTGAAAGTTTGCACTTCTTGGATGGAAAGCAAAGAATCACAGCAATTTTACTGCTCTCGGTGAGTTAGGGGCCTGGTAAGACCTGTTCATGGTCATTGATCATCATAAAATGTGTTAAGAGAAAGAATAAGGTTGAAATGTCCAGTAATATTTTAAGAAATAGGGAGAAGAAAACATTAGACCCCAAAGAAAAGTTCGTTAAATAGAGAATGCACTTCGCTATTTGGGGGTTACTTTACGAAGAAATTTTCAAAATGTTCTTGGTTCCAAGTAAATGTTCGCAAAATAGAGGTCCGACTGTATAAAAAACATTATTTCAAGAATCAAGTTTGTTTCATATACTTTTCACGCTTTCTGTATATTAATGACTTGTTTATGCGCAGGTGTAAAGGCTTGCCTATTTATGGAACATAATACTGTATATCATTCATAATTAAAACTAAATTTAAAAGCAGCATTGTTGTTTATAAAAGAAGATAAAAGAAGGTAGTGGGGAGGAATGCGACATGCCAGCAAAGGGGGGAATGGGACAAGTCCATTCCCTTCTTTTTAATAAGATGAATGCAAATTGCTAGTATGCAAATATTTTTTGAAAGTAATATATTACTTATAACATTGATAATGTATTCATTTACTTCAAAATGTAAATAAATTAAACTGATGATTTTTTATGCAATCTGTGACTGAAAATTCTAAATTTTCCCTCCAGTGATGAAGATACTCGAATTTGATATTGTGGCACAGACATTATCAATCTGCAATCTTTGTTACATTACTGCATATGCAGCCAATACTAGACTATTAATGGATTATCATACTTTGTTTTATAGCTGTCTCATACCTCCCCTGGGACACATTTTGAAACTTACAATTTCTTAATTTATAAAATTGTTTTTGCATATTATGTTTCCATACTGTTCAAGGACATTAGAAAATGTTTCAATTTGTATTCTATAAAGTGAAATTTTTGTTTAATGTCAAACAAAGCTGATTTTCTTATTTTTGTAAAAAGTGTTCCATTCCTCCTCACTCTCCCCTACTGATAAAAGCAGAAAAAAGTATTGCTAAATAAAATAATACATCAGTGTAAAATCAAATATTTTTAGTATGTCGATGAAAGTGTGATTACCAGACGATTACATGTACTAAGAAAAGTTCAAATATGCTGTTAAATGCCAAAATATGTACTTACAAATTAAGAGGATAGATGAAACATCGCCAAAAAAAAAACTGCCGATAAATCACAATTAGAAAAATAAAACTTTGTTAAAATCATCAGAAAATACAAAACAGCACACAGGACGCATTTCGGTCTGAGAATTTCAACAGTCCATCATCAGACAAAGTAAACACGTGTCCGACGCTGTGTTATTTTGAATTTTCCGGTGATTTTAACAAAGTTTCATTTTTCTAACCAAGATTATTGATACTCGACACAGTACAATATAAGCAGATAAAACAGTGTATTAATACCGTCATCACTGGCACTGATGAATGACGGTACGCTGAATGATAACGAAACTAGTCTGCAATTAGTTAAAAAGTTCTGGTGTTTAAAGAAGCTACTTCACTCATGCGAAAACACCTGCTCGCTAATGTTAATTCTATGGAATATATCACTATAAACTGGCGTGTCATATATTAATTCTCTCTCCCTTAAAAAAAAAAAAAAAAAAAAAAAAAAATCTTATGCTGAATTTAAATCATAGTTGTGAACATCATTTTTAGCATTTTCACATACAATAATATAAAAAAAAAATGAATCGCAAACACCACAAAAAGAAGGGGAAAATGCATATAGTGGGTGGTGGGGGGGGGGGGGGAGGGGGACATGAATATTTTACGCTTACTAATAAAAAAAATTCATGAATATAAATTATAATTCCTTTTTATTTGTAATTGTTTGTATTAAAAATTGTTACCAAGTATCAAAATTTCATCCGCCACAAGAAAAAGGGGGAAAAAAGTTGGAAAAAAAAAAAAAAAGGAGTTAACCCTTTATCTACTGACGGTACTTATAAGTACCATTAAAATAACTCATTATAAAATTTATTTAATACATCGATTAGTTGTAATCAGTTTAAAATTAATTATAGATACATTACTTTACCTTGTTCCAAAAGCATTATAGGTTACACAAAACAAAAATATTTTTTAAAGAATGATTTCTTTTGCCTTTGCATCTTTTCAGCTTTCTTGGCGTTTGAGGGCGGGGTTCAATTCGGAAATATTTCTATATTTTTATTAAAAGAACATTGTATTTGTACATTTCCTAATTCTACAAAATACTAAGAAAAATATTTGAAATAAAAGATTTGAGTGGGGGTTATAAATATTGCACACAATCCCTATAAATTCAAATTCAATTAATCCTTCTAAAATTTATTAAATGATTATGTAAATCTCCTAATGTAGTTTAAACAATTCACGAAAAATGCTTTAGAAGATAACATTTTCACGAATTCATAATTCAGTACATAAAGGGTTAACACAGAAGTGAGAAATATATGTCTGATCCGTTCCAAAATATTTTTCCGACTTCTTTCAAACTACTACCTCGTGATAAAAGTAAGTTTGTCACCCATGAATCAAGAAATATCATAGAAAAATGCGCCGGTCAAAATAGGGTCGAAAGATGATGTAGGTCGATAATTCACAACATGAAGTGGATTTTTATAGTTTTATAGATTTCAATTTTAGAGATTACAAGTAAGCGGCCAGCTCGAAAAAGATCCTCACCGTTTTGACAGTTACTAGTATATCGTTATAAACAGGTCATAAATTATTCCCCCCCCCCCTCTCTCTTTTAAATCTTATGGTTAATTTAAGTTATAGTTGCCAATGTTATTTTTAGCATTTTCGGAGAGGAAAAAACTAACACCATAAAAAAAGGGGGGGGGGGGGGGGGGTATGGAAAAAAAAGAAAGAAAGAAGAAAGAAAAGCCATGGATATCTCACGCTTACTATTAAAGAGAATAAAGACCGTGTTCATGAGTATAAATTACAATTCTTTTTCATTTGTAGTTGTTTGTATTATAAATTGTTGCCAAATATCAAAACTTCAGTAAACCACAAAATAAATAAATAAATAATAATAATAATAATAAATGTGATTTTGCAGTTCACAGATAGCTGGAATATTAGGTTAGTTAATTCCATATAAAAGAGTATAAATTACTTCTTCGAGAATAGTTTTATTTTTTTTACTTCGTTACAACTGCATTGTTTCATACATTAGTAACAATTCTACTAAAATTGTATTACAAACAAACGAAGAAAAGACAAAACATACAGAAAAAGAAATCACTATTCTCTCTGTCTGTTTCCTCCTATGTGTGTGTCACATCACACACTAAAGGGGGAAAAAAAAAAGACAGGGCCGAAACTAGCCTTTTTTGCACCCGGGGCAAACATGGATTTTGGCGTCCCCCTCTTCCTCAAAGTATGTCTACAAAGAAAATTTTACTAATTTTCTAATAACCGACTTATTTTAAAATTTAAAATATGTAATCATAAACTATGTAATACTGAACTACGTAATCTACAATGGCGGATCCAAGGGGGAGGTCACGGGAGTCATGACCTCCCTCTGAACACCAACAAAAATATTCTAAAGATCCTTTTAAAAATGAAATATACACTAGAGTCCCGATTATCAGAGTTTCCGCTTTCACCGAGTTATTTCCTTCTGATGGGTTGATGGCTTCCATTATTATGAAACAGCCATTATAAAAGAAGTGTTGGGTTAAGATGAAAGAGCAGCCGTAAAAAGTTTGAACTCTGATTTTCTGGTCAGAATGGGGAAAAAAAAATTATGGCCATTAAAAAAAAAAACCTATGGCCATTTTTTTTCCTCAAAATTTTTACGACTGCTCTTTCATCTTCACTTAACGCTTCATTTATAATGGCTGTTTCATAATAATGGAAGCCATCAGTCCATCAGAAGAAAAGGATCCATTCCAAAGGTATAATCCTTCATTTGGCGCCCCTTTGTTCGAGCGCCCGGGGCACATGCCCCCTCCGCCCCCCCCCCCCCCCCCCTAGTTTCGGCCCTGAAAAAAGATGCCACATTATTTCGTTTAATTTTATTTTTTGAGAATTTTCACCCATGAAAAAAGAAAAGACCGCAACTGTAAGTCGTAAATTCCCATGTAGTATATAATACTATAACCTACGAAATTCAGCCAATGAATTAATAAAATAACAAATGCTGGTGTCGCAATCAATAAAAAAACAAACACAATTTTTATAAAAGGAGAGATTAACTCAAATAATCAGGTGAGAAACAAATACACATCTCTTCGATTTCCGGTCTAACGGTTAATTATTGTCTACAAGAATACGAATGATTATATAATCACACGATACGAAAAAAAAAACTCAACAAGTAAAATGCAGTTCCAGATGAACGCTTTTTTGCAAGATTACGTCAAAGTTTACATCCTCCAGCAACATAACCTGTAATTCACAGTCGCAAAGAAAGGATAAATCTCAAACAATAAGATAATTGGTGGTAGAGACTGCAGGCTTGTTATTTTGTGTATTCTTTAATTTTAAATTTATGTAAGCTAATTTTGTATTGAATTGTTTCTAAGACGAAAGCATTCGAACACTTAACATTAACTTAATGTCAAGGACAAGAAATAGAAGAAATTAGAGGTTCCGCGGACCGGACTCGGGCCTTACTTTTATCGCAGAATCGAACCGAGCCTTTTCTTTTCTTTCTTTTTCCTTTTTTTTTTTTTTAACCATTTGGAAAAATGGTTATTGTCCTCGGTCAGGGTAGGAAATCTAAAACATATCTGAAGCATTTTATTAGTTGAATCCCGCATTTTATTCGTTTTCTGATGGGTCTATACAGTAATCTGTATTTTCCCTTTACTTTCAACAGAGATGGATACTTCTGTTGCCACTATGACAAAAAAGTAATAAAAACTAAAAAAAAAAAAAAAATAACTCAGAAACAAATTGAGATACAGCTTTCAAACAAATTGTGCATTTAAAAGTACATTTTTGTCTCTATACGACGGTGTAAAAAGTAATATTGTGGGATGTTTAGAAGTTTAAAAATGAAACTTCATTTAAAATGGGTCCAGGAATATTAATGTTTAATCCATGGCGTACGTAATGTATGACCAGCTCCGTAGAAGTTTAAAAATTTACAGTACCGAAAATTGTAAAACTGAAATTTCTTTTAAAATTTGTTCATGATGGGCCCAGGAATGTTAATGTTTAATTCATGGCGTACGTAATGTAAGATCAACTCCGTGTGATTTTTCATGTCTTAAATTTTAGTCTTTGAAAAAATCCTTTTCTAAATGGTCGTTGTAATTTGTTAAATTGCTTCTGAAAAATATTCACAAAAACCTACCTTTTGTCTTTGCAGAGTTTTTTAATTGTAATTTTCTTTTACCACATTTTACTTTCATACTTTGACTTTGTTACAGAATCATCATCTTAATGTAATTGTTTAATTTTTTAATGGGAATTTGTGTACTTAACTCTCTAAGTAGTCATTAACATTAGTGATCAGAGTTTACAGATAACATCAGAGTTTACAGAACAAAAAAAATATTTTTGGAGCATGAAAATGTATTTTGTCGGATAGTTTAAAAACTTACGGAATGATTCAGTTATTATTTTCAACATGTGGTCAGCTAACTGAAAGAAAGAAAGTGTTGCTACTTCCAGCTTACAAAACTTTCCCAATTCTGAGAAAAAGGCCTTGGGTCAAGTATCCCTATGGGTCAAGTATCCCAAGTTCCCCCTACAGATTTTTTCAGATTACATGTTTGCAAGCCATAGGATTCCGAAATAACAACATTAACCATCACTTAGTAGACAAATACATTCAAATGAAAGCCTCAGTAATGTAGTTAATTCAATGTAGTTTAGAAGGAAGGAAAAAGGTGATTAAAAAAATAAATTTTTTGAAGCCTGTAAAAAATTAATAAATAAATAAGTAGATTTAAAAAATACCAGCTGAAGTACCCGGTGTTGCTCGGGATCTTAGGAACGTTCGTTTAGAAAAATCATTTTCAAAATTAAACTCCGTACACAGGCTCTGGTTACTGAATAGACACGAGAAGCACGTACTTCCCTAGAAAATTCTGAAGGGGCCCGAAATTGAAAAGACCCCAAATTTTATATTGAATTAAATCCATTTCAAAATTCTAATTTCTTTTCAAATTATTAAGTGATTATGTATTTTTTCAAGTGTTTCATAAAAATACCTTTCATGAAAAATTAATTTTTCATAGATAAGTTTCAACCACATGATCACAATTCCTCATTTTGTCCAACCAACCAAAGTCGTCAATTGGTCAGGCAACAGTATCGTCCAACCAATCAAATCGATAAAATCCAATACTATAATATTTGTAGTAATTTGAGTAACACATCATGGTGAGTTCCGGGTATGTCGAATTTAGGAAATTCTTCTTGAATGAAAGAGAAGAGGGCCCCGAAATGACACTGTGCTTCCCATAGCTTCAGAGGTTAATCGGTCCGTACATACTAATACTTGTCAACATATTTTTTCGCATATAAAATCGCACGGAGTTGATCTTACATTACGTACGCCATGAATTAAACATTAACAGTGTTATTACTAGGGATGCACCGAATATTCGGTATCTATTCGGTATTCGGCTATGTTACCGAATATTCGGTTTGGCCGAATATCAAACTATTCGGTATACCGAATATTCGGCTTGGCCGAATAGCAAACTATTCGGCGTGCGGAATATTCGGTTTGGCCGAATATCGAAATATTCGGCCAACCGAATACTTAAAAAACTTTTAAAACATATTTTTAAAAACTTTATACCACTTTTCGTTTAACAGTTAACTTATAAAGTAATTCAGAATAATTAGAAACAGAATCATCTATTTAAATAAAAGAGAATGTTTTTACATTGTTTATTTGCTGTTTGTTAAGTATTATTTAAGAAACCAATCACGAGGATTTTCATAGGAATTAATTACGTACAAATGCAAGTTCCTGAACATTGTCTAGTAAATAATGTCCTTCTTACTAAGATTTTAAGAACAACATTTACAATCTCTGAAAATGATCGCCCACTCCAGACACCGATCTAGGATATATTTAAAAACTTCCTTGCTTAATCAAAGGGAGTAGAACAGTTATTCTTGCTGAGTTGCCACCCTATAAAATTTAAATAGATTGTATTATTTATTTACTTTTATTTTAGTGTCTTCCTGACAAACAAATAATATAGGATCCTGTACAATTTTTCTTCCAATTAGTTTTACTATTTCTCTTTCATTTTAAAATGTTTGTTTTAGAATTTAAGAAAATTTTATTCATTTGTTTTAATTCACAGAAGAAGCCATGAAATTTAAAATTTTATTAATTAAAGTTTTATAACTATCCTCTTAAATAACTCAAAGCAGGTTTTTTTCAGCATAAAGTGTACTTGAAAAAAGCCCTTGATTATCAAAATGAAAGTTTCTGTTTTAAATATTATGTAAAACTGTTTTAAAATTTAACATTTTAATGCCTTTAAACTTTGAAATATAAAATTATTCGATAAGCCGAATATTCGATATTCAACCGAATAGTTACTATTCGGCTGGCCGAATATTCGGTAATCGGCATAGAAGTTACTATTCGGCTAGCCGAATATTCGGTATTCAATTCGCCTGTAGGCCGAATATTCGGTATTCGGCCAAAATCACTATTCGGTGTATCCCTAGTTATTACACGTAAAAATTGCAAGCGACGAAAATCGCCTGCGACTCGTCAGATTTCCTGAAACTTACGTATTATCCAAGCATTTCATTGGCTGTTCGGGAAAAGGCTTTTCCATCGTCAGATTTCCAAGAAATCTGACGACCCATTTTAAATTAAATTTCATTCTTAAACTCCTAAACATCCCACAATATTACTTTTTACACCGTCGTATAGAGAAAAAAATGTACTTTTAAATGCAATTTGTTTGAAAGCTGTATCTCAATTTGTTTCTTATTAATTTTTTTTTTTTTTTTTTGTAGGTTTTATTACTTTTTTGTCATAGTGGCAACAGAAGTATCCATCTCTGTTTAAAGTAAAGGGATTAAAAATTAAACATAATTTATTTCGATTCCGGATTGCTTTAGTTGCTTCAGCAGTGTTTTAATACGCCTGCACATCAGGGTTTCCGGCTTTTAGCCAGGCCAAAAAAAGCCGGCTGGCTTTTTTTGGTTTTAACCACTTAAAAAAAGCCGGCTTTTATTTTTAAAAGTTGGTTTACAGCTAATTCGTTTTAAATTTGGATCAATTAATTTTAAATACACTTATAAATATTTTCTGCTAAAAAAATTATAAATTTCTATTAAATTTTGTCTAATAAATTGTGCAGGCAATTATGTCTGAAATATATATATATATATATATTTAAAAGAATATACGTTAGACTCTAAATTGGTGTTTTGAAATTTCATATTACATAGCTCCACATATACTACACATTTTAAAGATTATATTTAATTAAACAATGGCAAAATGCCCAGAAGCAGAATTTTCGGTGTCCCGCTGCAGCAAACTAAAATTTGTCTGCGACCCAACAATGCTGAACCAAGCTACTGTCATAAATACTTATTGTAACCCATAAAATAAGCAAAAATTGCATTTTACAAAGAAATTGTAATAAGTAACATAGTAACTCTTAAAACAAAATACATTTTTGTAAAATTTTTGAGCCCAGTTTTTATTTTCAAGCTGGTAGATTAATCAGCAAGGTCTAACACAATCTGCAGCACTGCTGCCGTGCTGCACAGTATCTGTTACGGGGACAAAATGTAGCACACCATGAAAATTCTGGAAACATTCTTATGTGTCCATATGGAGAGATAAAGTCATAAGTGTTAAAAGATAAATAGGAAAGGATATATTATTTTAGGAGAGTTTGGTACATAAGTGAAAAAAAAGTGGAGCATTTAAACAAGAAAAAAAAAATAATAATTCTCTAAATAAAATTTTGAAAAGCTTGTTGCTAAGCATATTCATGTATATGCTATTCATAATGTTTTTAGTAGTGAGAAATGGTGTTTTTATTATATAACTATGTACCTATAATTTTAAATGTTTACTACAAATAAAATAAGAGTTGTATATTAATAGCTCTTAAAATTAAGTAATAAAACATGTAACTAAGTAACCATTGTCCTCTTTAATTTTATAAAGCAGTAAAAATGAAAACTCCCTGCCGGCCCGGCCTACAGGCGGAGGTAGATTTCGAAGTTAAGTATACTAATTTCAACAACAAAAACTAAATCATGATTAGAGATAAACCCACTTTAACAATTTTATCTGGCCGCTTTTGACGAGTTTTTATTTCATTTTTATATAATAGCTGGTTTCATCAGAATCATGTTAAGGCGGTATTCAAAAAAATACTTTTCCATGCTCAACAACTCGAAATTTTATGGCACATTTTCAGATTCATTTTTAAAAGAAAAAATATTAAACTTGCTGACGTGATTTTTGAAGAGATTTAAAAGCGACCTGTGTTTTTATTTTTCGTTCAATTAATTAAAACTTGAGTTATAAACAATTATTTTCTCAGTAGGACAATATTTTTCGTTTCTAACACAATCGCTTCGGAAAATTCTGTTCAAAATGCCCACTTTGACATTATTTTTTGAAATATATTCTACCTCTATCAAAAAATCGATCATTACGGTACATTATATAGTTTCTGAATAAGAGAATCTGCCAATTGGATGCGTTTGAGACCAAAAATGAATTTAAAAATTAGTAAGAAAATAAGCAGTTTGGATTTGAATACACCCTTAATAAGATGATTTTTTTCTTCAACCGCTATGTATTTTTAATTTGTTTTTGCTGTAAGAATTGACCCTATCAAAAACTTGTCTATATAAATGTTTTAGACAATATTAGGAAGATGTGTGATAAATTAATGGGGATTTTATATCTTGTGAATTGACGGAGTTATGGATTTTTTTCTTCTTCAACCCCCCTTTCTTGTTCTCGTTCTTATTTTTTTTTTTTTTTTTTTTTTTTTTTTGGGGGGGGGGGGGTACTAATTGGTCTTATCAAAAACTTGTGAATATAAAACTTATAGATAATATTAAGGAGATTTATAATAAAATTATTTTGATTTGATATCTTGAGAATTGACGTCAAAAACTTGTGAATATAAAACTTATAGATAATATTAACGAGATTTATAATAAAATTATTTTGATTTGATATCTTGAGTTATAATAAAATTATTTTGATTTGATATCTTGAGAATTGACGAAGTTATGAATTTTTTTCTCCCCAAAACCCTATTTTTTGCGCTTTTTGAGCCCATTTTTAATTTTATCAGAATCTGTGATACATAAATTTGTTGCCCTATTTTTAGAAGTAATAAAAACTTTAAATTGACTTGATATGTACAAATTTAAGAAGTTATGCGGTTTTTCGTTTTTCACAAAGCCTCTCCCTATTGAAAGTTTTTTACTGAGGGTGGTTTTGGGTTCTAGGGGTCACGATCGGTGTAGATCTGCAAAAATTTTTCAGAAATTCCAACAATAGGGGAGAATGTAATAGGTAGTATTTCATACGAAATCTACCTAAAAATTGGGGTAGGGGTTAAAGGTCAGTGTAAAACCGATAAAGCAGTTAGTATGGCCCTTTTTAAATTTAACTGACATATTTGCAATTCGGACTACAAATCACTACCAAAACCATCTAAGTTTTATTCCAGTATTAGTCTTCATTATTGAGATATTGGGTTTTTTATTAAACTCTAAATCAATTAAATGTCTTTAAAACTAATTAAAAACACTTTAAAATGTGTAGTTTATAATTACAGTGCTTCATTGTATAAAAGCCAGTTATGGCCAAAAAGGCCAATTGCCCCCCCCCCCCCCCAAAAAAGCCGGTTACAACAAATAAAAGCCACCGGCTTTTTTGCAACCCTGCTGCACATAAAATGCCACAATTCTCGCTACTAAACTGTGGATTTGTATAGAAAGACAAACAGACGCGTTTACAAAATTTCGTTTTTATATATTATATATTTCTTTTTTCAGTTATTAAACTAAAATTCTAAAGCTTATGTTAAAAAATATACATTACTACTGTTTTTAATAATAAAAAAATGGCAACCCGGAAAGTATGAACTCCGGGTCCGGTACAAGTCAAGTAAAAGAAAATTGGCCCACGTTCGGGTGGGGTTCAGGCTTCGTGTCAGGCCTAAGCCTGTGCAAACCTCTAAAATAAAATAGCCCTCCCCAAAGCGTAATCCTGGGTGCGCCACTGCAAACATTCATGTTCAATTTGCGTCAACGGAAGACCGCTCCTAAAATAAACATTTTTAACAAGTTAGGGCAAACAAACATCAATAGGTCAGATAGCGTGCGATAACTTCAAGCGTATGAATGAATGTGAATGAACGAAGAAGCTTTGGTTGAAGAAAATAATTACTGTTGACTTAAGAAATAAAACAAAGAAAATTCATGCGTATAATAAAACACTTTCCAATTACATTCTAATTCTGTAACGAAACTTCACCGTTAAAAAGAGTGAAAGAATATATAAGTAAACAATTTAGAAAACGAATAACACAGTTTAAAATCTAATTTCAGCAATTAATTGCCTTCCATAGTCGGAAAAGCAGTCGAATTCTTTTGTGCAACACTGTATAGGGTCAGGTGGGGTGGAATGGGTAATACTGTTTTGTGTCTGAATTAAAATCATACTATGTACAAAAAATATTTGTAAATCAGGTATATAATTTATTAACCATTCAACTTCCGTTTTAAGTTTAGAAAAAAAATATTGGCACCATTTAGTCCATTTAGAATCCGTTTTCAAAGGCACATGGTGAATGACAACATCACTTAGTGCTATATTAACTTTATTGTCTTTTTTTATTTTATTGCAGAAATAACTTTTTTTTACTGCTTAGTTTGTACATAGCAGTGCCCTTTATTGACTGAAACAAACATGTAAGAAAAATTCTTTATTTTTTAAAAGTTATAATTAAAAATGTAAAGTGGGGTGAAATGGGTATATGATTAGGCTTAGGGAAAAAATACTTAGGTAAAAAAGTCTAAAAATTATTTTAATGGCCAAGTGATTGAACCATTAGATCCTCTTACATAGACTGTAAAATTCCTGCATAAATCATCAGTAGGAAACTTCTATACCTTTCCTAACAAAGATAACAAGGTAGAAATCAACAGTAAACACCTTTCAGAAAGCTTGGCCAACCAACACTTAATAATCAGGGAAATTATGCATTTAATAAAAAAAAAATTGGCCAATATAATTGTCAATAAATAATTTGATGTAATAAAATAAATAATACACTGAAATTTGGGTTATTGGTTGCCTTGAATACCTTTTAAACTTAGTTACCCATTCGGAATGGGTATAGAAATAGACATCAGAAAAACTTTCTTTTTAATGTTAATAGATAATCTTTTGAAAAACCATTACAATGAAAATGTGATATCTATAAATGCAATGTAAACACTGAATCATTACTTTCTATAAATTCCTTTCCAATTAGGAATGATTCCATAATCATTTCAAAAACCTGTATTTTTATACCCATTCCACCCCACCTGACCCTGTGATCTGTAGATTTCTATATACGCATACAGGGTGCCCACCACTCTCAACGGTGTTCAATGAATAATTTCTAAACTGTTAGTCATAGACATACAGTTCCAATTACAAAAATGTTTTGAATGAGGCAAAAAACTATTTTAAAAATCGTTTTGATCAATAAAAACATTTCTTAAAAAGTTACCAAATTAAAATTTTTATACGGTCACCGGTCCTTAAATAATATTTAGTAAAAATTTCCTATTACACTAACAAGTAAGACAAAACAAGTTCCGTTCATCTAACACTAAAATTGATTGAGTTATGAAACTTTGAATTGCATAACTTATACCAATTTTCTGCATCTGAACACAGATGAGTTGGGCCATGCTTCGAGGGATTGTACACAAAATGCTTAAGGGGACGGGGTAAGCTCTATCTCCACCATGTTAAAATACACCAACTTTGTGTACCTTTTCCTCAGAAATGGTGAAAGATAGAGGTCTAGAATTTTTAGAGTAGTTTGAGTAACATGCTTTACGTATTTTAACAGACCATTTTCTTTCTAAGTGAACCTGAAAATGAATTATTAATTATTTATTGGAAGGCATTTATAAATTAGAATTTTTGGTAAGATTTCCCTGCCTAAAATAAATAATTCTCAACAAATCATTAAATCCCTGTGTTAAAGTATGCAATATAACATAATAAAAGTATTTTAAAAAAATTGAGTTCTTAAGTTTAATAGATATTGAAAAAAGGGAACACAAACATGAAAAATCCAAGTTTTGAGAAAAAGTCAAAGATTTAA
Organism: Maratus speciosus; assembly: GCA_963932465.1. Taxonomy (NCBI): domain Eukaryota; kingdom Metazoa; phylum Arthropoda; class Arachnida; order Araneae; family Salticidae; genus Maratus; species Maratus speciosus. Next base: position 126,722,700 of record OZ010797.1, read on the forward strand.
ATGGCCACTAAGCTGAGAAGTACTCTTAGAAAGAATGAATAATTCCAACACTTCTTTTTTTTAATATATAAACATGTGTGACACATCGTTGGAAAGATAAAAGTTTAAACTATTTAATGACATAAAAAAGTAAAAATCGATTCCCCCCCCCCCCCCCCCCCAAATTTCGCTTACCTGGTCCCCTTAAAGTATTAGAAGGATTTATGTGGCGTATACATTTCTGCTTTGCAGTCGAAAGTTTTAAGATAACTTTAATTTTTATTAATTAACTTTCAGATTAGATAATCTAATAGCATTTTAAAATATGTATCATTTTGAAAAGAATCACGACAGTTGCTTTTCACCATTTCATTTAACAAAAATTCTGTTATTTTTTAACGTATATTTTTAGCACAAGTTGTATATTTTTCTTTAATATGTCAGAATAAAAATAGATTTCAAATTTATATTGCAATATTAATTTTGCTCTCAACTATTATAGTCCAAGAGCCGACAACACAACACAAAACCTATGTTATCAAGCAAGAAAAAACCTTTATTTTATGGAAGAGTAGAAGTAGGGGAATTTAATGATCCATGTCTGCCGGAAGTAAAGAGATGCATAAGTCAAAAATTAATACCACCCGTGATTGACTCGTAGGTTTATCATTGTGTTTACTGTACAACTATCCTCCATATTTTCATACCTTTGTTTGTAGGACAAACACAATGATAAACCTATGAGTCAACCACTGGTGGTATTAATTTTTGGCTTATGCACCAGTACACTTCCGGCAGACATGGATCATTAGATTCCCCTACTTCTACTCTCCCATAAAATAAAGGTTTTTATCTTGTACTTGATAACATAGGTTTTTGTGCTGTCGGCTCTTGGACAGCACAAAACAATTTCTTTAAAACTGACGATTATATACTCCGCTATTATATCCTATCGCTATCCGCGATTATATTACTCCACTTCAAGTAACAGATTAAAGAACTATACTCAAATTGATTGATTCATTCCCAACTAAGAAGCACAACTTTGCGCAACTCTATGGACCATACAATAATTATATTTATATCAAAACCAATAGCAGGGTACAACGCCTTAACTATTGAGCTATAACAGAGAAAAAATAAATGACGCTAGGATAAACTTTTAAAAATCGACTTTTGGCCAGCTAGGATCGGTAAATCACCCACCGTGGAGCACCATAGTTGCTAAAGCCGCTGCAGAAGTGAAAATCGTAACACAATCAAACCAATAGCACGTCACAATACCCGCCCTGAAACAATTACGCAAAACAAACCGTAAGGTAACAGAAAATACGAGTCTTATGAGTTACGAAAGTTTGTAAAACAAAGAGAAATGCACTCGAAACGTGAGACGGATCTGAAACCAGAAATGAAGAAAAAACTCTACAGATAGGAAAGGATTTTTAAAAGGAAAGTCCTTGACACTCAGGAAAAAATACAAAAGTGGAGAAAAAAAAATTAAAAAAAGCCGTCTCAAGGTTACGAGACATCATTTTACACCGAAAAATGTTCATTTATTCATTATTATTAAGATTATTACACAACTACCTACTTTTCCTACCTAAATGCAAGTTGAGAAATCGAGGTCGAAAAAGACCACACGACAATTATTTTTTGGGATTTCGTTAGTTTTTGTTGGCAGCACAGCGATGCGATTGTCTTCTCCAGTCATCAGACTTTTGAAAAGCGTATTCTATTAGACAGATATTTTCTCCGTTATGTTTCTAAGGGAACATATAATTAGAAACCTAATAATAACCCTGTTTTTGCGAGCAATAAGAATGAACTTGTTTATAACGCGAAGGGATGTGACGAGAACCCTGTTTTAACGGGAAACAAACTCGTTTATAGTGAGCCTAGATGTAACCAGAACCCCGTTTTAACATTTAAAAAAATCTGAGCAGGTTTTTAGCTAGCCTATAACGAGAAACCAGTTTTAATGTGAAATGAAAAAAATTGAGAGAGAGAGAGCTGTTTATATAACGAGTTTGGACGTAATGAGAACTCGGTTTTAACAAATAAGTTTACAGAAACCCCTGATGTAAAGAGAAAGGGGAAAAAGCAGGGTTGGCACGGTTTAAACCAAGTGGTTTTAACCATGGTTTAAACCAATTGGTTTTTTTGTCAAAAAAAAAAATTTGGTTTTTTTGTCAAAAAAAAAATTTGGTTTTTTTAGAAAAAATCTAATATAATATTTTCTCTTTTTTGTAATTTAATTGTTTTAAATTATTGATAGAAGTAATTTCTACTTTTAATACTTCATCTCGCGCAGTCAACATGAGACATAATGAGCCTAGGTCATGTTTCTATGCATGTAGAATGAAAATTAGCATGTGCTGATGATCATATCTGGTACCCTAAAGGTTTTTCTTAAAATATGTGAAATTAGAAAAGATAAATAATATTCAATATTTAGCATAAAATATTTTCATTTAAAAAATGCAGATTATTTATAGCAGTTAATAACAAAATACAATGATCTTTAAGATTTTGATTAGGTTGTAGAAGAAAATTTTCTGGATTGAGAAATATTATCCTTAAAGAATTTAAAAGAGTAACTTAAGATATGAAGTTTAATAACACAGCTTTCAAAAATTGAGTGCTAGTTATAGCATTTCAATAATACCAATCAATCTTTTCTGCTATTTGCTGAATCTAATGGCCAAAAATGTTGACTTGGACACTTGCAGTTATCACTCAGAAAACAAAATAACCAGAAGTATTTGGATATTAAAAAAATAATAATAACAACCACAGAATAATATATTCATTAAACGGCATCAAATGTTTATTGATTGATTATTATATTATTAATCCAAGGATTCTTCATAATACGATTTTCAAGGTATCAGTGTTTCACTGTGTAGAGCAGTTTACTTTGAACATAAGACATAGCTGTTCCTAATAATGTTTAAATTAGAAATGATTTCAATTTTCTATATAATTGACTGTAATTATTTAATTTAAATATTTTCAAAAGTTATATTACTTATATAATATCCAAAAATGTTTATTTTATCAACAGATATGCATCTGTATGCAATAGGAAATTATATTTTAAAAAACCCTGTTTAAACAAAATAAACCGGGTTTTTTTTGGTTTTTTACAAAAAAAAAACCCGGTTTTTTTTCAACGCTGGAAAAAAGCCTCTTTATAGCGAGATTGGACATAATGAGAACCCGGTTTTAACAAACAATAAGTTTAGAACAACCCCGGATGAAAATGGACGTGGTTTTAGTTAATATATATATATATTTTTTTATAGCGCGCTCAGGTATAAAAATAACGCAGATTTAATGAGCAAAAAAAAAAAAAAAAAAAAAAAAAGCAATTTAACAAATTACAACGACCATTTGGAAAATGTTTTTTTCAAAGACTAAAATTTAAGACATAAAAAATCACACGGAGTTGATCATACATTACGTACGCCATGAATTAAACATTAATAGTGTTATTACACGTAAAAATTGCAAGATTTCCTGAACCTTACGTATTATCCACCTGAAACTTACGTATTATCCAAGCATTTCATTGGCTGTTCGGGAAAAGGCTTTTTCCATCATCAGATTTCCAAGAAATCTGACGACCCATTTTAAATGAAATTTCATTCTTAAACTTCGAAACATCCCACAATATTACTTTTTACACGTCGTATAGAGAAAAAAATGTACTTTTAAATGCAATTTGTTTGAAAGGTGTATCTCAATTTGTTTCTGAGTTATTAATTTTTTATTTATTTATTTATTTGTAGTTTTTATTACTTTTTGTCATAGTGGCAACAGGAGTATAGATAGATCTCTGTTGAAAGTAAAGGGAAATACAGATTACTGTATAGACCCATCAGAAAACGAATAAAATGCGGATTCAACCAATAAAAAGCTTCAGATATGCTTTTGATTTCCTACCCTGACGAGGACAATAACCATTTTTCCAAATGGTTAATAAAATAAAAGTCGATCTAAATTATTAATGCAAAAGTCTCATTACATATTTTCCCTACCCGAGTACAAGTTGGCAAATCGAGGTCCAAACGACAATTATTTTTTAAGATAGTTTTCTGGGACTCTCTTAAGTTTTGTTGGTAGCAGAGCGATGTCATTGTTTTTTTCAATCACCAGATTTTTAAAATAACTTTTTTTTTTTTTCGAGAGACTCAGTTACGTTTAGAAGAGAATTCCTATATATCGAGCTCGGACTCAACAAGAACGGTTTTCACGAGCAATAAGAATGAACTTGTTTAGTGTATCTAAATGAAACAGCCAATAAGAACGTATTTGTTTATAGCATGTCCGGATGTAATGAGTAAAAATAATTAACCCTTTTATAGCAAGCTGGGGTGTAACGAGAACTCTGTTTTAATGAGTTACAAGAATAAACTCGTAAAAGGCAAAAATATGTAACGACCAACCATAAGAATATCATAATCGAACATAATCTCATATCGAACCCGGTTTTAACGAGCAAAAAGAATGAACTCGTTTGCAGCGATTTCGAGTGCAAAAGGCCGCTGTTTCAACGAGCAAAAAAACTAAAAATCGATGTAAAATATTACGCAAAAGTCTATCTACGTGTTTTTTCGACCTGAATATAAGCTGAGAAATCGAAGTCGAGAAAGACCAGACGAAAATTATTTTTTTAGGCAGTTTTTAGGGATTTGTTAGCTTTGTTGGCAGCATAACTGTGCGTTTATTTTTTACAGTCACCGGATTATTTAAAATATCCTTTTATTTGAGAAAGAGAAATATTTCATTTGTTACTGCGCGATAGATACAATAGAACTATAGTAGGGAGCGAGCTTGGATGGAGGACAATCCATCAGCCAAGTCGTTTAAAACGATCCCAGAATTTGAGAAGTAATGATAACCCTGTTTTAACGAAAAAAAAGAACTTTGATGTAGCGGGAATCCTATTTTAACAAGTAAAAAGAATGAGCACGTTAATAGTAAGCTCGATTGTAACGAGAAGGCGATTTTGACGAGCAAAAGGATTGAAAGTTTGTCTTGATTATTAAGCAAGTATCCGACTACTTATTTTTCCTACCTGAGTGCAAATTACGAAATCGAGAAAGACAGCACGACAATTATTTTTGGGGATTCCATTCGTTTTGTCGGTAAAAAGCGATGCGAGTTTTTCCCTGTCTCCAGATTTTTAAAATACTTTTCTTATTTAATGACATTTTCTTTGGTATGTTTGTGAGCGAACTGTAGGGAAACTCGTAAATAGCGAACTTGGACGTAACGGGGATCAAATGCAATTTTTATATGCAAAAAGAATGAGCTTGTTTAAAAATGCCCGAAAGTTGATTTTTCAAATGGTAACATCCACTTTTGACTCCCTATTTCAATTTCTTGTTAGCCAGGAAAGAGATTTAGTATATTAAATTTTCTTAAATCTTAATACAGTTTTTAAACAAAAAGTGTTAGGGGTCCATAAATTTTGGAAAATAAAATAAAAATCTGAGAAGAAAACGTACCGCAAACACTCAATAAGTCACGAGTAAAATTATACAGGAATTTTAAATTTAAAATAAACTTACTTTACATTAAAAGAAAATCATACAAAGTGTTTCTGGTTAGTTTCCACATTTTTTTTTTTCTTTGATAAAAGACGACGGTCCCCTTAAGTTATGGAAAGGCGAAATTTCTCTGTATCTCGAAAACTAATTATTCAAATGAACTGTAAACTTAGACATCGATGTTTTTAACGATTGTGCTTTGTTGTATACCAAAATTAATGTAGGTCATATTTCATAATTTTTAATATGAATTTATTAACAGTTTTCATAATTAAAAAAAACGTTTTTGAATAAAGAAAAAAGTCTCCAAAATTCTTGGGTTTATTGAGTGTATCTCTTTAATAAATTAATAAAAAAAATCAAACAGATGACTTTTATGAAGATATCAATTAACGTTTCTTAAATCGTTTTAACTTTAGCATCTCAAATTGAAACTATTTTATCGAGGTTTAAGATAATGCATATAAACAATGTTTTTTTCTGAGCTGTCTCGATCCAAAAACTCAAATAAGGTGTCAAAAGTAGGTATTATTTTTTCAAAATTCAAAATTGGTACAATTTTTTTATATTTAGATGATTTCGGAAACATAATTCATGAATAATAATAATTAGAAAAAATATTATTTCCAGTCGATTGTTTCCTATAGATTTTTTTTTATTATGGAATTAATAAGGGTAACTAGTTTTATTCCACTTATCACCATTGACACACTGAAAATCGGTAGAAAAATTAACAAGGTATTTTGCACCAACCGCCAAATAGAGTTGCTGCGGTGCTGCTAAGTGCTTTAATTTTTTTCTTTTTGTAAAGTATATTTCTTTAACGTAATATGAATTATTTATCAGTCAGTTAAAAATGAGATAAATTCAAATTTAATTTACAATTTGACAGCAATTACTTTTGTGAGTCAGGTATTTTGTAGGAAGAGGCATTTTGTATCCTTAAAAAATGACTGTACGTATCCATAAAATTCTGAATTGATATTTCACTATTAAAAGTTTTTTACAGGAAAAGTCGCTTTGCTAGTATAAAATCACTAAAATAATTGAGTTGTAAATGGACTCTTTTCAGCACACTCTTCCCCTGATTTGCAAAATTCTTATCACAATTAGACATCAAGGGAAATATTTAAGGTTCCACTATTGAGAGAAATGCCCCAGGGATTGTATCCATGTAAATTGCAGGATGCCATTTTCAGAATTTTTTTTATTTAAAATACCTACCATAATTTTTGAATAGCAATTATGGTTTTATTTACTGATATATTTTTCCGTGATTAAATTAAACAATCATTTATTTAAAATATATACTAGAATTTTCTAATAGTCATTTAACCACGAAAAGTCATCCATTAAATAAAGAGATTGCTATCCAAAAATTATGGTGTAGATTTTGTGAATGAAAAGATGCTGGCAGCGGAATTCCACAGCTTGCAGGATTGTAATCAAGAAGTATCATTAAGTTTGCATTCCTCGAAAAAAAAAGGTAATGTTTTCCAATCAACAACAAAATGACTACAAAAAGTTTTTTTGTATTCTAATATTTACTTCTTTCTTTTCACTTTTTTTCCCAAAAGCAGGGCTTCAATTATAAGTGCACTGAATGCCGGCTTTAAGAAGGAGGAGAGAGGCAAGGTACTAAAAGGTAAAGGACTGAAAATATGCAAATATTTGGTTAAGAGTGTATTCCGATCCAAACTGCTTATTTTCTGATTCATTTTTGCTCTCAAACGCATCAAACTTGGAAATTCTCTTATTTAGAAACTATATAATGTGCGGTGCTTCTTAATTTTTTGATAAATGCAGAAAATACTGTAAAAAACGCTGTCAAAGTTGGCGTTTTGAACCGAATTTTCCGAAGCGGGCGATCTGGGAATGAAAAAAATGGTCATACTGAGAAAATAATTGTTTAAAAATCAAATTCTGATTAATTGAGCTGAAAATGAAATCACACGGCATGTTAAACATGTCTTCAGAAATCACCCCAGCAAGTTTCATGTTTCTTCTTTTAAAAATGAGTCTGAAAATGTCTCAGAAAATTTCGAACTGTTGAGATTGGAAAAATATTTTTTCGAATACACCGTTAAAATCTAAAAGATATCATTGAAAGAAGCTATGAAAAAAATCTAACCTAGGGCGCCATGGTTACTACCAGGGCTGCGGAGTCGGTGGGAAAAATTAACGATTACGACTTCAGGAAATTTAACAGATCCGATTCCGACTCTTTCGCTCAAAACTGGGCCGACTCGGACAACGCAGACCTGCTTGTAAAATGGACGACTCCGACTCCGCAGCCCTGGTTACTACAGTTTTTCCGCAATGTTTTCCCTCTCAATCGGATGTAAAAATGCCCACTTTGGCTTCCGATCCTGAAATTGTTCCGATGTATCTTTAATTTCTTTGAGATAATAAAAAGTATCTCTCTTATGCTGTTTGTCTATTAATATTGATGATTATTCCCAAAACGAATTCTCGAAATTTAGTACACTAGTCAGAATGTATGTGTACAACGAGGGAAAAAACACTGGAGCGGCTTAGGCACTTCGGGGCGCGAAGTTTTCCCTGTGGATGAGGGCGCACCGGCCCTCGGGCCAGTCCGAGCCTGCTCGTTTATAGTAATTAGCCCGAATATAACGAGAATCCGGTTTATTGAGCAAAAAGAATGAAAGTCGATTTAGATAAATACGCAAAAGTCCAACTAGACATATTTTTCTTACTTGCGTGCAGATGCGAGTTGAGAGATCGAGGTTAAAAAAAAAGACCACATGACAAATTATTTTTTGAGATAATTTTCAGGGGATTCTTTTAATTTTGTTGGCAGCAGAGCGGTGCGATTGCTTCCTCCATTAATCAGGTCTTTTTTTTAAATATTTTATATTTGAGAAACATTTCATCCCCCATGTAAGCTAAAGCTCGTTTACAGTGAGCTAGGATGCAACGAGAATCCCGTTTTAACTTGCTGAAATGAATACTTTGATGCAAAAACTGGGGGGAATTCCGTTAAGGTGACAGTGGACATTAACCCTTCACTGCACGATTTTTTCTATCTGTATGAAAAAAAATTATTTGAAATCTATATATTTGTCTAATAATAGGAAAAATAGTAAAAAAAAAAATTAAGTTTCAAATTTTCAGCTAAAATTTGATATTTTATGAAGTGTACCCTACGCACACAATTAGGGTTTTAAAATATTGTATTGCTATAGTTTACAACTAAATGAGCTTAAATTAATTAATTTTATCTGCTTAACACTCTGCAACTTTTTTTATATTAATATATTTAAGTATTCAGTAAAAATAATGAAAGTAAATTTTACCTTAATAGCTTGATTGATTTTGTTTCCGAAGAACAAATTCTAATTTTTTGTCAAATGCAGCCATCTGACATGGACAAAATAAGTGTTATTCCATTCTTTGGACTGTTCTTGATCAGGGATAGAGATCATATTGGCCAAATTCATGGCACATAATAAGAATTACAGTGTCTTTAGATATGTGCCAGATGTGGCACGTGGTGCAGCGAAGAGTTGAAAACCAAATCTTTGAATTTTCAATGGATTCATTTAAAAATTGGAATACTTGTTAACGGCAAGCTCAAATAGTTATATTTTTTAATTTTGTGTTAAAATAATAAAATGCTTTTAAATTTTAAATTATTCAATGTTTATTTTTTTTAAATAACGAATAATTGTCACATTTTAAAATGTCCCATGAGCATTTCTTTTGCATATAATATGACAGTATTTATTTATGAGATGCATATTATATATTACAATAGAAGTTGGCATGAATTGTAAAAGTTCGCTGAATGTATAAACAGAATTTTTTTTTTTTTTTATAATTATGCTTTGTTTTTTCTTAAAAAAAAAAAAAAAAAAAAAAAAAAAAAAAAGTAGCTATATATTTTCATATAATAAATTTCAACATTAAAATGCCCCTGAAAGGGAATTTTTTTTTAACCATTTGGAAATGGATGTTGTTTTCGGTCGAGGATGGGGCCAAATGATACTCGCATTTTATTTTTTTTTTTTTTTTAACGAAATTCAACGATGTTCTTTACTTTTAGAAGAATTTTTATTTGAATAGGTAATAGAAAGGCATAAAATCGTTAAAAATTGAAAAAGTTACAAAATGGGTAAGCGCAAATTATCAGATATGGAAAAATCCAAAGCCAAAGAGCGACGCCGAAATGAAAATCGTCTTGCAAAGCAAAAATCGAAGTCTTCAACTCATTATGTAGCCCATGAAAATCGAGGTCTTCAACTGATTATGTAGCCCATGAAAATCGATTACAGAATAAAAGCCGAAAGCGAAAAAGGAAACAATCTAATGTTAAATCGATTGATAGTAAAAGGCCATGTCTTGAGGGCTCCAATCCACTAGCCACGGCGTTTTACAATCGGTCCATTCTAACCGAGAAAAATTGAGCTCAACGTAGGTAATTTGTCGCAATCTGTGGATGATTCGGTGGAAGTGCTTTCGATTTGTAAACTGTTTTTCTTCTCGAAACGGGACTTGGAGAGTTTATCGATGAAGGTTTTGGTCGTCTGAAGTTTGATCTTTGCGATCTGTTGTTGAGGAGTATGCGACGGAATTTGGTGGACGAAATTTAGATTTTTCGGTTAAATTTTGTTACGAAGGTGATTTGTCGCGATATGTAGATGATTTGGTGGAGCTACTTTCGATTTTTAACCTCTTTTCTTTCTCGGCTTCTCCTGTCGAAATGCCCAAAAGTTAAAACTAAGTAAATATTAAGTAAAATAAATAAATAAATAAATAAAATAAATAAATAAAGAATAAAATCCAAATGGTCGTTGTATTAAATTACATTTTTTTTTCTAACATTTTTTTAGTATTTTATCTCGGATATACGTTATAAATTTCAAAAGAATTTGTTAATTAGGAATGCGCATGGAAGGTTTCAACTGTTAGAAATGTGCAAAATTTTCAAATTTGAGAAATCAGCAGTTTAAAGTAGTAATAAAAAAAAAAAAAACTATAAATATATACATTTTTTACAAACATAAAAGTTTATATCTCTTTAAAGACGCGTCGGAAGTGATAAATCTTTTTGAATCGCATAAATTTGAGCATCTATTTTCATAATTCTCAAAAAAATTACTTTTTAGTCAAATTAAGTGATATTGAAAGTCCACTGTCACCAAGTGTTTAACATTACCAAGCAATATCTTCATAAATTTACTATACCGAAACTTCATTAAAGTTAATAGATTTTGGTAGCGTAATACTTTTGTAACACAACAGTAACTGTACAATAACTCATTTCGCATTGTAATGCACAAACCATTCCAAGAATGACTTATGAAGACTTGTAATAATTCCAATCATAATCATGTACTCATAATTGATTTTCACACTCTTTTATAGGGATGCACCGAATAGTAGTGATTTTGGCCGAATGCCGAATATTCGGCCTACAAGCGAACCGAAAATCAAATATTCGGCTAGCTGAATAGCAACTATTTGGCCGAATAATTTTATATTTCAAAGTTAAAAAGGCATTAAAATGTTAATTTTTTAAACAATTTTAAATAATATTTAAAACAGAAAATTAGATTTGGATAAACAAGATTATTTTACAAGTAAACTTTATACGGAAAAAAATCTACTTTCAGTTATTTAAGAATAGGATAGTTATAATAAAACTTTTTTAATTAATAAAGTTTTAAATTTCATGGCTTCGTCTGTGAATTAAAACAAATGAATATTTTCTTAAATTCTAAAAAACATTTTAAAATCAAACAGAAATTGTGAAAAAAATTGGAAGAAAAATTTCATAGGGCCATATACTTTTTATTTGTCAGTGTTTTTACCATGGTATTTACCAGGGGTGGGAAAAACCTTGACAACCCTGATATTTTCCCCATAAGATAACATGGAATTCCACTTTTTTTCTTCCCCACCAGATAAGTCCCCTTAAACAAAAAGTTCCCTGATAAGAATTCTGGCCTGGGCACTTATTCACTCAATTAGAAAATTAGTACTTGTGTGATTTATTTACAATTAGAATAATAATTGTGGTTCTCTTTTTAATAGAATAATTGAGTCAAAAATAATGAAGTGTATTCCAGATAAACCTATGAAAAAAAAATTCTTTCCATAAGTTTAGAGAATGTTCATTGTTGAAAAAGAAATTGTGAAGACGATAACATTTTAGGAGATTTTGGTATATCTAAGTTATACAGGGTGATTCATAAAAGATGGGCAGAACTTTAAGGGGTTATAGTACACTTAAAGACAAATAATATTAAATAAGAGACTAAGGGTCCCAGACGTATTCCCAAGGAGATAGGGGGCATTAAAGTTTAGGGTCCGAAATTTCAAATGATTATAAAACATGGAAAAATTGGTCGATTCGTTTGCGGTTTTTGCAAAAAAATTTCTTTATGCCAGTATTTTCTTGAAATAAAATTTTAAAGTTCAATTTCAAAAAATGCCGATAGGGGGCGCTTTAGACTTTGGAGTAACAAACAACTATTTTTTAACGTTATTTTTTGTATTTCTTTAAATGATTTCGAAAGCTTAGACTTAAACTTAAATTTTGATCTAAAAATCTGAGTCCTAACGAGTAGTTAAGTAGCATAAACTAAAATTTGAAATTTGAAACCCTTCTCCCCCCAGAACAAAAATCAGTTATTCCCGATCTTTGTGTCGTAGATTAGGCTCTAACTACTGCCGCGTTTTGCTAAAATTATTCTTTATGTCAGTATTTTCTTGAAAATAAATTTTAAAGAAAATTTTCAAAAAATTCCGATAGAGGGCGCTTTAGACTTTGGAGTAACGAACAACTATTTTATACCGTTATTTTTTGTGTCTCATTAAATGCTTTCTAAAGCTTAGACTTAAACTTAAATTTTCAGCTCAAAATCTGAATCGCTGAGCGTGGTTCAGTAGCGAGGGGAGGGGGTTCAAATTTCAACTTCTGAACATAGTTCAGTTTGCACTACTTAACCATGCCCAACGATTCTGTGCTGTGATACGAGGCAAAAATACAACTTTCGTCAAGGACTGCATAGTCGGAATTCACTCATAAAGGCACTGGCACAGTTGGAAACGTCGCTCATGCAAACGTTAAAGCTCCATTCCTGACGCTAGTCACCGGGTGAAGAAGGAAACAGAAAGTATGCAAATGTCAAATGGGGAAGAAGAAGAACACGTATGCAAAATTTCGACACGATTCAGGCATAAAAACCACTGAACGGTGAGTCAAGTGTAAGTCGCTGTAGTAATGAATCGGAAGATGGTGCCCTTCACGAATAAGGAAAAGGCTGAGATGCATTTAATTTACGGAGCGGCAGATGGAAATGGTGCAGAGGCACAACGAATGTACGGAGAGCGATTTCCCAACAGGCGGTTGCCTAACCGCAAAACTTTCGAGCGCTTGCACAGACAGTTGTGTGAGACGGGATCATTTCTCGCTTCCCGGTCGAATGCAGGTCGTGCAAAAAAGGACGAATCAGTAGTTGTTGCAGAAGCCATTCTGGATGTAGTAGCGGCGCAGCCAAGTACAAGTACACGAACAGTGGCTAGGCAGGTGGATACCTCACAGTCCATGACTTGGAGGGTACTGAAGGATGAACATTTGCTCCCGTTTCATGTGCAACGAGTCCAGAAACTGTCTCCAGGGGATTATCCAAATCGTATTGAATTCGCCCGCTGGTTTCTGCAGCAGAACGCGCTAAATCCACATTTTGGACGAACTGTGCTTTTCACCGATGAATGTACCTTCACACGTGAAGGTACATTTAACACACACAATGCACATGTATGGGCGGATGTCAATCCACATGCTACGTATCCACATGCTCATCAGAGACGCTTTTCCATCAATGTTTGGGCAGGAATCCTCGGAGACCACCTAATCGGACCGTACCTTCTTCCTGGACGCCTCAACGGTAAAACATACCTCACATTTCTGCAACATGTGCTGCCAGACCTGTTAAACGTTGTTCCTCCACGCATCCGGCGGGTCATGTGGTTCCAGCACGATGGAGCGCCAGCCCATTACGTACGAGACGTCCGCAACTATCTGGACATCACATTTCCGAACAGATGGATTGGTCGAGGTGGTCCTGTTGCTTGGCCTGCTCGCTCGCCAGATCTTTCACCCCTCGATTTCTTTTTTGGGGGACGATTGAAGGCTCTTATGTATGAGACACCCATTGAATCCCCCGAGGAACTGGTCGCCAGACTTTCCGCCGCTGTAGGGGAAGTGCTCGAAAAGCCTGATGTTTTCGCGAATGTTCGCCGTTCCATTCTTCGCCGTTGTTCTGCGTGCATAACCTCTGGTGGTCACAATTTTGAACATTTATTGTAATTACATGTTAATAAATATGCTTTGGTAACATAATCCTAATTTGTGTCTTTTTACCTCGTATCACAGCACACAATGTGTGGACATGGTAAACTGAACTGTGCTCAGGAGTAGAAATTTCAAACCCCTCTCCCCAGAAACTTAACCACGTCTAACGATTCAGATTTTGGGCTGAAAATTTAAGTCTAAGCTTTAGAAAGCATTTAATGAGACACAAAAAATAACGGTATAAAATAGTTGTTCGTTACTCCAAAGTCTAAAGCGCCCTCTATCGGAATTTTTTGAAAATTTTCTTTAAAATTTATTTTCAAGAAAATACTGACATAAAGAATAATTTTAGCAAAACGCGGCAGTAGTTAGAGCCTAATCTACGACACAAAGATCGGGAATAACTGATTTTTGTTCTGGGGGGGAGAAGGGTTTCAAATTTCAAATTTCAGTTTACGCTACTTAACTACTCGTTAGGACTCAGATTTTTAGATCAAAATTTAAGTTTAAGTCTAAGCTTTCGAAATCATTTAAAGAAATACAAAAAATAACGTTAAAAAATAGTTGTTTGTTACTCCAAAGTCTAAAGCGCCCCCTATCGGCATTTTTTGAAATTGAACTTTAAAATTTTATTTCAAGAAAATACTGGCATAAAGAAAATTTTTTGCAAAAACCGCAAACGAATCGACCAATTTTTCCATGTTTTATAATCATTTGAAATTTCGGACCCTAAACTTCAATGCCCCCTATCTCCTTGGGAATACGTCTGGGACCCTTAGTCTCCTATTTAATATTATTTGTCTTTAAGTGTACTATAACCCCTTAAAGTTCTGCCCATCTTTTATGAATCACCCTGTATAAAACTAGTCGGATGTGCCAATCTCAAAACTTTCCTTTATCTCATACATGTTAATACTTCAAAATTAGCCACAGAACCTACAGTAAATGGCAACCTATGCCCATCGAGAATTCTAAAGATATAAAATTCCGTGCACTAGTTCCTGAGGTATGATTATCGCTAAAATCGTATAAATCCTGCAAAATCCAGCATAGCAACACCACGTATAGGACGATTAACACCAAAACCTAATCAGCAACAACTGTTGCTTGTTCAATTCAACCAGTCTAATTGAATCTGGAGTTAGATGAAAATTCTTGCATTAGTTCTAGAGATCGAGCTATTGTGGAAATCGTGAAAAATGCAGCATAGCAGAAGTGTTTTGCTACTCTTATTCTTCATACTGTTTTCAACAGAGAGAAAAGTTTTTCACCAAATCACTTTATGTACGATTTTAAAAATTTTTGAGGAAAAAATAAGAATATTTCTTATCAATAAAGTCCTTAAAATTAGTAAAATAATAAGATATATCAATAAGCATTTATTGTCCAAAGCAGCAATAACATTTAAAAAAAGTGTTAAAAGATCTAGTGTTAACCAAGTAAAGCAATCGACTATAAACCCAGACTACAAATCACTATCAGGTGTGTGTTATTATAGCATTAATGTTTTCACTATTGAGAAATAATCTTATTAATATTTATCTCAATAAATAAAGTACCTTTAAAATTAGTTAGAAAACGTTTAAAAAAATACAGTTTAAAATTAAAATACTTCACTGTATAAAAGCCAATTTTTACCCCTCTTTTCCCCTCCCCCCAAAAAGGCGGCCAGTTTTGGACATTATTATTATTATTATTTTAACCATTAAAAGCTATCGGCGTGTTTTTTTTTTTTGTTTGTTTGTTTTTCCCCCGACCCGGCAGGGTATATTTTACCCCCTCTTTAGAACTTGAAATTTATTTATTTATTTTTTAAAACTGCGTTACTGCTAAACATCCAAACAGCTACTGTTAGAATGTTTATTTAGTCTTCACATCGCTAACCGAGAAGAAGGGGGAAAAAAGCAGGGTTAAAGAAAAAGGGATTGATAATTAATAATGTATAAGTTTAAGAAAACAGTATAATCAAAATGTACTAACAATTGACTTATTCAATAATCGTAATGGAACAAAAACAATTTTTAATCATAATCAAAACGTCATCGTATTCTAGATAGTATTACTATAATCATAATCTAACAACTTTCCTAAACAGTGACATAATCGTGAGCTATTTCTCGAAATTGAAAACAACCGTAATAGGTTACTGTCTTTTGTAATCGAATCCAAGTCTATTTCCAACGATCTAGGCATAGGGAGGAGTAAAGCAGACGCAGAGACGAATTCGTCCCCAAATTGACCAGAACGCTGTTTCTCTGCCCTGACACATTTATGATGGAAAAACGTGTTTTACAGGCGTATGGCCTGTACGGACTGCTTTAAAAAATCTTAGTTTAGAGTGAATACGAACCTGGCCCACAAAAACCAAACTGAAAACGGCAAATAAAAAATAGCACTTAAATCAAAACTGAACCGAATCTAAGACTTGATTAAACAGAGTTCCTACACAATTCTCGTCAGGGTTGGCAAGTTTTTGACATGCGGCGGTTTAAACCGATTTTAACCATGGTTAAAACCGTCGTGTCAAAAACTTTTCTGTCAAAAATGTCACTAAGTGTCAAAAACCTAATTTTAATAAAAATAATACCAAAAGAATAATTTAGCAGAGATAGATAGTCTTTAAACAATAAATTCTAAGTAAAACTGCATAAATACATTAAAACTGTGGGGTATAAACTGCAGAAAGACATTCTTGAAACCTATTTGCATAGGATATGGTAAACTGCAAATTGATTGTTGCATGATTTTTTTTTTTAATTTGTGAATAAAAATTACCTAACTCTTATTTAATGATTTAGTTTATCATTAATGTATGCCTTTAAGATGAACAGTTAATAAATCCTTAATTATTTGTAATCATTAAAACTAGATAGGTTTAATCTAAATTTTGCAGAGATAAATAAATTGTTTAGATTTTTTTAATTTTTAATGGCTAGAAGCACAGAGTAATCTATCACAATTGGTATCTAATGAGCGTATTTACTTTCCTTAAGATAGAGCAAATTCAAAGATTCCCTTCCAGTACAAAGCAGTATTGCTATTGCAACAAAAGTATTTCTTTTTGCTTTCCTACTATTATGTTCTTATGGCTATTTCACTAATATGAAAACACCCGCCTGCTAATGTTAATCCTATCCCTGTAATTTTTTTTTAATGTCGTGTTTGAAATTTCATACTTTTTAATGATTTCTTTCCAAGTAGAAATGAAAACCCCACTCAATGTCAATTCTATGGTAGAAATTTTGTTTAATATTTCAATATTTTTAAATGTTTTTTGTATTGGATAACTAATGTCGATCTCTACAAAGGCCGTTTTTTAATTTTTCGATTTCACTTGCAGTTATTATTATTAGTAGTAGTAGTAGTAGGATATTTTCACTTTTGGAACAGGTTTCAAACTGCGTTAAGCATTTTTTCTTTTTTTCTTATTGGTGTAGTGAATTATTCTTTGTCCCTAATTTTAGGAGATATTTCATAAATAATTTCATAAGAGGTGATTGTAAGTAGGGATGCACCGGATATTGATTTTGCCGGATATCGGATACCGGATATCCGAAGCTCCTTTGCCTGCCGGATTCGGATATCCGGCCGGATATCCGATCGGATATCCGGCACTAGGTATGTTTTTAGTTATATGGTGAATTATTTCTTTATATAACGCCATCTCAGAACAATAAATTACAAACATGTTTCACACATCTTTAAAACATTTTAAATGTATTGAAATATAATTTACAAAAACTATATATCTTTGAATATCAGGGCTTGAAATTCAAGTTTTCCCCCAGGAGGGGAGTTTCCCACCCAACATTTAAAAATGCAGGGGAGTAGAACTGTTAGAAAGGGAAAAAAAATATCTTTAAACCCCGTTATTTTTTATGTGCCACTTTAAAAGAATTACATTTATACAGACATGACAAAATACCATTGAAATAGTTTAAATTAACAACTCAAGATAATTATCAAAAATTTTTATTTTATTAAAGCAAAGGAACAAAATCAAGCTTTATATATACCATGTCTATTTTTCAATTTTCACCTAATGTTATGGGCAATTAACAATTGGATTGCTAAATGAATTTCTTAATTTAGATTTTATTCCATTTTGTGTGATTTAGCCTCTTTCACAAGTTACACTTTCGACAAACAGCACAGACCAACTTTTATAACTTTAGAAATTATCGGAAACACATGGTTATGCTCTGTTAAAAATTTTTAGAAAACTTTGCAAAATCTGATGTGCATTCAATTTTAACTTACTTGCATGAATAATGATATCGGTGATTCTATTGTCAATATCCTACGGTGAATGTATGTCACTTCTGAACAAACTTGTTTTATTATATCCTTAATGGAATTATAGTCAAAACTGTAATCCCTGGTATTTTCGTTAATTGAACTGTGTTCTATGCATTGGAATTTTAAATCCATATCCAAAGTTTGAAAAGGAAATAGTCAATTGATTTTTTCTATTACACAATAAAAGGTTGATTTAAAAAAGTCATGCCCTAATTTCTATGAATTGCAAGAATCAACTAGTTTGTTATTTCTAAACCTGTTTTTTTAAGTTCAACCAAATTTCTTTTTCTTCATGTGTACCACAAGTGTAATCTCATTTTGTTGAGTGCTGATTATTGGCCAGTTTGGTAGGGCTCAGTCTCCGGTGGCCATTACTGCCCTTTTAGTTATTTCCTATTTTGGGGATAGGGAAAAAACATCGCAAAATACATAAATCGGTCATAAAAAAAATCGCTGATTTCGTCAATCATGGTGAAAACAAATAAAAAAATTTGTCGACCGGCGCAAGAAGAAAACTGAGGTGCATGGGAAATGGGCAGCGGGAAAATATCACAAAATTCGTCAACCGATCTGTCATGAGCAAATATCGTGAAATTCCTCAGCCGGTTGCAGAGAAAAAATGCGAAAGTTTTCAATCGGATGCAGAAAAACAATCGTTACTTTCATCAGTATGTCGCAAGAACAAACAGGGAAATTTGCCAATCGGTCACAGAATGAAATTGCTATATTTATCAATTGATCTCAAGAAAAAAAAAATTATGAAATTCACCGATCGGTCTCTAGAAAAAATTGTGAAATTCGTCAATCGGTCGTGGAGAAAAAGCGCAAAATTTTTCAGTCGGATGCAGAAAAACAACCATGAGTTTTGTCAATCTGTCTAAGAAGAAACTGTGAAATCTGCCCATTGATAGCAGAAAATATCACAAAATTTGTCAGTCGGTCCTGAGACTTGATCGTCGTTTTACAAAGAAACATTTTCGGAAAGTGATTTTTTGGAAACAGGAGACGCCCGCCCATAATAGGGCATAATAAATAGGGCACGAATCCTGCCATCTCTTCTCGAAATTCAAGCCCTGTAATGTATATTAAGAATATTGCATAAAAAATGTAATTTAAACATTAAAATATTCTGTTTATTCGTACAATGAAATGCTGATAATTGCTACTGGATTTGAATAGGGGATTGACTATATTGATAATTGCTAATAATTAATTAATTTGTACAATGAGATGCTGATATATCGTACAACAAATTTTAACCAATTAATATGCGTATAATTGTAGAGTATTTTCACAAAGAAATACTACATACTTTCTTTTTATAATTTAAACATAAAATATCTACTAATATACCCATGATTAAAGAGTTAATTTATCCAAACATAGGTTTAGTTGAAGCCCTTTTTCTGTTTTAATTATTTAATATTGTTTTTGCTCTAAGTCATGTTTAGTTTTATTTTAACTTAAATTATTTTTTTATTTATAAGTAAAAAGAAAATTACTTTTAATTTTAAATATTTATAATGAAGTTACAAAAATAACTAGTTGGATTTGCCAATCCCAAAACTTTCTTCTATCTCATACATCTTAATATTTCAAAAAGTAGTTCCAAATGTTAATACTTCAATATTATTAGTTCAATATTATACTAACTTTGATTTTGGTCTAAAATTTCTGCTCCAGTCAATTAATCAGAATAAGAATAAGTTAATCTCTATCATGATATTTATTAAAATCAATAATTTTTTCGTTATTCTGTTGTACACCAGCTGTTTGTGAATAGCCAGCTTAGCAGGATGCGAAGTTCCCTTCGCTTCATGAGCCGCCAATATACTGTACCAATGATGGAACAGCATGGACCTCATTTTGGAGCAGCAAAAATGCTCATTTCGGAGCACAAAATAACTATTTTGGAGCAGAAAATTACTTTTTTGGAGCAGCAAAAATGCTCATTTTGGAGCAGAAAATAACTTGGAGCATCAAAATGTCATTTTGGTATTCTTTGACGAAATTCACGTTTTGTCTGGAATTCTTTGACGAAATTCGTGTTTTTTCTGCGACTCTTTCACAAAATTCGCAATCCTTTGACAAAATTTGCGTGTTTTTCACAATCTTGACCTCATTTGCATATTGTTCACAATCTTTTGACAAAATTCGCGTATTTTTCGTCGCGCGTTATTCGGATCCTTTGTTGAAATCAGCGTGGTTTTTTTTTTTTTAATATTTTAACGAAATTTGCTGTTTTTCGCGATCTTTTGACAAAATTTGCGTTTTTTGCAATCTTTTGATGAAATTTGCAGTTTTTTGCGAGCTTTTGATGAAATTTGCGTTTTTTTCCCGCGATCTTTTAACGAAATTAGCTATTCTTTGACAAAATTCACGTTTTTTTCGCGATCCTTTGACGAAATTTGCATGTTTTTGCGACCTTTTGATGAAATTGGCGGGTTTTTTCGCGATATTTTAACGAAAGTAGCGTTTTTCACGATCTTTTGACCGTGGTTTGTTCGTTTTTTGACGAAGTTACCTAACCTTTGGCAAAATTTACGTTTTGTTTTTCGTGATCCTTTGACGAAATTTGCGCGTTTTTCGCGATCTTTTTACGAAATTTGTGTTTTTTATGCGCAATCTTTTAACGAAATCGCGTTTTTTCACGATCTTTTGACCGCGTTTTGACGAAGTTAGTGCTCCTTTGACAAAATTCACGTTTCTTTCGCGATCTTTTGGTGAAATTTGCGTGTTTTTCGCACTCTTTTGATGAAATTTGAGATTTTATGAGGAAATTTGCAGTTCTTTTCTTTATCTTTTAAATTAATTAGCGTTTTTACACGAACTTTTGGCCGTGTTTTGTTCGTTTTTTGACAAAATTAGCGATTTTTTAACAAAATTCACGTTTTCTCGCGATCTTTCGACAAATTTTCCGCGATTTTCTGGCACAATTTTCGTTTTATTCGCGAGATCTTAACAAAATCACGTATTTTCGCGATCTTTTGACCTCGTTTTTTGACGAAATTAGCGGTCCTTTGTTAAAATTAACATTTATATTTTTAGTGATCATTTGACAAACGTCGCGTGTTTTTTCGCGATCTTTTGACCAAATTCGCATATTTTGGCAAAATTCGGATGGAAAATGATCGATTTGGCTGAAGAATTATTATCGAATTGGCGCAGTTGGGCGCAATTTTGTTGAAAAGTGATCATTTTGGCGCAGAAATGCGCAGCATTATCGATTTGGCGCAATTGGAGCAATTAGCGCAGCTGTTCCATCACTGCAGTACAAAAAAAAAAACTGCGAAAAATTGAGAAAATTTTACAAAAATCTGTTACAGTGCCACCTTCTGGCGGAATATTTCCAAATTCAAGGAGAAATTGCTGGCCATAGTAAAAAATATACACAGAAAATTGGTCCAATTCTGTGCTTAGCTTAGAGGTCTGCAAGGGCCGGAATTTCCAGGCCCGGCCCGGCCCGTACGAAAGCTATCTTGGCCCGGCCCGGCCCGTGTAAAAATTGGAAGTTCGGCCCGAGCCCGGCCCGGCCCGTTGTAAAAATTGGAAGTTCGGCCCGAGCCCGGCCCGGCCCGTTGTAAAAATTGGAAGTTCGGACCGAGCCCGGCCCGGCCCGTACAAAAATCAGTGAAAACGGGCCCGGCCCGATACAATTTCTACAAAAAAAATCCGTTTTTTCTCAACATACAATTAAGATTCTTTTAATGAATACTACATACATATTTATGGGAACATTTTACAGTATATTTTACTTTACTATGATGTTCGCAAAACAGAAAACGCACAATAGTAAACATTAACGATTACTTACAGTCATCATGTATAGATACAGACATTTCAAAATGGAAATAAGGATTCATTAAAAGATAAATGTAGTTCAGAATAAAGGATTAAAAACAAGATAACATTTGAAGCTGGATAATAAAAAGTAGATTTGTGAAAATATTTCTCTCATTTTTAAGACTTTTCTCAAATCCAAAGGAGCTACATTTCGACACATTTATGAAGTCTTTTCTTTTCGGAAACGTGTAAGATTGGCAGGTATTCTTATTCAAAAGCTATGTAAATGTCGTTTTTTTTTCATAGATAAAAGCAATATATCTTTCTGAAAGTACTGTCAAAGTTAGCGTTTTGAATCGAATTTCCGGAAGCGATAGCACGGGAAAGGAGAAAAACGTACAGTCACGTGACAGGAATCACTGTTATCTCTGTAAGTAATTTATTAAATATGGGAAAAGCTATTCGATTCCAAATGCCTTCAATAGGCAGGCCTGTCAATTTTATGCCTTTATAGTTAAAGTTTTTCTCAGAAACATGTGTCTGAAAGCTTTGCATTGTTGAGCAGTGAATATGAGAACCACCTTAAGGTATATTTCCAAAGATACTGTTAAGAGAAGTTCATTATCACTATTAATATTACAAAACAAAATAAATGTTCTACACATCCTGAGATCGATTAAGACCACTTCCTTCCCGGCACGAGTCTGCTGAAAAAAAATTAAACTCGGAATCAGACATCTTGTAACTGTACGATGCCTATCTCTACGATGGACACGTTACATTTCTGTATTGATGTTGTTAAACTCGCATTGGCTCGTGACGCACATTTATACTTCTCGCGAAAATCATATTCATTGAAAATAGCTCGTATTTTATCTGCTTCGCTAAAATTCTTATATCGGGTCGACATGCCCGATTAATTTTTTTGCCGGCCCGGCCCGGCCCGTTTATTTTGTCTGTCGGCCCGGCCCGGCCCGTTGAAAAAATTGTCCTAATTCTGCCGGCCCGGCCCGTTTGAAAATTCGCCTTCATTCCGCCGGCCCGGCCCGCGGGCCGGGCCGGGTACGGGCCTCGGGCCAAGCCCGGGCCCGTGCAGACCTCTAGCTTAGCTTCATACACTTTTCAATGGTAAAATAACGAAAATAACACAAAAATCTGTATTATAGCGCCCCCTTCCAGCAGAATATTTTCAAATTGAAGGAGGACCTGCTGGCCATACCCAAAAACATACCCCCCCCCCCCACACACACAAAAAAAATTGGTTCAATTCTATACATAACTTCATACACTTTTCGATGGTACAAGAATGAAAGTGGCACAAAAATTGCTATTACAGCACCCCATTCTGGCGGAATATTTCCAATTTAAAGGAGAACCTGCTAGATATAGCCAAAAACAAATATAAAAAATTTTGTTCAATTATATGGATAACTTCATACACTTTTCGATGGTACAAGAATGAAAGTGGCACAAAAATCGCTATTACAGCGCCTCATTCTGGCAGAATATTTCCAATTTAAAGGAGAACCTGCTAGATATAGCCAAAAACAAATATAAAAAATTTTGTTCAATTATATGGATAACTTCATACACTTTTCGATGGTACAATAATGAAAATGGCACAAAAATCACGATTACAGTGCCCCCTCCCCCTTCCAGTGGAATGTTTCCATATTAAAGGAGAGCGGGCCGCCTGGCTATAGCCAAAAACATTCACAAAAAATTTCGTTCAATTCTATGCATAACTTCATTCAGTTTTTGATGGTACGATGGCGACACACGAACAGACAGACCTTTTGTATAAACATGTTTTGGGATATCTGACCCCTAAAACATCTAAATCCGTCGAAAAAAGGAAATCGAAAAAAATTCTATTACAATACTTTCTTCTAAAAATAGGCCTGTTTAAGTGTTAAACTTAAAAGAAAGAAAGAAAATTAATAAAGTCATACTTTAATAAACAACTTCAAATTTTGTTTACATTCTGAAAGTAAAGCTACAATTTTCTAAAAATTCTTAAATTTATTATAAAGAGTTCAAATATCAATGTTAGGAAAGCTAGCAATTCTTTAAACTTTTGAGAATTACCTTTTACTCATGAATAGTGAACTTACTTTCATATTTTACATTATAAACAAAATTGTTCGGCATTGTTTGGGGTCAAACGATTTCTGTTATCCTTGTATATTCGCTCCGCTGCATTCTGCCGGATAACCGGCAGAGAAGTCGGATATCCGGTGATTGTGATTCGGATATCCGACGGTATTTCGGATATTGAAAAATCAGCCGGATATGCCGGATATCGGATATTTGCCGGATATCCGTTGCATCCCTAATTGTAAGTCACTAACAAAAATTAATATTGGGATAAAAGTATTAAAACATCATATTTTATTATTTAATCCTAACATTTCATTCTTTTCTCATTTGTAAAATAAATGTAATTCTGTGTTTGTACTAAATGAGGGGGGGGGGGGGGAAATGCTGCAGAGAAAATATTTCTGTATATAGGGTAGATGTTCCAGTAATGGACACCCTTAAGGAATTTCTTTAAAATTTGTTTTTTAATTAATAGTTATAATTATTATATTCCAGTTTTTTTAATATTATATTAAACTATCAACAATATTTAATATAATCTATTTTTATGGTATCATGATTGGATTGATTTCATTTGTTATAATGGCTTATTATTACAAAAAGTTTGTCTATATATATATATATATATATATTACCATTAATTAAACATAACCTGCCACCGTCAATTATTATGAATTAAAGCTGTAAGTATTAAAAAAAAAAAATATTATAAGAATTATTATGGAAGAAAAAAGAAAAAAGTGGACACCGACAAAAATTGAAAAGCTTATACATTGAATTACGTTATCGAGGGCACAGAATTCAATGATATAAGCAAAATGGTTGTTTTCTGTGGGAAAAATAAGCTAAAGCTAAAATTAATTTTCCACTGTGCCCGAACAACCACTAAAATCAAGTGAATTGATTAAAAATGAAAGCAGAATAGAAACAAATAATATGAAATGGAAGAATCAATAAAACGTATTTAAATATTTATAGGATATAAAATAGAAATAATAAACACCATACCGATTAATATTTCAGTATTTTACAAAAATCCATGTGCACATGTCTTCCAGTATATCAAAAAGATTAAGGTGAATAAAACAGTTAAGAAATCACAGTAAATGATACCAAAGGATGCAGTTAATACATTTTGAAATAAAATTTGAAATACCTTGTAAAACAAATTTAATCTAATATAAAATAAATAGATATTAATTACATTATTTAAAATGCACTATTAAATTAATAGATAACAGTTTAACAATATCATCAAAATTTAGCTGAAAATACACCCTGGTGTATAAATTATAACTGAAATGGAGCTAGAAAAATTAAAAAATAGAGCAAACTGAAAGATACAATTTTAGTGCTGCCATCTATTAATAATTATATTAAACATCTATCGCAAGATAAAAATCTGCAAGCTTTTGAATGTAAATAACTGTTTAAACAGCAAAACCAAACAAATCCTTATACATAGAGAATTATAGAACAACCACTAAAATCAAGTGAATTGATTAAAAATGAAAGCAGAACAGAAACAAATAATATGAAATGGAAGAATCAATAAAACGTATTTAAATATTTATAGGATATAAAATAGAAATAATAAACACCATACCGATTAATATTTCAGTATTTTACAAAAATCCATGTGCACATGTCTTCCAGTATATCAAAAAGATTAAGGTGAATAAAACAGTTAAGAAATCACAGTAAATGATACCAAAGGATGCAGTTAATACATTTTGAAATAAAAATTGAAAGACCTTGTAAAACAAATTTAATCTAATATAAAATAAATAGATATTAATTACATTATTTAAAATGCACTATTAAATTAATAGATAACAGTTTAACAATAGCGTCAAAATTTAGCTAAAAATACACCCTGGTGTATAAATTATAACTGAAATGGAGCTAGAAAAATTAAAAATTAAGGCAATCTGATAGATACAATTTTAGTGTTGCCATCTATTAATAATTATATTAAACATCTATCGCAAGATAAAAATTTGCAAGCTTGTGAATGTAAATAACTGTTTAAACAGCAAAACCAAACAAATCCTTATATATAGAGAATTATAAACCTAATATAAATCACACAAAGTATTTAAAACTATTGTTAATAAAATTTAAAAGCATACATTATGTTCTATTAGCTAAATTATTTAAACTAAACTAAGAGTTTAAATAATGTTAGAACATTGATAATATATAGCATATATCTATATGCTATAAAACAAAATAAATTCAGTAATAATTAATATAAATAATTATTAAAAATTATCTAAAAATTATTTTTTAATGAATTATATATAAGATATTTATAAAATGAACAGGAAATAACAAACATGTGGAAGTATATAGAAGGTTAAATAATACTTAAAATCCCATTACTTAAAACGCACAAATATAGAATGTGGATTATTTTCAGACATCCATAAAAATCCATAAAGTATGAATATGGGACATTCAAAAACATTAAACTAAGAGTGGCATACTATTAGTAATTAATATGATATTGTCCTTAGTAAATTAAAATTTAATAACAAATAATTGTAAATTAGATTAATGAATAATTAAGCTAATTATAATATTAATGAAAATCTCCAACTTACATATAAAATATCAAATCAACATCCACATAAAATACATAACAAAAAAATAGTAATAATACAAGAGCCCCGCTTTTTTTTTTTTTTTTTTTTTTTTTTTTTAATAAATAATTAACCATTGCGTATTATCCAGACAACACCACCCTCCTCCGTACTCTAACATCTACCCACCCAACCAACCTATAATATTTTTTTATATTATTTTACAATTTTTAATTTTTTATAGATATATTTTTTTTTTTTTTTTATAATTTTTTTGTAATTTTGTTTACGCATGTGTTAATTTGTGTTTATAGATCATGTAAGAAAAGTACTAATTGTATATTAATGAATATATGAATTTTTTTGGAAAACCATGATTTAATGCATCATAAATTAGTTTTTTAATATATTGTTAATTAGAGGAGAAGAACATAAACATTTTATTCTATATAAATGATTAAGTATTATATTACGAAATACAGAATGATGTAGACAAGATTTAAAATTTGTAAATGTATTAACTGTGAATTTAAATTCTTTACGTTTGTCATACAAATCTGTGATTGTTTTATTGTCTTTTATTGTAATTTTAAGATCTAAGAAGTTAATTGTATTGTTAGATAAAAGGTTTTCCGTTAATTCCAAATTAGTGGGATAATCAACTGGAAATCGAGTAATTGCAGATTGATCAGTTTCAATTAAAATGATGTCATCAATATAACGATATAAATGTAGATTATTATTAGTAAAATTGCGTTCATAATGAGATAAGTATAAGTCTGAGAGTAAACTGGAAGTACAACCGCCTTGTGGTATACCGACATGCTGTAAATATAAAGTATTATCTTGCAATATATAATTATTATAGATAATGAAGTTAGTTAAAGATTTAAAATATGCAATATCTATATAAGATGGTAATTCCAGTTTTTTATAATACTTTTTAAATAATGCATTTATAATTTTATGTAAATCTAATAGGTCTATATTATTAAAAAGATCTTTGAAGTCATATGTCGTTATGTTACAAACAGAATGAAGATTTATATATATATATATATATATATATATATATATATATATATATATTAATAAGAAATGCAACCAAGTATGCTGAAAAGCCACAACTAAAATACACATACAAAATTTGTCAATTTAGTCATAAACAAAGAAATAAATTATAATTTAATATTTGATTACAGTAAAATAAATGTTAAAACTAATGTGCACTATCATTAAATAAAAGCAATATTGTAGCTTGCTATAACAGCAATTTTTGTTGTTGTTGTCCTGACCATATTTAAATATAGGTTTAAACCGCTTAAAACGCGGTTTAAACCTATATCAGGTCAAAAACTGGAGGGGTCATTTTTCGAAAACGAGCACGAAATTTACGTTTACAAATGTCGTTAGAAATTAAAACTTGCTCACAACCAATCAGAAGTAAGCATGCCTAAATTACACCTTCTTTAGTCTCCCTTACAAAATTTCTGGTACCCGTAATATTTTCTTCCATCAATCCCCAAAAACGTCAATTCACGTGACCTGTCTTCAATGCGTTAAAGCTAGGGGCAACTGGGCCGTGGCCCTAGTACCCCCTCATCCATCACCCCACAAATTTGGCACGTAGATTATCTAAAGCTGATAATTTTGTATCTATTTTGATCAGGGTTCGGTAATATTATATCAATAGATATATATCTTGATATATACCCTATATTTATTTTCAAAATATCATGAATTTTGATATTTTCATATATTTGACACAAATTTTCAAAATATTGCGTATGATATTTTTGATATTTTCATATATTTGACACAAATTTTCAAAATATTGCGTATGATATTTTTGATATTTCCATTCAAAATAAGTGTAAATGAATTTTTTAGCTGTTATTGATTGCGTCATTCTGTGGATAAGAATGTATGCTTTGGTAGGTTGTTTTTAGCTCCGCCCACCCCTCCATAAAAAAAGACCATTTCCAAGCCTTACATTTAAAGCTGAATTTTTAAATGTAGAATGTATAACCAAAAATTATGTGGGACAAGATTTACTTAAAACAGTCATTGAAAGATAAACTGTCTAATTTAGAGAAGTTATTTACAACTTCATTAGAATCTTTCCTGGTTTTGATTTTCTTTAGTTTAAACTACAAAACAGGTTACAGAATGAAAAAGCACACAAGCTTCCATTTATGTTCAAATTTTTCAATAAAAAAATTGTTTTGTATATAATTTTGTTGTAAAAAAACAAAAAAAATTTCTGGAAACTCGATAATTAATCCCATAGTTTGTTTTTTCTGAGTGTAAAAAGCAAATTGTGTCTGTTTTCCATGAGTTAATCATCAATTTTGTTACATAAGTAAAAAAAAATAAATAAATTTAGAGTATTGTTTTATTAAGTTTTCATGCTAAAAGCAATATGTTTTAGTTTCTAATTGATATTAGGGCTGAAAATACTTAATAATTATCAATAAGTTGACTATTTTGAAAATATCGGATATATATCAAAATATCGGATATTTTTAATATTTTCGAAAATATGATATTTACGAGCCCTGATTTTGATCTTCTACTGATTTTAATCAATATTTTGTACTTTAAGTAGGACAACATGGAAAAAAAAAAGTATCTAAATATATATTTTTATATTCATATACTATATGTATTCTAAGGCACCGAACATATTAATTTTATTTATTTATTTTTTATTATAGAAGGCTTCCGAATGAACAGCAGGTCGTGGTCCCTTTTTTAACTTAATAGGACCCTGCCCACATTTGAAAAAAAAATAATAATAATGAACCCGACCTGATGCACGACCCGGTGCAGGTCTCTAATAAGGAGAAATGCAAATGAGACTCATTAACGATCCGTTTCTGCATAAATATAAAACAGAAGAAAAAAAGCCAGGACAGAATTTTCTAGAAACAAAAAATAAAATAAAACTAATAACAATAACCTCTGAAGTAATACCCATCGAAGTGATAGAAAATGAAAAACAACAAAAGAGAAAAAGTTAGAGAGAGGGTGAAAACAAAAACAAAAAAAAAAAAAAAAAAAAACTATCCTGCTAACCTACACAGATGCTGTAGCCTTTTCAGATGCTATCTAGGTCAAACGTGTTTGCCCCGGAGCGGGAAAAGTTATTCGCCCGCTGCTGCTGCCACCGGCTGGGTCTTCAAAAGATCGGATTCTGTGGTGCGTTTGTGCATGTCGGGTCAAGGTGAAAAAGATGGCGGATGGAAAGGCCTGGTACGCGAGAGAAATTGACAATCTATCGACGATGACAATTAGGGGCTGTGCAAATATAACGTTATCATTTTAGGGGCAGGGGGGGCCTGGCTCATGATGTCGTAAGATATCTCTAGGGGAGGGGGGGGGGGGTTGTCTTTTAATATCGTTATCATTTTTTATCCAACCAATTTTTTTTTTCTTTTTATTTGTAACAACCTGCTCTTTACATCAAGGTAGTATGTTATCTATTTTTATGAAATACAAAGTTATTATTAAAATCATTATAAAATTATTTACGTCCAAAATATGGAATACCCCCAACGTTGGGCATTTCTATTCTTCTGTCATACATATATGTATATATAGTCCGCTGTTCGACAAACCTTATGAGAAGTATGTTTGAAATGGTACTTGCATTTACTAGTAAATAAAAGTGAAAGAATGTTGTCCGCCTATTTTGTTGATAAAAAGTTCTATCTGCCACTCCCGTGAGGAGGCAAGTGCAATAATACATTATTACTGTTGAATGCATTATGTAACAAAAAGGCTATTATTAAATACATTTAAATAGTAACTATTTCTTTTAAGTGTTATTTAATGTAAAGTTATTTCATATATAAACTGATATTTTATTGACTTCTCTTCATTTAAATCAATAAAGTATGCGAAAAATAAATGTAACCATATATGTATATCACTTCAAACAAAAGAAAAAAATTCGAAAAATCTAAAGAATTTTTATACATTGATTACGATATCGATACGGGAGGGGGGGGGGGATCAAGGGATGATAATGTATGATATCGTAAGGGGGGAAGGGAGTCGAAAATTACCAAAACGTTGATAACGTTATATATGCACAGCCCCTTATGCACGCATAAAAAGGATATCATAGAGGTCGGCATAGGAGGAATGAAGGAGGGCTATTGCGTCTTTCTGGATCTTTAAATTCAATTAACTTTTAACTGATGTGACAGAAATTGTCACATAACCACTGTGAAGCGGTCTGTCGGACCGCTCCATCGAAAGATGAATAATAGGCGAGATTAACTCATAGGATAGTGTTTTTGTACAGGGCTCTTATAATTAAAATTAATCTGTTCAAAAGTCTATGGTGATAACATTAAAGTTCCAAACAGAACACAATTTTGGTAGTGTTTGTAGTTAAACTAAAAGTTACAAGTTAAACTATAAAAATGAAAAAACAGCCGTTTATGAGACCGGTAACATCAGTTAAAGGTTAACTAAATTTTCTTTCTCTCTCATCATTTGAGAAAAATCTGTAATATTGAATTTCCACCGGAAATTTCGAAAAAATTTATTTCAAAATAAGGAAAGGCAATTTTTCAGCTCTTTTTCACCACAGTTATAAAAGTAAAACTTAATTCAAAGTTTCTGGTGCAAAACATTAGGAAAATAATTGAACACAAAGAGAAAAGGAACAAAAGTTTTTTTTTTCCTTTTTCATCAGGAGGGCGCTGTCCCATGACGTCCCCTCCCCTCCATGAGGTTACTTCAAGTTCCGTTTCTAGGTGCGTTCGTAATTATATAAATATGTAACACCTATAGTCGTCGTTAGGTCCGTCCTTCTGTCTGTCTGCATATAACAGCGCAAATACTATCCAACCGAGTGGTTGAAATTTAACATGTATATAATCGTAGCAGAATTTTGTAGAGTCGTTTCAAATTTTATAAAAATCGAATCAAAACTTTAACAAATATTATTAAAAGTTTTCTTCGTTCTACTAAATCCTATCATAATTAATTCAATGATATTCCATGATAGGTCATGATTCTAGGTTGCCATGGTATTATGACTTATTTAAGATGGAGTCTTATTACTTCCGTATTACTGAATTTAACATATACAATCGTAATAAATTTTGTATTCATGCATTTTTGCATAAGAGTGCAACAGCTTTGCACCAAAATCTGAATACAGTAAACTCTCTGTAAGGCGGACTCTGTGTAAGACGGAAATCTGTCTAACTCGGAAAGATTTTAAAGTCCCTGCGAATCCATAGACATAGACATCAGGGCTGGCTATTTGCCGGCAAAAAAGGGTTTCTGCCTTGCCAGTGGCAGAAACTGGTTATAACCAGTTTTAACCGGCAGAAACTGGCAACAACTGGCATAAACACATTTCATGACATAATATGAGACTTTTTTACTAGTATTAAATTCTTTAAGAAAATTTTATTCCGTATAAATAACAAATGAAATATTGTGGGTAGTTTTAATTAAAAAATAAATAGATTTGTATTAGAAAAAATGAGTAATGTAACAGATAAAATTTTTGTTGTAGTATGGTTATATAATTTTATATGTAAACAATTATAAGAGCATTTTAAAATTTCAGTTTAAAAATCAAATACAAAACTATATCCAATACTTATTTTAAATTAAACAATGAAAAGAAAAGAAAAATATTCAATACTTGCTCAAAATAATTTTCTGTAATTTAACGTAATAATTTAATAATAACACTATAAATTATCTCTCATAGAAATGTTATAGTTATATGCGGATCTTGTAATTCCGTGAATTTAAAAAACATTTCATTTAAATACAGTATTCAAAGGAACAAATCTGACTTCTTTTTTTTTTTCAATTTAAGACTGTTATAAGCATAGATCAAACTTTGCGCGAATTTTAGTAAAAAAGCTAAAATCTTTAACAATGATTTTACGCACAAATAACGTACAGACACGACAAAAAACGATTATATGGGACATTTTTGTCGTGTCTGTATGTTATTTGTGCATAAAATCGTTCTTAAAGATTTTAGCTTTTTTATTAAGACTGTTAGTTGAAAATGTTCCAACCACATTTTGCACTTACAAAACAAACAACTGCAAAGGTTCAAAGCAGATTTGATACAGTAATAACCGACTACCATATGCTAACTTATTTACTTCATCCTAAGTATATGGGATCAAAATTGACATATGAGCATAAAGAAAAGGAAAGGAAATTGTTTTCTGATATTAATCCCAATTTTGTGCCACATATAATATCCTTTGAAGCAAAATCGACTCCTGCCTCAGAAACATATTTCTCCAAGGAAGCCCTAGAAAATGTCTTGCCCTTACCTTCTATGTGGTGGTCATCTTTAAAAACGAATACTGGTGAAAATGAGGATTTGTCAAATTTGCATCCTCAATAATGACATTGCCAGCAAGTAATGATCGTCTTGAAAGAATATTTTCCAACCTTTCTTTCATTCAAAACAAAGAAACAGTGTGTTCAGAAAGATTAGCAAAATTTTGTCCTATGGTATGGAATGTTCTGTGGAAAAAGTAATAATAGTATATTTGAGTAGCAATTTTGTTCTTTCAATATTGTAAAATAATTGTGCAAGATATTTCATTACATTTTTTTTCTGTTATTTATTGTGCTTCAATTATTTACTTATATATTTTCACAAGAATCATAATCTTTAAGTTATTGCATTGTATTATTTATTTAAAAATA
The DNA here is from genome assembly GCA_963932465.1 of Maratus speciosus. NCBI lineage: Eukaryota > Metazoa > Arthropoda > Arachnida > Araneae > Salticidae > Maratus > Maratus speciosus. The sequence goes on from OZ010797.1 coordinate 126,756,035, forward strand.
CTCTGAAAAATACATTTGTTAAAATATCACAGATTTTTTTGTAAATTTCTTTTTTTACTTTTAAATAAAAATTCAACTCTAAACAATAATATAAAATAGTTAAACTTGTACAGCATCAGACTACCATTGAAAATTTCTGTTTTTCAAGTGAAAAAAAATTAGTACCTATTATTATATAAACAAAGTATATTTATATGATAATTTTGAAACTTTTTAGAACTTTGAATAACATTCATAATCTTTAATTTTAATTTTTAACTTAATTGTTTACACATCAAATACATGTATGAATTAAGAATCATTGCACATTAAAGTTCTTATTAATATTAATTCTGAGTTTCTGCCAGTTTTTGCCACTTACTGGCAGAAACTAGTTTCTGCCATGCCGGTTTTAACCGGTTATAACCGCTGGTTTTAAGCACTCTGGCAGAAACTTGCCAACCCTGATAGACATAGAGTAAAATTTGTCTATGGCGGAATATTGTCTACTACGGAAAATTTCCTCTGTCCCGATCGATTCCGCCTTAAACAGAGTTTACTGTATTTATAAAACTAGTCCCGGTACGAACGCATCTCATTGGCAACGTTTGACGTACAAAACGTAAATAACCTCTTTCACCTTATTAAACGGTAAAGTTTTCTTACAGTATTCAAAATATGTTGGAAAGTGTTTCATAATCTATGCTTGACGCGTGATTTTTCTTTCTCGCTATATTTTTATACGGTCCATTGGTACTATAAGTTAAGTCGAGAAAAATTTTCTCCATACTCTGACAAGAACAACAGTAAAAATTCCACTCTCCTAATGGTCAAAGGTCACCCAGTTTTAATCCTTTGAATTTTATGAAATTGTGGAGCTTTCGGTTACGGCAAATCAATTCTCTCACATCATAGAACAGCGAACCATATGCGTGCCAGGCATACAACAGAATATTTTCCGCATGGTGTTGATTGAGGTTTTAAATAATGGAGGTATAGTGATAAGATCAGGGGGTCTGTCCAGACTTTTCTTTCAGGGTCCTGTTTTTGTGAAATTGTGAACAGCTTTTTTACATTTGTGAAAAATCTAGCCCTAATTTTGTGAATTTGAAATGATCGTTATATTCAGGGTCTTTTTTATATGTTTTTGAGAAGATACGTGTATGTAAAATATATGTTTTTTCTTTATATATGTAAAAGTGACAGGCAGATTGCACTCTTAAATGATTAAATTTGTGAAAAGTTTAGTTTAGAGCTAGAAAATTTTTGTGAAAGGCCTATTTTTAAGACAGAATTTTGTGAAGGCTCCTTTTTTAATGTGAAAAGTTTTGTGAAGGGTCCCGTTTTGAGATGAAACATTTTGTGAATGGTCCTGTTTTGAAATGAAAAATTTTGTGAAGGGTCCTTTAAAGGACCCGATTTTTTTCTATATAGATTCCTGAAGATGTACAAATTTAAATAAGATGAGTTTGTCTAAAACCGATTGATTGGAAATTGAAGAATTTTAATTACAGCCATGATACGTAAATATATTTTCGAAAATATAAAAAACATCCGATGTTTTTATACATATATCACATATTTTAAAAAGTCCTTCCGGCCAGTGCCGGGAGGAAGAGGTAGCTTTCATAATCCTTATTTTAAAAAATCCAACTTATATCATGCAAACACACGAAGCTCAATTTAGTGGAAACCGAATATAGGAGATTCAATACTAATTTTTATCAATATCATGAATGAGAATTTCGCGAAATTAGTCAGCTTTATCCAAGCTGCTTTTCTTTAAAGTAACTTACATTTGACTGCCAAATTCGGCAATTTCTTAAAGTGCCTGTCATTTTAAGACAACATGGTGGATGAGGCTAAGCAGTGAACTTGGTCGAGACCTTAGTAATTGCTGTGCACATGCTCACTCACATCGGAATCGGTTAATATATAGGAGTGCTGTCGCATGCAAAAAATCAGATTTTTCAAAATGTCACCCACAATAGAAATTGAAACTGCTATATCTGAGCCATTTTTTAAGGTAAAGACAAACAAAAAATGCTCCTGAATCCTTATATCAAGATCAAATACTTAAGAAAGAAACCTTTTTCAATTTCTAATTTTTTTGCACCTCAATTTAAATATATATATAATTTTAATTTAATGGCCGCCATTTTGAAACAAGATGGCTGATGAATCTGGCCAGCGAACTTGGTCGAGGTGTTGATGTATACTATCCACATGCCTTCTTACATCGAAATAGGCGAATACGTGTGTTATCGCGTGACAAATACAAGATCGTTTCAAAATGTTAGCCATGCTAGAAATTCAAAGTGCTATAAATCAACCATTTTTTAAGATATCAACAAAAGAACAAATTTTCAGAAACAAAAACTGCTCCGGAATCTTTGTATCAAGGCCAAAGACATAAAAAAATCTTTTTCATTTTCCAATTTTTTAATACCTCATTTTGAATTTTAAATTTAATTTTTTTTAAATGGCAACCCTTTTGAAACAAGATGGCGAATGAAGCTGGCCAACGAACTTGGTCGAGACATTGGTATGTACTATGTACAGACCAAGTTACATCCAAATAGGTTCATAAATACGCCTGTTATCGCGTGACAAAAATCAGGTCGTTTTAAAAAGTCAGCCACAAGAGAAATTCAAAATGCTACAACTCAGCCATTTTTTAAGATATAGACGAAACAAAAACTGCTCCGAAATCTTTGTATAAAGGTCAAATACATAAGAAAAAAATATTTTTCCATTTTAAATTTTTTGGTACCACATTTCAAATTTAAAATTTTTAAAAAAATTTAAATGGCCGCCATTTTGAAACAAAATGGCGGATGAAGCTGGCCAACGAACTCGGTCGAGAGATTGGTATGTACAATGTTCACACCGAATTACATCCAAATCGGTTCATAAATACGCCTTTTATCGCGTGACAAAATTCAGGACGTTTCAAAATGTCAGCCACGCTAGAAATTCAAAATGCTATAACTCAGCCATTTTTTAAGATATAGACGAAACAAAAACTGCTCCGGAATCTTTGTATAAAGGTCAAATACATAAGAAAAAAATATTTTTCCATTTTTAATTTTTTGGTACCACATTTCAAGTTTTAAATTTTTTTAAAAATTTTAAATGGCCGCCATTTTGAAACAAAACGGCGGATGAAGCTGGCCAACGAACTCGGTCGAGACATTGGTATGTACTATGTACACACCGAATTACATCGAAATCGGTTCATAATTACGGGAGTTACAGTGTGACATAGGTCAGATATATATATATATATATATATATATATATATCAATTTTGAACGGAGGGTGGTTTCGGAGTCTGGGGGTCATGATCGATGAAAATATACCAAAATTTTTTGAAATCGCTTTCCTCCGAACGGCTGCAATAGGTAGCTTTTTTGTAAAGAAAGCTACCTAAAATAGTCAACTTACTGTATTTTTGATTCGCTAAATTTGTTTTTTAATTCATCATCATTTATTTATTATCAATTATCATATTATCAATTTACATAAAATATCTTTTGAAAAAGAAAGAAAATAGTACGCATATGTGAAAAGGTTTACCGCGCATGTCCCAGTACGAAGGAAATAATGGGTAATGCAATAACAGATTGGTTCCAATGTAATAACAGTTTAATGCATCTCATTAAGCAAAACAACCCTAAAATAAAATCCCTATTTGTATTTTTTTTAGATTACGTCGGTACGTTTATCGCGAAGATCATCAAATATCCGCTAAGAGTCATGTATTTACTTACGAGTAACGTCTGTGAAACTAATTTTTCAGCAATATGCAGAAAAACACTTTGAAGCTCTTTTTATTTTTCAGTTTTAGGAGTAACGCCTGAGAAACAACTTTTCAGCAATGTTTTTACTTTTAGAAGTACAGCCTGTGAAATTACTTTTCAGCAGTGAGACAGCATATGCAGGAAAATAATTTGTAGCTATTTTTATGTTTTTCTTTTTAGTTTCAAGAATAACGCCTGTGAAACTACCTTTTTCAACTACGAGACAATATATGCAGAAAAACAATGTTTTTAGTTTTAAGAGTAAAGCATGTAAAACTACTTTTTCAATTACGAGACAATGTATGCTGAGAAACAATTTGAGGCATTTTTTATGTTTTTACTTTTAGGAATAATACATGTGAAATTACTTTTTCAGAAATGCGACAATATATGCAGAAAAAAATGTGGCATTTTTATGTTTTTATTTTTAGGAATAACACATGTGAAACTACTTTTTCAGGAATGAGACAATATATGCAGAAAACAATTTGTAGCTCTATTTATGTTTTTAGTTTTGAGTAACGTCTGCGAAACTACGTTTTCCACAATGAGACAACATATACAGAAAAACAATTTGCAGCTTTTTTTATGTTTTTAGTTTTAGGAGTAAAGCCTGTGAAACTACTTTTTCAGCAGTGAGACAACATATGCAGAAAAGAATTTGTAGCTCTTTTTATGTTTTTACACTGTAAAAAAAATCTGTAATTCTAACAGAAAAAAACTGTATTTTTTACAGAAAAAAAAACTATTTTGAAGAAAAAGTTTTTTTTCTGTAAAAGAAACTGAATTTCATAATTTTTGCAGAAAAAAACCCCTGTATTTTTTACAGAAAAAAACTGTTTTAGTGAAAAATGACAGCTTTTTTCTGTAAATTAAACCGTTTTCCACTGGCGCCAAAAATTGACAGTTTTTTCCTGTCAATTTGACAGATTTTTTTTTTTTTTTTTTTTTTTTTTTTTTTTTTAATAGTAACGCCTGTGAAACTACTTTTTCAGCAATGAGACAGCATATGCAGAAAAACAATTTGTAGCTCTTTTTATGTTTTTAATTTTAATAGTAAAGCCTGTGAAACTACATTTTCAGCAATGAGACAACATATGCAGAAAAGCAATTTGTAGCTCTGTTTATTTTTTAGTTTTAAGAGTAACGCCTGAGAAACAACTTTTCAGCAATGTTTTTACATTTAGGAGTAAAGCCTGTAAAATTATTTTTTCAGCAGTGAGGCAGCAAATGCAGGAAAACAATTTGTAGTTATTTTTATGTTTTTAGTTTTAAGACCAACGCTTGTGAAACTGTTTTTTCAACTACGAGACAATATATGCAAAAAACAATTCGTGGCATTTTTTATGTTTTTACTTTAAGTAATAATACATGTGAAATTACTTTTTCAAGAATGAGACAATATATGTAGAAAAAAAATTTGTAGCTTTATTTATGTTTTAAGTTTTATGAATAACGCCTGTGAAACTACTTTTTCAGCAGTGAGACGACATATTCAGAAAAACAATTTCTAGCTCTATTATGTTTTTAGTTTTAGGAGTAACGCTTGTGAAACTACGTTCCACAATGAGACAACATATACAGAAAAACAATTTGTAGCTCCTTTTATGTTTTTAGTTTTAGGAGTAACGCCTGTTAAACTACTTTTTCAGCAATGAGACAATATATCCAGAAAACAATTTGTAGCTCTTTTTGTTTTAGTTTTAGGAGTAATGCCTATTAAAGTACTTTTTCAGCAATGAGACAACATATGCAGAAAAACAATTTGCAGCTCTATTTACGTTTTTAGTTTTAGGAGTAACGCCTGCAAAACTACTTTTTCAGCAATGAGACAAAATATGCAGAAAAACAATTTGCAGCTCTATTTATGTTTTCAGTTTTAGGAGTAACGCCTGCGAAACTGCGTTTTCCGAAATGAGACAACATATGATGAAAAACAATTTGTAGCTCTTTTTACGTTTTTAGTTTCAGAAGTAACGCCAAGTGAAATTACTTTTTCAGCAATGAGACAACATATGCAAAAAAACAATGCGTTTACTACTTAGGGGTGGTCAATAAATGATGTCACACTTTTTTTCAATATTTTTGACCCCCTCCCACCTGTGTCACACTTCACCTTACCCCCCCCCCCCCCTTGTCACATGTCACACTATATTACACAAACATATAGTTGCAGTTCAGAGACAAAGCACTGTGTGGATCATATTTAAAATTTCATTTTTAAACTTTAACAACTATGTGTTTAAATGACATTTGTGAGCATAACTATATAAATGATTTGTGTGCTTATTTTGTATGAAATAAGATTAAGGTTTACGACAAAAAACATAATTAACATACAATAGTAATAAAATATTAATATGACAGAGCAATTGAAAACAGTAGTATTTTGGAATTTGAAACAGAATTTAATATATTTGGCTTTAAATCATATCTTTTACTTTATGAATACAAAATACTTTAATTTTAAAAAAACTTCAAAATTTAATCTGCTGATTTTTAATGCTTTTATTTTAACTAAAATGCGTTATGTCACACTTCTTCTTACCCCCTCCCACCCCCTTGTCACAAACTGTCACATTTTCACGAACCCCCCTCCCCCCTCCAAGCGTGACATCATTTGTGGATGGCCCCTTATGTTTTTAGTTTTAGGAGTAACGCCTGTGAAACTACTTTTTCAGCAATGGACAAAATATGCAGAAAAACAATTTATAGCTCTATTTATATTTTTAGTTTTAGGAGTAACGCTTGTGAAACTACTTTTTTAACAATGAGACAACATATGCAGAAAAAGAATTTCTAGCTCTATTTATGTTTTCAGTTTTAGGAGTAACGCCTGTGAAACTACTTTTCAGCAATAAGACAACATATGCAGAAAAACAATTTCTAGCTCTTTTTACGATTTCAGTTTTAGGAGGAACGCCTGTTAAACTGATTTTTCAACTAAGAGATAATATATGCAGGGAAGCAATTTGTGACTTAAACAGTATCAACACGGTTGACTCTCGTTAATGCGTCTCCGCTTAAGACGTATCTCTTGTTAATGAGGACGATTTCGTTCTTCCCCATCAATTTTCTATGTGAAATTAATGTTAAGGCTTCTTTCAGTCAGACCGCGAATCTACTCTCTAATGCTAAACCTTGAAATGCATCCGTATTTTTCAAATTTCTCCCCGGAAAATTAAAATTTGTACTATCTTTTTTCTGTGCACTTTTCTTGGGGGGTATTTCTTTCTCTTTTATTTGACAAAATGTTTCTAAAATATGTACTTAATTTTATATTTCAAGCGTTAAAATCTAAGTGAGGCACATGAGTTATAGCAAGATTTTAAAACTCAAAATAAAACTTACCGTGTTTTTTAAATACATTTTGTCAAATAAAAAAGAAACATCCCCCAAGAAGAGCATACAGAAAAAAGAAGGTAAAAATTTGGGTACATTCCAAGTCCATAGGTATAATATTAGCAGGGTTGCAAAAAAGCCGGCTAAAATTAAAAAAAGCCAGGCCGGTGGCTTTTATTGGTTTTAACCGGCTTTTTTTTGGCCAAAATTGGCTTTTTTTGGCCATAATTGGCTTTTATACAATAAAGCATTGTAATTATAAACTACACATTTTAAAGTGTTTTTAATTAGTTTTAATGACATTTAATTGATTTACAGTTTAATAAGTAACCCAATTTCTCAATAATGAGGACATTAATACTGGAATAAAACTTAGATGATTTTGCTTGTGATTTGTATTCTGAATTGCACATATGTCAGCTAAATTTTAAAAGGGCCATACCAACTGCCAATTTTTTCATTTTTACTGCTTTATAAAATTAAAGAGGACAATGGTTACTTAGTTATATGTTTTATTACTTAATTTTAAGAGCTATTAATATACAAGTCTTATTTTATTTCTAGCAAACATTTGAAATTATACATAGTCATATTAATAAAAACACCACCATTTCTCACTTTTAAAAAGCATTATGAATAGCATATGCATGAATATGCTTAGCAACAAGCTTTTCAAAATTTTATTTGGAGAATTTTTTTTTCTTGTTTTAAATGCTCTATTTTTTATACACTTATGTACCATTCTCCTCAAACAAAACATCTTTTCTAATTTCTCTTAACATTTAACTTAATCTCTCCATATGGACACATAAGAATGCTTCCATTTTGATGTTCTACATTTTGTCATTAAGGCTTTTAAATCCAAAAGGGCAACTTTCTGACATAAGTTTTAATTTATTTTTGTTCAGAAATGCATGAAACTAGCAGATGTTGTTGTTCAGAAACTATGTAATTGTGCTGTTTTTTTGCAAATGCAATAGATTTTTCAGAAAATAGTGTCAAAGTGAGCGTTTGAATCGAATTTCCGCACGAAAGAAGAAACCACTCAGAAAAGGGTGAAAAAACATGTTTGTCATGTGATCAAAATCTCTTATAACTCAATAGGTAATTGATGGATCAAAAAATGGAAAACACAGTTCGATTCCAAATCGCTTCCATGGTCAGGCTTTCGAATTTTACATCTTTCCGTTAAAAAATGAATTTTTAAATGTGTCAACATTTTGCGCTTGTTGAGCAGAGCAGTTAAGAACAGTTTTAATTAAATATAATCTTTAAAATGTGTAGTACATGTGGAGATATATTAGAGTTGACACTAGAATAAAAGGACCGCCGGGCGTGAATTTTTCAAAAAGGGAACACTATTCCAAAAAAGGGGTACATTTTTCAAAAAGGAAATGCTGTTCTAAAAAAGGGTGCATTTTTTTCAAAAAGGGAACACTATTATAAAATAAGGGCACATTTTTTTCGAAAAGGGCACACTTGTACCTTGTTCATAAAGCATATTTTGAACTGGTTTGTTTGGAGTCCCTAGAATTTGCAATATTTTTCCGGTATCAATTGAATTACCATGGGGTGCATAGGAAGTGTTAAAAAGGGCAGCCGGGCACATCTGAAGGGTTTAACAGAGCCGCCGGGTGCAAAAAGGAAATAAAAAGGGCCGCCGGGCACTGCACTTTTCTAAAGCGGCTTAGAGTCAACACTATATATAATATAGAATTTCAAAACACCAGTTTAAAGCCTAACTTATATCCTTTTCAATGTTTATATGTATATATATTTTTTTTTTTCAGACATAATGCGTTCACAGTAGTGTTCTAGAAGTTATAAAGACTTATTTATTTGATAAAATTTAATAGAAATCTATAATTTGTTTTAATAGAAAATATTTATAAGTGTATTAAAAATTAATTGATCCAAATTTAAAACTAATTTACTGTAAACCAACTTTAAAAAATAAAAACTGGCTTTTTTCAATAAAATCCGGCTTTTTTTAATAAAAGCCGGCTTTTTTTAAGTGGTTAAAACCAAAAAAAGCCGGCCGGCTTTTTTTGGCCTGGCTAAAAGCCAGCAACCCTGAATATTAGAGAGGGGAATTTACCGTCTGGCTGATAAAAATACTTAAAATCTATTTTTTCAGTTATTATTTAAAAAGAGAATAACCTTAAAACTTTTTTAATTAATTAAACCTTAAACTTCGTGGCTTCTTCTATAAATTAAAATAAATGAACATATTTTTTTCTGTGTTCTAAAACAAACATTTTAAAATCTAAGAGAAATTTTGTAGGAATTAAGACGAAAACATTACAGTCATATAGTGTTATTTGTAGGGAAGGAACAAAAGTTAATATATATGCATTCAAATTGTAGAAATTCAGTAAAAATAACTTCCCTCCTCCTCGTGATTTAGCAGAAAAGTTTTTTAATGCAACGAAGGCAGTGTATGAAAGGAGCGATTAAATTGAGAGATGGAAACATACAGAGTGTTCTTAGAATTTTTGGGCAAACTTTCAGGAGAGATAGCAGTCAAGACAAACATATTTTAAGTCCAATCCACTTATTCCATCAAAAACACATGGTGTCTCGTTACAAGCTGAACCCAAATTTTGGTTCACAACTTTTACAATACTGACGATACTTTAGCCAGTTTTCAACACATTAAATTTGCTTTGTATGACATGGTATGACATCATTGGAAGTGACCGAATTTTGATCAGTGATACAGCATTTGTACTGTCAGCTGCATTCTGAGTAATAGAACGTCTAGCTCAGTATTGTTTGGACTTCAATGGTGGCAATTTAAAGCACATCTCTTTATGTCATTTTATTTCACAGAAAGCAAAGTAAGACTGTTGAAAATATCATTACAATAACTTTAGTATTGTTAAAGTTAAACGAAAATCCAAATTCGACTTGTAATGAGGTACACCGTAAATAATTTGATTACGATTCTGTATTTATTATTATTATTATTATTATTATTACAAAAACTGTTTGTACTGATGCCTATAATCAGTCATAAAAAAATTTTCCATATTGTTTAGAAACACCCTGTTTGTGAAAAGGCAAGAAACAGATTACTGCCAGACAGTATTCAGAAACGTGCATTTATACATTATTAATTCCTATGAATGTCTGATTAATTTTAATGTTACTTCTCAAACAACATACAAAGAAATCTCTTTAAAAGCCTCCCCCCCCCCCTCCTCCCCAATCCCTGTAACTTATAAGTTATAATGTTTTTAATAGGATGAAGAACATCTTAAACATTTTCGTAATTGAAATTATACTTCTAAAGTTAATATTTTAGGAATTAGCAATTGTAGAACGATAAGACACTCTGAATAAAGTATAGATCTACCCTGGATAATCTCCCGTCAATTTTCGTCATTTCAAAGTTAAAGAAAATGTTATATTTGTCTCTACAAGTTAGCTTATATCAACGCTATTCAATTTCCTTAATAAAATTAATTATGAAGAATGACATTTATAGTTATCTACGTATATATTGCAGAAGAGTGATTAGAACCAAGTTTTTCCTTTTCGTTCTGGGAGACATAGTAAAAGAGCGATATAAGCGAAATAACGACTGGCTACTATTATTTATTGTGTATCATTCAGCAAAGAGTAAACTGTCTTTTAACAGTTTCTTTACGTTGCATGCAACAATGCAATATTTCAGCAAATTTCATACTCTTAAATTAAAGGACAATGGATATTAAAAAGGACCATCAATTCACAGAGATCTTATAACATTTTTGACATGCAAGTCTTTGATATTATGGCAAAAAGTGTGGTTTAAACCGGTATGAACTAGCACCGTCAAAATCTTACCAACCTTGAATTTTAAAATGGTAATTTATTATTTATCGTGCTGCTGTTTTATATAAAACAAATAGATAAGGGTTTTTTTTTTTTCAGTTGCATAAGTAAAAGAAATTTAAGTTTTTCCATTTCAAGTTGTAAGTCCATTTTTAAATGAAAATATCTCAGCCGCAAGCACTAAGTAACGGGGTCACATTCCATGGTAACTTACGTTGCATTTAGAACAATTTACTTCAGTCATTTTAGTAATATAACGCCAACAAAATATTCAAAATGTAAAGTTGATGTGATTTCTTAATGAAATCTAATCAAAGCTCAATTTGGATGAAAATTACCTAAATTTACTGCTAAGGAACTTAAGTTACACCTTAATAAATATAATGGCCAGAGTTCAAGAAATAGCATTAAATCTAGTGCTATTTCTTGAACTCTTGCAATTATATTTATTTATTATAGTAACTTACGTTTCTGAAAAAGGAACGTAAGTTACCTTAATAAATATAATTGCCAGAGTTCAAGAAATAGCACTAAAGTTAGGTAATTTTCATCCAAATCGAGCTTTGGATAGGTTTAATTAACAAATCACATCAACTTTACATTTTGAATATTTTTTTGGTGTTAGATTACTAAAATTACTCAAGTAATTTTTTCTAAATGTAACGTAAGTTACCATGGAATGAACAACTTACATTCAAATAGTACATATAAAAGTTTCCAGCATTTTAACTCAAATTGCAGTAAGCTTATTTTTTATTTTTATTCTTTTTTTTTTTGGCCGTAATTATTTGTCTAAAAACATCACCCAAGGTATTAAACAATTCTTCGGAGCACTAAAAACACAAAATATTATAATGAGTTTGGCAATTATTCCGTTTTTGACAAAATATTTGAATTTGAATAAATAAAATATTTACATTTTACCTATTTTCTTTATCGCAACAGCTTGTGATTAAACAGCATGTAGCATAGCATACTATAATATGTTAAGAATAAAATAATATAAAGCAATTTAACAAATTACAACGACCATTTGGAAAATGATTTTTTCGAAGACTAAAATTTAAGACATAAAAAATCGCACGGAGTTGATCATACATTACGTACGCCACGAATTAAACATTAACATTCCTGGACCCATCATGAACAAATTTTAAAAGAAATTTCAGTTTTACAATTTTCGGTTCTGTAAATTTTTAAACTTCTACGGAGCTGGTCATACATTACGTACGCCATGGATTAAACATTAATATTCCTGGACCCATTTTAAATGAAATTTCATTCTTAAACTTCTAAACATCCCACAATATTACTTTTTACACCGTCGTATAGAGAGAAAAAATGTACTTTTAAATGCAATTTGTTTGAAAGCTGTATCTCAATTTGTTTCTGAGTTAGTAATTTTTTTTTTTTTGTAGTTTTTATTACTTTTTTGTCATAGTGGCAACAGAACTATCCATCTCTGTTGAAAGTAAAGGTTAGTGTATAGACCAATCCGAAACGAATTTAAACCAATAAAAAGCTTCAGATATGTTTTTGATTTCCTACCCTAACGAAGACAATAACCATTTTTCCAAATGATTAATAAATTTTGTATTGAATTAAATCATTTTTTTTGTAGATAAAAATTTAAACCGAAAAAATATTTATAAATCAAAAATCTATATAAAGTTTGACAGGATTGGGACTACATGAAAATGCATCTGCATGATTCATCAAATTCAGAAATTTTTTTTATAGATCAATACCCCCACGAATTGAATTAATTTTACTTATCTTAATTATTTAGATAGCAAATAAAAAACAGAAAGCTTGGAGGTGGGGCGGGGGTAACAGAAGCACCTGAAACAACAAACGTAACGAATTTTTGTGCCCTCAAAAACACCTGATTTTTTAAACAGGAAGAGCACCGCGATATTGGGCTTCCCCTTTCCAGCAACGACTCTCCTATCCCAGATTGCCCCCAACCCAAAGCGAGCCTCTCCTCTCATATATGTATGTGAAGGGGGGCACCTGCCTCTTCCTTCTTCCTGGAGGGAGGAGAGAGAGCAATGTCAAATTCAAACATTTCAGAAAATAACAACACATGGCCGTAAACGCATTCGGATAACCCCGCGGAGGAGAGCGTTCAGAATAGAGAATCTTGGATGGAACGGGATGAATGGAACAGCGTGCTACAGAGGCGGATAAAACTTAATAAGCGGATAGGAATTAATTAAGGAAGTACGTAGATATAACCCATCCTACCAGTATATAAAGCAGTGTTGAATTCAGGGGGCGGACCGGTTGGGGGGGGGGCACCCGCCGGAGGAATAAGTTGCCCCCCCCCCGGAAGATTTGAGATTTTGCCTTTCCAATGGTCAAAAAGTGCAATTTCCACCCCTGAACTCTATAATGTCCCCCCCCCCCCCCGAAACCACAGAAATACCTCCCGGAGAAAAGTGTCTGAATTCAACAAAGAAAAAATCCCTGCCGGCCCGGCCTACAGGCGGAGGTAAATTTTGAAGTTAAGTATACTAATTTCACAAACAAAAACCAAATCATGATTAGAGATAAACCCACTTTAACAATTTTATCTGGCCGCTTTCGACGAGTTTTTATTTCATTTTTATATAATAACTGCTTTTTTATCAGAATCATGTTAGGGCGGTATTCAAAAAAATACTTTTCCATGCTCAACAACTCGAAATTTTCTTGCATAACTCCAGATTCATTTTTAATAGGAAAAACATGAAACTTGTTGACGTGATTTTTGAAGAGATTTATAAGCGATCTGTATTTTTAATATTCGTTCAATTAATTAAAACTTGATATATAAACAATTATCTTCTCGGTAAGACAATATTTTTCGTTTCTAACACAATCGCTTGGGGAAATTCCGTTCAAAATGCCCACTTTGACATCATTTTTTGAAAGATATTCTGCCTCTGTCAAAAAATCGATCATTACGGTACATTATATAGTTTCTGAATAAGCGAATCTACCAATTGGATGCGTTTGAGAGCAAAAATGAATTTAAAAAGTCAGAAAATAAGCAGTTTGGATTTGAATACTCCCTTAATACGATGATTTTTCCAACACAATCCGCTTCGGGAAATTCGGTTCAAAAGGCCCACTTTGACAGCATGTTTTAAAATATATTCTGCCTCTATCAAAAAATTGACCATTACGGTACATTATATAGTTTCTGAGTAAGAAAAGGTACCAATTGGAAGCCTTTAAGAGTAAAAATGAATTGTAAAATGAGTCAGAAAATAAGCAGTATGGATTTGAATACACCCTTACTGATGATTTTTTTCTTCAACCGCTATGTATTTTTAATTTGTTTTTGCTGTAAGAATTGGTCCTATCCAAAACTTGTCTATATAGATGTTGTAGAGAATATTAAGAAGATGCATGATAAATTCATGGGAATTTTATATCTTTTGAATTGACGGAGTTATGGATTTTTTTTCTTCTTCAAACGCCCTTTTTGTTTTCGTTTTAAATTTTTTTTTTTTTTTTTTTTTTTTTTTTTTTTTTTTTTTGCGGTACGAATTGGTTCTATCAAAAACTTGTGAATATAAAAGTTGTAGATAATGTTAAGGAAATTCATGATAAAATTAATTGGATTTGATATCTTGAGAATTGACGAAGTTATGAATTTTTTTCACCCAAAAACCCTATTTTTTGCGCCCCTTGAGCCCATTTTTAACTTTTTCAAAAATCTGTGATAACATAAATTTTTGGCCTTATTTTTAGAAGCAATAAAAACTTTAAACTGATTCGATGTGCACAAAATTTAAGAAGTTATGGGGTTTTTTCGGTTTTCACAAAACCGAAACCCCATTTCCATCCCCTTGGTCCGATTTTGCCCATTAATGAACTTGACCGAGACTTTATGCCCCTTGATTTTATGTATCAGTTTGGAAGAGATTGGTGCAGAATTGTGGAAGTTATCGTGTCCAGAAGAAAGTGATATAGATATATACTTAATTTGCGCCGGAGCCCGGCTCCGGTACTTCTCTGTTTTTAGTAAATATTTAAATATTGGTCGGAATTCAGCGGAGCTCATAAATACAGGGCTCCGGAGCCCAGTGCAATAGCGCTTCCGAAAAAACCTAAGCCTAAATTTCCCTTTTTTATCTCCAAGTTTTTCAATTCTTTTTGCAAAACACTTATATGTGACATAATGTGTCGCACACGCAGGAGATGGCGATAAAACGGACTCAATTTTTATATCAGTTTTTGGTCTTGGACTGACTCGAGCTCAATCTGTATTACATTTAAAATCTTATTTATTCATGTGTAGAAAAAAAAAACTTTTCGTCCTTTAAAATTACGTATTATATTCTATTTCAAATCATTTTAATGCTGTTTTGATCAGAATGAAGAGGAAACAGAAATCGTGTTTTTCTATTTTAAATTTATGTCGGCGACGTGTTGATACGGCGCCACTCCAGAGACTGAATTTGCTTTCAGTTCGATCCTCTTTTGTGACAGTAGGAATTTTTTCTTATTGGCTGGTTTTTCTAAAAATTTTATTTAGATATAACCTGAATAGAATATTTTCTATTTAAGCCAACGAGCATCAGCTTGAGGATTTGTTTGTTTGACGTTTATTGTCTTCTATTGCGTACGACTATAAAAATCACGTCAGTGATTTTTCTATTTATGTATCATGAATGGTACCCATGCTAAGGCTCTGCTCTGCACATTTACAAAGTCACTTTCATTTGTAAGTAGATATAATTGCCATGTATTGTTATTCTGATAGAAAGCAATCGAGCAGTGTTTCCCTTTTTTCTGTAAGAGCGTCGATTCTTCCCGATAACGGTGCCAAATTTTTAATTTAATCTTATTTTCAGGGACTCACCACAAAAGATTGTTATGCAGAAGGAATCTATTATAGTTTAAGATGGGCGCCTTTTATAGGAAATTGTAAAACATTGTTCCATTCTTCAGCATATACTATTCGGAAGGAGTGATAACTAAAAAGTGGAATAGTTAACAGCTAAATATATGCTGATAGATATACTTGAAATTTTTGTTTTGCTAAAAGAAGAAAAAAATGCTTTAATTTTTGCGCATAATGTACGAAATATAAATATGCAGATTGGAGTGACAGGGGGGACGGTACGGTTGTTGTACCGGTACAGCAAAATATTAGGGCTCCGGTACTTTTTTTGTTAGAAATTAAGCCCTGTAGATACATACATAGATAGATAGATAGATAGATAAAGTTTTTTACTGAGGGTGGTTTTGGGCTCTAGGGGTCATGATCGGAGTAGATCTGCAAAAATATTTCAGAAATTCCAACATTGGAACGACGCCAATAGGTAGTATTTCATACGAAATCTACTTAATACTGATATAAAGTGTCCCGTAAATCTATTCACATTTCAAAAATTCATTAAAAATTTTTTTTAAATTGTCGTATGGGAGTGGCACACTCCGATAAGTTCGTGGTACTACATTTCTATAACTTGTCAAAATATATATCTTTTAAATCCCCCATCCCCCCCCCCCCCAAAAAAAAGTGTTAAAATTTTATTTTAACTAAATTTTGCCACAAAAGATTCCACATTTTGAAAGTCTTATAGTGCTAAATGGACTTCAATACGACAATTAATGTATTTTTTTTTCATGATTTTTTTTTAAATGTGAAAGATTTACGAGAAAAATTAATTTACTTTTAATTAGCTTTCATTTAAAAAAATATACTAATTACGAAACTGTTTAGGAAGAAATTGGGTCCTTTAAAGTACCCTTCACAAAATTTTTTATCTCAAAAAAGAACCCTTCACAAAACTTTACACCTTAAAACAGCACCCTTCACAAAATTCTCTGTCTTAAGGGTGTATTCCGATCCAAACTGCTTATTTTCTGATTCATTTTAAAATTCATTTTTGCTCTCAAACGCATCAAACTGGGAAATTCTCTTATTTAGAAACTATATAATGTGCCGTGCTTCTTAATTTTTTGATAAATGCAGAAAATACTGTAAAAAACACTGTCAAAGTTGACGTTTTGAACCGAATTTTCCGAAGCGGGCGATCTGGGAATGAAAAAAATGGTCATACTGAGAAAATAATTGCTTAAAAATCAAATTCTAATTAATTGAGCTGAAAATGAAATCACACGGCATGTTAAACATGTCTTCAGAAATCACCCCAGCAAGTTTCAGGTTTTTACTTTTAAAAATGAGTCCGAAAATGTCTCAGAAAATTTCGAGCTGTTGAGGGTGGAAAAATATTTTTTCGAATACACCCTTAAAAATAGACCTTTCACAAAATTTTTCCATCTCTTAAACTGAATCTTTCACAAATTTGATCATTTAAAAGTAAAATCTGATCTGTCACTTTTACCTATATAAAGAAAATATACATACATATATCTTCTTTAAAATGTATAAACAAGAACCTGAATATACCGATTATCTCAAATTTATTATCAGATTCTTCACAAAAACAGGACCCTGCGAAAAAGTCTGGACAGACATCTGTTAATATTTACTATCTCTGGAGAAAATCTGGAAGTCGTTTATCGCAATCTCCGGATTATATATTTTTTCTCTCTCAGTATGTCTTCGGAGATACCCTTTCTGTTTTAAGGGTGTTCTCAAATCGAAAAGGGCAACTTTCTGACTAAGTTTTAATTTAATTTTGTTCGAAAATGCATGAACCTAGCTGGTGTTGTGGTTCAGAAACTATGTAATTGAGCTGTTTTTTTTTTCCATTTTTTTTGCAAACGCAATAGATTTTTCAGAAAATAATGTCAAAGTGGGCGTTTTGAACCGAATTTCCGCGCGAAGGGAGAAAGAACACTCAAGAGCGGGAGTAAAACGGGTTTGACACGTGATCGAATTCGCTAATAACTTAATAGGTAATGGATTGATCAAAAAATGGAAAAAAAAAACAGTTCCATTCCAAATCGCTTCCATGGCCAGGCTTTCCAATTTTATATCTTTCCGTTAAAAAATGAATTTGTAAATATGTCAAAACGTTTTTCGCTTGTTGAGCAGAGCATTTAAGAACAGCCTTAAGAGTTCTGGATGGAATGGTATAAATGGAACCGCTCTTGCTGCAGAGGCGGATAAAACTTAATAAGCGGATAGGAATTAATTAAGGAAGCACATGCGTAGATATAACGCATCCTTCGAGTAATATAAGGTGCCCCGCAAAACGAACATCAGGTATTTTTGTTCGTTTACGCACAGTGAGGGTTGATATATTAAAACTTATTTCTCTTGGTAACATTTCTCAAATCCTCAGAGATATCATTTCGCCTTTTTTTAAAGAGAGTGGGGAATTTAAAATATAAAATCACATATATTCGAGGTTCGTTTGCAAAAACAGATTGGCCACGCACTGGTGCACGCTGCCGAATGCAGTGAGGCTCCCAACTCCAGGCTACGCTTCAATAATTTTCATTTAAAAACATAAAATCATACAAATTCGAGGGTGTACGCTGCCGAAGGTAGTGGGTCAGTTGACAAATCAAAGTTAAAACAAAGTCAACGCCGGCTGGGTCAGTTAACAAATAAGCAAATAATTTGTTGAGGGGGAAAAAAAGGTCTTCTCAGTAAGAGTATGAGACAATTTAGAATGATCGGGTAATTAAGATTATTTTATTAAGCGTCAGCTATTTTTAGCCAAAATGCCAAGGACACTTTCACATAGCTGACAACATTTTCCGGTTTTCAAATAAACACACTTTAATATGGAAAATTTTCTTAAGAAATGAAATCAAATAAGTACCACGTAGAAACAAGTCACATTTACAGTATTGCATAATTTTATTAAATATTTTGCATGTTAATGTGTTTTCAGACCTTAAAACGATACTATGTACCAATAAATACCAATACAAAATGGAAAAATAAAAACTATTATCATGTTGTTGTTTTTTTACTTCAAAAACGGAAGGTATGTAGTTATGCTTTTAGAAACAATTTTAAAACATATTTGACAGGAATTTTTGATATCGTACAAATTAAAACCGCTAAAATTTTCAAACGGGCTGCACTGTTATCGAGCTAACGAACTTCGGGTCTGCCCTTCTAACTTTGTGACCAGCCGTAACCTTCAAAATCTTCGAAGGTCACGCTGCGATCAGCACGCTATCACTGGATCAATCGAACCCAAATAAATTTGAAACAATTTTCTCTTTTGTACACTGGTAGTTGCTCCTTAAAAAAAAAAAAAAAAAAAAAAAAAAAATCTGTTCCTCGGTTTATAATCTCAAAAACGATATTTAAATACACACAATGTTTTTGAATACTAATTCCATCACATAAACATGAAAACTTCTATATTCTTTAAAGATTAGATTCTTTGAAAACCCACAGAGATTTGGATGTAAATTATTTTATCGGCCAACTTAATTGATCGGGATTAGATAACGCTAGAAAAAACAAAACGATTATGAGATTTTCAAGATAAGTTTATTCTTAGCTATGTTATCACTATCAGCTGTGATAGCAGCTGAAGATAAGTTATTTCTCACATATTTTTGGACAGTGCACGCAAATAAATATCAAGAAACGTCTTGTAATCGATGAAAGTTATAGATATGTTATGCAAAAAAGATAAGAAAAAGTCACTTTTGTCCGAGATATTTGATGTAGAAGATATTGCAGTTGATATATCAGCTCTTGGGAGAATATTTCAAGGCCAGATAGAGAGAGACACAATTTTCAGATATTTTCTGATTTGACAAAATACGTTAATTTTAAGTAATCATTCGCTAAATCAAAACTACCCAGTTTCTAGCCAATGAAGGACATTATTTTAACACCAAAAAAGATAATTTGGGGGGGGGGGGGGCAACTTTGGTATCACTGAATAGCTTTTTTAAAAATATATAACACGTATTTTTCTGTTTTTCAATCCGATGTGTATTTCTCGAGTTATTCGACCGTTTCCAGGCTTTTCGGGCACCCTGTACATAGTTATTAAAGGAAGAAAGTCATATCCCAAAAATCGAGCAGTTATAATATTTAGAATATAAAACAGTCAAAACATTTATTCAAGTTTAAAAGAAGAATCATCGGCAAATTCATCCCGCGTGACGTATTTATTATTAAGTGTTAAAGATTTCGACATTTTCTTTTCTTTTTTTTTTTTTTTTTTTTTTTGTACATTTTTGTCAACTGATTTTTAGTAAACAGATAAGTAATATTATTTCAGTATCCAAAAATGATTCTGCATTTATTTTCAATTAGATTAACAAAATTGGCCGTAGACCTAGTAAGCCCCACTAATATCCACTAATGACAAACCAACATTGATGCCAATCTAAGGTTAAGTGAATAGTGGTATAGAGAATCTGCATCGGGTTGGGTAACCCGATTTTACAAGAACCTGATACAACCCGCGGGTTGATGCTATTTTTTTTCGTCGCGGGTTGAACTGGCTAATGTTTCGGGTTAGTTTTTGACTGTTTTGGATCGGGTTCAGATTAACACAATTTTTTTAAAAGAAAGTCCTAAATATTTTTCAAATGAAAAAAATCTACATATTCGAATATTAACGAGTGCATACATGTTCATTTTTATACAAAAAAGATCAAATTGTTATTCGAGATGTAATTGTAGGCTATTTTACCATAATTGTATCAAAATATGTATTAGTGTTGTTTCACTTCAGGCTTCAATATTTCTGTCGGGTTGAAGTGCATCGGATTTGGGTCGGGTTGACTTAGACCAGAAATTTCGGGTTCGGATCGGGTACAACCCGACCCATGGAAGATCTATAATGATAGCTGACCGGACCGCTCATACAAAAACGGATTAAATCCTTACAGGGTTAGAAATTAGCGGTCGTTAGTCGTTAAATGCAACTAAATTATTGCATTTCACAACCAGAAAATTATGCCTAGTCGTCGAATTTGACACTTAACTTTCTTTAATGATTTTTCTTTAACAAACGCTTTCATTCGTACTTTAGCGTAAGTTCCCCTTGCCGCATGCACTTCAAGAACAATTGTTTTTGATAAAAAATCGAGCAGCAGCACGCGTCTTAGACTTCCTTGCGTTTGTCCAACACCTCTAAGTTCATTTCATTTTAACCAGAGAGCTCGATTTTAAAAACTAAATATCTTGGTTTCAATTTTTAAAAGTAATTGTTGTAAGATTGTCTAAAATAAATATTGAATGATAAAATTCTATTTTCGTGGCTTTTATTATTATTATTTTTTTTTTTTTTTTTTTTTTTTTTTTTTATGCAGGACTTTTTTTTATTACGCTATATTTCTCCTTCCTTATATGCTATATATACCATCCTTATATATATTTCCTTCCTGAACATTTTTCTATAATCCAAATATTGTAGTTTAATCAGGTTTTACAGTTTTATAGAAAGCCAATTTTTATTTTGTTTTAGTTATTAACACAGACAAAGTGTTTAATATGTACACCCTCAAAATAGAAACAAAATTATTGTTAACATGGTTGCGAAAAGAAATGATTTAACATAGCATAATATGATATAGCATAAAATTGCAAACATGAAATGCAGTTTGGCACCTAAAAAAAAAAAAAAAAAAAAAAAAAAAATGTAGGCGTCGGAGTTCCAAATTTCTAACTCTGAATTCCTACATATGCAATTTTATATGATAAAAATAGGCACATGCCAAAATTAATGCCAGTCGTCAGTGAGAATGAGAATCTCTGATCTACTGGCACAGCAATGACTACAATACCTGAGAAAGATACTGCTTCAAAGTCCCGACCGGACCCGTACGGTCGCAGGTCGAAGCATTTGCAAAAAGCCCCGGTGGCAAGGTCATTTGCTGGAGGCAACAGAATTCTTATACGGTTCAATTTATAATCTTCCTCTCAGAAGCATGTCGTTTAATGCACGCGATAAGAGACTATTTTATAACCGGTTGGTATATCTAATTTCTACACGATAACCGATTTTCGTCAAACTGGCTCGATCTCTGAAAGGATCCAAACGGTTAATGACCAGGTGCGCTGATCCTGAATAATAATAACACACTGCACTTTCAATAGAGACGGCGAAGTATGCAGATGAACGGACTGCATAGTATGAGAGAAAAAAACGGGAGCCGGATATCGGTAGCAGACGAAAAATTTATGGATCATGAATTAGTCTCTAATCTAGGCACAAATGACATCATTAATACAGATTAAAATAATAAAAATGAAGATAATATAGAGAGATTTGCCGTTATCCCTCCATGGATTTTGAAATTTAACTAAACAAATGTCATTTATTATCTGATGATTTTGAAGAAAACAGTAAATATTCTTCACCGGTGACTAGAAATAACGCGTTTTTGTTTTTTCCCCCCGCTCTCTTTTGACGAAATTTGTGGCTCTTTCGCGATTTTTAGAGAAAATTTGCGTTTTTTCTCGATCTTTTGAAGAAATTTGAGTTTTTTGCGATCGTTTGACGAAATTTGTGCTTTTATCGCGATCATTTGACGAAATGCGCGTTTCTTTCATGATTCTTTGTAGAAATTTGTGTTTCTTTCGCGGTTCTTTGACGAAATTTGCATTTTTTCTGCCATCCTTTGACAAAATTTGCATTTTCCCGTGATCCTTTGAAAAGATTTACGTTTTCCCCGCGATTCTTTGACAAAATTGATTTTTTTTTTTTTTTTTTTTTTTTTTTTTTTTTTTTTTTTTGGCGAAAATTTGTCGAAATTCGCGATATTTTTCCATGATATTGCTTATGTCCGAGTATTCGGACAGATGACAGATTTTTTTTAATTTTCGGAACCGAATGCTTTAAATTTTCGGTAAAGAATCACCCCTGTAATGACAATACAACATTTTTACAACTAATTTGCCACAAGTCATCAATTGCCAAATATTCTTTGTAACTCGTACAAATGTATACGAATTGAAACAACAATGAATTTAATTATGTGCCAATAAGCGTCGCCAAATATTCCAAATGGCTATGAAATTGCAACAATGAAAGTTTCACAGTCCAAAAATTAAAAAATAAATTATAAATAAAAAACGAAAAGTTGAGAAATCAATTTAGAAATCCTAAAAAGTTATTTTAAATGTTTCATTTTTTAGGGTTTCGTTCATCTGACGAAACATTATTCGTCTCACTCCTCTATCTGTCTGTCCGTCACAGAGTCCGTTCTCAGAAACTATGTATGTTGGAGACTTGAAATTTTGGATTCTTATAGCTGAACACCTCACACCAAACAATAAATCATAAAAGTTTGAAAAAGTCTTATAGTTACCCCTCCGGGCTTTAACTTGTGTATTTTCAGCTTTTATTTTTTTCTAACTGAGCCCCTAATTAAGTTGAACACTTAGAATTTTGGATTCTTACAGCTGGACGCTTTACATCAAACGACAAATCATAAAATTTTGAAAAAATCTTATATTTACCCCTCTAGGCTCTAACTTGTGTATTTTAAGCAATTTTTCTAACTCAGCCCCTAAGTTAAAGATGTGAAATTTTGCATACTTATAGCAGCACAATTGCAATCACACGAAAAATCATAAATTTTCAAAAAGTCTTATATTATTAACCTCTCCGGGCTCTAACGTCTGTATTTTTAGCCATTTTTCTAACCTCCACCCTTTTCATCCGGTGTGCACTCCTTTGACCACTCTTTCATATTATGCACTATAGCCGTACATATTTTAGTTCCAATTTTTACCGCCAAGGGCGCCTACCTATCTCGGGTGCTATGGGCCCGATCCCCTCGACTAATATGTCTACGGATAGTTTGTAAAACGGAATTTCGTTCGGATAGAGGTTTGTTTAGAATAGAGTGCGCCCCCTGGTTGCGAAATGTGGAACTAACAGATTTGGCAAAAGGATAAAGTGTTTTGAAATGAATATTAATCGAAACCCTCTGTGCGATCTGTGATCACACTTACCCACTTGTTTTCTTTCGCGTTTCTCTATTTTAAAAAAGAAACAAGGAAGAAAGCATATACAGTAAAACCTCCCTAAAGCGACCACGTTCCTTTCCAATAAAAATTGGTTGCTCCGTGAAGTGGTCTCTTAATGGAGGTCATGTTTAAATCTAGATTTTAATTGTTGAAAAAGGTAACAATTAATGTTACTAAAATTTATTTTTCACATTCGGAAAAAATATGAAAATTTAAGTGTCAAAACAAAAGCTAATTACATAAGTTAATTACAGCAGAGTTTAAAAAAAATGAATACATTGACGTCTGCTTTGATTTTACGGTTTTATCTTTTCGAACTTTTATTTCGAAATTCAGTAAATAAATGATTTATTTTTTTATTTTTTTTATTTTTTATTTATTTATTTATTTTTTTTTTTAGAGTTTTCTGGCAGATTACAGCAGGGGAGTTTATTGACCGCCATTCTTAATTTGTCACCAGAGTTAAATTCAATGCCTAAAAAGGCGCAAAGTTGTTTAAACACTTAAAAGTTACCGGGATAAAAAAAATTCTAAACTTAGTTTAGAAGTTCGATGAATAAGACCTTCTTCAAGAGACCAGGAAAAAACGGAATTTGTTTCATTTTCTTCAAAGAAATTGGTCGTCTATGGAGGGAGTTCAACTGAGATGGTCTCTGAATGGAGGTAAAATTAGTATTGAGCCTATGGGAATAAATTTCGTTCCATGAAAAAAATGGTCGTTCAGGGAGGTGGTCGCACAGGGAGGTTTCACTGTATTTTTTTAATCACTTGTTTGTG
This sequence comes from Maratus speciosus, assembly GCA_963932465.1. Lineage (NCBI taxonomy): Eukaryota > Metazoa > Arthropoda > Arachnida > Araneae > Salticidae > Maratus > Maratus speciosus. The sequence goes on from OZ010797.1 coordinate 126,780,629, forward strand.
CTTTCTATAAAAGCGTAAAAAAAAGCAGTGAACAGTTCGTAATAGCCCGCGACAAATGAATGTCGAGATTTTTGGAGAAAAACGTGAATTGCAGTCAAAAAATTGGGCGTGATTTTCCAGATGAACACTGAATGCTTATATTATAGGAGTGCTCCCCCCCCCCCCCGGCAACCCTTAACTACTTTTATACTTATTTCATTAAAAATTATATTCAGGATTTTGTTTTGAAATGTTAGATCAACCCGAACCCGACCCGAAAGGATCGGAACGTTTAAAGTCAACCCGACTCGCACCGAAAAAAAAAAAATTAGCGTCAACCCTACCCGACGGTGAAGTCCGATTCGAGTAAAATCGGAAAACCCGACCCGACGCAGGTCTCTACCCCGAATTAACACCAGGCCTTGGGCCCTGTTTTTGCATGATGGGCCTCGGCTGCTCTGCCGATGCCAATACATTATTGGATCCAGCTTTTCACCTTTATAGGTAAAATCTAGTTTAGCATGCCTGGATAGCATTAAAGCGATATCCTGAAACTGCGAATTTTTCTATCAGAATGCACAACCCTATAAGATGCCCCTCACAAGGGAAGTCTTTTCCATCAAAACAGCAGCAGGAAAGGGGGGACGGATGTGAGGTTTCGAAGGGGGGAAAAATGAAAGAAATTGGGAAGGTGGGGGGGGGGGAGGAAAAACATCTGATGAAGTAACATAGAAGCCTCTCTGGCCAATAACGGAACTAGAAAAAGGATGGAAGAAGAGGGGAGGGGAGGGGGAGTGACACAAACACTGCACACGCACAGCTGCCAAGCCTCATACCGGTTACTTTTTTTTTTCTTTTTTTTTTTTCAATTTCTATGTAACAGGTTAGGAATACAGATTCTTGATGGAAGGGAAGAAAATAAATAAATCAGTTTTCGCCGATAATCTTTTACTTTGTGAAGCACAGATGATCATAATCAAAAGAAGAAGCATGAAGAAGCTTTTTCTGTATGTAACTTATAGAGCTCGGCGGCCGTATTAAAATTCTACTTCAACTTTATTAAAAAGTAACTACAGTAATACCTCGACTTAACGTCAGCAATTCGTTCCGAGACTAGCGACGTAAGTCGATTTACATTTAGATAAGCAAATAAAGGATAAGTAATATAAATTCTCCAAAATCTAATGAACATATTTTATTGTATTTAAGGATTATGTTACATTTAACATTAGCAAAAAAAAAAAAAAAAAAAAAAATGCGTTTGCAATTCAAGAATTTGGAATAAATCAATAAGCTGTTAACTTATAATTTATTGTTCTTCTAGCTAACCCGTTCGATTCGGTGGTTTTTGAGGATGCGAAAAAATCTTGCAATGAAGTTTGAACCGACAATTTTTTTCTTTTCAGAAGCTCTTTGTAACAGCAGAGAGCGTTTTCTAACATTTTACTCGTGAATTTTTTTATTTATTTGTCATTGTCACTTAACTATCGCTTGAAAGTTTCTCTTAATAGAACCAAAAGTCTAAAAAAAAGTTCAAAGTGCGTCTTAAGGAAATTATTTTTTCCAGGCCAGACGACGTAAATGCGGGGTGACGTAAGTCGGGGACTACTGTATTTTGATATAAACGGATTTTCATAACTTTACATGAAAGTGGAACTATGCCCCTAAAACTTATGATTTTGGAATTAGCTATTTGTCACTGATAGGAATGGCCGCCCTGTATATAAATACTGTAAAAGTAACTATCCTTTAATTGCAATTTATTAAAAAAAGTGGGGGGGAGCAGGAGCGGCATTTGGGGGAGGTAAGGGGGCTATTGCCTCCCTAAAAAAAAACTGACTTTTCAGACTGTATCAGTTATCGTTATTAGGGATTGACCGAATACCGAATAGTTGATTCGGTATTCGGTATGTAAACCGAATATTCGGCTTCGGCCAAATACTTTAAATATTCGGCCGAATAATTGCAGATAAGTATTTTCTTAGAAGTAGAAGAATTGTCTTTTACTTAGCAGTAGAATAGGCTAAACAATGAGTTTCAATATTATGTGCATGAGTTCAGAGTTCAGCTGCACTACAAAAAACAAGTCAAAGGCCATTTTTAATTTAAAAAAAAAACTTTTTCCTTCCTAAAATAGTCTACATAGGTGTGAAATCAAAACAACTGTCAAAACACAGGGGAAAAAAGTAAGGAAAATGCGCATCTTTCCCTTATCATTTAATTTTATTTACTTCTACATTAGTTCTTTTTTTTAATTTAAATTTATTTAATGTGTATTTTCTTTAATATACACATCAAATAAGTATATCAGAGTTCATGTCTGTATATCTAAGGTGTATATTAAAGAAAATACATCAAATAAGTATCCCTATGCCTATCCTATAGCTTTTATAGCCATTATATTAAATCGCTCAAATTTCTTATCTTCATCACAAAGGGTTCGTTGATATATATCAATGATCAATGGATATATATCATGATATATATCCGATATTTATTTTTAAAATATCAAGATTTTTGATATTTTCATACTAATCTTGTTATTTATTTTCAAAACATCAAGATTTTTAATATTTTGTATATTCAATATATTTTTCAAAATATCACTATGCAAGATAATTTTGATATTTTCAATCAAAACAAGTGTAAATGAAATTTTCAACTGTTATTGATTGTCATTCTATAGATAAAGAACTTTTGTCTCTGGCATTGACTTTTTTGGCCAAAGGAAACCAATATCTTTTCCAAGCTTTATGTTTGAAGCTTTTATTTTTAAATTTAGAACTAATAATTATATGAAACAATTTAGAACAGTCATTGAAAGATAAACTGTCTAATTTAGATAATCAGCTATATACAGCTTCATTAGAAGAGAATATTTTCTGATTTTGGTTCAGTTGTGTCAAAAGTGTGCAGCATGTTCAGGAATAAAAAATAAGACAAGCTCACATTTTATGTTAAAATTTTTCAATTTAAAAAAACTATTTTGTATTTAAAATTTTGTTTTATAAATTTCTGAATTCTTGATATTTGATATTGATACTGAATTCTATAGTGTTTTTTTTTTTCCTTCTTTTTATAAGTGTATAAAGAAGTGTTTTCAGTTAGTTGATCTTCAATTTTGTTCTAAGTGAAAAAAAAAAGGGGGGGGATTTTGTTCTAAGTGAAAAGAAAGGGAGGAAAAGAGAAATGCATTTCTAGAAATTAGAATATTGTTTAAGTTTTCATATTAAGTGCAATATGTTTTAGTTTCTAGCTTATATTATGCTTGAAAATATTTATTGTCAGCAGTGAGTTAACTATATTTTCGAAAATATCATGATATTTACGAACCCTGTCATCACCACATACCACAATGTTAAAATATTAATCAAAATATAAATATTCTATCAATAATTTGACAGAAAATAGTTAAATGTACAAATTGATATACCTTTTTGTATTTTGAGAACATTACTATTCAATATGTTTATAATTAGACAATCAGTAAATCAGCTTAATGACAGCATTGTTTCTATTTATTTGAATGAACTTTTATTTTTTTGACAATCCTTATCCTTAATTATACCCATGTATAGTTTAATACTTTCATCGGTTATTTTTGGGTATTGACTAGAGATAAAATAATAAAAAATAAGTGATGGGTTAATGAATTTGTGAGTGGAAAGAAGTCATTAAATTTTTTTGTGTAATTAGATTTAAGAATAAAAATGTAACTGAATTAAAGTATTGAGAATTTAATTTCAATTAAAGCTTATTAAAAAATGCTAATATATACAAAAATGCGTATTAAAAAGTTTCAAGTATTCGGTATTCGGCAAAATTGCTGCTTCGGTCAATCCCTAATCGTTATCACACGCTAAACTCGTAATAAATATAAGAAAATGCATAAAAGGTACAATAACTTATAATTTGACTAAAATGGAAGTATTGGCACTAAATAAACACAGAAATTAATAATTATCAATAATATTTGCTAACGCCTTGCTATTGTAGCAAAGAGTGACACAAATACCATTAATGAATATTCTGGGTAACTTTTAAAAGGACAGTTTACTTTTTCAACAATTTTGTTTATTTTTTAAAATATGGTTCAAATGGTGATCTCACTGCATTTCAATGTTCAAAAAACAGTGGATTTTGAAAAAGAAAAAAAAAAATTAACTGCATATTTAATTAAAGTTAAAAAAAAATTCATTTTTAAAAATCTTTACGACATTTTTAAATATTGATATTTTTGCCCTTTTTTTTTTTTTTTTTAAGATTCTCAAATGTGTATTACACAAGACTGCGTACGGATTTTTAGATACATCTAATATTACATTTAATATATTTTTTTTACTATGTAGTGTAAAAAGATGAAGTCTAACACATCTTAACACACTTTTATTTAAAAAATAATAAGAAGAAGAACTTGAAGGCTGGTTCCATGTGCACATTTATCACATATCTAATAAAGAACATACACAAAAAAGTTTAAACCTCTATCTCAGATACAAAAAAAAAAAAAAAAAAAAAAAAAAAATTAGCATTTTTAAAACAGGAAAGTGATGAAAATATGAACATGGAGAAAAAGCCATTTAAAGTTGAGTTGTATGGGTAATTGAGCTGGATGTATTAACAAAATTTACAATATCTCGCGATATAATTGCCGTTTGGGTAAAAATGAGGTGTCAAAATATTCACAATTAAACAAGCTTTCATTTAATATTAAAAGAAAAGAAAATCGACATTTTGATCAATTTTGGGGTAAACTGTCTTCTTAAAACTATTTGTGAGAATGAAACGGAATCAATTGCTTCTCAGCTGTGCATAAGATTTTAAAAATGTGTCCCTGCCCCACAAGAAAGTTTTGAAATGTTGGCACCTGGTATAAAATATATTAACAAATTTTTGAATAGTAGACCTTGGATTGAACCCAAATCTAGATCTCAACATGCTCATGTAAATTTCTCACAGTATAATTCTCAATAAACTTTTTCATATTATTTTACTTATAACTTTTAACTTATAAAATAATGCTTTCACCCAATACCATCATATTATTGTAAAGCACACTGAAATATTTAAAGTCAGGAGTTAATACAGATTTTTCTTTTTTTCTCTTGGATCTCTCATTTTATGAAGGGGTGAAAAAAAGTTATTTTTGTAAAATTTATTAAAGTTTTGTGAAAAACAAACTATTAAAAAATTATGAAAATCAATTAATTCAAATACTAATACAAATTAAGAATTTATTAATACTACTAACTTTTTAGAGTTCAAGAGTTCTCTTACCAGGGTCATCCAACTACCGCTTTGATAAACTTCCACCAATTTTCTGAAAAAGTAATTTATGTCTTATTTAATCACAGAATTATGCGTTTGTTTAAATAAGGCCAAATTTTCTTTAAAAAAAAAAAAAAAAAAAAAAAAAAAAAGTGTGGGAGTTTGCCTAAGCCCTGCCTCCTGTGTGTGTGTGTTTTTTTTTTTTTTTTTTTTTTCTGGTGAATTTGTTTTGTTTGAAACTTACACTTTCCATATCCCAACAAAATAAAAAAATCTGGAGAGACCCCACTCGACTTTCCGAAAACTGGCGTAAGAAAAAAATAAATAAAATAGGGGGATTTTCATAAATTTCTGACAAAAAGGAATTAACTTCATTCAAATTTCAAACACCAGACTTCTCGTTTAGAAACTGGAGGTGTTATCTCTGAACCACTAATGCTTGTTGACTCTATCGCTACACTATTTATGGCTTTTACTCTGACCTATTTCATTGGTAATTTTCCCAACAGAATTGGTCGCAAAATGTGTGTAATCAGGTGTTTAAATACCTAATTGTTAGCCCAATTTGTACGAAAATCTACACAGTTCTTGCATCAGAGGTAATATAACATATTTGCCAAATAGGAACTCAATCAGAAGTAGGGTGTAAAAAATGATTTTTTTTTATATATATATAAAAAATCGGATTTTTTTTTATTTAAATCGGATTTTCTTTATTTTTTTTCCTTTTTAAGTTATTGATAAATTGCATTTAATTTTAAATTGATGATACAGATTAAATTTTTCATTATTAAACAACTAATTGTTTAATTAAGAACACAATCTACATTTTTGAAAAAGTGGTTGAAAAAAGTGATAAATAATAGTTTGATAAACTAATAAAGCAGCTAGTAATTTTACACAGAAATTCTTCTAATTCATTTATCAACAGAAAATAATAGATTGCACTTATTTTATATAGTAGAAGGAATAGTTTAACTAATCAAAAGAAGTTATGAAAACATATGTAGAAACTATAAAATATCCACTTAAATAAAATATAGTTTTAAGATAAAAACTTAATCAATTTTTAAAGAAATAACTTATTTAAAATATTTAAAACAATTTTATTTTTTAAAAGAGCTTTTATTTATTCAGCAATTAAATTATCTTATAAACATTATAAATCATTTTCATTACTGATTATAATGCTTTTTCACGCCATTTTAAAAAATCAGAAAATGTGTGATTTTATCACCTGATTTAAATCAATTGATTAAAATCATTGACACTCTATTGCTATGTTTATTGTATATAAAAGAATGAATAACTCGATTATTAAAAGGAAATTATGACATTGTAAGCTATATTAGATTTAAATATCATTTTTAAATTAAATGCTTTTTATGTTTGTTAGATAAAAACCATGCTTTTTACAAACTTACTGTACTTAAATTTTTCACAATACTCAGGAATTAAACTTAGAAACAATTATTTAAAGCTTTGTTTTGTGTATTCATAAGTCACAATACCTGTAGAAACTTTACAAATTATGTTCATCTTAGATTTGAATGCTTTTTTATGTCATTTTAAACATTTAGGAAATATTTGATTTTAATCAATGATTTTTTTTAAATCACTTGATTTAAATCGCTGATTTAAATCAACTGATTTAAATCGTTGACACCCTAATCAGAAGCTATCATATCATGTTCACACACATATACATACACCATGACTACAATATTTTCCTTACACAAATACGTTTGAAAAGAAAAAAAAATCAGGAAGAGTTTGCTTTTATGAAACAGTATCAGGAAGAAATTGGGTCCTTTAATTACTTCGCTCACGAGAAAACACCTGTTCGCTAATACTAATCCTATGGGTAATTTGTTAAGATATCTCGTTTGTATTTCAATATTTTCAAATGATTTTTTATTGCATTGAATAGCTGAGCTCGAACTCTACAAAGGCCGTTTTTTATTTTTTCGATTTTCTCTGCAGGTTTTTTTAATGAGGACACTTTCGAAGCCAGTTTCGAAAGTAAAAGTATCCTAATAAAACAAAACTTGTAAACAAAATCGAAAAAATAAAAAAAGGCCTTTGAAGAGAGGTCGATTTCAGCGAGCCAATGCAAAAAAAAAAAAAAAAAAAAAAATGCTTAAAAATATTGAAATGCAAACGAGATATCTTTAAAAATCACTTCCATAGGATTAACGTTAACAAACAACTGTTAACATGTGAGTGAAGTAAGCCTCTTAAAGGACCCTTCACAAAATTTTTCATCTTTAAAAACAGGACCCCTCAAAAAACTTTTCCATCACCAAACTGAGGCTTTCGCAAATTTAATCATTTAAAAGTAAAATCTGACCTGTCACAAAACAGGTGAAGCCACCAAAAAACTTATCTCACTTTTGCATATATAAAAGGATATGTTAAAAAGATATAAACTGGAACATGAATATAATGATCATTTCAAATTCACAAAATTATGACTATATAGACTTTTCACAAATATAAGCTGTTCACAATTTCAGAAAACGGAACCCTGTGAGAAAAATCTGGACAGACTCCTCTGTTGGTACTTTTCCAGTACAGGAGCCTTGGCAAGAAAAAAAAATTTGGCAACATACTTCGCATTCTGGCAACTTACTCACTGTTTCATATATACAAGCAATTTTTTTCAATATTTATACGATTTATTTAATATAAAGAAGCCATTTATCTATTTTTATATACCTTAATTTACCACATATCCGCCGCAGCTTAGTTAAGTCTTTTTCAAACTGGAAATTTTACTTAAAAAAAGAAGTCAAATAAGTGCTAAGCAGCAGCAAGTCACATTTTATTTAAAATTTATTCTGTTAGGAAATCAAGTTATCTGACGCGCGGCGATACGCACAAAATTACAGTACATATGCACAGAAGTAAATTGTAAATAAAAAACCATATTACACAGAGTTAGCCTAAATAATTCCTCAGGTTTCAAAACATTGTGTAATGAAAGGTATACAACCTACAAAGACAGATATGATACATGACAAGATACATACACTCACCAAGTTTAAAAGCCCACCTTGTTGCTCGCGTGTTGGAACACATCACTGTTGCTGTGACAGACATCAACAGGAAAAAGCTATTGAATGTATAAACAGAACTCAATTACCATTGGATGTGTGCTGGGTGACTAAACGTGCACACATTGAACATTTGTAGTATGTACCAGAAACTTGGTGAGTGTATGAATATTTTCATGTATCACCCAACTTTGTCGTATACTTGTCCATAAACAGTGTTTTGATGTTTTGAAACCCGATGAATTATTTAGTCTAACCCTCTATACAGGATGCAAAGGTAAGTGCCTTTAACCTGAAAATACTTGTGAACGGAGAGAGCTACAGCTATGGAAGTGAGGTAACAGTATTGTTAAGTGACTATGCCCGACCTAATGCAGACAACGGCAGCGCCCCCTAGTGGCGAAATTTGGAAGATAGCCATTGTAAATCGAAAGCAAAAAGAGATAGAGTAAAATTGCCAGTTAGAAAGTTTTAGAGCATCAATTATTTAGTACGAAATGACATTTGGTTTACATGGATAAGATAAATCTTCACCTGTGTACCCCAAAATTTTCGAAATCGATGCACTCTATTTTATATAAATGTTTGAATGGAATAACCGTATGAAGAAATATGCAGAATTTATGGTATAAATACGTGCTTATCTCAATACATTTTGATAACATCACACAAAAAAAAACAAAAAAGACAAACGGTCTCACAGTGATAAAAAGTTAATATTCAGTATGTTCAAAAAGTTCACCATTGCTCACTATACACATTTGTATTCGTGAGAGTAATTCTACATGCCACATTTCTCAGTATGGAACATCTATTGCAAGCCTCTTCAATATGACAACATAGATTTAATCCTTTCAAGGGCAGTGGCCCGACGGTCTGCCCACCTAATTTTAATTCCAAAGCTCACAAATGGCAGCAGGAATATTTTAATAAAATTCTGCTTTTGAAATGAAAGGGAAAATTAGCCGGTTTTTATTTTCTAAGAAATTCGCTTGAATATTCTGGTGTCAGTCAATTATTTCACCAGTTTATGAACAGAATTCTTCTGCCCCTGAAAGAGTTAATCTAAAATTTTAAATGCATTGGAAATTAAATTTTTATCGACATTACAGCACAGTACAACGTCACAATCTGAAATTGTGCACAGAAGTGTGCAGAGTTTTATAATATAGACGCACGTGCGCATGCCGTGCGTGGAAAATTTTCCGCAAAATTCGGAATTTTGCAAAAATTTTCTTAGGAAAAAAAACTTAATTTTTGTTTTTGTATTTTTTTTTTTTTTTTTTATCGAAAAATTAAAAATGTTTCCCAATTTTAATTGCCAGGGGTGATTCTGTTCCGAATTTTCTAAAAATTCAGACATAAAAGAATATAGGTGAAATATATTGTGGATTTCAACAAATGGTCACCGAAAATAGACCAATTCTGTCAATCGTTCGCAGAAAAAAATAACTAATTTTGTCAAAAAATTGTAGAAAAAATGCAAATTTCGTCAAAGAAGCGCAGGAAAAAAATGAATTTCGTAAAAGCATAGCGAAAAAAGCACGAATTTTGTCAAAGGATCGCGAATAAAACTGCAAATTTCGTAAAAGAATCGCGGAAAAAGAACTAATTTCGTCAAAGGATTGCGAAAAAAACACGAATTTCGTCAAAAGGCCACAAAAAAGTGAATTTCGTCAAAGGATCGCGAAAAAAGCGAATTTCGTCAAAGAATCACAGAAAAAAGCAAATTTTGTCCAAAAAGTGCAGGAAAAAAACTAATTTCGTAAAAGCATAGCAAAAAAAAGCATGAATTTTGTCAAAAGAGAGCGAAAAGAATGCAAATTTCGTCAAAGAACTGCGGAAAAAAAAACTAATTTCGTCAAAGGATCGCGAAAATAACGCGAAATTCGTCAAAACACCACGAAAAAAGCGTGAATTTCTTCAAAGGATAAGAGAAAAAAAAGCATATTTTGACAAAAGTTCGCGAAAAAAAAGTGCGAATTTCGTCAAAGAATCGCGAAAAAAAATGCAAATTTCATCAAAATGCAGAAACACGGAAATTTTGCTAAACGATATCGGAAAAAACGAGAATTTCGTCAAAGAGCTGCAATAAAAACTCATCGGTCTCTTTAATGTTGATACCTGTGAATGGACCTCTCTCCTTACAAAATGTGATTCAGTTGTTTCAGAAGCAGTGTCCATTATTTCTTGAACAGAGTGACTGGCATTTTGTGAGAAGAGGTCACAATATTAAGGATTGGGCTGTTTCTAAATGCATTGATAAAATAACTGATAAGAATTCACCCTTCTTATCGCGGATTTTTAGCTTTATTATTTTTTTTAGTCAACATAATTATTCTTTAATTAATATTAATTACTTTTTAATTTAAATGGTAATTATTTTAAAACTACTGTTTTTAATTCATACTGGCAAAGCAATATAACACGTTATTTTATTAAACATTAAATTAATTTGCAGAAAGTTTTTGATCCAATATTTATGTGCGTGGAAAGCTTTTGGTTTTATACAAGTCTGGTGCACCGCTACATTTACAGAATGTGAATATGCCAAGTAGAATCGTCGCTCATCGATTTCGGACATTTTTGGGTATATAAGTGACGATTTATCTTATCCGTGTGAACCAAATGTCGTTTTTGTACTAATTAATGGATGCTCTAAAACTTTCCAATTGGAAATTTTGCTCATCTCTTTTCGTTTATGATTTTCAATAGCTATCTTCCAAATTTTGCCACTAGGGGGCACTGCTGTCGCTTGCATTAGGTGGAGCATAGTCGCTTTACTATACCGTTGCATAGCTGTAGCTCTCTCCGTTCTCAAGTATTTTCAGGTTAAAGGGACTTTCCTTTGCATCCTGAATATAGTAGGAAAGAGTGGCTCACCTTGGGAAACTTTTTTTCTTTCTTTTCTATTTTTTTTTTTTTTTTTTTTTTTTTTTTTTATTGGTCAATTGTCAAAATTTTACCCGTTATTCATTCATTTTAACCTTTGCCTACGCTATTAAATAGCTTTTTATCTTACATCCATTATAGAAAAATTTTAAAAATATATTTATTAAACTTGTGCTTTGTCCCAAGATGTACCACCTAGTGAGGCACCTTGGGACAGTTCAAATTAGAAGTGAAAAGTTCAATAACTGAATTACAATTATACATGGAATTGTTTGTTCTGGAAAAGAAATTTATTTAAACTGATAAAGATTCTAAATTTTAGGAATGCAGTGAATATAGTTATATGGTGTCAGAAGTAAAAAAAAATTTACAGACTTTACACTGATTTATTTGTGTTATTTCAATTCAAATTATTTGTATATTAATTTAATTAATAGAAATATAATCTTAATTTAATACATATACTTTAAAAAAATAAGGGACTCCCCATGCCCTCATTTCTTAAAAAAAAAAAAAAAAAAAAACCGATAAAGTCCAATAAAACCCAACTGGGTTGGGTTTTTTATAAATAACCCTGATTATACTTGGTATTCAGCCTATTTGATCATACAACTGAATATACTCAGTTCGACTGACTATTAAAATATTTGGTCTGTTGTTAAAATGTATTCAGTTTGGTTTGGTCAAAAAACAGAATATTCAATCAAGCCAAATAAACACAAAAAAATTCGGTACTTGTTAGTTATCCCGTCGACCAATTTCGCCAAATTATATAAATCGCCAAATTATACAAATTGACATAATTTTTATTTTAAATATCGAAAGAACAAATAAATTAGTATAACATTAATAAAAATACAAATAAAGCATCAAAATAAAAATCACTTGACGACGTAAACACGTGTTGTCAATTGAATGTGACATTTATGATCAACCATTATTGGCATTTAATCTTACAATTCGGCGACAGTAATTTGGTCGACGGGATAACTAACAAGTATCAAAAATTCAATTAAAAAAAACTTACACAAAATTACTTACTATATTTTTGTCAATAAATTAAGATAATTTAGAATAATTAAGAAATAGAATTGTGTTAAAATAAAAGAGATTGCTTTAATGTTATTTATTTTATTGTTTAAAAAAGGAAATTTAAGAAAATTAAATATTTAAATTATACACTATTTATAAGAATTTGTACTTAACATAAAAGCAGATTTTTTCAAAAAATTATTCACTTTTTATATTTGTTATTTACATTTTCTCCTTTTTAGTGTTTAAAATATTTCATTGTGTTATAGTTGTTCAGCTTCAGACAGTTGAGAATCTCATCTTTATATCTACATAAAGTTAAATAAAAAGTATGAAAAGTTTTCTTTTTTTGTTGTTGTTTAATCTGTCTGTAGCAATCGAAAAATGATGAATAAATGGAAGTTCCTTAATATTATATGACAACAGTGCTTGTTTTTTCTCAATCCAGACAATCCTTTTATAAAATAATAAAACTTTTTTCTTTTCCCAGGTTATCAATGGAAAGATTTTGCTTATCACATTGGATGAACTTATATGATCAGGGTGTGTATTTACTTGCATTTTACTCTAGGGATTGACCAAATACCGAATAGTTGATTCGGTATTCGGTGGTTCGGCATGTAAACCGAATATTCGGCTCCGGCCGAATACTTTTAAGTATTCGGCCGAATAATTGCAGATAAGTATTTTTTTGGAATTAGAAAAATTCTCTTTTACTTAGCAGTAGAATAGACTAAACAATAAGTTTTAATATTATGTGCATGAGTTCAGAACTCAGCTTACACTACAAAAAACAAGTCAAAGGCCATTTTTTATTTAAAAAAAACTTTTTCCTTCCTAAAATAGTCTACATAGGGGTGAAATCAAAACAACTGCCAATTAGAGAAGAAAAAAAAAGTAAGGAAGATGCACATCTTTCCCTTATCATTTAATTTTAATTACTTCTATATTAGTTTTTTTTTAAATTTAAATTTATTTAATATGTATTTTCTTTCATATACACATCAAATAAGTATATTAGAGTTCATATCTGTATATCTAAGGTTATTAAAGAAAATACACACATCCAATAATATACCCCAATGCTTATCTTATAGCTTTTATAACCGTTATATCAAAATCGCTTAAATTTGTAATCTTCATCACCACAGCGTTAAAATATTAATCAAAATATAAATATCTATGAATAATTTGATAGAAAATAGTTAAATGTACAAATTGATATGATACCTTTTGTATTTTGAGAACATTCCTATTCAATATGTTTATAATTAGACAATCAGTAAATCAGCTTAATAACAACATTATTTCTTTTTATTTGAATGAACTTTTGTTTTTTTGGCAATCCTTATCCTTAATAATAGCCTGCATAGTTTCAATACTTTCATTAGGCTATTTTTGGGTATTGACTACTGATAAAATAATAAAAAATAAGTGATGGGTTAATAAATTTGTGAGTGGAAAGAAGTCATTAATTTTTTTGTTAATTAGATTTAAGAATAAAAATGTAACTGAATTAAATTACTGAGAATTTCATTTCAATTAAAGTTTATTAAAAAAGCTAGTATATGCAAAAATGTGTATTAAACATTTTCAAGTATTCGGTTGCCGAATACCGAATATTTAGTGTACACTTCGACCGAAGCTTCGGTATTCGGCAAAATTGCTGCTTCGGTCAATCCCTATTTTACTCATAAATTCAAGAAAAATCGTGAAAAATGACTCAAATATTTTACAACAGAGTCAATAATTGACTTGAAAATAGACATCTAGGCCATTCTTTTTTTAATATATAATGATACTAAATCTTTGTAAATTAATACACATTTTTAAAAAAACTTTGTCTTTCAAATCTGAAAACATTCATACTCATAATAAAATATAACCCAAGTAGTTAACTCCTTCTTTTTAATAAGATGAGTAAAATAAAAATTGCTAATATGCAAATATGTTTAGAGTTTAGAATATCGTGCCATTCATCTTTGTTCTGATTCTCACTCACTTAATAGTGAAATTCAATATCTTAGAGCTATTGTGATCGACAGAGGTTACAGCCCTTCTATTATCGATACTGCTTTACGTAAACTACAGCAACCACGTCCCACTAACTAAATCAATCCTCTTCTCTCTCCAGAAGCAGCATTGTGTTACCTTTCTTTCCTAAATCCAGCTTTCCTGTTGCCAAAATTCTTAGACAGCATGACTTCAGAATAATTTTTACCCCTACAAATAAGCTCACCAGCTCAAAACTCAAAGACCCTATTGAGTTATACAACTCATGGGATTAGTATTAATTGCCAGTGCGGTCTTTCCTACATTGGACTGACCAAACAGGGTTTAAAATTTCGTATTAAAGAACACAAACAATATATTCAAAAACAGGAAACCAATAAATCTTCAATTGCTAAACATTGCTGGGAGATGAATCACTCTTTTGATTCTAATTCAGCCAAAATCATCTCTAAACCCACTTCTGCACACGAACTTAACTTTCTTGAAGCATTTCATATCTACAAAAATTATGACAATATTGTTAATAGTGAATTTGCTATTCCCCCTTTATCAGATTGCTGGAAATATTTCATAAAATCCTCCTTTGCTTAGTAACTACTATTTTTTTTTTTTACTCATTTCCGGTGGCATTTCCTACAGTAGTCTCCCATTGGCTGGTACCCAGATTTTCCCATTGTGTAATGAACTTCTCAGTTGAATCCGCTTCTCCTCTATATAAATGAGCAAGTTTCCGTTATTTTTTGCACTGAGGACTGTACGCTAAACGCTACCGAAACAAGTCTGTGAAATTTTTGTTTATTCTGGCGTTTTTAATGTTGCTTTTAAAATGTATATATCATTCTGTGCCATGTAGCATCTTAATAATTATTTATGCCTTATCATACATTATTTTATAGCTGTCCCATACCTCCCTCTGTTAGTGGAGAGGTATGGCGCACATTTTGAAACTTACAATTTCTTTAATTATAAAATTGTTTCTGCAAATTATGTTTCTATATTGTTCAAGGACATTAGAAAGTGTTTCATTTTGTATATTGAAATTTTTGTTTTTGTGTAAAACAAAGTTGATTTTCTTATTTTTGTAAAAAGTGTCCTATTCCTCCCCACTCTCCCCTACATATTACATAATGAAAATGATAGGATATCTGTAGATATCTAGCAGAAAATTAATGTTTGCAGTTAAAGATTTAAAAAAAAGAATGAATAAATTATTTAAAATTTTTAACCTAATATTTCAGCAATAGTATTTGAGAAACATGCTTGCAAAAGAGATTTATATAAACTATCACTTTGTGAATAAACCATGGAAAAAAAACACTCCTCTATATCCATCACTTGGATTATTCAGCATTCTTGTTGTTTGACAGGATTTTTCAAAAATTAAATGACTAGAACCTATTTTTTTTTTTTACATTTTTGTTTTTAGAATATAACAGTATAATATATAAACATACATATTAAAACTTCTTAAGTTTATAAGAATTGTTTCCCTAAAATTTAATCACTGGAAGGATGGACCATTTTTTTAAGCAGAATATGCCTATTCTCAAACATAGAACACAAAATTGGTCAAGAAGATAGCTCAACTCTAACCCTTTGACCATTAACGGGATATATATGCCCTAACTGACCAATATACATTCTTCTGACATGTTAAAAATGATGATTTAACGCCTGACTTTGGTGTCAGCAAAGATAATTCTAAAACAAAAAAACGAAAGAAGATTATACAAACAATTGAAAGTTTGAATACCAAAGTCATGCATGATCTGCTAGTTTTAGCAATTTTAAGTAAAAAATAAATTGGTACTCAAAGTATTAATATTAATCTTTACTAAAAAATAATGTATAATCATCACACCTGCTTTATAATACCAGCAATTACTCATTATTACCTCTACTATTACATCTTAAATGCAGTTATTAATTGGTTATTTAATTTTAATATTCTTGGAACTATTGGACACAAGTTTTACGATGTTTGAAAAAATTTAAATAAATCTAATGTAAAACTTTTAAAGATTCAAAATAAATATAAAATACAATAATCTTTATTTTCATACCATCAATAAATTTTATAGAAGAAGTAAAAACAGCTAGCTTACCAATATCTGACATCCTCTGTTGTTTTCATCATCTGCAGGAGGCGGCAATACTATCCAATTATATTTCCTCATTTTGACTGGCACTTTCATTCTTTCAAAATCCTTCCACTGAGAAGTGATTGATTCAAAACACGTCTGGCACGTCACAACACACTCGCCGTTTAAAACTGTCAAAGCTCCAGGTGGCCTAGAATGCTCTAACAGAAACGGGAAGTCTTTAACGGATATCGTACAAACTCTTTTGCGATACGTAGTTATCCCACAAATGTAACAAACATAGTTATGCGTGTTATAGCGACGATGCCATCGGTTACTGTCTTCTGGAAATGGCGAGGATTCATATGCCAGCCACTGAGACATTAAAGAATAGTAGCAGAACATGCACACTAAAGCACTCCCATCGTTACTTAATTTCTGACCATCTGGCACAGCATGTTTGGTAAGAAACGGAAAAAATGGCACTTCCTCGGGAGGTTTATCAACCCCCACTGGAGTTGTTGGTAAAGATTTAATAGTATAGGATAAACCGGAAACATTTAGCTCACTACAAACAAAACAATAATGAGGAGGTACTAATAAAGGTCTCGTTAAAGGAACATCCAAAGGACCAGATATACGAGGAAGTGATTCATCAACATTACTTTGAGATTTCGATGACTTAAAATCTGCCATCAAAGGGCTATTTGATGAAGAAGCATTAGTAGCTGTTATAGTCGTTACTGAAAAAGTATTGACAGTAGTTAATAAAGGTTCTATATTGGGGTGCTTAGTTAATTCAACTTTTATATCAGGGGATGAAACCTGAATATGTAGTGCGGCACTAGAATTTGATAGATGGATATCATTATTAAAATTCATATTTTGTTCGGGTTCTTTTTTGGGAGGAAATATTTCATACTGCCTTTGTGAATGTGGGACATGTGCTGCTTCAAATACTTCCCACTGGTTTTTCAAAATAAGACGGCACTGATTACATGAAAGAACCCTACCATACTGATCAACAGTTTTTGTGTTAGGATTCAACAACATGAGAATCGACGGAAAATACATTGTGTTTTCTTGAGCTACCGTTTCGATGAAACACGCATTTTCATTGACCAGTGGACGTTCACATAAACTACACACTTCAGGTTTTCTTGTAAGCATTTCACTGTTAATATTCGAAGATAAGGGAACATTGATAGCATGTGGATTGGAATTTTCATTAAAATTACTTTCACTAAGCAGTTTTGAGTTGATTTTATACTGACGCTGATGAAGTGGTACATGCGTACGTTCAAACACTTCAAATTGATATGTCAGTGAATTATGACACTGTTTACACACTTTAACATGTCCTTCATTATCAATAGGACAAGCACTGGGTGGTTTAGGTAAACTTCTGATAAACGGGAAATAAACATCACTCACAGGTAAGGTATTGATTAAAATTAACACATCTGTAGAACACTCGCATAAATAACAATCGTATTTTATATCACTATCTTGAGAACTGCTTTTTAAATGTTCCCGGAGAACACTGAAATTTTCAGATGCTGTTTCATTTAAAATTTTATATTTCCTTTTTTCTTCCGGAGTATTTGATAATTCATACACTCTAAATTGACGTGAGAGTGTTTTAAAACATACAGAACAAACAGCAGCCTTTCCATTTACCAATTTACTCGCCCCGGGATGAGGATTTATGTTTAAAAGGAGCGAGAAATAAGGATCGCCATTCTTTTCTGGATAGGCATGTATAAATCTTTGGACAGATATCTGAGCAACCATTCCACAAGTATAACACACAAAATTCTTTTTAGATTCATCGTCATTTTTTGGAGTCGTTGAGATGCTTTTAACCTGATATAAACGTTCACTTTGAGGCACTTTATTGCGCTCAAAATAATCCCACTGCTGGATGAGAATTTTAAAACAGGAGTCGCACGCAGAAAACTTTCCAGTGCTGTCGATGGGTTTGGCATTGACTGGTTTTGGATGCAACATCACACTCGGAAAATAGGGGCAATTAGGAATAGGTTTGGCATAAATGCCAAAAACAGTTTTTGATTCTTGGCCACACATGTAACACACATCAATATTTATGGCAGGAGAAGAAGAATTGGAAGTTCGAGACGGTGTCCTAGCAGGAAGGCTTAGGTCTAAAATATTAGTAGTAGGTGTAGACGTTCCCGATTTATCACTAGGATGAGGTGCAAAGCTAATTGTATTAGAATAAACTTGCTCAGGGCGTTCATTTAGCTTTGGCTTTACGTCTACGGTATTTAAATACTGGCTGCGATTGTATTTTTGCTTAGATCGACTATCCGTGTCAGCTCCGGCGTT
The DNA here is from genome assembly GCA_963932465.1 of Maratus speciosus. Lineage (NCBI taxonomy): Eukaryota > Metazoa > Arthropoda > Arachnida > Araneae > Salticidae > Maratus > Maratus speciosus. Next base: position 126,799,299 of record OZ010797.1, read on the forward strand.
AGATGTTTCGAACAACGATTCATAATCTTGCTGCAGATTAACATCCATACCAGCAAATGGACCCCCATCTAGTCTTTTTAGCCAATATATCCTCCTACTGTAGGGAGTTTTACTTCGCTCGTACTGGTCCCACTGTTGATTAAGGAAGGTATAACAAACAAAACATGTCAACACTCGACCCTCGGGTTGTCGAATACTTTCAGCTCCTTCTGGAGGCGTGTGTGTGTCCAGAAACGGAAAAAATGGGCGATCACCGTAAGATTTTGAAAAGAGAGCATACTCAGCTCTAGGTCCAGCACAAACAAAACAATAAGAGACATTGCGGGGTTCCTGTTTAACCAACATATCTCTTAACGTAGTAGATGTCATTTTTTCATCACAAATATTAAAACTCGGGCGATTTTTCGATGTAAAATTCACATAATTTCACACACGCACTACTTCTTCAAACGGAATTGAGAAGCTAGATCCCCACTGCAAAATGGAAAGCAACACTCGTACCATTGTCACATTATTGCTTTAGATAAAATAAAAAATTTCATAAAAAAACAGCAAATTAAAACAAATGCATCATGATTCATTATCCAGTAGATACAACTTTTCGCCACGCATTCTATTATTTTTGTGGTGTTTCGAAAACCATGGTTCTAGACCCAGCGGACATTTAAATGGTAAACACAAACACGCGAACACAAAACAAATCACAAACACATAACGCCGCCATCTTCCCCAAACTGCAATTCTCATACAAAGCTCAATTCACTTCATTTCACATGTCAGTTAGTTACGTTCTCCATGGGTCATTTAAAAAAGCTAAATATAAAGTGGATAGCTGATAAAAATGGACAATATTCTTCGTTTGGGTTCGAGGCTGTGAAAGAAGCAGCTGTTTGGGAAAATTCGAGGGAAAATTATTCCGTTTGAAATCAGCTTTTTTGCATTTATTTTTTATTCTGCTTCTGAAATTATGCAAATTTATCCTGATCTGAATAGCATAAAGAATCTTCATTTAAATGCGGAATAATTTTGTGTTAATTATTAAATTTATTAGGTTATAGCTGATGTATAATAAAAGGAAGTGAAATTACAAGTTTTCATACTGAGATTTGTTTATTAAATATTTAAATTAAACTTATTTTATTTCAATATAGTTACTTGACTAATTTTTACTTTACTATTTATGTTAATTTTGAGGGAAAATTTTCATTTAAATTTTCCAAATCATACTTTTATGAATTTTTTATTTATTTAACTATTTAATAATGAAGGAGCATGCTTTTTTTTTTTTTTTTTTTTTTTTTTTTTTTTGAGTTTGTAAGTGTGATAATAAAGAACGCGACTGGAAAAAATATAGCAAATAAACCTTCACGAATGCAACGCATATACTGTGACGTCACGAGAAAAATTGCGATTTTTTTCTCCTTTAAGGAAAAAAAATAAAATCGAAAATCTGATCATTTTATTTCCGCCTATGGACTTTACCCATGTGACATCAGCTGCGGGTAAACAGAAGAAAAACACCAATAGGCGTGAAGAACATTTTAACAGTGCTTCCTCTTCGTCCAATAAATAGTCTTTTTCGGAGGGAAAATTCCCGCAAAGGCGTGGCTGTTGCCATTCGTGGGTAAAGTCCATTTATTTTCAGATTTCCAGATACACATGAAAATCTCAAAAGGTTTCAAAGATTTTTCTTTTTTATATCCAATTTCTGAAAAGAAATTTGATTAAACACTAAAAATGCAGATTATAGTAAACATGAAGTGTATTCTCTAGCATACAATTTAAAATAAGGACAGAGAGTAAATTAAAAGAACAATATGATAATTTGAATATCCTTTCAATATAAAATTCATATTGCTTGAGATTATGGTTTCCCAATCTTAAATTGCATTTTACATCTTAGGTTCTATCAAGGAATGGATCTCATCTAAGTAAGCAGTGTAACATTTTCCCCCCGAGAGCGATTTTTCAGCTCCGAGAAAAAATTGCACTTCTAGACCATTAATAAGCATAAAATCTCAAATCTTTGGGGGGGAGGGGGGTTATAGCAAAACCTTCTTTGCTGGCTGAAAAATATGATATTGATAAAAAATGCATAATTAGATTAATACACGTAGACATAGTTAATACGTTAGTTGGTGAATTTGCTAAAGTACAAAGGATATAGAAGATGCAGGTTCCAATAATGATAAGTGTAGCAACGCAACTTTGATTTCTTAATGAGGGAAAAATTTACAGGATCCAACACAGCCATAAAACTAAGTGGATAGAGAGCAGAGAGGTGTCCCAAGCTTCATAGTTAGATTTGTATAGATAATCTGGATCAAAACAGCAATTTACACGAGTTTGGATGCGTTTCAATTATTTATCGAAAATATATTGTGAGTGAAATTTAACTTATGAATTTTGAATTGCACAAGGAAATGCAATCGATTGATTTAATAAAATATGAGATGGTATTTTATAACGGATAAGAGAAATGCATTATTTATGACAGTTGAAATTCATATTATAACATAATGATTAAATATTTCACTGGAAAGAGAAATGCTTTATTTAAGTAGTATAAAATAAATTATAGCGTGGTGATGTAATACTTTATATGCTTGTTATTAAGACTGAAAATGAAAATATATTAAAATATTAGAATTTATGATTAGATTTGGGGGCCTAATAAAAAACAGTTAAAAAATTAATAATTAATGTTTTTAAGGCAAATAAGCCAACTATATGTGATTTGACATCACAGGGGGGAGGAGGGACCTTCCGCAGACCACCTGCTGAATTCAACACTGTAAGGAAGTGTCACCAGGTTCTGTAATACAGGTTTCTGTATTTTGGACGAATACTTTTAATCAGAGTATGCGCCCTGTGTTTTAAGGATGATTTTGACTCTGTTTTTGCAACCCGACGGTTTAAGTCTAAACCCGAAACATTTCGTGTCAGACAACCTGAACCTGAACCCGCCTGAGACCAGTGATCCTGAGCTCGCCCGCGCCTAATGTCGAAAGCACGTCGTAATTATTTTTTTTTAACCACTTCACCGTTTTCCCCGAGATAAGTCGGAGGTAAAAGCTGTTAAAATAAAATTGTACTTTTCCTTATCTCCCATAGACGGCACTGTGCCGATGTATTTTTCTCACTATGTTTACTTTTCGCAGTTACCGGCGAGACGAGTGAGTAGATGTTCGTACTGCAATTTTGCTGTTAAAATGTAACTTAATAAATTCTTTCTTTCCTCACATTATATAATTTTTCTACAGGTTATCGGCCCCAGTCACGTTTGCGACCTGCGTGTGAGGTTTTCTGTTGGAAAGAATTTGATAGTTTTAATTCTCCTTGTGTTTGCGTTTTGTTTTTTGAGTTCTACGGCGATCGCTAAGCCTAACGAAGTAAGCGTTTCTTTGAACTGTTTTCTGGACTTTGTTTCCGATTTTCCTGACAAAAATGGAAAGTGACAGAGTGAAAATAAAAAAGTTAGTGGACTCAAATAATTGGACACACTGGAAATTCCAAGTACGGGCGATTTTAGATGCTCGTGATGCGTTAGAACTGATTGATGGAACGCATGTACAACCGACAGCTGGTAGCGATAATTACGATGCTGAAATGAAGAAATGGAAGAAAGCAAACAAAATGGCGAAAGAGATTTTTGCAACAATGGTGGATAAAAAGCCCTCAGCTTTAATTATGAACTGTGAAAATGCTAGAGAAATGTGGGTTAAATTATTGGATGTGTATGAGCAAAGATCAGCGGACTCTGTTTATTTACTTCAAACTAAATTCCGAGAGTATCGCCATGTTCCTGGTGATGATATAGATACACATATTAGCAAAATCGAATCTTTTGCTCCACTGGCGCAGCGAAGGGGGGTTTGGGGGGTTAAAACCCCTCCCAGAGCTAAAGTAATTAGTATGATTACCGCTTATATGAATCACTAGTTGAGCAAATTAGCCGCTTTAATTAATCAAAACCAAAGTTAATATTAAAACTTTTTGGCTTATTCATAATCCGCGGCTTTGTTGAATAAAATCCTACTTAGGTGTGATTCTGTTCCGAATTTTTCGAAAATTTAAAAAAAATCGGTCATTAATCCGAAAGTTCGGATATAAAAAATATCGCAAATTTTGACAAATGGTCGCGGAAAAAAATTAATTTTGGCAATCGTTTGCAGAAAAATCGCGAATTTCGTCAAAGGATAACGGGAAAAACGCAAATTTCGTCAAAGGATAGCAGAAAAAACCCAAATTTTGTGCAAGAATCGTGGGAAAAACCTAAATTTCGGCAAAGAAACGCAGAAAAAATGCAAATTTCGTCCAAGAATCGCGAAAAAACCCACAAATTTCGTCAAAAGATCGGGAAAAAACCACAATATTGTATTAAAAACTATGAAAACACACATTACATGCACCAGTTTTGTGAAAACTAGTTATTTGTTTTGAAAAAGGGTAGCTGTCACATTCTCGAGACGTCTTAGACTAAAAGAGTGGTCATTTCCTGCCGCACAGAATCTTTGAATTTGAGAATTATACACTGGACAACAGTTTTTTAATTGTATTTCTGTCTATGTTCCATGTTCAAAACGATAATGGAGCATTTGGAATTTAAATTCAAGAGAAAAACGTACTTTCTAGATTTCTCACCGTTTCAAAGGCAAAAAATACAAAAACAGTACTATAAAGATATTAACATAAAAGCTGTTTTTGATTGTGATTTTACAGATTATTGCAATCAGTGTGTCTTTTGAACCATTGTTTCAGGGTTGTAGTGCATAAATTTAAAGATTGCAGTTTATTAGTTGGTAATGTAATTTGAAATTTTCCCCAGGAAGTCTTGCTCTCGGGGAGATACTGTAGGAAAGAATCACTGATTACAATTCCATTGACATATAGATACATGACTGCGGGCAGTATTTTCAAATGACAGACATTAAATGTGAAACTTTTTCTTAGAATTAATAAAAATTACTATCTATATCTTACACACAAACTTAATCCATTTATCCAGCAAAAAAAAAAAAAAAAAAAAAAAAAAAAAAAAATGAGGTAGTAGCAAAACTCGCGGTTTTGCTCGCATAGTAATTGAAATATGCCTAAATAGCGGTATTTGTGGGCCTATTTTTATTACACGAAATTATACTGCTATAATTCAAAAGTTACTAACTAAGCCACAGTTTGACTAAACTTCATTAAAGAAAATAAGTTAAAACTGGTGTGAATGAATAAGAACAAAAAAAAACTTCTTAAAACACCATCAAAAATTGTTAAATGCGCTTTTGATATTTCTACCATTCTTCATACTGTCAATTCCATCGACCCACATATTCAGTTTACTTTTGAATTAGAAAATTGTAATAAACTTCCTTTCCTTGATGTTTTAGTTACCAAATGCGATTCTTCTTTCAAAACTTGTGTTTATAGAAAACCTTTTTCTGTTTCTAACCCACCTCATGTTCTCTCAAATCATCATGTAAACCAAAAAATCGGTGTTTTTTACACGTATGTAAATCGTGCTCTCAAAATTTGTTCCGATTCTTTATCCCTTAAGAAAGAACTTAATTACTTAAAAACTGTTGCTGTCAAAAGAGGTTTTAATCCTTCTGTTATCAATAATGCTGTGAAGAAATTCAATAGACCATCTAATAAATCTACTCTTTCCAAATCTGTCAAAAGCAAACCTGATAATTTGGTTGTCCTCCCCTTTTATCCTCCTTTATGTTTCAAGTTAGCTAAAGTTTTACGTCGTTTCAATTTTAACATTATCTTTAAACCTGTCAATAAATTCACATTCCCCTCCACTAAATCTCCTGTTCCTGATCTTCGTAAATGGAGAATTTATAAAGTTCCTTGTAATGGTTGTGATTTATCTTATATTGGTCAAACTAAAAGAAATCTCGAAATCCGCTTAAAAGAACACTCTCGTTATGTAATCAATCAAGAATTTTCTAAATCTTCTATTGCCAAGCACTCTTGGGATTCTGGCCATAGTTTTAATTTTCAAAATGCTAAAATTATCTCTAATGCCAATAGTATCTCTGAATTGGACTTCCTTGAAAATCTAGCTATTTATCTTAATCGTGATGTCATTGTTAATGATAAATCTGATTCCACAATGCTCTCTGCAGCTTGGAAAAACCTTTTCAGTACTACCATTTAATTTATTTTTGTATTATTAATATTAGTTTTTAATATTTTATTTATTTATTTTCATGAATTCCCATTTTTAATTATTTGTATTTTCCCCCTCCCAATTTTTGCCCCTCCTACTCTGTGTTCTTTTGTTTTGATTATACTCTTTTGTGATTGGCTGTTGTCTTCTACTTTCCTATTGTCTGTTCATTTCTAACTTCCTATTGGCTGTTTCTTCAGTTGGTTTCCTTTCCCTTATCTCTCATTTCAGTCTTCCTGCTGCTTTCATAGTAGAAGGACGTCTTCTTTGCGCCTGACGAAGAAAGACTCAGATCTTTCGAAAGGCCTAGCGCATTTAACAATTTTTGATGGTGTTTTAAGAAGTTTTTTTTGTTCTTAAACTTCATTATTACACAACATTAGGCGGAAATGTGATTAATTTAATGAGAAGAATTAAAACTAATTCTAAATAAAGGATAAATTTAGAATGTAATTTGAAGCTTTTACGCTCATTTCAGTTTTCATTTTTTTGAAGTTTTGAATTTTTTAGAAACCATTCTTAGCAAGCATTTACATCTTAAAAGTAACCATCATCATATATTCCAAGCTTCAAGTCCAACGTTTTACCACCCCCAACATAAAATATAGCTTATGTTGGAACAGGAACTGTCACCATCAATTTGCCAACATTATTTTTGAAATCGGATTTGTATTTCCTGAGATCCCATAAAAATCGTAATTTAGAAAGTTTTTAGAATGCTTTCGCTCATTTTAGCCTTTTAAATATTGAATATTTTAGAAACTGTTCTTAGAGAGCATTTGCATCTTATAAATATCTACCATACCAAATTTTAACTTTCTATCTTTAACAAATCCATAGAAATCGAAATTCAGATTGTTTTTCGCTCCTTTCACTCTTTTAAATTTCCATTTTCTTAAAAACTATTCTAACAGAGCATTTACATCTTATAAGTAACTACCATGCCAAATTTATAGTTTCTAGCCTCTTCAGTATCACAAAAATCGCAATTTTAGAACATTTTTTGCTCATGCAACCCCTGATGGCAGTGGCACCGACATAAAATATAGCCCATATTTGAGCTAGGATTGTTACAATCAATTTGCAATCATTACGTTTGAAATCGGTTTGGTATTTCCTGAGATTTCATAGAAATGGTAATTTAGAATATTTTTAGAACGCTTCTTGTTCATTTCACCCTTTTAAATTTGGAGTATTAAAAACTGGCCATAAAGATCATTTACATCTTATTCCTACCTACCACGGCAAATTTCAAGTCTCTATCTTTAACAATTCCATAGAAATCGTAATTTAAAAAAGTTTTTAGAACTCTTTTCGCGCATTTTTACCCCTTTAAATTTCGATTTTTTTACAAACAGTTCTTAGAGAGCATTTACATATTATAAGTAACTACCATGCCAAATTTCAAGTTTTCACGACCTTCAGTAACACAAATATCGCATTTTTAGAACGTGATTTGATCCTGCATTACCTTGGGGTAGTGCCACCGGCATAAAATATAGCCTATGTTGAAACAAGGACTGTCACCATCAATTTGCCACCACTACTTTTGAAATTGGTTTCTATAGTTCCAGAAATTACTGCCTACAATCACACAAACAAATAAACAAACCTTGCTTCCTTACCATATTAGTATGATAAGACTGCAAGTGGAACCCAGATACTTTTTGAGATCTGTAACGATAATAAAGATATTTTAACCGAAATTTTCAATAAATTTGCATTGCTTTCCCTTTATGCGAAATTCGGTGTCACTTAAAGTGCTGTTAGTGCACAGTCATTCAGTCAACTACACCGTGTTTAATATGTTAACTACATCCCAAAATATAGAATACCTACTTCAGCACTGTTTGGACGTGGATAGTTATAAATTTCACCAACTCTCGCAATATTATTATATTGACACAGAGCAAGGTAAGTCTATTGAAAATTTTGCTGAAATTGCTTCATTATTAACCCTTTCAGGGGCAAAGCATTTTCATTCTTAAAATGTTGAAATAAATGAATGACACCGAAATTTACAAACAAATTTATTTTTAAATAAAAAAGAGCTACATTTAACATATATAATAAACCTAAAAATTTTTCATTAAAATTCTGGTGCCATTGTGGCGTTTGGGAATTAAAATTACGTGGTTTCATAAACATACCACCGCCCCTCAAAGGGTTAAACAAGAATTCGGAATTGTCTTGGAGTGAAACCCTGTGTATTTTGGGCTGAAAAATTGAACTGCAACCATCAGATATGTACCTTCCGATGAACCACCCGATGATTTTCGATATGCTTGATAAAATGTTTGTTGTACTGTGTTATTCCATCTTTTAAAATTTGTCTAGGATTTTTTTAAATACTTATAAATCTAACATAGTTTTGTGTTATTTCATTGATGCATTTTAAATATTGTAACTCTAATGTTGTAAACGCTGTTTAAATGAATCATAACCAGCGTATCTGCTGATTCTAATATAAAAAAAGCGCCATGATTTCATCCATTAGACTGATTCGATTCCATTAACCGGCGACCACCGTTATCTCAAAACCCCCCTAGAGCCGAATTCTGGCTGCGCCACTGTTTTGCTCGACGATTACGTGAACTTGGAGAACCACTATCAGATTCACTAGTCATAACAACTATTTTGAATACATTACTATCGCAGTATCGTCATTTTCATAGTGCTTGGGACTCAACACCTTTGGATGATCGTACATTGTCGAAATTAACATCTAGACTGATGATTGAAGAAACTAAATTAGGTATTGTTGATGTGAATATAAATCGTGAATCAGCATTGGTAATGGAAAAACGACAGCTAAATAAGAATTTTTCCAAAACCAGAAGTGTATAGAAAATGTTCATTTCAATAATGAAAAAGGCAAGTATGACAAAAAGAAACCAAAATTACGATGTTGGACTTGTGGAGGGCCACATCTGAGGCGTAATTGTATAAAGAATCAACAAAGTAATAGATATTCTGATAAGAAAAAAGAAGATAGTCACGGTTTTGCCTTTGTAAATACATTTCAGTCAGATGAATCAGGAAGATCAAAGTGGATAATTGATTCTGGATGTACTCAACATGTGTGTTGGAAACCTGAATATTTTAGAACATATAAAGAATTAGAAGAAAAGGTTATGTTTGAACTTGGTGGTGGCAGAAAAATTTTAGCCAAAGGTATTGGTAATATCAAAATTCGTTCAAATCTAGATGGAAAAGAACATCATTTTTGTGATGTTATGTATGTTCCTGAAATAAAGACAAATTTATTTTCTGTAAGATCAGCAGCAGAGAAAGGTTTCATACAAACCATTGAAGCAAGAGGTGGAATTGGTAGAGAAGGAAAACAAAGATAATTAATTAGAACAAGAACCAGTAAGATACCAGTTGAGAGATCGTTCAACGATACAACCACCTATACGCTATTCCCATCTTTGTTAAAAGGTAATTGAACCTCAGTCATACCAGGAAGCTATGGAAGTACCAGAGAAACAAAAATGGATTGAAGCTATGGAAGATGAGATGCATTCCCATCAAAAGAACGGCACGTGGGAACTTGTGAAATGTGATAACATGATGCAACCATTGACTACCAAATGAGTTTTTCGTATCAAAACAAATTAAAATGATGAAATTGAACGCTTTAAAGCACGTTTGGTGATTAGAGGATTTGAGCAACAATATGGAGTGAACTATGAAGAGACTTTTAGTCCGGTTATAAGGTATGATACTGTACGTTTTCTATTTTGGTTTATTTATTTTAAGAAATTAAAAATAGCACAATTTGATTGCAAGACTGCATTTTTAAATAGAACACTTGATGAACTGATATACATGGAGCAACCAGAAGGTTATAATAATAGATCTGGACGTGTTTGCAGATTGATTCGAAGTCCATATGGTCTAAAACAGGCACCTAGATGCTGGAATCAAAGACTAATTGAATTTTTAACAAGCGTTGGATTTAGAGCTAGTGGTTATGACCCTTGTGCATATCTGAGGTATGTTGGTGAAAATCTAGTCATTATTGCTGTATATGTTGACGACGGACTGATTGCTGCCACTGATAAGGAAGATATTCAAACACTTCTTAGCCAGTTACAAACTAAATTTGAAATCACGATTTGTGAAAATGTCAGACAATTTCTTGGTTTTTAAATTGAATTAATGAAAGACAACATAAGAATTCATCAGGCAGCTTATGCTAAAAGAACACTGCAATGTTTGAAATGAGTGACTGTAAACCTGCTAAAGTGCCAGTAGATAAAAGTTCTTTAGATATCGTATCTTCTGTATCGTGAAATTGAATTAGATTCTGAACATCCAGTTGCATCAGCTATTGGAAGATTAATGTATTTAGTTGTTGTTTCAAGACCAGTTTTGGCATATGCACTTGGAAAAGCTGCACAGTGGATGTCAACACCTAATGTTGGATCATGGAAATTCATTAAACATATTTTGAGGTATCTGAGGATTAATCTATCTTATTAATCATCTACTTATAAGGTACAATAAGCATGGGAATCCACTACAGTGGCCCAACAGACGGTTATATCAATGTGTTTTCTGATGCTGACTATGCTGGGGATGTCAACACCTAATGTTGGATCATGGAAATTCATTAAACATATTTTGAGGTATCTGAGGTATCTGAGGATTAATCTATCTTATTAATCATCTACTTATAAGGTACAATAAGCATGGGAATCCACTACAGTGGCTCAACAGACGGTTATATCAATGTGTTTTCTGATGCTGACTATGCTGGGGATGTGCAAACTAAAAGATCCACAACAGGATACATTTCCACATTAGGTGATGGTGCAATTACTTGGAGTAGACAAAAACAAGGATGTGTGGCCCTTTCCACGACAGAATCTGAGTACAAGGCTGCATCAACAGCATCCAAAGAGTTGGTCTGGTTGACCAATTTAATAAGTGAATTTCAACCTAGAATACAAGGACGTCTACTCGTTGATAACCAAAGTGCAATTCGGTTAGCTAGTAATACAACTAACCATAGACTCACCAAGGATATAGATATTAGATATCATCATATAAGAGAGTTAGTGGAAGAGAAAAAGATCTTGATAGAGTATGTGGACACTGTAAATCAAGTAGCAGATATGATGACAAAGCCTATGGGACATTTACGTTTAAAAGAACTATGTGCAAATATTGGACTCTTTTAAGACTGTGAACTATTCATATCTCAGGAATAAGGAAAGGGCAGCTGACGTCACTGTTGGTCGTATTACTGCTGGTTAAGCAAGAAAACCTGTCGGTTCTTTATGACTCCTACCTTTACGCATCAGCTAGGGAAATTTGATTGGTCTACGTTTAACACGTCTCTGATATGATTGGCCTACGTCACCAAGGCTATTCCTGCAATGATCTTTATGGCAAAAATATAGTTGGTAGATTGGTTGACAGAAGTGTTTGTTTGCAAACATGCCCTTTCCTTATAGTCCAATTTTAGGGAGATTGTTAAAATAAAATTGTACATTTCCTTATCTCCCATAGACGGCGCTGTGCCGGTGTATTTTTCTCACTATGTTTACTTTTCGCAGTTACCGGCGAGACGAGTGAGTAGATGTTCGTACTGTAATTTTGCTGTTAAAACGTAACTCAATAAATTCTTTCTTTCCTCACATTATATAATTTTTCTACAAAAGCACTGTTTCCCCATACCGGTCACAGGTGAAGTGGTAATTAACGTTTTAAAGTTGTTTTAAGATTAATTTTCTTGTTTAAAAAATTATTCTTGCATAGAAATATGTATTAATCCAAAATACTCCCTCGTGACAACGTTTCGGAATTTTCATGTCTCTGGAAATCTGTTTAAAACAGAAAATTGTTATTTATACCCAACCACTGACAGAAATCTGCAAAAGGTCAGAATTCTTATTATATAAAAATATCATTATAGAACTATGTCAGAAATTTGAGTTCTATTTTCCTGCAAATCTGGAAAAAACCTTCGAAGAAAAAGTGACAAGGGATATCCCACGCAGGGTCTCTCTAATGCAGCGGCATGCGTGGCCACAGGTGGCCCCTAAATGTGGTGACTGCCAAACAGTTAAAACGACCAAAAGGGACCAAATTTCTTACATTTGCAAAGATTTAGGAAGGAAGTGCGGTCCTCCCTGCACCCAAAAGTGACTGAAAGACTTGGACTTACACTTGAAAGGCTCACACGAGCCCTTATATTCCTTTTTTTAAGTAGTGTATTTCATTATCTCTTAAAGTTGAGACCATCTTTCTTCTGATACCTGTATACAAATGTGAGTGATACTTAGTACAAAATTTATGCATACATACAATAAGCAGAAACTTTAGTACTAGTAATTTCAGAATGATTTACGAACAATTTGTATGAATGGATAGAAGGGGGTCCCTAGAATATTGTTTGCCCCGAGGTCCAACATTGTCTAAGTCGGGGCCTGATCCAATGTTTTCTTTATGGTACTAACACTGTGCGTACAAAGGCTTCAGAATCCGATAGCATATTTCTGCTTACATCGCACTTATAACAATTTCCTTTCGGATTTATTTAACCCTTTAAGTGTCCTCCTAACCGTGTTTTTCCGTCGCGTAATTTTTGAATTCAAAGGCTGAATTAACAACAATTTGATAATAACGTTAATTTTTCCCTCTTTACAAGAAATATAAATGTGCAACGTAATCAAAAAACAATTCCTCATATCAATACTTACATAGCTATTATTTTATGAATCGTTAAATATACATGAACAATTTTGCCAAGCGCTTAAAGGTTATAAATAGCAAGTATTTTTGTTTTTATTTTTCAATGGACCTTATGCAGATGACGTCAGACGCCAGAGCTGGCGGTATGTCGATCTGTTATTTCCGCCACTGCACCGCCAGAATGCCAGTATGCGCAGGCGCAAACACCGCTAGCAGACGACTTTAGTACAGCGCCAGAATACCTAGTGTGGAAAAATGCTATCCAAACAGCGCTAAAAATTTGTATCCCTTAAATGTGCGACGATACTGCTAAAATTTCAAGTGCCGATAGCAGCGATATCTGCGGGATTTTCGTATTACTAGTATTACATTGTATAGACTAGCAATTTCTTGCAGTTGTAGAAAATATCCTGCAGATGTCGCTGCGATCTGCATATTGCAGCAGTATCATTGCACATTTAAGGGATACAATATTTTAGCACATTTTTAAGTATTACAGGGATAGCCGATTTCCACACTATATATTCTAGGCGCTATACTTTAGCCTTGACCCAGGTTGAGTGCATACATTTTAACTGAAAATTATCAAACTTAGGGAACAACATTTTGAATTTATATTATTGTAATATATTAAGTATATGCTACTACAACAAAGAATTTTTTTGCCGTATTTTTTAACAAACAAGCATTAATAACTCACACTACTGGCGGCAGACGAATTTTAGGCTCGACCTCGGGTCGCGTGCGTAAGGTCCATTGGTGGATAAATGCAATGTTCCTTTTGAGCCCGAAAATTTCGAGTTGTTGAGCTTGGAAAAATATTTTTTTGAGTACCGCTTTAACATTATTCTGATAAAACCAGCTCTTACAGAAAAATGAAATTAAAAATTCGTCAGAAGCTGGCAGATAAAATTGTTAAACTGGGTTTATCTCTTATCTTGATTTAGTTTTTGTTGGTGAAATAAGTATTTAACTTCGAAATCTAACCTGCGCCTGTAAGCCGAACCGGCAGGGATTTTAATAATGTGAAATAGTGGAATTTAATATGTAAATATATTTAGTACATAGTCAGTTTCTTAATATAATATTTCAAATAGTGGAATGGTCTGGGTTTTTAATCCTAGAAAGTGATGATAGAAGCGGGACAAGAATTCTACGCCCAGAAAGATTTAAAAATTATATTTCAAATGTTGCTGCTGCATAATTAATGTAACATATAGCACTGATTAATGAAAGAGTGCTAGCTGATAAAAATGTGTGTTGACTTGTCCAGTTTATTCTGAAGTTGTATACCTATTCAGAAAGTGAGCTTTTTAAATTTAATTATGTCGAACTTATTGCAATTTAAATAACTAGAACTTTCTTTAAAGACTGAAAAGTCATCTAGTATTAAGACTCCACATAATTTTATTTCTGGAACAGAGGGTATCAGAAAAAATCGTCAAAGAATTCGAAATTTCACAGGTTTTGATTTCAAAATCGATTGTGACGAATATAACACAAAAATCCAGCGATTTAAAGATGATTTTTCAGTCAAAGATCTCATAACGGTTTGCAACGTATTACGCATAAATAATTCTGGAACTTTTGATGAAATAGCTGCCAGCATAGTTCCTTGTTTGTGCGATTTTGATACTTTAAAAATCAAACATAATTTCCAAGGAAATATATAATAGTGATAATGAAGACAAAAGTGATTCTAATAACAATTCAAGTAGTAAAATTAATGAGGTTCAATGTATTTCTGAAAATAATTTGAGAAATGATTCTGGCAGTTTTGAAAAAAATGAGATTCTGATAATTCATCTAATTCCTGATTATGTAGTTAAACCTTCTATTGCTTTGAATGATATAGAGAATATGATCATATCATGTGATGGTAGCCAACATCAAAACGTACGATTTTGAGGATATTGCTTCTTTATTCAATAATTCTGGAACTTTTGATGAAATAGTTGCCAGCATAGTTTCTTGTTTGTGTGATTTTGGTACTTTAAAATCAAGCACAATTCTCGAGGAAATGTATAATAGTGATAATGAAGACAAAAGTGATTCTAATAACAATTCAAGTCGTAAATTTAATGAAGTTCAATGTATTTTTGAAAATAATTTGAGAAATGATTCTGGCGGTTTTGAAAAAAATGAGATTCCGAAAATTCTAATTCCTGATTATGTAGTAAAACCTTCTATTGCTTTGAAAGATATAGAGAATATGATCATATCATGTGATGGTAGCCAACATCAAAACGTAAAGAAATGGATTGCTGATTTTGAGGATATTGCTTCTTTATTCAAATTCAATAACTTACATAAATTAATGTTAGCTAAACGCTCAATGGCAGGGAAAGAAAAATTACTAATGGACAGTGAAAATAAAATAAATTGTTCCTCAAAGTTTAACACTAGAACGCCCGGAAATTTTACTCAAGTTTCATAAAAATATTTGACACCAGAATTTTTATTTAAAATTATTTGACTGATTTATTTAACGTAAATCTGCATGGTTTAAATTTAACTTATTTTATAAAAGAATTTCTGGTTCAAAATGACATTTAATCATATGGTCGGAGTCGAATCGACTCCTTCCGGGTGTTCTAGTGTTAAGTCAATACTTATTTCAGAATTTCTTCAAACATGCAATTCGGCGGAATTACAGGAGTTATTGCCTAAAAGAAAAATGAAATATATAATGAATCATTGGATGAATATTTTTTATATATGAAGCAGCTGTGTTCTAGAGGCAATATTGAAGATTCCTCAATATGTTATTAACCCCTTAACAGTGTGGCCCGAACTGGATTCGGGCAAGAACACTTTGCTTGCTTCGTTATAAAAAACATTTTGATACCACTAATTTGTAACTGTAAATTTATCTTTATTGATTGTCAGATATTTTTCGATTAAGTAAGGTAAATATTTTAGTATGGAAAAAGTGGTGTCCAGCCCCATTTTTAATTTTTTTTGTAAGAAAACAAATGTCACTGTTAAGGGGTTAATGGAAAAAGTAATGCTGTGTTTAAAAAATCCTTTCTGTATGGTTGTACTGGTGCCTTTGAATTTAAACAAAAAAATTAAGATTAGATTATGACAATGTTCATCCTAATGTTCAAGTTTGGCCTAAAATGAAACCAGGAGTTGAAAGTAAGAACAAATCTAGACATACTAAGCCAGATATTCGTTGTTACAACTGTGGCGATAAAAAACATAAAAATATTAATTGTAGAAATAAGGATACCCCTCCCCCCCTCTTTGTTTTTCATGTAATTTATATGGCCATAAATCATTCGAGTGTGGTAAAGTAAAAGATGCAAAATTTTCTAAAGATTCTCAAGTAAACATTGTAATTAGTTCTCAGAATTTGATTTTTAAAGATGCAAAGTTGTATTCATTAAATTTAATTTCATTGGTTGATACGGGAGGTCAGAGAATTATTTTAAAGAAAAGTAATTTTGATAAAATTAAAGATTATGTAAAATTAGGACCAACGGATATGCTTTTAACCTGATTAGATAAAAAATCATTCAAACCAATCGGTTACTTTGAGGCTGAAGTCGAAATTGAGGATTCTAAATTTCAAACATCTATTAAGTGATTTAGGGAAGACACGACTGGGACGCCACGCCCACTCACATTAATTTTACTCTAACATTTTATACACATTTATTACATGCAACTAAATTTTATCCAAGTGTTTATGCATAACAAGTGAGCCAAAAGTTCGTTAAAACTTTAAAAACTCATAAAAAAGGAAGAAATTATGATAAAGGAGTGCGGGTTTCAAGAAAGGATTCACTAGTTAGTCGGATTTTTTTTTTTTAGCAGCAAAAAAAAAAAAAAAAAAATTCAGTTAAAAAATCCCATGTAGAGGGCGCTGACGACCCGAAACACAATGAACAGAACGACAATACGCTCTATTCATTTGTTCTTCCAATAACAAATGTTCAACATGATCACCAGAACATTTTACAACACAACCAGGTTACAGCGTCTAGAATACCTCTAGTGTGAAAGTATGCTATCCAAACAACGCTAAAAATTTGTATCCTTTAAATGTGCGATGATACTGCTAAATTACAAGTATCGATCGCAGCGACATCTGCGGAATTTTCGTATTACATTGTATAGACTAGCAATATCTTGCAGTTGTAGAAAATATCCTGCAGATATCGCTGCCATCTGTATATTGCAGCAGCATCGTTGCATATTTAAGGGATACAATATTTTAGTACTTTTTTAAGTATTACAGGGATAGCCAATTTCCACACTATATATTCTAGGCGCTATAACCAGGTTGTGTCGTAGTACTTGTTCATTGTATTTCGGGTCGTCAACGCCCTCTACATGTGGTTTTTTAACTCATTTTTTTTTTGCTGCTAAAACAAATCCGACTACCTTGTGAGTCCTTTCTTGCAAACCGCACTCCTTTATCATAATTTCTACCTTTTTTATGAGTTTTTAAAGGTTTAACGCATTTTTGGCTCACCTGGTATTTTAATTAATGTGTTTGATAAAACTGTGCAAGAACTTCACACAAATTTGAAGTGTCTAAGGTTTTTAGCTTTCCGAAAAATTGTACTTTTCAGCTAAGAACCTCATTAACTTCTAAAGTACCCGAGCAATCTCGATTAATTTTTTTTAGTGGTAGAGTATAAATATAAGATCATGTGTGGTAGACAGTTAAAAAAAATTAATTAGTTTCAGAAGAGAAAATCTTTCTGAAAATTAGGAAATTTCTGAAAATTTGCCATTGCTCTAAAATAAAAAGTTTCAGTCACAGAAAAAATCTGACTGCCACAAGTCTTGAGCATAATCCAGTGAATATGGATTTCAGATTTCACCAAAATCAGTCGGGTAGTTTCTGAGGAAACGAGTCTTAAGGGTGTATTCAAATCCAAACTGCTTATTTTCTGATTCATTTTGAAATTCGTTTTTGTTCTGAAACGCATCAAATTGGCAGATTCTCTTATTCAGAAACTACATAATGTGCCGTGCTTGTCAATTTTTTTGATAAAGGCAAAATATATTGTAAAAAATGCTGTCAAAGTTGGCGTTTTGAACCGAATTTTCCGAAGCGACAGAACTGGGAACGAAAAAAATGGTCATACTGAGAAAATAATTGTTTATAAATCAAGTTCTAATTAATTGAGCGAAAAATAAAAACACATGGCCTCTTATATGTCTCTTCAAAAATCACGTCAGCAAGTTTCATGTGTTTGCTTTTAAAAAGGAATCTGAAAATGTGTCAGAAAATTTCGAGCTGTTGAGGGTGGAAAATTATTTTTATGAGTACGTCCTTAAAGCTCTCATATTTCCTATAGGATTGCACCCAGTCTTGTCTTCCTTTAATGATAATTCTATCGAGCTTGACATTATTATTGATACTGATGTAAGAACAAAGTGCATTAACTGTTTCTGGTAATGATGTTAAGGTAAATAAGTATCAGAATAATTCTTTTGTTAATGGTATCAATGCAAGTGAATTAACTGTAAATTCTAAAGTTAACACTTATTCTTTCACCTTACACAGTGGTAACGCACAAGTTCTAAACCAAAACAAATATTTGCCTGTTAATCAATTAAATTACTCCAGCACAGAAATTAAAGAATTACGTTTAGAAAATGAAAATTTAATTGCTCAAGTTAAAGAAGCTGAAAGAAGGTATAAATTGTTATAAATAGAAGTAACTGAATTAAAAGAAGCATTTCGGTCAGAAAAAACAAAACCAAGAACCGTGATAACGTCCGTGAAATCTAAATTGTATGATACAGAAGTTAAACTAGAAGAAAAAGTAGCGGAAAGGCAGAATATCGGTAAATTGCACACAAAATTAGAGAGGTGCTTGCAAGATATAAAATACCAATTAGATGAAGAATTTAAACGATCAGAGCGATTTAAAGTACGTCTAGTAAAAGTTAATAACAATTCTAAACAATTAGAAAAACTGTTACAAGAATCTGAAGATGAGTGTTCAAAAATAAAAAATTGTCAGAAGAAGAATTCAGAGAAAGTTAGACAATTCCCAGGAAGATTTTGAAAATTTGCAACACGAATTGATTAAACTTAAGAAGCAAATTAAGCGAAGTAACAGTATTAAGAACCTTAAAAATGATTCAGATTCTACTAATTTCAAAAATAAAGAAAATATGATCTTTTCTTCCAGAAATGAAAACAAGCAGAAATTCGATGTAATAAATGAAGAAAATTTTAGAAAAGTTAATCTTGAGACAATATCCAGCAATAAGAAATTGAAGAGTAATGTTTCTGAGAAAATTAAGAATATCCCTAAATCGTCAGATGAAATTGAAGATGAATCTGAGATAAATTATTATGAAGATTACTAAATTAAGAAACCGAAGCAGAAGTTTACTAAAAAGTAGCTTGGTGATAGCTTTTTTTCGAAGAAAGTAGAAGAAAATTTGACTTAAATTCCGAAGATAATTCCGGAGATTACACTTTGACCGATGTTGGCGAGTATGGTATCGATCCTGAGAAATCCTTTGATTCTGAAGATGATGCAGAATTCCGAAGAAGCAAGAAAGCCTAACATGATAGAGACGATGAACCGAATCAAAGAAGAAAGATGAATAAGAAGAAAAGACGTAGAAAAAAAGGATGAAGAGACGTAAAATAGATAAAGAAGAAGAACTAATTTTTAATGATGCTTTATGAGTTAGAAGCAGCCATGAAGAAGGATGTGCTTGTTGAAAGGTGAATTATTAATTTTTAACTCTTAACTGTCAGACAAACTTTTTGTGTAGTAGAACCTGAACTCTTGACACTCCATGATCAGTCAATTAACTGATACTGTTTTTTTTAGAAATTTGGGTGCTGCTGTTTTTTTTTTTCATTTCAGGTTCTCCTGTTGCTCTTCCTAGCGGACCGACACTGTCATCTGAGGGCAGCTGACTCGTCAGCATTTCCGAATTGTGGGGGGCGCATTTAGCGTCCCAAACGCCATCTACTTCTTAAGAGCCTACTGACAACAGCGTCGCAACCAGAATGCAAGACTAGACACGGAGCGCATGCGCGCGCGAGAGAGTTTTTGGTAGCCATTTTAGTAGTCGACGGCTGGAGTAGAAGTAGAGTGTTAGAAGGGAACGGAGAAGTGATGAGCGGCAAAAAAAGACTATTTGTGTATCATAAGAAACGCAAGGCTTAACGTGGTGATCTACAGAATTAATGATGTATTTAATATGTGAAATAGCCTCCTTGTAAATATAGTTTGCCAATTTCTCAATATAATATTTCAAATAGTGGAATGGTCTGTGTTTTTAATTCTACATATTTGACAGATTTTTAAAATTAGGTATATAACTTTTGGTGGAATTTTATTCATGTCTTCCAATATAAAACATTCTATTTTATCAGTTTACTTATTGACATGATACACATTTAATTTTTTCTCTTTTTCTTTTGTCAGTTACCTAGCAACTGTTTTCATAGCCTATTAAAAAAAATCATTCAAATAATCCCGACAGTATGGGTGATGGAAATAAAATATTAGTTAATCTTTAGTAATCTGGTCTGCAACATAGATTGCTATGAAGCTAGTAACATTGCGGTTTTAAATTGAATGTGGATGCTATTAAACGGCTACCACAAAAAAAAAAAAAAAAAAAAAAAATATATATATATATAGCACCAAATCGATGCGATTTAGACAATTAGCAATGGACACAATGATGAAAGATTATCCAGTAGGTTTAACTCCTTCTCGACGGGAGCCCTTTGCTTAATTTTTAATCTTTTACCACCGGTTTTTCAAAACAGAAAATTTTCTGTAATTGAATCGCGAAAATTCTCAGATTAAAAAAGGGTAAACTTTACAATAAAATATTACTGGTGGGAATAACCAAGGATTCTGAGCAACTTAAGTGGCACGCATACCGGTCGCGCATACCCGGCATAGTGGCACGTATACCCCCAAGGGGTTAAAACTCTCCAAATATGCCTATTTTGGGTGATTTTAGTATGTTATTGCTTTCGAGTAGATTAGGATGTACTTAAACTTAAGTTATAACACGCTAAAAGAGAAAAATAGTTAAAATAAACATTTTTAGGCATATAAATATTTTTTTATAAACTAAGACTATGGAAAGAGATGTTTTACAAAATTAAAAACACTAGGATAAAATAATTCACGTTCACCAGATGCCACTTTTTATTAGAGCACCTGTTTTCATTATATCTGATGATTTCTGTTTTACCAAATTCATTTTTAAATTTTTTGCGGAAATAGTTTTTTTTATCAATATTTATCTTGATAAACTCGCCCATTGTGCGTACAAAACATGTAGATGAGTTTATTAAAAGGTGTTTATGCCTTTAAATTTACATTTTTCACATTTAGCATGTTATACCTTTAGACTTTAGACGATTATAAGCATAAAATTATATAGTCATATACATTAACGTCAAAATTTTCGCCAAGCTTGGAGACATTTCGCGAAATTTTGCCAAATTTGGTGACCAAAAATATATTGATATAAATGCAGCGAATCTGGCTGTAGCTGGCAAATTTGGCGAAATTTCCACTGAAATTCAGCACTGATGATTCTTCTCTAATCGGGTTCTTCGTATTTTAGCTTAGTGTTTTACCGTAAAATTTGGCCATAACTCTTCCTCTAGTAATCATAAGAATAAAATAAAAACAGATTTGGAATCGTAAAAGATTGCTCTTTCAAATGAAATAACAATAATAATTCAAAATTGTTTATTAAAACGGCCATTTTAATGTAGGCAGATACTTTAAGAGACTACTTCAGTCAAACGAAAAGACCTATGCGCTAATGCTAATCCTATGGAAGAAATTTATAAAGATAAAATAAAGATTATAAAGATAAAAAGATTTATAAGTGATTTTCTTACGTACTTTTATAGGATTTATAGATCTTACATCTATGACCATCAAAATTTTTTTCGTAAAAAAAAAATTGTAAAAACATTAGATTTTTGAATTAGATATAAGTTAGATATAAATACACTGCTCAAAACAATTAAAGGATATTTGAAGTTTTATATAAAATAAAGATATAAACGAAATTTTTTTTGCCGAAAATAGAAGAAGAGAATCACAAATGCAAATTTTTCTGGTTTCAAACTGTGGAGTATGCAAATTTTGAGTTCGACGTCAAAAACGTCGCTTCAGCGGCAGCGAATGAAATTTGACTTTCAACTGGATAAAAGAGAATGAAGACAAGGATGATCGGCATTCAGTGATTGCTTTGTTTCGATGAGTACGATGTCTCAGCGAAGTCATTTGACAGATTCAGAAGCTTTGAGAATTGTTGGTAGGTTAGAAGGGGGCCAAACTCAAGCCGAAGTAGCGCAAACCATTGAAGTGTCACAAAATGTCATTTCCAGGATCTGGAACCGTTTTTTGGAGAGTGGATGTGCAGGCCGAAGACCAGGGCAAGGTCGTAGACGGGCAACAACGCCCAATGAAGATCGGTATTTAGCGTTAACAGCTCGGAGACACCGAACCATGAACGCTACTCTTCTCCAACAACACCTTCTCTCGGCTACAGGCACCACGATTTCAACTCAGACTGTCCGAAACCGGCTCCATGCTGTAGGTCTGTATGCTCGCCGACCGATGGTATGTGTTAGATTAACATCAAGGCATCGTCGCGACCGCAGGGAGTGGGCAACCGAGCATGTCAACTGGAGGAGAAATGAATGGAGCAATATTCTGCTTTCTGACGAGTCCCGTTTTTCTGTGCATCCGGATAATAGGCGTATTTTCATCTGGAGGGACCGTGGCAGTAGGAATAATCCTGCGTTCGTGCACGAAAGTGTCAGATTTGGCGGTGGAGGAGTGTTGGTGTATGGTGGCATCTCCATTGACGGGCGCACTGACCTCTACATCATTCGAGATGGAGCTCTGACTAGTCGCCGATATAGGGATGAGATCCTCAGACCTATTGTAGTCCCTTACGCTGCAGCAATCGGAGATAACTTCATTTTAGTGGACGATAACTGCAGGCCACATCGTGCAAACCTGGTGGAGGATTTCCTTTTCGAGGAAGGAATCGTTCGAATGGAATGGCCAGCGTGTTCTCCAGACATGAATCCAATCGAGCACGTTTGGGATGCTCTAGGAAGACGAGTTTCTGGCCGCCAACAACCCCCACAAACTCTCCAAGAACTGGAATGAGCTCTTCTGGAAGAGTGGGGCAGAATACCCCAACTCGTCATTAATAGCCTCATTGAGTCCATGCCCCAAAAGTGTTCAACGTTGCTGGCCGCCCGTGGAAACCATACCCCCTACTGAAAATGATTTTCTTTGAAGAAAACACCTTTTCTTATTCTTTTTTTCTCATATGCACAAATTGTGTTTTTTTCCTTTAGTACACAAATGCGCAATAAAATGCATTTTTTTCTGCCAAACATGTGTAATTTATTCTCATATAACCTACTATGTCTGTCGACCATGTATCAATCAGCTAAACAGTTTACCAGATACAAAATCCACCTAAAACTGCAATATCCTTTAATTGTTTTGAGCAGTGTAGGTTCAGTTTAAGTAAATATTGCTATTGGGATAACGGGATAACATAAAATCCTTGTCCAAACTCTTGCTTATCCTAATAAAATCTCCGTGTATAGAACGAAACCTAACCTGTACTATAACCATTAGCACAATCAACAGGGAATTATTAAGCTAAATTTAATGAGACTACGGGGAGGGAGGGTTCAGGGGAAGGGGGGGGGGGCTGCCCCTCTGATAAAATGTGCTTCTTCATCTGAAAAACTACCATAATAAGCAGTTCATCAGAATTTCATAATGTCATTGTCACATCGTGTATAAATAAATACTCCTAATTTCCGAAACCTTCCAAGAATTTTATATGCTTTTAAATATGTATTTGTTTAATTAAAAAATAAATAAATAAACTGCAGATTGTGGGATGTTGAATATTATGCAAAGTGAGATTAAAAGACAATGACTTGCAAGATCCCGATCTGCAGATTTACCAGTATTATACTAAACATTAAACACTATACTTCTTTAGTATCAAAATTTGAGATTGAGGCTTTAAGAGGCTACTTCAGTCAAAGGAAAAGACCCGTTCGCTAATGCTAATCCTATGGAAGAAATTTATAAAGATATCTCGGTCGCATTTCAATATTTTTAAATGATTTCTTTTGCATTCAATAGTTGAGATTGATCTGTACAAAGGCCGTTTTTTACTTTTTCGATTTTGTTTGCAGGTATTTCTTATGAGAACACTTTCATTTTCGGAACCGGTTTCGAAAGTAAAAGCATCCTCATAAAAAATATCTGCAGTCAAAATCGAAAAAGTAAAAAACGGCCTGCATACAGATCAATCTCAACTTTTCAATGCAAAAGAAATCATTTAAAAATATTGAAATGCGACCGAGATATCTTTATAAATTTCTTCCATAAGATTAGCATTAGCGAATGTGTCTTTTCAACGCCGCCCGTGTTTTTATGTTACAGCGAACCATTCATGTTATATTAATTCTAATCTTTATTTTTATCAATTTGATGCTTATTACTTTTATACTATTTCATTAAAAAAGGACATCATTAGAAGTTCTTATTTAGGCTTTAGCCTCTTCGATCCCTGCGTCCCCAAACGGGGACCTCTGTTCTTTTCCTTATAAAAACTAAAATGTCCGATTTTTTTACATTTTCACATCACTTCTTAATAGCTGAATGTTTTTGCATTCAAAGCAAACGAATAAATGGCAGCATCTAAGCTGATTCCCACATAAAATAAATGTTATTTTTATCTGAATTTGCAAAATACCTGAAAATGCCCAAAAGACAGTATGACCAAGAAAGTGAAAAAATTTCATAAGTATTTGACTTAAATCTTTTTCCAAAAAAAATTTTTTTTTTGAGTATTTGTAGATTATTTACTTGTTTAAAGCTCTTAAATTTGTGATTCTGTTGATTTAGGTTAATGGTTATTAAATTGATGTTTTAAGCGGGTTTGTAGTTTTAGATCCATATTTCTGAACCCAAATTACTAAACGCCTAAAGGACCCATTTCAGAAAAGATATTTTTTTCTGTCATTTGCGATGCCATTTTGTTTGGAAAAAAACAATGAATAAGCATTTGTATTATTATTTTAGCTTCGGAACTGAAGAGGTTAAAATACCTTGGCGCATACGGCAACGCCACTCGTGTTTGTAACACTTTCAAACATAGTTGAGAAATGTTTATGAATTCGGTTTGTCTGTTTGTCAAATACAGTCAGATTTCATGAAAAGGAAAAGGATGCATATTATTGGGATTTAGCATGGCATCTTCAGTATTGAAAATGAAGTGTATGGCATTTACGGTTGCTTACAGGGACACTCAAAAGAATTCTGCTGCATTACATGGAGAAAAATCATTTGCGGTGTACTTTTTTAAACATATTGAAATTTATATATATCATTGAGGTGTAACAGGGTGTTTACTGCAGAATTTGGTGTGTATATAATTTATGGTTCATTTGCACAAGGACACACAAAAGAATTTGGCTACGATATTGCCTCTCAACAATAACTACTGAAAGTGAGTTTTCAGTTGTATTATGCCTTTTTAAATTTAAATAATTTTTTGAGTAAGTACTATGTGTGTATAAATTCTACAGTTCTTATACAGGGCTTCACAAAAGATCTCGAGTACATTTCCTTTTATTGACGAAAATGGCCGAATGGGAATTTTCAACTGTGCTGTGCGTTTAATGGAACTAACTTTTGCCATACTGTGTAGTATACATACAAATCTGTAGATATTTATCAGGGTTGCACAAATAAATTCGTATATTTTCCCGGCTGTTAAGGGTAATTGTCAAAATTGGATTTTCGAATGCGTTATACATTTTCTAAATTGTTAATTTAGACGTAATCTTTCACCTTAACTCTTTATCTACTGGCAGTACTTATAAGTACCATTAAAATAACTTGTTATGAAATTCATTTAATACATCAATTAGTTGTAATACCGTTTTGAATGAGTTATAGATACATTACTCTATCTTGTTCGAAAAGCATTATGGGTTACACAAAACAAAAACATTTTTAAAAGGATGATTTCTTTTGCCTTTGCATCTTTTCAGCTTTCTTGATGTTGGAGGTGGGGGGGGGGGGGATTTTTCAATTCGGAAATATTCCTATATTTCTATTGTAAGAACATTATATTTGTACATTTCCTAATTCTACACAATACTAAGAAAAATATTTAAAATACAAGATTTGAGTGGGGTTATAAATATTACACAAAATCCCTATAAATTCAAATTTAACTAATCCTTCTAAATCCTTTAATCCTTCTAAAATTGATTAAATGATTATGTGAATCTCCCAATGTAGTTTAAAGAATTCACGAAAAATGTTTTAGAAGATAAAATTTTCATGAATTCATAATTCAGTACATAAAGCAGGGCATGAAATTTCATTTTAAAAGGTGTTCGCCAGACAAACTTTTGCTCGCCATTATTTTACATTCATTCAGACAGCAACGTCGGTCACCACACTTGTCCAGAAAAGGAATGATTTATGACAGAATTTATATTGACTATTGTTAGAAGGAGCTGCCTGTTAAATCAGGAATATTTTACATTCATGAGAAATACGAACAATTTTTAAAGTGTTAACAGATGTAGTATGAAGAACTTTGTGGTGACCGAAATCAAAAAAGAAACCAGAAATTGAAAAATTGAAACATATTTACTGCACAAGAAAAAAATAACAATATTAACTCAAAATAAGGTTGCCATAAGGTTTCAATGGTTACAGAAATTGTCACATAAAAATTCATGAAAGAAAAAGTTCCTGTACTTTCAGAACTTTATATTTGTGTAGGGTTGCCTTTTTGCACTGAAATACCACTTTTCAATTGCATCTGTAGGGTCAAAATCTGTCAGGATGGATCCATTAATAGAAATTCTGAATAAATCCTCCAGTGTCTCAGTCTTCAAAGAGCTCCTCTATGCTGTCTTAAGTCTGTTGTGACAGCTGAAGCGTCTCGCACGAAGCTATGCTCACTGGTAGAACAACACCAATTGTTAGAATCTGGAGCGAATTGGGGAACTTTGCCGAGTACTTTTCACTGTAAAACTCCTCCAGCATATCTTTCAGTGATAGTTAAGGGAACATAAACTTGAATCCTGCCCACTCTGCCAATACAATATTCACTTTTTCATTAAAGAGACTTGGGTTCAAATACATGAAGATCTTTTTATTTTTTCTAACCCAAATTCAAGAATCTTTTCTTTGGGAAGCCAGCCCAAAATGTCAAAAACATGCAAAGATGTTAACATATCTGTTGACATAGATTACAGTTTTTCTGTGATGTATATCTTTGCATGTTTAATTAATCTCCTTCTTAAAGTCTGAAACTGTTGCTCCCCATTTTTAATATTTGCCAGCTGTCCAATCTTGATTATCCCTGAGATGGATAGTTGGTCCAAAAACTCCTGTTCGTTTAGCCCAACACTAATATTCGATATATGTCAGAACTGAGATGCAATGTTCAATTTTTATTTCCAGAAGAAATGACAATTACTTGTTTTTAATACACACTTAAAGGATTCAATTTCCTGTAGAAATCTAAGAGGAAGTACAGAACTTAAAGAATTTATAATCCTTCAATCTTTTCAGAAAACCCTTAGCTCTACTACTATCATTGTCTTTTCCGTGGGCGCCCTGCTCAAGATGATTTCAAAAGAGCTTTCACAGCACTTTCTTTGATGGATAAACATCTAATAGTGTGAATATCCCTCAATTTAAGAATTCCTTCTCCTGTAATTTCTGCTGTTTCTTTTAACACATGAGGTCTTTTAGCCGAACCATGGTAAAATTTAAAAATACTCCTAACCACTGAATCAAATGTTTTCAGATATTCAACTTCACCACATGCAACCAAAACAGACAACTGCAAATGGTGTGCAAGGCAGTGAATGTTTATCAATTTAGCACAAATAGATTTCTTTTTCATAGGCAGTCCTGATTTGTATCCAACGATATTTGGAGCACCATCAGTACCCATGCCTACAATATAACACCTGTTTCTGTATTCATTTGGACCTGTATTCTTATCTATAAAATCAGTTATGGCTGTGAAAATAACAGGATGAAGTAGAATTTGGCCGCTCTTTTGCTCCTAAAATGTCCTCTTTCATATGAATATCTTTTGCATCCACGTATCGAACATACATATTTGCATGTTCAACATCTGATCTATCTGTGGTACCATCAACCAGAATGCTGATATATGTACACTTTTTTAATTTTTCCACTAAATCTAACTTCATAGTTTAAGCAATAAAATGGATAAAATACCTGCATTGTTTTTCATTGCCATACTTTGTTAAAATGCTCACATTTCTCAGCTATGCACAAAAGATCTACAAGATTTGTCGCTGGATTGATGCACGATATTCTGAGCGTATATACACTGGGTTTCATAATGATATGAACACCCAGTTTTTCAAGCATAAAAATGTTACAAAACAAATTGAAGGCTAATCAATGTTAGAAATAGAACAAATCGTTTTAATTTATAACAAAATATAATTGAAACAGCAATTTATACATGAAATAAACTGCATTTTTCTATTTTGAGGTGTTTCATAATGATATGAACATTAGCCAAAAATATAGATTAATAACCAGTGTATGCACCAGATCTTTTAATTAGTGTAAAAACGCGATCACGCATGGAGTGGATCAAGCTTTTTAATGTATTTTGATCGATTTAATTGCAGTGGAAGATGATACCAGCTTTTAATTCTGAAATTGTGGCATATTGTTTTCCATTTTCGTAAACAGTTCTAACCAGTAGGCTCCATACATTTTCCATTGGAATTAAATAAGGAGAAACAGATGGCCATGGAATTACATGTACACCATTATTGAGAAACCATTCCCAAGTGCTGATTGCCTTGTGGATGTATGCATTGTCTTGTTGGAACATCCAGAAAGGTCCGCCAATTTCCTCAGCAAATGGCAGCAAGTTTACTTCAAATAGATCTTGTCAAGATGCTTACCAAGATCTTGCCATCTTGGTAGGTTAATGCATTCATTCTGCCAGAGGAAAACGCAATATTGATCTTACCATGAAATCCAAACGCAGCCCAAACCATGAGTGAACCTGCACCCTGGCTGCCGTTTTGAAAACATTTCTGGTTTCTTGCGTAGATCGTTCCAATAGTAAGAAAAACCGTCTGGACTATCCAAATTGAATTTTTTTCATCGGAAAATATTACTCTTTCATATTCTAACTTCCAGGGCATATGATATTTTCCCCAATCCAGGCGATTCTGCTGATGCGTTTTAGTTATACGTGGTTGGGGCTTTCTTATCTTGTACCTCATCATCTTAGAGCTCTTGACAAGGTACTATATGATACTGCTATCAGTGGATCTCTTGAAAATTCGCCTAAAGTTGTTTTTTCAGTGCTCATTCTTTTTATAATGGCTCTTTTTTCCCGTTTTGGACTGCTTTGGTGGACGTCCCGGAGTCTTCTTTGCTACATAATCCTCTTTTAATTGAAGAAACTTCAATATTACACCTGGAGATATTTTCAGTTTTTTGCGATAGCTCTGGCCTAAAGTCCTTGATGCTTAAAATCCACAATTTTCCCTTTCTCAAAACCTCTTAAAGTGCTTTTACGATCAATATCTCTAGAACTCACTTTGCGACCAGGTTTGGAAGTTTCTTAGCCTATAAATTATCTTTATGTGCTAAACTAATTTGCATATTTTGGTTTCTTCTTCTCGGAGGGGCATTCCATATTCCTGTACAGATTCCATGCTCGTTTAGTGATAATTTCGATCAATGCTCATATCATTTTGCAACACCATTTTTTTTAGATAATTCATATTTTTAATGAATTTAAAGCTTGATATTTCTTTTAACAGCTGTATTATGTAAAATTACTGTATTTGTCTCAAGAATGGAGTTTTATGATAATTATTTATGAATTTTTGCCAAAATATCACAAAATTACTAGGTGTTCATATCATTATGAAACCCAGTGTAGTTTGATTTACAACACAACATTTTAAAAGACAAAACTTACTCGCCAACCTTAAATATTTACTTGCCATTGGCGAGCTGGTGAGCGGAAATTTCGAGCCCTGACATAGAGGGTTAATAAACTGTGAAATTTTGTTACTTTATTCTAAGTGTATCGGAAAGTGTTTCATACTCTATGTGGACGCATGATTTTCGTTCTTGTTATATAATTAAAAGTATGTGTTTTTAAAGGATAAAAAAGCTGTTATTGTGCCAAAAAAAAAAAAAAAAAAAAAAAAAAAAAACTAATAATAAAAATAAAGCGGTAGCTAAGTGAACCTCCATAATCAGCTTTAATTTCACATTTTTTAACTTGTGTAATATTTATGGAAATTTGAGCAAGAAGTATAACGGTCCTCATGTTTTCTTTTTCAATTATCTTCGACAATTCAAGGTCATTGGATAAATATTTTGCCTATCATATTTCCATGGCTGAGCAATACCACACGATGTTTCAATGATTTGCCCTGGGGACCAATTCTTTATTTCGATAGATATTCTGACATTTTTTCCATTCGAATTAGGCAAAGCGACCTTTGACACATCGCTGAAAACAAAGTAGGGTGTAAAAAAAATCATGATTTTTAAAAAAAAAAAAAAAAAAAAAAAAAAAAGGATTTTTTTTTTTTATTTAAATCAGATTTTTTTTATTTAAATCGGATTTCTATGATTTTTTTTTTCCCCAGCGTTCAAATACCAAGAGTTTTAGGTTTCCAAAACAGTTAAACCACTGATTGCTAACATAATCTATGTTTTTAAACTTCAATTAATAAAATTATAATTATTAGTTAGTAATTAAAGAAATTATAAAAACTGAAAATTAGTAGTTTCATTAATTAGTATCATACAATAATGTTATATTACATTAATATTGTAATAATTATGTAAAACTTTATTAAATACTAGTGATATTTAACATTTATTAAAATTATTTAACAATTAACTCTCTAATTAGGAACATATTATACATTTTTAAGCTTTAATTATAAAAATGATAATTAATATTGTAATTCATTTTAGAAAGAAAAAGGCGCAGGATGCTAGTTCCAAAAAAAGGCACTATTTCATGAGGAAATATATTAGTAATGTGTTTAGTAATGATATAAGAAAAAAAAAAGAATAATTTTTAGTATGATAAATAAAGTGTCCTTAATTTTTAATAATTTTATGAGTCACAAATTGAAAAATACAATTAAATAACAACATGCTTTAATAATATCCTGCTTTTTCTAAAGAAATAAAGTTGCATTATTTTTGCAAGATCTTGGGCACATGAATTTAGGAATACTGTTGAATGAGGACATTTTTTACAAGAAATCTCTGGCACAACTACAGGTCAATTTAACTTTTTTTTTTTTTTTTTTTTTAAAGGCAGGGTGCATTTTGCCAATTTCAAAAGGGGCAGGGTGAAAAAAAATGGCCAAGAAAAAACAGTAAGCAATTACAGAATTAATAAAAAATGCAAATAAGTAATTTCATTAGTTAGTAGCACAAATATTATTTGCAACTCGTTTTACATTTGTACATAGAAAAATTACTGTTAATTACCAAAATCTAAACTTACACACATGTATGCATATGCTAACCAAAAAAATTATGAAAATGAGTTAAATCCATTCATACACACATACAGAATAAATATAAGGATAGCCAATTATATTTGAAATCCTCAAAATAATTAAATAACAGCATTATTCTATCTCAGTGGGGATTATTAGCTTTCAATGGTTCAAAATTTTTAACTTTTTAAGAAAAGTTTTGCCACCTTTTCAATCCCTAATTAATTTTTTTATGCAGTATATATGAGTTACAAAGTAAAAAAAAAACATTTATTCAACCAACACTGAAGAAGCTCTTGCTGTGCTAACATTTTTATTCCAATTAGCTCTTTTTCTCTTAGCATTCATTTACAATTTAGCTGTTGAGCAGACGTCAGTCTTTTATTCTTCTTTAACTCGAGATTGCTATTAATTTATTATTATAAAAATAGAACGAGAAACTAAGGCACTGTCTATTTATTCTTTTACTTGCAGAAATTTATTACACTTGCTATGTTTATTTTTTGTTTATTCGTAAGTCAAAATACCTGCAGAAACTTTCAAATTATGTTCATCTTAGATTTTAATACTTTTTTTTTTTTTTTACATTTTAAACTTTTATAATTTTTTTTATTTTAATCAATGATTTTTTTAAAAAATCAGTTGATTTAAATCACGATTTAATCGCTGATTCAAATCAACTGATTAAAATCGTTGACACCCTAAAACAAAGTGAGCTAAACCGTTTACTAAAAGTAAAAAGAAAATGAAAAAAAAAAAAATGAAAGAAAAACACGCTTTTATATTTTTGTTGCGTTTTCATGTAAAAACAAGAAAGAAAAAAAATCATGCGTCAAGCATAGATTATGAAACAATTTCCAACACATTCAGAATAATGTAACAAAACTGTACCGCTTAAAAAAATAAAATATTACACCCTATGGAAACGCATAACACATTTCAAAACCCAATTTCAGCTGTTCTCATCCACAATCGGAAAATTATCCTAATTTTTTCAGCAGCCCTGTATATGATATAGAGATTTGAATCTATTAACTACATGCATGCCAAAATTTAGTTCACATAAGAGATACATATACTTCGGTTGAAAATTTACCTTCAACAATTTCCTCTAATAAAGAGAACGGTACGTGGATACTTTTGTGCAGCCCTGTATTTGAGGTAAAGAATTTATAAATAACGAGTAAGATGCAAAGAATTAATTAAATTTAAAAGCGCATACCGAATTTTAAGCCATACACTCCTGCAATTACTACTCAAAGATAGTACTGTACTGTAGCCGATTTCTTTTGTACGTCCATGTAAATGAATGAAAAATGCTATGAATGAACTTGATCGTAATGAAATTCAGTGATTTGTATCAGTTTCAATACATTTAAAATAGCGTCATATCATTAAAATACCCTGCAAACGATTTTTCCCTATACCACAATATAATGGAATACTTTTGAGTGCCCCTGTAAATGAACGATTAATCCTACATACTTCCTATACAATACCAAATATGCTTTGGTGACCCTAAATAACCTTTATCAATTTCATGAAAATCGAGTATATTTATAGGAGTTAGAGCATAGACAGACGGACAGACAAACCTAATGCATAAACACTTTTCACCTTTGTTGGAAAGTGTTAAAAACCATATATTAAATGTTGAAAATAAATAGACTGTTATCCTCAATTTCTTTATTTTACGATATTGCAAGCGGAATAGTACTATTAATACTTATAATAAATTAAGTATTAAGTACTTATTATAAAAGCATTTTTATATTCCTGCAACTTTACATTATTATAACAAGGAAATATTTATTATTGAGTCACTTGGTAACAACAGACTAGATAGTACAAAACAAAAGTTGATGGTAAACAGTTTACCTTTTCAATATTTTTTTTTTTTTTAATGTGGTTCAAATGGTGAACTTATTGCATTTCAATGTTAAACTCAAAGTACATTTCGAAAAACAACAACAACAAAAACAACAACTGCATATTTAATTAAAATTTTTAAAAAAGTTTAGGATAATTCAAATTTTTAAAAATCCCTACTATTTTTTTAAATATTAAAATTTTTGCCCAATTATATATTTTTTTAGATTCTCAAATGTATATTACACAAGACTACGCATGGATTTTTAGATGCATCTAATATTACATTTAATATAATTTTTTTACTAATATATGTAGTGTAAAAAGATGAAATCTAACATTTCTTAATATACTTTGACAAAAAAAAAAAAAAAAAAAAAACAGCATATTTAATTCAATTTTTTTTTTTAAGTTTAGGATAATTTGAATTTTTTAAAATCCCTACTATTTTTTTTAGATATTAAAATTTTTGCCCAATTATTTGTTTTCAGATTTTTAAATGTGTATTACATAAGACAGTGCATGGATTTTTAGATACATCTAATATTACAATTAATATAATTTTTTTACTAATATATGTAATGTAAAACGATGAAATTTAACACTCCATAATATACTTTTATTTAAAGAAAATAATAATAATAACCTGAAGGCTAATTCCATGTTCAGATTTATCAGATATCTAATAAAAAACATGTATAAAAATTTTTAAATCTCTATCTCAAATTAAAAAAATAAACCTTAGCATTTTTAAAACATGAAAGTGACGAAAATATGAAAATGGAGAAAAAGCCATTTAAAGTTTTCATTTGTGTGGGGAATTGCGCTGGGTATATTAACGAAATTTACGATATCGCGTGATATAATGGCCGTATGGAGTAAAAATGTGGTGTCAAAGTATTCACAATGAAACAAGCTTTTATTTAATATTTAAAAACAAAAATCGATTTTTTGATCAATTTTGAGGTAAACTGCCCTCTTAAAGGTTCTGCAGAAAAAAGGTTCATAACATAATTAAAAAGTTGCAAATTTTTACAGAATATTTGTTAGTAATAGTTAAAAGAACAATAAAAACTTTTCCTTTTATAACCGGCAAACGAGATGTCTAAACCAGGCTAGGCTTTTTGAGTGTATTTTAGCGAAATGAATTATCCTTTCTAAAATTGAGTACGCAATGGTTTAAATAATGCTCTACTTTTTCTTTTCTGCTGCCTTATCTTAAAAAAAGATACGAACAATTTTTTTTTTTTTTTTTTTTTTTTTAATGTATTCATTATATAGTTTGCTGTGTCTACCAAACGTCAATCAAAGCGGTGAATGTCCCTCAATGGGGGTCCACGCCAAAATAACGTATTGTACTGAAAGTTTTTGAAACTGTATGAATTACAGTTCTGAACTTAGGCATTATTTTTAATATAAACATTGAATGCTTATAAAAGAGGTTATTTTTATTTATTTATTTATTTATTTTTTTTTTGTACTTTTGTTTAGATAGTTGAAAAAAAATATGAAGAATTTGCTAGTGTGGGAAACGGAGAAAAACTGCATGCAATGTTTCCAAAAAGTTGAACATTATTAGAAACATTAAAAAACAAAATTCCAAATTTTAAAATATGTTAAATCAGTATGGTTTATGAAGTGAAATATGATAAATTTTATATTTATTTGAAAATGCAAAGCTGAAAATATGCATGATTAAACTTTTTAGGCCCATTTTTATATTTAATGTCTCAATTATACACTTATTAATTATAATTAAAAACATATTAAAAATATCTCTGAAACATATTTATTATGTACCTTGCAATTATACATTCAGAACGTTACTTCTCACACAACTACTTAAAGATGCATTAATTGCAACCTAATTAGCCATTTTTTTGTTTTATATAATAATAATATTTTTATTCTTTTCTTAATACGCTATAGCTAAGTTGTTTATCTCACTCATTATATTTTAGGACGTTAATTAAGTATATGTATTTATTTATTCATTTGTTTAATAAATGCAATGTTTCTTTAATGAACATTATCTACTTAATAAGTTTTTCTTAATCTATTAATTTGTTTTCTAATTTCGTTTTAAGTATATTTACTGTCTTAAGTTTAAATTTTAGCAGTTGAAATCTCGTCAGTATGTCAAGGATTTCAATTAACGTCAACTATTAATTTTAAAAAATAATTAATTATAATGAAGAGGTTCAATTGAAATTTCTCCAAGTCGTCCAGTTATAGCGAAGTAGCTCCATTTTTGGTGAGTTATATTTTCTCTCAACTTTGGGGATATTTTGCCAAATATCGCCAAGTTTGAGACAATTTGACCCCTGTATGCGTGTGTGTTTCTACATACACGAAAGTATATATCATAGTGTGCTGTTATACATTGGTGGAAACTGATTTATGAAAACACGGGTTTTTAACAAAAACTTCTATAACATTCATTAAAAATTAATGAAATTCCATACATTATACATGCTATGTACAACAAATAATTTAGCAAAAATAAAATTTTATACATATTAATAAACTAAAACATAAGGTCAAAAATTAGATTTTAATAACATAAAAACATGGAAATTGATTTATGAAATATCCTATTTAATTGAAATTAATAGTTGGTGAAGCCGCCTTTATTCATCAGAGTTCCTTTTATTCTAGATGGCATTGGTAAAACAAGATTTTGAAAGTATTTCTGATCAATTGATTTCCAGTTTTGACAGATTGAAGTTTTCAATTCTGGAAGTGCTGTGTACTGCATACTGCCTGCCATTTGCATAAACCATTCGAATAAGCTGTCCCCCAAACGTTTTCGTTGGGGTTCACATTCGAACTAATTGGTGGATGATCTAAAAGAGCAATATTCTATTCGTCAAACCAATCTTTCATTGCATTTCAAATGTGAATACTTACATTGTCTTGCATGAAGATATAATCTAAATCGCAATATTACCATGCAAATGGAAGAAGTGAATTTTGTAAAACTAAATTGTAATCAAAAGAATCCTGGCGACCGTTTAAAAATACAATTTCACTTTTGCCATCATAAGCGATCGCTGTCCAAATCACCAAACTTCCGCCACAAAAATTTCTGCTGAATGTGGATTTTGGTTTTATTCGGAGATCCGTCCAATAATACTTGAAACCATCCGGGCCATCCAAATTAAATCTTTTTTCGTCGAAGAAAATTACTTTCTTCCAATTGTCATGTATTTCTCGCAATACTGTAAACGCATCTGCTTGTGACGCAGAAGTAACTTTGGACCAGACTCCATTTTCGACTATCTCAAGCTCAAGCAAGCTCCGTGAAGAATGTAAAATTTGCCTAACTCTTCTAGAAGTAACAAGGAATAGATCTGCACAAATCTACTTTGAATTGTGACATCTTTCGATGCAAGTTGAAGAATCCCCCTTTTATCTCTCTTACTTAAACGTGGATTACT
The DNA here is from genome assembly GCA_963932465.1 of Maratus speciosus. NCBI lineage: Eukaryota > Metazoa > Arthropoda > Arachnida > Araneae > Salticidae > Maratus > Maratus speciosus. Next base: position 126,836,083 of record OZ010797.1, read on the forward strand.
TTTTTTTGTTAAAATTTTTGCCATAATTTGCTGGATCTTTCTGTAGTTATATATATCACACCAACTGATCTTTTAATTAATGTACTGATTTCCGGAACAGACTTTCCACAGTCTAGATATGCTTCGATTTTAACTCTTTCTTCCTCAGACAACATCTTTCATTTATCCATCGTGAAAGGTATGACTGAAATGTATTGCTTCCGATATATAACACTTTTTATGTCTACTGTGCATGCCACGTTACCTCGTTTTATGCAAATTTTTGTCACATTTCTTCGGAATAGCCAATTAAATGTGATATTTCATAAATCAATTTCTATGTTTGCATATTACGAAAACTTAAGTTTTGACTTTTTTATGTTAAATATTATATATGAAATTTTATTTTTGTAACTCATTTGTTATACATACTATATGTATATCCTATGAAATTTCATTCGTTTTTAATGAATATTATAGAAGTTTTTGTTAAAAAACCGTGTTTTCATAAATCAATTACCACCAGAGTATTCCTCCAATTTTTCTATTCTGACATTATGACGTTACTGTCTAAATGCAAAACATCAGAACTTGAGTGTTATTGCAGAAAGGCTGGGGCATTTATGTTTCATTTAAGGTATCATATTGCCTTCGGAACAATTTTTTTTGAATATTTGTGCATTTTAAGTTTAAATGGCTAATTACTACTAAAAATGTCATAAAAATGTGACATAAACATACAATTAAATAATTTAATTATTTTTCATTTTTTTATTTAAAAAATTAGTCTAAAATTAACCGAAAAATTGCCTTAAAAAAACAATTTAAATTTAAAACAACTAAAAATAAATACATTTTATGAATTCCATAATAAGTATAACAATGTTATACAGGAACGAGACTATTTTTATGACAATAACACGAATATTCTAAAAGTTATAGGTATTAAATGACAAACAACGCTGAAAATTCCTGAAAAAAATTAATAATGTATAAATTAAATCTCTATAATATACATTTTTCAATAAATCAGCGTAATAGTAGTCTACTTCCTTTGAATATATATTTAAAACATAATTTTAAAATTTTGTGATTATTGAATTATCATTTACTATTTAGTTATGACATTTTAATACAACACAATTTTGAAAAAAAAAAAAAAAAATCATGACAACTTTCAACTTAATTTTTTAAAGTTTGTAAGAAATATAAATCTTTAAAAAGCTCGAAAACTCAAAGAAAAGTATTGAAATTTTAAATTAATTTAAAAAACAGAAAAATCAAATTTTGATCGAAGTTAAATTTTTAAATTTATACAGACACCTTAAAAGGTTATTTTTAAATTAATCTTTAAATCAATCAAATATATGAAGTTCTTATTTATCTAGATTCCAATTTGTCCTTCTACTTTTTTTCATAATTTAATAAACTCTTTGCAATGTTTTAAGATAATTAAATCGGGTTTTTAATTATGTTTTTTCAATTCCTACTATTAGTTCACACTCTCCCTATCATCATCATCATCAACAACAACCGTTTTCAATCCACTGCTGGATGTAGGTCTCCCCCAGATTTTTCCAATGTTTTCTGTCTAGTGCTTTAGTCATCCAATTTACACCGGCTACTTTTCTGATTTCATCACTCCATCTTACTTGAGGTCGTCTTCTTGGCCGTTCCACATCTCTGGGATACCACTGTAGGGTGTTTGTGCTCCATCTATTGTCTTGTCTTCTTGCAATGTACCCAGCCCATTTCCATTTTAGCCGTTTAATTCTTTCAATGATGTCAAAAACTTTCGTCTGACTTCTTATCCAGGTTATTCTTTTTCTGTCTCTTCTAGTTATACCTAGTATACATCTTTCCATACTTCTCTGTGTTGTTTGTAATCTTTGTACCATCCGTTTTGTTAGCGTCCATGTTTCTGCTCCATAAGTTAGCACAGGCAAAACACATTGGTTAAATACCTTTCTTTTCAAACAAAGGGACATGCTACTCTTCAGAATAATATTGTTCTTCCCAAAAGCACTCCATCCATTTCTTATTCTTCTATTGATTTCATTCATGATACTATTATCCATGATACTTCCTGCCCAAGGTACACATAACTTTGCACTTCTTTAATTTCAGTGTTGTTGTAGACAATTTTCTTTTTTGATGCAAATGAATTGAACATCACCTTAGTCTTTTCCAAGTTTATTTTTAATCCCACATTAATGCTAGCTTCTGCCAACTCTTTTAGCATATTTTCCAATTCTTCAGGACTGTTACTGAAAATTACAATGTCGTCAGCGAATCGGAAATGACTTAAATATTCCCCATTTATTCTAATCCCTTTGTTTTCCCAATCCAGCTTCTTGAAAATATTTTCTAAGACAGCCGTAAAAAGCTTAGGCGAAATGGTGTCTCCTTGTCTTACCCCTCTTCCAAGCTTGATCTTTGCTTTTCCTTTGTCCAAGCGGATGGTTGCTGTTGCTTTCTTGTAAATCTTCTTTACAATATTGATGTAAGGTTTGTCTATACCAATGTCATATGATCCATTGTGCTGAATCCACTTCGGAATCCTGCTTGTTCTCCAGGTTGAGCTGAGTCCACAGCTGATTCAAGTCTTGGCGTTAAAACTTTGGTGAAAATTTTATAAATCACTGATAGTAAGCTGGTCGGACGGTAGTTTTTAATGTTTTCCTTCTCTCCTTTCTTGTAAAGTAGCACCATCACAGCATTATTTCAATCTTCTGGTACATCTGACTTCTTGAGACATTTGTAAAACAGTAAGGATAGTATTTTTGCAAATTCTTCTCCTGCTTCTTTGATAAGGTCGATTGTAATTCCATCTTCTCCTGGGCATTTACCTTTTTTCATAAATTTAATGGCTTGTAAAACTTCGTCTGTCATCACTGGGATTATGGCTTCGGTTTCTGTTAAGTTTTATTCTCGTGGATCATATAGGTTGATTTCTCTTTGGTCTTCACATTTATATAAATCGTTATAGAATTTTTCGACAATGTGTACTATTTCTTTATTGATTTTGGTGATTGTTCCATCTGCCCTCTTTAGTGCAAAAATACCTTTTCTTCCAACACAGAGTTTGCGGCTAGCTGATTTTAAACTTTTGTTATAATCTAGAATTTTCTTGACAAGATCAGAGTTAAATTTTCTGATATCTTCTGTAACACACTTTCTTACCGTTTTACATAATTCAGCATATTCAACTCTTGATTTAGGATCGTTTTTCTTCATTTTAAATTCTCTGCATTTCTTCATCAATCTACTTCTTTCTTCTGTTAATTTCTTTGTCTGCTTTACTTGTGCATCGCCGGCTATCTTCTTTGCAATATCTTGTAGAGTATTGGTTAGTTTCTTGTAATTCCATCTTCTCCTGGGCATTTACCTTTTTTCATAAATTTAATGGCTTGTAAAACTTCGTCTGTCATCACTGGGATTATGGCTTCGGTTTCTGTTAAGTTTTATTCTCGTGGATCATATAGGTTGATTTCTCTTTGGTCTTCACATTTATATAAATCGTTATAGAATTTTTCGACAATGTGTACTATTTCTTTATTGATTTTGGTGATTGTTCCATCTGCCCTCTTTAGTGCAAAAATACCTTTTCTTCCAACACAGAGTTTGCGGCTAGCTGATTTTAAACTTTTGTTATAATCTAGAATTTTCTTGACAAGATCAGAGTTAAATTTTCTGATATCTTCTGTAACACACTTTCTTACCGTTTTACATAATTCAGCATATTCAACTCTTGATTTAGGATCGTTTTTCTTCATTTTAAATTCTCTGCATTTCTTCATCAATCTACTTCTTTCTTCTGTTAATTTCTTTGTCTGCTTTACTTGTGCATCGCCGGCTATCTTCTTTGCAATATCTTGTAGAGTATTGGTTAGTTTCTTGTTCACTACTGTAACATCTTGCTCTTCTTCTAAAGCTGATTGAAGTACTTGGAAACGGTTTTTAAGTTCCAAATGGAATTCTTCTTTATGTTTCTGGAGATTATTTATATCGATTGATTTCTTTGAGTGTTGCAAAAGCTTCATTCTTTCCACTTTAGTATTTAACAGCAGTTTGCATCTAACCAACCTGTGATCATTTCCTGTATTGAAGTTATTGAGAACGCTGCAATCCTGAATAAGATGCTTTTTGTTTGTTAAGATGTAGTCGATTTCACTTGTTGAGCCATTTGCACAACGCCATGTCCATTTCCTTTGTGGCTTTTTCTTGAAAAATGAATTCATGACATACAACTGTATCTTGTTCAAATTTTCAATCTTTAATAAAATACTTATTATTCATCCTATAAAATTGAAATATTTTTTTTTTACTTGTACTGGATGACAATTGATGTTAATACAGTTTTTTCAAATATTAATTCATTAATTAAATTTTAATTAATTAATTTTAGTTTTATATGGGAGACAAAATGGCGACCATTGGTTATTGAACAGCGTTTAATGCATCTTCATATGTATAAGGGGGGGGGGGGGTTACCATAGGGAGGACCTTATTCTGCGCCAAATACCGCCAAGTTTGTCGCCAACTTGGCGGCATATCGCCAAATTTGGCGACCAAAATGAGTCGCCAAAAGTGACGCCAACTTGGCGATATCTCTAATATTTCGCCAAATTCCCATAGACTTCCATTGTAAACCAATAGGGTTTACTTGCTCATAGAAAATCAACAAATTGAGATATTTTAATGCAACAAAAAGTAATATTAGCTTAAGGGATTAAATTAATTTTTTCTTTGATGACCTAAGTAGGAATTGACTTTAAAAACAGAATTTTTCTATTACTTGTTTATAAACATTTTTTTTTTCTATTAGCAATTTTTCTTGTAATAAAACCACACTCTGTACTTTTCATACCATTCATCTTTTAAATTTAGCTAGTTGGACTATTCTCATCTTACAACAGAAATCTTATTTTCATAATCGCAAAGTATGCAGAAAACAATTATTTTTATTTTACTTACCCAAAGAAAAAAAAATAAATAGCGAAAAAACATGCACTCCTACTGTCATGTTTTATGTTTCCATTTATTAGGCATAGATGGCAGCACCAAAAGTTCTCTCCAGAATTCATGATAAAAAGTATCAGAGTAATGTTCTACTCTAGTCTGTAACGTGATGTCTTTTGTAAGGTGACGTGTTTGTTTTTGTTAAATGTTAATTAAATGTTTACAAGGATATGTGCTACCTTTTCATCGTCTAATTGTGATGATTATTAATTAAATAGTTACAAAAGACAGAATACGTACCATAAATGCATTAATGTAATAATTCGTGTTAAATCAAAATTCAAACAAAAACAAAGTGAAAAAAACTTTATTGAAACATCTCTTTAATGATTTTGACAACAAGATATGATAATTTCCTTATTATGGCAACGATTTTCTGAATTGAGGACGCACCCAACAAAAGGACATGATTTAAACACAATACATAACTCGAGAAATAGAAAATACATACCACTAATGTTAATTTTTACATCAATTATATTACTGATCTAATGCATTTTTTATTATAATAGAACCTCGATACATCCTTTTTTTGCGAGATTCACACTGTAACAAAAACGGCTAAAACGACTGCTAATTTTGCTGTAAATCGCTCCACTGGCATTAAAAAACAGTGTTTTTGTTATTTCAGTATCGCTAAAAAAATTTATTTATTGCTTTTTTCAGAGTCTTTTATTATTTTAATTATTATTTTGGTTTATAGTGCTAAATTTGTATCTTACATATGTATAATAAAATTGAATACATGTGTACAATAGAATAATAATAATTTTTGTTTGAAATACTTTCTAGAAATTCATAGTTAATTATGCATTTTAATTAAATTTTCAGAGAAATAACAACATTAATAAAAACAGAGAGAATAGGTAGAATTTAATTTCGAACAATAAGTTTTATGAGGAAGAATGCCTTTAGTCTTTTTTTCTTTCTTTTTGTTAAAACGTGGAATAAGTGAATAAGTGAATTCTGAGAAAATTGAATGGAATTTTTTTTTTAATATGTCAGAGTGAAAATGGATTTCAAATTTATATTGTAATGTTAATTTTACTCTGAACTCTTATTATTATTTTTTTATACCTGACGATTATTCAAAAATTTAAATTTCGTTATTTTAAGAAATGTTTTTGTTGACCTAAATCGCTTTTAAAATACTTCTTTACTTCATTTAAAACATTTTTGTAGTTGGAATTATATGTTTATGCCTAAAGGTTTAGGAATTAGCCATTGGACACCGTTGAAAGTGGACACCCTGTATATACTCTCTATATGTGTTTATTTTGTGTTTGAATTTTCCATATGTGTGATAATTTTTGAATAAATATTCTTTCTGTTTTTGTTTTTTTTTTAAATACAGTTATAATAACAAGAAGAAGAATAACATAATAATAATAATGTTAAAAATAACGATAATTTTTTGTTATTTTTTTGTAGTTTTTATAGTAAATTATGCATTTTAATTAATTTTTCAGAAAAATAATAACATTAATAAAAACAAAGAAAATAGGTAGCAGTTAATTTCAAACGCTAAATTTCATAAGGAAGAATTTTTTTAGTCCTTTTTTTCGTTAAAACGAGAAATAAGTGAATAAGCGAATTCTGAGAAAATTTAATGGAAAAATTTCTTCTTCAATCAAACGCAAATAACAACATTGCTAACAGGAAAATTTTGAAAAGTGTTTGGTAGATATTATCGCATATTTTGAGAAATAATCGAATTATCACAGCGGGGAAGTAAAATTTCTCTTTTCTGAAATTTATTTTTTTTTCGCAAAATTTGCATACTTCAAAACTAATAACTTGAAATATTATTTTCAAATTTTCGTGAAACTTAGAAAGTTGAGCAATAGTATATAAAGACTGTATAAAGAAAAATGACACGGTGCTACTCATTAAAAATAGCACTAGTAGAGTAAAAAAAGAGCATTATTGCAAGACAAAATATTTTTAGTTACGATAAAAAAGAAACCGTGGGCGGGGTATACATTAATTTTGAATGATTTTGTGAATAAAAAATAAAAAGTACAATTAAATCACACCATGATTGGGTAATTTCATGTGTTTTTCAAAAGGAAATGTGAGAGTTCTATAATTTTTTCAAGTTCTCGGGCATGCAGATTCAGAAATACATAAAATAAACAACATAATAAAGTACACAAATAAATTTGATTTTTTTTTTTTTTTTTTTTTTTTTTTTGCTAGAAATCTTTAGGAACAACTAGTGGTGCATTTCCCTACTTTTAAAAAGAGTAGGTTGCATTTTGCCACTTTTAAAAAGGGCGGGGGGCGGGCTCTTAATAAAAGGCCTAGAATAGTGGTCCCCAACCTTTTTTTGGCCACGCCCCACCAAAGCATTTGTAAAATCACTATGTCCCCCTAAATCTTAATCTGTAAATTATATCTCTTATTATTTAAAAAGTGAACTCTATTCACATGGTAGAAGCGTACAGAGTTTTAACAATAACTAACTATTCATTTCACATTTTGAACTTATCAAAGTGGTGAATCGTCTGTCACAAATTTTATAAATGCAATGAGGTTATACATCTTCGCCTTTGTGCCAAAAAATGTTTTGTTCCACTTTTTCAACTTATCTTAATGTTAAAGTTGACGAAATACCTTGAAAAGAGACTTACATTTAAAGTTAAAATTGATAACATTCACACATTTTATAATTCAATTTTTTAACTTATTAATGGTGGAAAAGCTTTGGAGATTACATTTTTTTGTTTACGGATAACAAAATACACAAGAAGCGTTTAAAGATTACCAATTTTATGAAATTTAAGTAGCCATTATTTCCCATCACAACATTTTGTATGTTTTCCCTTTCCCAATATATTGTTAATTGTCTTCCATATATTATTGGATTTAAAATTTTAAAATGTGTATGTCTTTATGTGAATTAAAAGATTCGTCATGTGACATATAGCAGAACGAATAGAATTAGAAAGCTCATTAAATAAAGAATCAAAAGCGCTACAAAAAGAAAAAAAAAAAAATGTAAAACCTAGTACCAGAAAAATTATAGTGAATTTTACGGCTATAAAAAGATGTCAAACGATTTTAAAAGATTATTTGCATAATTATTCCGGTGTTAAATCTATTTTAAACTTTTGATTGGGAAGATTTTTAAATTTAACCCTTAAATGCGCGATTTTTTATTTTGTTTTGAAAAAATTATTTATGATTTTCTGAAAGGTTTATTACGAGGGAAGAATAACGAAAAAAATCAGAGATACATTTTTCATATAATACGTCAATCTTTTCTTCTGTTGCACATCTGCAAAACAAGTAAAAACTACTGTCGTGTGCCTGTTTTACGCTAAAATATTGCAAATTAGTCAATATTTTAATAAGTATGTCTCCAACTACCTTATTTTTTTTATAATTATTTATTTTATAAAACTTAAACTTTAACCCTTTAATTCCCATGATAGAATACGTTCTAGAAATTACGTAGTTCAGAGAATCTGACTTTACACCAGAAAATTTCAATGGTTAATTTCGCTTTATTTAAATACAGAATGTCTGCTATTAATTAAACCGGATATTGCTATTTTAATTTTCTGGTGTGAATTAGGTAAATACGAATAAAAAAATCTTTTAAATTCAAAACACTGTTCTTTGCATATATGAAAAGCTGCGCACTAAAGGGTTAACAAGAGCAACTGATTTAAAAATTTTTTTTTTTATTCCATTTCTTTTTAGTCTACAATATTATTTTTCAAAAAAAAAAAAAAAAAAAAAAAAAAACTGATAGCGAATGAGTGAGTAAAATATTTGGAATCTCCCCCCTGGAAAGTCAAATTGCCTCCTAGTGGGGTGTAAGCCCCACATTGGGAACCACTGGCCTAGAAGGAACAGTATTTCGTAAAATATAATGTACATTTCCGACTGTACTAATGTAATGTTTATCATGTGAAAATCTTCTAATTGCTATTCAAATAATAATCTGCTTATATAAAATCAAGAGTAGGAAAGCGTAGGTAACCATACAGGGCCGGTTTGTTTTTTTAGTCAAGTTACCGTCAAATTAGAATTAAATAATTACGTATAAAAAGCAGGAACTTACTGAAAATTACTTCATAAAAACTATATTTACACGTGAATTTTATCAGAGAAAGGATATTGCAAAATAATAAATTCATTAACATGCGTTAGAAGTCTTAAATAGGAGAAATTACGTCACATTTACGTCACATTACACTTATTACATAAAATGAACAAAAAATAATATTGCACAACAGTTTAAATTTAAAAATTGCGCGAGACATTTATTTGATATTTCGAGATGAACTTTTCAGCTATTTTTGTTGAGACAGCGCAAATAATATTTCATTTCTAACAAAAGTATTTTCACGTGAATATTACAAAGAGAAATAAAAGTTTGGTGAAAATTGCGAGAGATTAAAAACGATACATTTAAAATGTCTTTCATTTATTTATTTATTTATTGAACAACAAATATACGACTTGTGAGCTTGAGATGAGAGCCCGCTTAAAATGTCTTATTTAAAAGAACTTTCTTTTCGATTTGTTAAAAAATACCGGGAGATAAAGACTCTGTTTACGTAATTCATTTTATATTAGCTTATTTTGAAATGTTTAACTGGTTTTATTTAATCAAAGAGGAAAACAGACATAGTATCTTTTAAGAGCAGCTGATTTTTCCTTAAAATTCCCCAATCAAAGAGAAAATAATAGAAACTAGCCGGTTTGTTTTTTGAGCTTTCATACTTTGCCATTTTTTTTTTTTTAATGTAAGCTGTTCATTTGTAGATGTGCCGTACTAGCTATTTTTTAAAATATTCCAATTTTTATATTTTAATTTTTAAAGTTTTTTATGAAATTTCTTCACAATGGTGGCCATTAGATTACTTTCATTGTTTCAGATAATAGAGAAATAAGGAAAAATATTCAGACGTGTGGCTTTTTGGACGTAATTTTTTCATTTCCAAGTTATTTTCGGTAAAAGAATTTATGCACGTGTACTTTATTTTTATAAGCGAATAAAAATTCACATTTATTGCGACATAACGAGAATATTGTCTATTGGGTTTATTTTATCTTTATGACTTTATTAGTTTTTTTTTTTTTTTTTTTTCATTACAACCAATTAGAAAATATATTTTAATTTGAATATATTGTGGCTAAGCTTAAAAGTACGTATATAAAGTATGTGTGAAAAGTTTGCGCCGGTAAAGTTATGCTTAGCTTGAAATGTATTTTTACATTAATAAAACTAAAGAGAAAAATTTATAAGATTGCGGCAACATGACGTAATTTTCAATGATTTTTCATTTCTGAATTCTGCAGATTAGAACCGGAGCCTTTATTGATCGTTGAACTATTTCAGAAATTAAATATTGAGTAAAAAAACAGTCCTCATCATTTGTATTTGTAGAAATCATTTCTCATTTTTAAAATGTACTTTCGACAATTATAATTTTTTTTCTACAATTATTTCTACAAGTATCTTTTAATTATAAAATCTTCTTGCTATTTGTTTGTATGAAATTTTATGAAAATGAAATGCAGATCAAAATTCCGTCATTTTTTATGGGAGTTACATACTAGTCTATTATCAGGGCAGAAACTAAGGGGGGGGGGGCAGAAGGGGCATGTCCCCCGGGGCCAGAACGAAGGGCCGCCAAATGAAGATTTTGTTTGTCTATTTTTCTCACATTTATGTAGCAAGGTATTGTTAAAATCCTCCTGTCTGGGGTATGTCAAAGCATAGAAGAATCTAAATATGATATGGCATAAGGATCCTGTATAAAGCGGATTTTTTTTCGATTCCGTTTTTAAGATTTTAATGAATCGATATTTGACAAAGCAGATTACGTAGTTCAGTATTACATATTTTAAATTTTAAAATAAGTCGGCTATTAGAAAATTAGTAAAATTCTCTTTAGAAATATACTTTGTGGAGGAGGGAGGGGGGCGCCAAAATCCATGTTTGCCCCGGGTGCAAAAAAAAGCTAGTCTCGGTCCTGTCCATAATAATAATAATAATGCAGCAATTTTGCAAAAAAATTCTTATGATAAATGTTTAATTAGCCCAACACTTAAATCTTTAATTATTCTCTAGATTAAAATATAGTTTATCAGGGTGGATATTTGCAAAAGGTGAAATCCATCGTATATGCATAGAATTACTTTGGCTAACGTACAGTTTTGAAATGTATGATTTTTTTCTATTGAAACTTTAAACTTTAGATGGATGTGTATGGGCGATGTAGATTTTAGTAGAAATTAGCGAAATCTCAGTGTTGTGATGTTGTCTAAGATATATATATATATACAGAGGAATACTTTGATAACTGACCGGATCGGCAAATAATAATAATAAATAAATAAATGTTTTGCCAAATAATTTTAAGTTAGTTCAATTTATTGTTAGCCAAGATGTAGTAGAAAAGGAAAAATCCAGCAATGATGAATCGAGATATTGTCGAAGCGCATTGAGGTATCAAGCAATATTCTACCATATATTGCAAAATAATTGAACATTATTGCTATTACATACGTATTATATTGCTTTTTATAATTTTTTTTAATCGGAGTTTTAAAAAGGATTAGAGAAATCCAAACAATAAATAAAGGGAAATGAAAATTCCAGCTATGATAAATCGAGGTATTGTCGAGACCCAACGAAATATCAAGCAATGTTCTACTATATAACTGCAAAACTACCAAACAGTATTGCTATGACATGCGTATTATATTGCTTTTTATAATTGTGTTATCAGAATTTTAAAAATGATTGTAAAATCGAAACAACAAATAAAGGGAAATGAAAATTCTAACCATGATAAATCGAGGTATTATCGAGGCCCATCGAAATATCAAGCAATGTCCTAATGTATATTGCAAAGCTACCAAATAATATTGCTATGACATATGTATTATATCGTTTTTTATAATTGTTTTATCAGAGTTTTAAAAAGGATTGAAAATATCCCAAAATAAAAAAAGATAAAGGAAAATCCAGCACTGATAAATTGAGGTATATTGTGGAGACCCTTCAAAGTATCAAGCAATATGATGTCCTGTGTAATGTATATCGTAAAATAATTGAAAAATATTGCAACGACACCTGTATTGTATTGTTTTTTATAATTGTTTTTTAGAGTTTTAAAAGGGATTGGATAAATCCAAACAATAAATAAAGGAAAAGGAAAAATCCAAGAATGATAAATCGAGGTTCTACACTGTAAAAAAAAAAATCTGTAAAGTTACTAGTTTTTCTAGGAACTTTTACTTTCCTAGAAATTTCTAGAACTTTTTATGCAACGGCAACAACAAAAATTCATATAACAGGTACACTTTTGCCCCCAAAATCAAAAAATCTGTAAGGTTACTAAGAATTTGTTAGAAAAATGGGATGCCTAAAACTTTTCATGTAACTGCAACCAGTGTTACAGATAAAATTTTAGTATGATTACAGTAATTTTAGTAGATTCATTTGTAAAGCTCCAGATTTCTGTAGCTTTACAAAAACTAGTCAAAATTTAGATGGTAGGAATTTCTCTATTTTTAGGTGCGTTCGTAATTATATAAATACGTAGCACCTATAGTCGTCGTTCAGTCCGTCCGTCTGTCCGTCTGTCCGCATGTAACAGAGCAAAAACTACCCAACCGAATAGTCTGAAATTTCAAATATGTGATTGTTGCAAAATTCTGTCGCGCCATTTCAAATTTTATGAAAATCGGATGTATAGTTTAATTACAGGGACAGTCAAAAGTTTTTCTTTACATTACGGCCAATGGGAAAAATTATTGCAAGTGGATTTTAATGATATTAGAGCCTTCCGAATGATCTGAAATTTTAAAGATATAATTGTTGCAAAATTTTGTCGAGCCATTTCAAATTTTAGGAAAATCGGACGTATAGTTTAATTACAGGGACAGTCAAAAGTTTTTCTTTACATTACGGCCAATGGGAAAAATTATTGCAAGTGGATTTTAATGGTATTAGAGCCTTCCGAATGATCTGAAATTTTAAAGATATAATTGTTGCAAAATTTTGTCGAGCCATTTCAAATTTTAGGAAAATCGGATGTATAGTTTAATTACAGGGACAGCCAAAAGTTTTTCTTTACATTACGGCCAATGGGAAAAATTATTGCAAGTGCATTTTAATGATATTACAGCCTTCCGAATGGTCTGAAATTTTAAAGATATAATTGTTGCAAAATTTTGTTGAGCTCTTTCAAATTTTAGGAAAATCGGATGTATAGTTTAATTACAGGGACAGTCAAAAGTGTTCCGAAAAAATTATTGGAAGTGCATTTTAATGATGTATCAGACTATGCACGTTATGAAGTGCAAAAAATTATACATTCAGTACAATATGGGGTGCAAAAAATAATTTTAAAACTAGTTATAGTACGAACGCACCTCATTTGCCACGTTTGACGAGCAATTTCCAACTTGTTATTTTATATAGAGAGCCATCTGTCTTAATTTTTTTTTTTATTTTTTTTATTGCAGAATTTATTTTTGTGCAGTTACAGATGAAAGTTTAGTAAGCATGTAACTTTACATCTGTAGAACAACAGATTTTTTTTTTTTTACAGTGTACTATATATAGCAAAATAATTCAATTAGAAAGTATGGTCACATGTTTTATATTTTATAATTTTTATAACTGTTTCGGCAATGTTTTAGAAAGGACTGGAGAAATTCAATAAATAAATGCGGGAAAGGAAAAAGTCTAGGAATGATAAATCGTAATTTATCATATACTGTAAAGATAAAATCTGTAATTCTACAGATGTAAAGTTATAGATATCTGTATGCTTACTAAAATTTTATCTGTACACTGTACAAAAAAAAAAGATGTAAATCTACAAAACTAGTTTTTGAAAAACTACCAGAAATCTGTAGCTTTACAAAAGAATCTACTAAAATTACAATAATATTACTAAAACTTTATCTGTAACCCGGGTTGCAGGTACATAAAAAGTTCTAGGCATACCAGTTTCCTAAAAAATTCTTAGTAACCTTACAAATTTTTTGATTTACGGTGCAAAAGTGTATCTGTTATACGAATTTTTGTTGTTGCCATTACATAAAAAGTTCTAGGAATCCCAGTTTCCTAGAAAAATTTTAGTAACTTTACAGATATTTTTTTACAGTGTATGTATAAAAATATTTCAATTACATTGCTGCAAGGTTATATATTACATTGATTTTTGTAATTGCTTTAATAGAGTTTTGTTATGAAGAAAAAAGCAGAGTTGAAGTCGACACGGAAAAAAGAGACGCTGATATTGTTCAGAACCAGGGCATTATCATATATTTCACATCCTCTTGTACATCGTATTTTCTTCTTTCTCTTCTTTTCTTCTAAACTACTTTACCACACTTTTCTCTTTACCATTATCGTAACTTATCTTTTAAAATTGTCAATTCTCATAATCATAATAAAGTTATAAAAAGGTCACAGTCATTGAATGTTAGGTATTACATTAAATAATTGCAACACATTATTAAACAACACATACATTTTTAATCTTTTATGGCAATACTCTTCCAAATGAGCCAAGAACTAAAACTGCATGTAACCGTCTTTAAATTTGGATTCATAATATTTCATAATAAATAAAAATAGGAACTGCCCTTCAAAAATACACATGATGAAACACTTTATCAGAAACGTTCAGCTGCGTTCCTAAATTAGTTTAACGAATTCGGACAAATCCAGAATTAGAACGTCTTGCTAATCTACTTCCAAAGGGTCGTCCAATTTCTCTGTTAAGTCTCTCAATTTCTTCCTTAGCTTCTTCGATCGAAGGTGCATTCGAGTCATTCGGTTCGGGATTTGAGTTGTCGTAACCTTCTCCTGGAGTAAATGAATTGGTCAATTCGGCAACTTTATCGGCAACTGGATCTGGATGCTTGAAAGCTGACTCTACAGGAAAATCTGGAAATTTTTGCTTTGATTCATCTGATTTTTCATGATTTTTGTAGTTGTTTCCTTGAATTGGAAGTGGCAATCTCACCGAATGTGATGCAGGGCTTATTAAAGCTTCACTTTTTGGAACGGAAATTTCAGAGTCTCCAGTTGGATTTCCATGGGAATCTGTAGGAGGGACTGCAGCAAATAAGTTGGGAACAGGCGTTGCTTTTGGTGCAAGTGGTAAAATTATGGAGTGGGACACTGGAGGATATTTATCAAAAGGTGACGATTCGCCAATTCCATCACTTGTATGTCCATAGTCTACACCAGAAGAACTAGAGTCCACTTTCGGAGATGAGTTAATAGACGGAAGCCGAACAGCATGAGATACTGGATATTTGTCAAAGGGAGATTTTTCCTCAGCAGGTTCGTCAAAATGTGGAGAGTCTGGAGATACGTTAGATCCGAATCCTTCTTCGTGTACAGAACCAGGATAGGAGGGAGTATCGTCAAAATCTGGTGTATATTTTTTGATGGGACCATCTTCTGGATAACTTGTATCTATTGGCTGATATTGTGGGGAAGATGAATGAGGCTGATTATACGAAGGAGGGGCGTCATTTCCTTTGTCACCAGCAGATATAAGAGCGCCGAAGTGCGGATTCACATGCTGCGTATTTGGGGAAGTGCTTCCTACTACTGATTTAACAGGTTGTTTAACAGAATGGCCATTGCTAACTACGGGATATTTCACTCCATGTGAGGAAGGGGAGGTTTTCGTGGATGGAACATATAAGTGCAGTTCTGAATCACTATAATATGGATTTTTACTTGATAAAACAGGCGGTGCAGAATAGGGTCGTTTAACTGTATAAGGAGCAGGAGGAATAGGATCTGTATATTGAGGTTTGTTGAAATATGATTCTACATATGGCAATTTACGTTGAGATGATCCAATAGATTTTTGTCCATGATACGGTTCTTTGACGTATGTTGGTTTTTCAAAGGTTACTGGTTGGTAAACCTGAACAGGTGGCTGCTTTACAGAATAGGGTGCGTTCTTTGTTGACGGTATATCAACGTATTTTTGTTCTTCGGGCAGTATCACTGGCACGACAACTTGAGAAACCACTGGAGTTTTTACTGACTGAGATATTGGTGGGTATTTCTTCGACACTATATCATCATAAATACTTTCTTGTTTCGCTGGAATATAAGACTTGGTCACTGGAGGTGGAGGTAGTTTTACGCTTGCCACAGACTTGGTCACTGGAGGTGGAGGCAGTTTCACGCTTGCCACAGATTTGGTTACTGGAGGTGGAGGCAATTTTACGCTTGCGACAGATTTTGTAACTGGAGGTGGGGGAAGTTTAACTGATACTGGGGATTTCTTTGATAGCACACCATCATCTATATATTGCTGAGGATAAGATACGGGTGCTGCTGCTACTACTGTTTTGGTAACTGGGGCAGAATAAGGAAGGTTCTTGGTTGGTATATCAACATGTACTTGCTCTTGTACTTGAGGTAAATCAGCTTGTATTAATGATTTAGTTATAGGTGCAGGAGGGGGAGGCGATTTGATTGATTGAGATACTGGGGCGTTTTTAGTCAGTAATATTCCAGCATCTACATGTTCTTGCTGATGTGGTGTAAATGTTTTAGTTACTGGTGCTGGAGGTGGTAACTTTACCGATTGAGAAACTGGGTAGATGTCAACATGTTCTTGAACTTGAGATACAGGTGATTTGATTGATTTAGTAACCGGAGGAGGAGGAGATTTAATTGACTGCGAGATCGGAGGATCAACATGATACTGAACTCCTGCTGCTGGCACAATTGTTTTAGTGACAGGTGGAGGAGGGGCCAGTTTAACAGACGGTGAAAATGGAGGATTTTTTGTGTATGTACTTGCGTGTAGAGTTTTTTGTGAATATGGTGAATTTATAGGGTAAACTGTTTTAGTTACTGGTCTAGGTGGAGGGGGAGGGGGAGGATATTTAATATGGTAGGAAAGAGGGGGTTTCTTATATACTGGAAAAGTGGTCTTTATATGCTTCTGAGGATAACCTCGAGGTGGATAATACGAGCGAGGTGCATAATATGGTCGAGGTGGGGCGTGTATAATTTTTGTGAAATGGGAAATCTTCTCATAAGGAGGTCCTGTAGGTACAATGCGATACCTTGGAGGTGCTTTATATGATTGTGGCGGCGCATGACGATCCACGTCTGAGAAAGATGGCTCAATCGGAGAATCATAAACAGCTTGAGAGGGATGTTCAATAGTTTTCTGAGTGATTGGAGATTTCTTTGTAAAGGGGTTTGGATCGTCATCCGTTACTTGTTGTACAACAGGAGGTTCATATGACTGCTGAACTATCGGAGCTCCTTTCACTTTTGGAATACTTTTAATAGAAGGAATTTCTACTGAAATTTGACTTAATTCTGGTTTCTCATATATAGGCTTTTGTAAAATTATTTCTTTAGGTTCATCAACAACAATTTGTTGATCAAGAGGAGACTGTACGTCAACAATTACTTTTTGATCAATAGGAGACTGCTCATCTACAATTACTTGTTGATCAATAGGAGATTGTTCATCAGTAAGAACTTTTTGATCAATGGGAGACTGTTCATCAATAAAAACCTTTTGGTCAATAGGAGACGGCTCATCAACAATTACTTGTTGATCGATAGGAGGCTGCTCGTCAACGAGCACTTGATGATCAATAGGAGATTGCTCCTCAATGACTACTTGTTGATCAATCGGAGACTGTTCATATTTGTTATAAGATGGAGCTGGTGCTTTACCAATCGGATAACTACTTGGTCCTGAATAATCTTTTAACAATGTTTTTTGGGAGATAGGTTCCAAAGATACTTGCTCGAATTTATCAGGGATGGGTTCATCAACAGATACTTGCTGAACATATTGAGGTTTAGAATACGTTGGATCAAAAGCAGCAACAGGTTTTTGATACAGTGACCCTGCGTCGATATTTGACTGTGATATTACAACTGGATTATGATGAGATCCGTAATGATTGCGGTCATGCGCTGGAGAATGACCATAAGAAGGTGCTGATCCATAAAATGGTGATCTTGGGTAACTATGCTCTTCGTATACTGGAACTTTTGAATAAGTGTGGCGATAGGAAGGGTCTTCATAATAACGCTTAGGATAATGCCTATCCCTGTTTGGACGATAAACAGGCCCAACGTAGGTAGGATCGTTGTACGATGAATCTGAAATGTGATCTCCATGGTGTAGGCTGCTTGGATAATAATTCTGATTACGATCGCTACCAGCTCTGACGTGCACTTGGGAACGTCCTCCTGGATGCTTTACATCATAATTGTAACCATATTTGCCGTCATCCTAGAAAATATAAAAGGAAAAAATTACGCTAAATACCCAATAGAAAAGAAGTACAGTAAATACAAACAACAAAAAATACAAATTGTAAAAAACTGTCTTATTGGCAGACTTTATTTCACGCATCAGGGGGGTTAAAATTTAAAGAAATACTTTTAACACTTTCCAACATACCGTATTTTATGGAAGAAACGCCGCACCCGTCGTAAACTCCGCACTCCTCAAATTAACCTGAATAAGTAAAAAAATATCGTAATCGCCGCACCCGTTGTAAAAACCGTATCCATCGGAACGCTACTTTTGTCGATAGCGTCACATTGACCTAACTTTAATCAAAGTTTTCTGAGCAGTCTAGGATGCCTCGTTTTTAATATCTTAAGATGTCTGAAGTTTTATTTACAATATTTAAATCCTATTTTAAATATTTATATGATTTTTTAAATTAAGGAAACTCAGTTGGTATTTTAAAAAAATCGTAAACGCCGCACATGGCGTAAACACCGCACTTGGAAAAAAATTAACTTTTAAACTCGTAAAAGCCGCGGCGTTTCTTCCATAAAATACGGTAGTTGAAAAGTGTTTAAAAATTCGATTTGCCTATCTGCCGTCTGTATGCGCTCTAACTTGCGTAAATACACTCAGATTGTCATGTAATGGCACGCTTGGTATTGAAAATGACGTATATAGCATTTATAGTTCGTTCAAAACATATCCGTTGCATTATGGTCTGTGGGGGGGGGGGGGGAATTGTTTACAGTGTATTTTAATGATGTTACACTATTTCAAATATATTGAAATTGATATACAACACTTCGGTGTACTACAAGATGCTTACAATAGCATAGGCTGCCCATAGCGTTTATCGTTCATTTACAGGGACACCCAAAATAATTCGGCTACAATACTGTCTATGAATAATAATTGCTGGAAGTGCATCTTCAATTATGTTATGGACTTTTAAATGCAATTAATTTTTTTCAAAAAACTTCGTGTGCTTAAATTCTATGGATTATAAACATGGCTGAACAAAAGAATTCAAGTACATTTCCATTTATTGACGGAAGTTATTGATGGGAAATTTTTAACTATGTTGTGTGTTTCCTAACTGGACTAAATTTTGGAATACTATCTAGTATATATACAAATCTATAGATCATATGCAGGGTTGCGCAAAAGAATTCGAACATTTTTTCCGACTGTAGATGATAATAGCTGAAATTGGGTTTTCAAACATGCTGTGCGTTTTCCAGTATCTTTCACCTTATTAAACGGCGAAGTTGTGTTACAGTATTTAGAATGTATTGGAAAGTGTTTCACAATCTATGTTTGACGCATGATTTTTCTTTCTTGTTAAGTTTTATTTTAAAAAGATAAACACATCTAAACAGATGACACATTGCACGCATCTACTCTTCAGGATCTACACATTTGTATAAAAAAATCTCAATATAGTAGGTGGGCTATAATTAAAGTGCACATATTTGAAGGGCTCTAAAAGCTAAACTATTTGAAATATTTAAAAAAGATTTGGTATTTATTCAGTTTAGAGCATGCGGAAATAAGTTCTGCAATAAAAAAATAATTACAAAAAATTAAGACAGATAAATATATAAAATAATAATCTCTAGAACATACCATAAATCTCTATATAAAATAAAAATAGAGAATTTCCTACCAGCTAAATTTTGAAAGTTTTTTGTGACGACTCAAGTAATAAAAAAAACAAAAAAAACTTTAATGTAAAAACGCATACCACAACTGAAAACGCACTTCCAGCAATTATTGTTCATAGACAGTATAGCCAAATACTTTTGTGTGTCCCTGTAAATGATCGATAAATTCTATGCATACCCTATTCTACAGTAAGCGCCTTGTAGTACGCCTCAGTGATATATATATATGAATTTAAATGTGTTTAAAATAGCGTCATATCATTAAAATACACCGCGAACGATTTTTCACCATTGGCTGTAATGTAACGGAATTCTTTTGAGTGTCCTTGTAAACGAACTGTAAATGCTACAAACTTCCTTTTCAATACCGAACATACCATGGTATTTTCAAATAACATATATGAATTTCATGGCAATCTAACTATATTTACGCGAGTTAGAGCACGGACAGACAGACAGACAAACCGAATTCATAAACATTTTTCAACTATGTTGGAAAATTCTAAAAAAAAAAAAAAAAGAAAGAAAAGAAAAAGAAAAGCTCCCAGCTAAACTGGTGGCATTGCGTTCACAGGTTATTCACACTAACTGCATATTATACTCTTAGCTATGTCTATTATTCAGAAAATTGAACTCACTCTTTTTGAGCAAAACGGTAAATAAATTAAGGGGGATTACTCCCGTTCCCCCCTTTATACTTAACCAATGAACCTCCAAATCTAATCAGGGAAGCACCTTATCAGAATAAACTGATATACCAAATTTGAAGCAAATCGGATAATTCTGCACGAAAACCCATTTATCTAAATTAAGGGGATTAGCCCCGCTCCCCCTTTATACTTAACTAACTAATCCCCAAAACTAATCAGGGAAGCGCTTTATCAGAATGAGCCTATATCAAAAATTTGAAGCAAATCGGATATTTCTATCAAGAGTTACCACGTTAAGTGCATACAGAACCTGCGGGCACAGGATTTGATAGCCTGTGAACTAAAAACCATTGCTTTGGAGAGTGCCGAAGTTATACAAAAGGAAAAGAGTTTTCTAATATAACCTGATCGAAAAAAAAAATATCCAGATGAAAAATTATTGATTACCAACTTTATCATTAAAATCTCACTTTTTACCGTCAAAAATCAAATATTTACCGAAATGCTTCCTGTTCCTATAAAACAGAGCAACATTAAACCAGTAAAAGAGAAATAAAAAGAAAAAATCAGATACATCAGTGAAATTGTCTTATCGATTTCATCTAAAAGAATTCTTTCTCCGACATTAATGCAATGTAGTCCAATTCGAGAACAATGTATTACATTAAAAAAGAACAAAAAAGAATAATAACTTTTAAAACATGATAATGTGACTATCTTCTTGTTCCTGTAAAGTTACCCCATCTTTTTTTTGCTTTGTTGGTTTTCGCTTCTTAAAAGGCGTTGCCAACTTTTCTGACTTAATTATCATTTATCTATCAATATATGAGTTACTAGCACAGGTCAGTTCATCGAAAACTGGTTTTTTTTCTGAAGAACATTATGGTAACATGTCTTTATTTTAGCTCATTTTAATTTATTCGGTGAAATACGGGGATTTCTGTTTTTCTCAGAAGAGAGAAATTCGAGATTTTTTTTTTTTCCTGGAAGAAAATTTATTTTCCATGCATGAATTAGTAGAGAGAAAACTGAGAATGAATTTAATATCGATTTCGCTTTATCTGTGGAATGCTGATATATGATGAACGTTATGTAATAATCATCCCGAGGGTTTTAAACAGAAATATTTTTCTATCTTAATTACTCGTTTTCTGAGGCAAAAGAAAATGCGATAAAACAGGAATTATCCGTAAGCTGATCAAATTTTATAACGGAACTCAAATTTAAGGGTTTCACAACTTTAAAATGTACAGTTTTTTTTATAAGTTTTCGAAAAATCTTTACGAATTTATTAACTTTTTAAGTTTTCAAAAGTTTTGAAAATCGAACACTACGTGAACTACTTGGCTTCCGATCCCAAATTTAGCTGACATTTTACTCTTAAGTGGTCTCAGGACTCTTAAGGCTTTAAAAGTTCCGAAATTTTAATTTTTTAGATGATAAACTCCTACCTTTTCTGAACATTTTGATATAATTGTTTCCTTGAAATTCCCATTAGAACAGAAGTTGTGACTTTTAAAATTATACTAGCTCTATAGCTGAAGCGGCTTTTCCGAAACTTTAAAGTCATTTTTCTCCAAATAACATTTTTGGTCATAAAGCGCACGATATTTCAAAAACTTCAGAACATTTTTTCGTGAAATTTTCAAAACATATGTTTCATGTTAGTCTGCATAAACTGAACCTAAAATTTTCTTTTTATTGTTCAAAAAAATTTTCTTTTTTGTGATTATATTGTTGAAATTTTCTAAATTTTGTATTAGCTAAATACAACTTTGTATTAAAATATAAAATTGCTTTAAATACAAATTTATTTATGTTCAGGGCAATTATTTCAATCTGAAGTATAAGAAGGCACCGAAATTTTCATCCTAGTTTCAAAATTTATTTTGTAATCCTGCGCTTAATCTGACGCCAATTTTCTGCTCTTCAAATGTCTGACAGTTTGGAGCCTCCTGTAAATGCTAATTCTGCATCTTGCAATTTTTTAAATAGGGGAGACTAGGGAGCGTTGACCCACTTTTTACAAAATAATTTTTTATTTTTTAAATATTGAACGTAGAATAAAGTTTTATATATCATTTCATTCGTTGTACAATCAGTTATCAAAATAAAATTGCTACATAAGTGTAATATATAAGAAATTTGAAAAATGATAGATTTTAATCATGAGAAAATAATGGGTCAAGGCTCCCCACATACGGGAGAGTTGACCCACTATATGGGAGGCTTGACCCACTTTGTTTTATATTGTAATATTTGTGAAGAGAAATAATATCAGTTTTAAAAAAAGCAAAATAACTTTATGCTGCATGCTTTAATTATTATAAAAAAATATTTTTGAAAATAGAATGCTTAAACAAGCCTGTTTACACGCAATCGCAAGTCAGAGGTGAAAATTTTTGTTTTAAATAGAATTTTGTCTGAGCAGGTATAATTGTACAGCAGGGAAAAATTGAAATTCAGCATTTAAAACAGTATTTCGTTAGAGACAGGTTCCGTTTTCACATGTATTATTATGTCCGGATTTAAAAGCCACTGTCCCGCTTTTTTTTTTTTTTTTTTTTTTTTTTTTTTTTTTTGCCTCTTTTTCCTATTTTTTGTGACACTCGACCTGGCAGCTCTAATTGTCATATGGTTTGGCATATAGTTTGTATTATAGTTTGTATTCATGCTGGTGAAATTTGTCTACATACCTTCCAAAATTTTTTCGATCAATGCTATGTTCTTTTGCAGCAGTATGTACAGTCGTGGAAAAAAAAAAGTAAACACCCCCTACTAACTCCTCAACAAATTATCGTAGACGAAAGTTACTGGTACCGGACGATTAGAAATAAAGTCTACTTTTAAAGGGTGTGTATAAAATTTGCTTAGGGGCCATATACATATTAAAACGATTCCAAACTTCATTTTTTTTCAATGGCAGTACCCAAATTTAACGATATATTTCAAATCATCGGTTCAAAATGTCCCTAGAAACCAAATTTCAAGTCATTCATATGATAAGTTTTTGAATTATAGACATTCAAAATTTAGTACTTCTAATGTTAAATTACATTTTCATATTTTTATTTATATCTCCTGAAATTATGTTCCTAATGAGCTTATTTTTTGTGTAGCAATAATACTAATATACCCAAACATAAATACGTTGAATTTGCAATTTTTATAATTTTATGATATGATTTATGAATTATGAAATTAATATTCGAAAAAATTATGAATTGCAACCTACAATTTTTTTGATGGATTTAGATTTATTAAGTCCTGCTTTATGGAAATCCTAAATTTCACATTTTTCTTCCAAGTAGTTTTTAAATTATGCTTAAAAAACGGCAAAATGATGGTTTAAGGGGCCGTCTCTGATAGCAGTGAGTAAATTTTTGAAATTTGTTGTGCTATCCTGTAATCAAACAGGTTTCATTGAGGCTTAAACGTGCCTTGATCAAGAAGGCGGCTCTCTCGGTTAACAATCGAGTTCGGAACTTCAATTTGGAGACAACCCTTAAAATACGCTCGTTTTAAAATAATTAATTTCTCGGAAACTTCTGGCACGAATTGTATAAAAATTTGTTTATAGGCTGATTGAAAGATGTAGAGTTCATTTATGCTGTCAGAATTGTATACTGCTATTGAAAAAAACAAAGTTATGGTTCGTTTTAGTATGTAGATGGCCCCCTAAGCAAATTTTATATACATCATTTAAAAGTAGACTTTATTTCCAATCGTCTGGTACCAGTAACTTTCTTCTACGATAATTTGTTGAGAAGTTAGTAGGGGGTGTTTACTTTTTTTTTTTCCACGACTGTACATTTAACTGATCATTATCCCTTTTATCCCTTTCAATGGCAAAGTACTTTCAGTACTAAAATGTTGAAACAAATGACTGGCACCGGAATTTACGAACAAGTTTTTTTGGAAATAAGAAAACTGGTATATTTCACATACATATTCAATGGAAAAGAATTTAGAAAAAATCTGGTGTCATTGTGGCGTTTCGAAATTAAAGTTAAGTGGTTTCATAAGCATACCACTGCCCCTGAAAGTGTTAATACTGCTGCTTTCATACTTTCTAGTCCTTTATAGTCATTCACACTGTTTCTATTTACCTATGGTAGTAATATTTAAATGGAAAAAGTTCCTATCAACTTTCCCACTTATATTTCACCAAATTGCTTCTTGCAGTGGATACTGGATACTACAGCAATTTTTCACATCTTTCTTTAATCTAAACATTTTCTTTTCCATCACTCTATTTTACCGAATAAATTTACATTTTTTTATATATAACCATTAATCTTTCATTATGCAAAGTGTATAATCAAAAGATTTCATCTGGTCAACCCTCCCTCACATTGACTGGGTCAAGCCTCCCCACATAGCCCTTTTCTAAAGAATAGCACATTGTTATATTAAGCCTAACTTACTGTACAATCTTTATGCTTGGAATGAAAGCTCGATATTTCTGCATTACTTAAAACCTAATTACTTAAATTTCTGTGGTATATTTTATCTGCAAAAAGCTTACAAAATATTTCTAAAAAACAGAACTTTTAGGTTGAAAACGCCTCACAATTGATTTTTTCCACACCTATTTTGATTATCTGTATGAAACAAAGACTGTTGTTTGAGCATTCCAATTGGTTGACACCTAATGATAAAACTCTGAAATTCATTTAAATATGAAAACTGATGGGTGGGTCAAGCTTCCCGTATGGTCAACCCTCCCTAGTCTCCCCTACATGAAATGAAAGAAAATACTTATATCTTTCATCCCAATGAAAATAGTGTCTTAAAATGAAATACATTTGAAGATATTAAATGTTGAAAATGGTCTTTTTTTTTTCCATTTTTTTTCCAATTTTGGGAGCCCCGAGACTCTTTAAGATTTTTTTTAAACTTAAATTTATCAATTTAAAAAAAAAAAAAAAACTGAATGAAATTCGTGACTTCCTTTTCCAAATTTCGACGAAATCTGGGAGCGTTTTTCAACTTGCATTGTTAGTTAATTTTGACATATTGGACAACTTTACATGGTGTTTGATTATAGAGCTGCCGTAGAAAAATATAACTGTCAATGCTAAACATACTCTGTTACAAATTTTGTGTTAGGTTGAACCTTCGGTTTTGCTTTGAGACTTCTTTGCGTTTCTCGGTTTTTATGGAACGTTACTTTGTATTTTCTCATAATTTCTAATGAATAATTCACTACATATAAATAAATATTAAACGATTAATTAGAATGATCATAAAACGCTATATTATTCATACATCTACATGATAATGATATTTTACTTCATATTTCCAATCATCCATTGGCCGTGACCCTGTTTATAGCGATACTTTTTTCTAGTGCCTTTAATAACATTGTAGACAGGTTTTAATACATATCGATAGATTTTACGCATATTGTATACCTAACAGGATTCTAAAGCGGCCGTTTAAATAAATGATTAAACTTGATTGTGTTACAAAAAAGTCAGCTGACTCTTGTTCCTCTTTTTAATCCTCTATACCCCGTCGGTAATTTTAAGTACCACTAAAGAAAATTTAATATAAAAATTATTTAATTAGTCTATTCATAAAAGTTTATTTTACTTTTCCTACAAAATATTTTGCTCGATCATATTTAGAAAGCACAGCGCCACAGTCAAATCTAAATATATATGTATGTTTTAAGCAGTAAATTTCTCAACCTTTTTTAGGTAGATTTCGTATGAAATACTACCAATTACATTCTCCCCTATGTTGGAATTTCTGAAAAAAAAATTCCAGATCTACACCGATCATGACCCCTAGAACCCAAAACCAATATATATATATATATATATATATTCACCTCCCTCTAATCTGCACAGCTTGGGACCAAAGGTTGTGAAGATTATAGAATTTTGCGGATTATAGGTCATTACTTTGTTTACATTTTTTCCTCCTGTAAAATAATTATTAATGCATAAATTAATTGGTTAAAAAGAAGTGTATTGCAACACACTGGGATATTTAATTGAAAGAAACATTACAATTAAGGAAAAATTATTATTATTATTATTATTATTATTATTATAATTGCTTTTGTCTGTTTTTATAATTATAAAGCATATAGTATCAAATATATTTTTGTATGAGAACTTTTGATTTTTGGTCTAACACTTTTTCTTGGAGTCTATGCATGGTCATTATTTGTTGTTCAGAAACTAAACTCTGTTTCTGAAGAAAATCCAGATATTTATAACCGATTGCCAAACCCTGTTTAATAGTTGCTATTTCACCTTCATTGTCAGAATTATCCTGATTTTCAGTAGAGTTTAACAGAGTAGTACTTACAATGTTATCATCTGTGAAATTTTCCGTAAGCTTCCTTATAATACCGCCTTAACATGATTCTGATAAAACCTGCTCTTATGTAAAAATGAAATAAAAACTCGTCAAAAGCGGCCAAATAAAATTGTTAAAGTAGGTTTATCTCTAATTATGATTTAGTTTTTGTTATTGAAATTAGCACTTAACTTCGAAATTTGCCTGCGCCTGAAGGTCGAGCCAGCAGGGAATTTTCTTATTAAAAAATTTTATATGAAAAATTTGTAAATACAAAAACCTTTGCATTTACAGGTAGAATCCCTATACGTTTATTTACATGTTTTAATAAGAATTGCGAGATTTCCACAACAGTATATTTTGTTATTTAATTTAATTATTCTTGTAAATATTTTGCAAAAAATAGCTATAGCTACCTATTTAATAAATCAATTTTAATGAAAAGAGTTGTCTGCATTCCATATTACTATTGTGTAAGCTTTCTAATGTATCTTCAGACACTAAAGAAGATAATTTTTGAGATGGAGCAATTTCTTGATTCATAATCTGTATGGGGTATAAAGGTTAAGATTAAAAGCGAAAATAACAAGACAACAAATTTGGGTCATTTTTCACCTCTTCCAAGAAGAGATGTTTTACTTTTCAAGAAATGAAAGTAATACACGATTTTCGGAAGCTATTTTGAATTTTATTTTCCCTAGGTGATTTATATATAAATCCTAGAGATGGAAATGCTCGGAAACGAACCAGTTTTTATCGGGTTTTTTTCTTTTTCTTTTTTTGCGAGGGGGCTTATTTTCTCTTAGAAAAATTGGAAAATTTGAAATTTCATTTTTTAAATATTATATTTCTATTTCAATAATAGCTACATTCTGGTATTTTTCCTTCATATTTTTTCATCTTCATGAAAACATTCCGTCGACCGTCTCCCACCTGAAGACATAATCTCTAAGATAACTAGATACTTCTTTTATTAAAATTTAAAATTTATATACAAAATTTTATCAAAAATGCCAATTGGTGAATATTTTAAGGTTGATAACTTAATATATCATTTGAAAAATTCCTTTACTTTTACTGTTCTAAGTGCAATTTTTCATATTACTTAAGGGGTCTCAAGTCTTAAAAGCTTTGAAATTTTCGAATTTTTTTTTTTTTTTTTTTTTTTTTTAAGCTATTAAACTACTATTTTTCTGAAAATTTTTATATACACCTTGAAATTCCCATTAGAACAGAAGTTATGGCTTTCAGAATTATATCCACTCAATTGCTGAAGCGGCGTTTCCTAAACTTTGAAGTCATTTTTCTCCAAATGACGTTTCTGGGCATAATGTGCACGGTATCTCAAAACCTTCTAAATATTTTTAAATGAAATTTTCAAAACATATGTTTCATGTTAGTCTATATAAACTGAACCTAAAATTTCCTTTTTATTGTTCAAAAAAAAAAATATTTTTTTAGGTGATTATACTGTTGAAATTTTCAGAATTTTGCATTAGCTAAATACAACTTTGTATTAAAAATATATAAGTGCTCTAAATACAAATTTATTTAGGTTCAGGGTAATAATTACAATCTGAAGTATAAGTAGGCACCAAAAATTTCCATTCTAGTTGCAAAATTTATTTTGCAATCCTGCGCGTAAGCTGTTATACACAGGGCTTAATTTCTAACAAAAAAAGTACCGGAGCCCTAATATTCTGCAGTACTAACAACCGTAGCGTGCCCCTACCCCCCTCCCGTCACTTT
The DNA here is from genome assembly GCA_963932465.1 of Maratus speciosus. Taxonomy (NCBI): domain Eukaryota; kingdom Metazoa; phylum Arthropoda; class Arachnida; order Araneae; family Salticidae; genus Maratus; species Maratus speciosus. The sequence goes on from OZ010797.1 coordinate 126,864,754, forward strand.
AATCCGCATATTTATATTTCATACATTATTTGCAAATTCAAGGCATTTTTTTCTTTAGCAAAATAATTTTAAATATATCTATTTTAAATATATCTATCAGCATACACTTATAATGCATAATTATTTAATATACTTAGCTGTCAACTAATCCACTTTTTAGTTATCACTCCTTCCGAAAAGAAATCTTTGCCTAATTTTAATGTTAATTAATTGTAGAATTCTGCGATTAAATATGGTAAGGATTATGATTCGGAAATAGCGCTAACGCAAAAAAGGAATAGTTCGCTAGTTATGCCTTTTCATGAAAAAGTGAATGAAATTTATAGAAATTAATATTTATATGTTGAAGAATGGAACAACGTTTTTCAATTTTTCTATAAAAGGTGCATATCTGAAACTATAATCGATTCCTTCCGCTTAAAAATCTTTTGTGGTGAGTCCCTGAAAATCAGATTAAATTAAAAATTTGACACCGTTATCGGAAATATTCGATACGTTTATACGAAAAGGGGGAAACACTGCTCGATTGCTTTCTATCAGAATAACAATGCATGGTAATTATATCTACTTATAAATGAAAGTGACTTCGTAAATGTTGCAGAGCAGAGCCTTAAAATGGGCAGCGTTCATGAAAAAAAAGCGCTATTGCTTTGGGCTCCGGAGCTCTGCATTTATGAGCTCCGGTGAATTCCGACCAATATTTAAATATTTACTGAAAACAGAGAAGTACCGGAGCTCAGCTCCGGTGGGCTCCGGCGCAAATTAAGCCCTGGTTATACCAATTTTCTGCTCGTCAAAGGTCTGGCAGTTTGGAGCCCCTATAAATGCTAATTCTGCATCTGGTAATTTTTTAATTACATGAAGTGAAAGAACGTACTTATATCTTTCACCCCCCAAAAAATTTTGCTTCAAAATCATATACATTTTAAGACATTAAATGTTGAAAATAGTTTTTTTTTTCTTTTTTTCTAATTTTAAGAGTCCTGAGACCCCTTAAAGCCCCTGCTGTCACAATCACGGTGACCTATAGTGATAGCTATTTTACAGCTTAATACGTTTAAAATGTTCTAATACCCACCAAGTAATGATTGTTACAGTGTCTTCTAGTTTCGTAGTTTAAAATTTTGCTACCGAATATCATGCCTGTGCTGTGCATATTTCTACGTTCTCAAAACCTTTGTTTTGGTTACATATCGATTAATTAAAAACTTTCTTGGGTCTTAAAGAGATAATCGGGTAGTTAGTCCAGGCAATAGAGACCGTATAGGGGCTCCACCTAGCAAAATCCATGGTAGTTCTGGAAAAAGGTTTTTTGGGTCGCTGTTTCCGAATTTTTAACTTCCCACCAAAATTTCCCCCGGCAACGCCCCCCCCCCCCTAATTTTGGTAAAATGCCCCCCAAAAAAGGGTTTTATTAAAAAAATGAATGTTTTTATTGTTGTAGGGAAAAAGTATCTAGAAATTCAGAAAGTAGACAAAATTTGCAACAAATTAGATATATGACATTATGACTTAGGATGAAGGGGAAGGGGGGATCTGCCTCGGAACATGCGCGCGGTGCTGCGTGAACTAAGTTGCGCAATTCCACTTAACCACTCACACGTTTACATTCGCCATCCCATCTCCCCTCCGAACTTTCTCTATAAGGTTTACTTTAAGTTTTTTCGGTCGCTGAATCCGAATTTTTAACTTCTCCCCTGAATTTCTCACCCCCCCCCCCAAATACTTATTTTTTACTTAAATTTCTTATCGTTTTAGGGGAAAAGCATTACGAAATTCAGAAACTAGACAAAATTTGCAACAAACAGGATATATGACGTTATGACGTAGGATGAACGGGGAGGGGGAGGGCTGCCTCTGAATATGCATTGCGGCGGTACATGCAGTAAGTTATGAAGTCCAGGCAATAGGGGATTTTACCTGGAAAAATTAATACTAGTTCTGGATTTCGACTCACTTTATGTTTTTTGGGTCGCTGAATTAGAATTTGTAACTTCCCACCAAAATTTCACCCGGCAACCCCCCAAAAAATTGTTTTTTTTGAAAAAATTTGGTTTTTGAGAAAAGCGCGCGGGGAATGTTCCGAGGCAGCCCCCTCTCTCCCCGTTTATCCTACGTCATAATGTCATGTATCCTATTTGTTGCAAATTTTGTCTAGTTTCTGAATTTCGTAATGCTTTTCCCCTAAAACAATAAGAAATTTAAGTTAATAACAACTATTTTGTGGGGTTTCCGGGGGAAAATTTTGGGAGTAAATTAAAAATTCGGATTCAGCGACCCAAAAAACTTAAAGTAAACCTTATAAGGAAAGTTCGAAGGGGAGACGGGAGGGCGAATGTAAACGTATGAGTGGTTAAGTTGAATTGCACAACTTAGTCCACGCGGTACCGCGCGCATGTTCCGAGGCAGATTCCCCTTCCCCTTCATCCTAAGTCATAATGTCATGTATCTAATTTGTTACAAATTTTGTCTACTTTCCGAATTTCTAGATACTTTTCCCCTAAAACAATAAAAAAAATGATTTTTTTTAATAAAAACCTTTTTTTTGGGGGGGGGGGGGGCTTTTTACCAAAATTTGGGAGGTTGCCGGGGAAATTTTGGTGGGAAGTTACAAATTCGGATTCAGCGACCCAAAAAACATAAAGTAAACCTTATAAGGAAAGTTCGGAGGAGAGACGGGAGGGCGAATGTAAACGTGTGAGTGGTTAAGTGGAATTGCGCAACTTAGTCCACGCAGTACCGCGCGCATGTTCCGAGGCAGATCCCCTCTTCCCCTTCATCCTAAGTCATAATGTCATGTATCTAATTTGTTACAAATTTTGTCTACTTTCTGAATTTCTAGATACTTTTTCCCCTAAAACAATAAAAAAAAATGATTTTTTTTTTAATAAAAACCTTTTTTGGTGGGCTTTTTACCAAAATTTGGAGGGGTTGCCGGGGGAAATTTTGGTGGGATGTTACAAATTCGGATTCAGCGACCCAAAAAACACAAAGTAAGCCGATTTTCAGAACTACCATTAATTTTGCTAGGTAAAATTCCCTATTGCCTGGACTTAAGTAATCAGCAGAAATATTTAAAAGCTTTAAAACAAAACTCTTGAAAAAAGAAAAATAGAAATAATCGTTTTCTTCTTTTTTACGATAGAATGAAGATTAGTTGCCCTTTTTGTCTGCCTTTACCTTAAGTATAGATCTTTAGACATTATTATAGATATAAATAAAGTCAGTTTCAAGAAGAAATGCATATGCTAATTGAAAGGAAATTCACTAAAATCAGACATCTTCGAACCCTAAACTTTGTCTGCTATTCGGAGGTAGGAAAAAAAAAAAAAAAAAAACCCTAGAGAACAGGATTTCTGCTTTTTCAGAATTTAGTGTCGCCCCCGACATTTCCATTACTTCATTTTCTTCTGGTGGACCGATGTCTTCTATTATTATGAAACAGCCATTATAAATGAAGCCTTAGGTGAAGATGAAAGAGCAGACGTAAAATGTTAGAACTCTGATTTTCTGGTCAGAATGGGGAAAAAAATGGTCATAATTTTTTTTTCAAAGAAAATCAGAGTTCTAACACTTTACGGCTGCTCTTTCATCTTCACCTAACAATTCATTTATAATGGCTGTTTCATAATAATAGAAGGCACCAGTCCATCAGAAGAAAATAACTCGGTTAAGCGGGACTCTACTGAGTACAAAACATACTTCAATTTTAAGACTTAAAGCACACATTTTATTTTATTTAAAATGACTTCAGTCGCATCCGCTTAAGAATTACACATTTACGATCTACTCTTAAAGATCTACAGTAAAGCATGCATAGCACATCACTATCGCGAAATAATGCACAAATGCAGCAAAAAGATGCCGTCATTCAAGAAAATCGACAAAAAACGGCTATCTAATGATTCATAGATACTTAAAATTAAATATAGTTTATAATAGCTCCATTGTTTTAACAGAAATCATTCGTTTATATTTTTTTCAAAATAGCACGTATTTTAATTACATTTTCTTTCGGTTGTTATGAGAAAATGGCAACAAAAATGTACAATTACTATTTTAGAACTATTTTTCTTTTACTTTCTACAGAAATGGAGTACTTCCGTTCCCAATATTAAGCAAATGGCTCTAAAAACTACAAAAAAATTAATATTTCAAAAATAAAGGGAGATACAGTTTTCAAACAAAATGCATTTAAAGGAACTTTTTTTTCCAATACGACGGTATAAAAATCGAAAATGTGCGATGCTTAGAAGTTAAAAATTGCTATAGAGTATTTAATCGTACTGCTTTGTTTTACGGCTGGCTTCTGTAAGGTAACGTTATTTTTTGGAATACACAAAATAAGCTGGGAGAAAGAAATAGCATACCGTACCGGGGACTAAAAATACGTAGGCGTGTTTTTATTTATTTTTCAAATATCTTACTTCCTATCGGCATATACGGTTCCTGTGTCCTAAAAGTTACATAATACATATATCCATGTTTTATCACATAAATCATCGAGCTATGCTACTTTGGTTGGTTGGTTGTGTTTATGACGGCCAATTATCAGCACGAGGGATATAGGCCCTAAAGGGCGGAGTGCCCTCCGTGGGGGGGGGAGGTCTTTCTAAGGGGACCCAACCCGTATTTACGGTTGGAAGACCAAAGTTCGAAGAAAACCACGAAAACTCCGAACAATTAGGCCGACGGGCGCGATTGGGATCGAACCCACCACCTCCCGTCTACCAGCTTCGAGAGCAGAACCTCTCGGTCCCTGGTGTGGCGCTATGCTACTTTGAATTTTGTGAATTTTTTTGCGCTTTCTCTTTTTGGCACTATAAGCGCGTTTTCCGTGCCTGAAAACGCTGAAAATTCAGTTACTATATAACTTGATAGGTTTTGATCGTACAAAAATAGAATTTTTACTGTTTTTCTTGGTAGAACATGCAGAAATATTTTTCAAAATATAACTGACAGGATCCAGGGATGACATAAAAATTTAATTTTAGTAACTTTTTAAAAGATAACTATTTTTGGCAGAAATGGATTTCATAGGATTTAAAACATTTTTTTCCATTAACTGTGTTTCTAAAAATAAGGATTTAGGAGTTAGCTATTAGTCAGGAGCAGTGATGTAAAATACCCGGGTATTTATTTTTAAGGGTAAATACCCAATTTGGGTATTTAACTGGGTATTTATTTCTCAATTAAACATAAGTGTAACAAAACACTCGTATACATATTAGTTATGATAGATGAATGTAAAAGAAAGATAAAATTAGAACTTTAGACTTCTTCTAATGTTAAAAAAAAAAAAAAAAAAAAATCAATGTTTTACATTTAAATATTAAATTTGTCGAAATATTAAAATGTCTCTTTTCTAAATTGCTAAGTTTATTATGTACTAAATGTGAATCTAGGGGTAATTTGATTGAAGGGATTCAATAAGTTCTACAATTGGTTTAAAAATGGAGACCACTTTTTGAATACGAATTAAAAACACACCATCTAAAAATACTTATTATCATTAAGAAGACAGATTAGCTTCTCCACTAACTGCAATATTTTGTAATATTTACTTATCTTTTCAGCTTTTAAAGTAACGCAAATGACTTTTTCATTTAGTTTTTTCTGGCACTTCTTTTTTAGGTAGCTTTCTTTACAAAAAAGGTACCTATTGCAGCCGTTCGGAGGAAAGCGATTTCAAAAAATTTTGGTATATTTTCATCGATCATGACCCCCAGACCCCGAAACCACCCTCCGTCCAAAATTGATATATATATATATATATATATATATATATATATATATATATATATCTGACCTATGTCACACTGTAACTCCCGTAATTATGAACCGATTTCGATGTAATTCGGTGTGTACATAGTACATACCAACGTCTCGACCGAGTTCGTTGGCCAGCTTTATCCGCCGTTTTGTTTCAAAATGGCGGCCATTTAAAATTTTTAAAAAAATTTAAAACTTGAAATGTGGTACCAAAAAATTAAAAATGGAAAAATATTTTTTTCTTATGTATTTGACCTTTATACAAAGATTCCGGAGCAGTTTTTGTTTCGTCTATATCTTAAAAAATGGCTGAGTTATAGCATTTTGAATTTCTAGCGTGGCTGACATTTTGAAACGTCCTGAATTTTGTCACGCGATAAAAGGCGAATTTATGAACCGATTTGGATGTAATTCGGTGTGTACATAGTACATACCAATCTCTCGACCGAGTTCGTTGGCCAGCTTCATCCGCCATTTTGTTTCAAAATGGCGGCCATTTAAAATTTTTTTAAAAATTTAAAATTTGAAATGTGGTGCCAAAAAATTGAAAATGGAAAAATATTTTTTTCTTATGTATTTGACCTTTATACAAAGATTTTGGAGCAGTTTTTGTTTCGTCTATATCTTAAAAAATGGCTGAGTTATAGCATTTTGAATTTCTAGCGTGGCTGACATTTTGAAACGTCCTGAATTTTGTCACGCGATAAAAGGCGTATTTATGAACCGATTTGGATGTAACTTCGTTTATACATAGTACATACCAATGTCTCGACCGGGTTCGTTGGCCAGCTTCACCCGCCATCTTGTTTAAAAATGGCGGCCATTTAAATTTTTAAGGAAAATTTAAATTTGAAATGTGGTACCAAAAATTGAAAATTGAAAAAATATTTTCTTCTTATGTGTTTGACCTTAATAAAAAGATTCGGGAGCAGTTTTTGTTTCGTCTATATCTTAAGAAATGGCTGAGTTATAGCATTTTGAATTTCTAGCGTGGCTGACATTTTGAAACGTCCTGATTTTTCTCACGTAATAACAGGCGTATTTATGAACCGACTTGGATGTACCTTGGTGTGTACATAGTACATACAAATATCTCGACCGAGTTCGTTGGCCAGCTTCATCCGCCATCTTGTTTCAAAATGGCGGCCATTTAAAAAAGTAAAAAAATAAAAAAATTTAAATGAGATACCAAAAAATTGGAAAATGAAACAGATTCTTTTTGTATGTGTTTGACTTTAATACAAAGATTCCGGAACAGTTTTTCTTTCGTCTATATCTAAAAAAAAATGGCTGAGTAATAGCATTTTGAATTTCTCTTGTGGCTGACATTTTAAAACGACCTGATTTTTGTCACGCGATAACAGGCGTATTTATGAACCTATTTGGATGTAACTTGGTCTGAACATAGTACATGCCAATGTCTCGACCGAGTTCGTTGGCCAGCTTCATTCGCCATCTTGTTTCAAAAGGGTTGCCATTTAAAATAAATTAAATTTAAAATTCAAAATGAGGTATTAAAAAATTGGAAAATGAAAAAGATTTTTTTTATGTGTTTGGCCTTGATACAAAGATTCCGGAGCAGTTTTTGTTTCTGAAAATTTGTTCTTTTGTTGATATCTTAAAAAATGGTTGATTTATAGCACTTTGAATTTCTAGCATGGCTAACATTTTGAAACGATCTTGTATTTGTCACGCGATAACACACGTATTGGCCTATTTCGATGTAAGAAGGCATGTGGATAGTATACATCAACACCTCGACCAAGTTCGCTGGCCAGATTCATCAGCCATCTTGTTTCAAAATGGCGGTCATTAAATTAAAAAATATATATATATTTAAAGTGAGGTGCAAAAAAATTAGAAATTGAAAAAGGTTTCTTTCTTAAGTATTTGATCTTGATATAAGGATTCAGGAGCATTTTTTGTTTGTCTTTACCTTAAAAAATGGCTCAGATATAGCAGTTTCAATTTCTATTGTGGGTGACATTTTGAAAAATCTGATTTTTTGCATGCGACAGCTCTCCTATATATTAACCGATTCCGATGTGAGTGAGCATGTGCACAGCAATTACTAAGGTCTCCACCAAGTTCACTGCTTAGCCTCATCCACCATGTTGTCATAAAATGACAGGCACTTTAAGAAATTGCCAAATTTGGCAGCCAAATATAAGTTACTTTAAAGAAAAGCAGCTTGGATAAAGCTGACTAATTTCGCGAAATTCTCATTCATTATATTGATAAAAATTAGTATTGAATCTCCTATATTCGGTTTCCACTAAATTGAGCTTCGTGTGTTTGCATGATATAAGTTGGCTTTTTTAAAATAAGGATTATTAAAGCTACCTCTTCCTCCCGGCACTGGCCGGAAGGACTTTTTGCTTTCTTGATGTTAAATTCGATTAAACATCGCATGTAAACAGTTGCTTCATGTTATTATCTTCAATATATCGATTACATTTGTAAAACAAAATTCTTAATTAATCTGCATTCTAAAGTATCAGAACATAGTAATCTTTAAAGAAGGGCAAGGCAACTTAATCGGACAATATACGCAGGTATTTTTCTTAACTAATGTGAAAACTGCTGACATATTTGAAGCATTGTCAGATAGAAAAAGATGGGGCACAATGGAACATTTTTAAAGTTTTCATTTTTTCTTTTGAAATTTAAAGATCAATTCACAAGAAAAAGTTCTTGAATATAACTTTCTTAAAGTATAAATTTTAATAGTTTTTAAAGAAAAAATACTTCTTAAAGCTTAAGGGGATTCTTCGCGCACTTGAAAACACCCGCTCCGTAATGATAATCCTAATGGGCAGGTTATTTTCGAATTTCTCGTTTGAATTTGAATATTTTTAAACATTTTTTTTTCTTTTGCATAGGATAGCTGAGCTCAATCTTTAACATGACTCTTTTTTACTTTTTCGATTTTGGTCGCAGATTTTTTTTAAAAAGGTACTTTCAGTTTTTCGAAACCGGTTTGGAAACTGAAAGTAATCACAATATTAAAATATTTATTTGCTTAAAAGACGTTATAAAAACACATTAAAAGTAAATTAAAAATATATATTTACATGTTTCAACTCATTTTCTGAGTCTTCGTCAGAATGTATAACAGAAATTTACAAATGCATATGAAAAATGGAAAAAATCATCGAAAATAAACAAGTAATCAAATAACGCGCCCTACATTTTCGCGATAGCTCGTGTTCCCTCTATGTTGCGATGCCGTAATTTGTCCAACCATTCAACCCATAAATTCGGGATACGAAAAGATAATGTATCGTTGCAAACTCCTCAACCTCTTAAATAAATTTCAATGGACTCTCTTATGAATAATTGTAAATAAAAATTAGACCTGTAGATTATTTTACTCTCGTTAAAAAGTATGTTAATGTTCTTAAATTTGATTTAGCCATGATAAAGCAGTATTACCTCTTTTTGTATTTTATGTCCGCTATATGTTCTTTACATCTGATATTGAATTTTCGTTGGGTTATACCTATATAATGATTTTTGATTCCTTCCCCCCTAATGAATGGAATCATATAAACTCCTGAGAGGTCATCTCTATTAATATAATAAATATATAAAATCTATAAATGTGTTTTTATAACGTCTTTTAAGCAAATAAATATTTTAATATTGTGATATGATTATTAATGGACGTAATTTTGACTTACTACTCGCACTTATTTACATTTGAAAGTACCTTTTAAAAAAAAAATCTACAGCCAAAATCGAAAAAGTAAAAAAAAAAAAAAGAGTCATATTAAAGATCGACCTCATCTAGCCTATGCAAAAAAAAATCGTTTAAAAATATTCAAATTGAAACGAGAAATTCGAAAATAACCTGCCCATAGTATTAACATTACGGAGCGGGTGTTTTCAAATGCGAGAAGAATCCCCTTAAACCATGTAACCTGTTGTATGGGGTACACTGGAACACCACATGAAGCACAGTAAAATATTAAAGACAAAGAATAAATTACAATATTAATAACTATTTATATGGAAAATTACTTTATTAGAAATCTATAGGCGTATTTTTCGATACATTAAATGGTACAGAACACAATGGATTCATTTCATATGAATAAAAATATAAAGAATTTTGTGCATGATGTCATTGTATTCAGCAAAAGGTATATTGTATAAGATTTTACATATTTAAGTTTAAATGAAAAATAATTGGTATGTTTTTAAATACTATATGTAAATAAAGTAATTTATAAAACAAAGATATGTCTTAAGTTTTATAACTGTCAAATTCTTAATTTAAAAATAACTTTATTTATATTAAAAAATAACTTTCTTAAAAAAAAAAATTTCGATGTAATATATGAATTGGTAGTCACATTCTCCGAGATATTAAAATTACAAAGAAATAAATGCACTATTTTCCCTTTTCAAATTTAAAATAAAATAACAAAATGTACTAGAACATATTCATAACCTCAGTTTTAGTTTTAAATTTAAAAAAAAGGAAACGTTGATCAGCGTAAGTTTTTCTATTTAAATTTTCACTATTAAATAAGTATAAAAGAGTGGTCTACTGTAATTTTTTGGGGGGATGACTCACTGAAAACCATGCAGACATGAAATAAGAAAATATTCTATAACATTTTATTTTATATAAAAAGGCATATTTTGAATACAATTAGCAACAAATGAGTGCTTATCTGTACACTTCAACTATTTTTTTCTAATTCTTAACTTTATTAAAAAAATTATTTAAGATTCAAAACATTTTTTTTTTTTAACTTTTGGTAGCTAAAAACCACTTATTGAATAAGTTTGTATTTGACGATGTGATTAATGATTGAAAATATTCTTTACTATGCTGCTGCTGGTGAATACAAATATAAAATTAAAACCCTCAAAATAAATACATTTTGAAGGTATGTTCCACTGTACAGTGTCACATGTTTCCCCATGTTTAAAAATATTTTTCAGGATTATGATTTTTTACGAGGAAATATGAAAGTACCCAGTTTTCGGGTATACCCCAGTTTTATACCCTAAAAATAAATACCTACCCGCTGGGTATTCTAGAGATGAGACGGGCTCAGCCCGAGCCCGTATCGGGCTCAGGCTCCATTCTTTCTGAAACCGGAAAATGTGATTTATTTATGTATAGAAAAGATTGAAAGAACTTTTTTCCCCTCGCTTAAAATTACTTTTCAAGTCTTTTCAATGTTATTTTGATCGAAATGAAGGGGGAACAAAAATCGTGTTTATTTATTTTAGTATTTGATTGCTGTTTCAAAAGAAAATTTGTGATGTTTTCAGATTTATGTCTATGGCATTTCGGACGACGTTCAATTAATATGGCGCCAATCAAAACAAGCACAAACAATGAATTTGTTTTTAGTAGGATTTTCGTTTGTGACAGAAGATATTTTTTAATCCGATGGTTTATTTATTTTTACTTTCTTCTATCTTTACAAGAAGAAAGTATTGGATTCATGAAAATTTTCGAATTCCGGTTTTCGACGGATTTACACGTTTTAGGGGTCAGAGATTCCAAAAAACATGTTTTTACAAAATGTCTGTCTGTGACTCTGTGAGTCTGTCTGTCTGTCTGTCTGTCTGTCTGTCTGTCTGTCTGTCTGTGTGTATGTGACACAAATTTTGTGGGCGCTCTATCTCAAGAACTAATGCACGGAATTTAACAAAAATTCATATTCAGTTAGTCCCTGATACAAATTGATGCTGATTAGTTTTTGGTGCAAATCGCTCAACAGGTGGCGCTGCTATGCTGCCTTTTTTACGATTTCCGCAATGGCTCTATCTCAAGAACTAATGCACGGATTTTCATGAAACTTCAGATTCAGTTAGTCCTTGACATGAATAGACAATTTAGAGATTTTGGTGCAAATCGCTCAACAGGCGGCGCTGCTATGCTGCCTTTTTTTACGATTTCCGAAATGGCTCTATCTCAAGAACTAAAGCACGGATTTTCATGAAACTTCAGAGTCAGTTAGTCCTTGATATGACTTGATGCTGATTACGTGTTGGTGTAAATCGCTCAACAGGTGGCGCTGCTATGCTGGATTTTTTACGATTTCCGCAATGGCTCTATCTCAAGAACTAATGCACGGATTTTCATGAAACTTCAGATTCAGTTAGTCCTTGACATGAATAGATATTTTATAGATTTTGGTGTAAATCGCTCAACAGGTGGCGCTGCTATTGGGCCTTTTTTGCAATTTCCGCAATAGCTCTATCTCAAGAACTAATGCTTGGATTTTCAACAAACTTCAGATTCAGGTATACCATGATATGAATTAGTGCTGTTTATGTTTTGGTGCAAATCGCTCAACAGGTGGCGCTGCTATGCTTCATTTTTCAGAATATCCGCCACAGCTGTATCTCAATAACTAATGCATGAATTTTCATCAAACTTCAGATTCAGGTATACCTTGATATCAATTAGTGCTGTTTATGTTTTGGTATAAATCGTTCAACAGGTGGCGCTGCTATACTACATTTTTCAGAATTTCCGCTATAGCTCATACTAGAACTAATGCACGAATTTTCACCAAACTTCAAATTCAGATATATTGTGATATGAATTGGTACTATTTAAACGATTTAATTGACGTGATTTATATAGAAGAAAGTTTTGTGATGGCCACAACATACTAGTTTATTTAGTTATCTAACGCGAAGAGAATGTTTTCTTCGATTTTTAGTAGACCAGAATTAGCTTGAGGTTTGCAAATTATTTAATCTTATATTGCGCACGAGTCATAATCGTTCTTCATATGAAAATAAGTTTACTAGTTATTATATCTATTTGTCATGAACTCTGCTCATGCTGAGGACTCTGTAGTAGATTTACGACGTCACTTTCCTTCGTAAGTAAATATAATTACCCTGTTATTCCGATAGAAAGCAATGAGTCAGTGTTTCCTGTTTTAATATAAAAGCATCGGACCTTTAAGATAACGGTGTCAATTTTGTAATTTACGTTGATTTTCCGGTTCAAGATGTTAAAGATGTACTAGATGTTTAATAGTTAAAGATGTACACCTTTTATAGGAAATTGAAAAACTTTGTTCGATTCTTCAGCATACAAATAGTAATTTCAGAAAACATCATGCCTTTCTTCATTAAACACATTTTTTTAACGTGTCCATCAAGTTTGCGTCTTAAAGGGAAAAAAAAATATATGAGAATTCTTTTAAGCATAAAGTATATTTTTATTTGATACCGAACTGCTCTTTTGATAAGATTGAATTTAAATTTCCATTTAACAGTTATTTCTATGTAAGAAGTTTTTAAAAATGACATATCACTTTCGAAACAATTTTTAAATATCATGCAATTTTTTTTTATGTATATTTTTGGTATCGGGCTCGGGCTCTGATGACAAAAAATCTTTCAGGCTCGGGAGGGCTCGAATTTAAAATCGCCGGGCTCCAAAAAACGAGCCCGAACTCATCTCTAGATTTACCCATCCCCCATCACTGGTCAGGAGTAAGAGGAGATACCCTATATTAGGGGTCTGCACGGGCCGACATTTCCAGGCCCGGGCCCGGCCCGACTCATAGAGAAAAAAAATCGGCCCGGCCCGATAAAAAAATTAATGTTCGGCCCGAGCCCGAGCCCGGCCCGCGTGAACTTTTACAAACATTGATTTTTATGTCGAATTGGTTAAAAATTTCTCTCGTACGAGGAGTTCTGACCAAAAATATTTATCTTAACTTTTTTTTCATGTTTATAATCTTTATTTTTATAGAAGTGCAGCAGGCTGCGATATTTATTTTTTTAATGAATCTCTATTTCTTGTATGTAAATGTTTCAGTTATCATTAATATTGTTAATCCATATTCCATGTATAGAAGTGTTAAAAATCAGAAAAATGCTATACAGTAAAATCTTCTAAGGTGGAATTGCATAGAAAAGAAAAAAAAATGCGTTATAGACAAGTTCCCTTCTTAGCAAGTGTAAATGTATTATATATTCTTTTCTTACTTATTAGTATATAAATTTTGCATGGATGAACACGTATTTCAGTTTAAAACAGGGTTCCATCATAGGTAGGTTCCTTTTCACACATTTTACTGTATTTTAATTTAGTTATATTTTAATATGTGTAGAAATCTACTATTCTTTAAAAATAATAAAATTTAATGTTTAAGTGTAGAATAATGGCGATTCAAAAATGTATGCACTTTTTGCAAAAACTTTTGGGCCAGGCTTATATAACTGACCTTTAAATGGACCAGGCCATGCTGAGACAATGATTTTCATACGGGCTGGCTCAAAACTAGGACTGAAAATTTTGGGCCGTGAAGACTAGGAAAGAAACCAGGCCCGGCTCTCTACAGAAAAATTAAGTTAGGCCCGGCCCGAGCCTTCAGAAAAAAGTATGGTCCGGCCCGAGTGCCGTGAAGGAAAATCGGCCCGAGCAGATCTCTACCCTATATATTATTTCTATTAGAATGGACATCAGGTGTTAACGGTTTTTAAACCTTATCTTTATATCAAAGCGATTAATTAGAACGTAAGGCTCGTTATATCGAATAACACCTTAAGGACGTCTAGTTAATTGTAAAGCAGATCTTATAATATATGAGATCCCTATCAGGCATTGTTTGAGGCGTTTTGCAATAAAATTTCAAAAGACCGTTTTTGGTCCCGGAACACTTATTTTTTCAGTCTACCCTTGGATCTACCACAATGGAATAATTTTTGTGCGAGATCGCATCAAAAAATTACAAAACGTGACTCCTTGTTGACTTATGAACTGCTTGTTAATGATTCTGTACTTAGTTAACTATAACCAAATTTCGAAATGGCTAATCTGTGTTCTAGAAACTTCTCGGTTAAAAAATTAAATTTGAATTCTTTAAGATGCACTGCAAGAGTAGAAATGTGTTAATAATAATAATGGATGTCTGTTTTCCAAATTGTGTTTATCACGACATCCCCCCCCCCCTCCCCCTCCGTGCCTTAACCCTTTATCTACTGACGGTACTTATAAGTACCATTAAAATAATTTATTTTAAATTTCATTTAATGCATCGATTAGTTGTAATACAGTTTAGAATGAGTTATAGATATATTACTTTATCTTGTTCCAAAAGCATTATGGGTTACACAAAACGAAAATATTTTTAAAAAGGATGATTTCTTTTATCTTTGCATCTTTCCAGCTTTCTTGGCGTTGGGGGGGGGGGGGATTTCAATACTGAAACATTTCTATATTTCTATTGTAAGAACATTCTATTTGTAAATTTCGTAATTCTACAAAATACTGAGAAACATATTTAAAATAAAATATTTGATTGGGGTTCTAAATATTGCACAAACTCCCTATAAATTCAAATTTAATGAATCCTTCTACATCCTTCAATCCTTCTAAAAATTATTAGATGATTATGTAAATCTTCTAATGTAGTTTAAACAATTCACGAAAAATGTCTTAGAAACTAAAATTTTCATGAATTCATAATGTAGTACATAAAGAGTTAATGCCTTAAACAAAAATCTACTAATTCACAACTTGCGAAGTAATCCGCATACACAGTACTTGGTTTGTGCCGGAGGTCACTGAATTTCAGTACCTGGTACTGGAGATCTGCACGGGCCGGCCCCTTACTTTTTTCTGAAGTCTCGGGCCGAGCCGGGCTCGGGCCTTATTTTTTCCTGAAGGTTCGGGCCGGGCCTAACTTATTTTTTCTGCACGCACCCGGGTACTGGTTTCATTCCTAATCTTCATGGCCCAAAATTTTCATTCCTAGTTTTCACACACCCCGTATGAAAATCATTGTCTCGGAATGGCCTGGTCCATTCAAAGGTCAGTAAAATTAGGCTTGGCACAAATTTGTCAAAAAATGCATACATTTTTAAATCGCCATTATTCTACAATTAAACATTCATTCTTTTTAAAGAGTAGTAGATTTCTACACTTATTAAAATATAGTTAAATTAAAATATAGTAAAACATGTGAAAAAGAACCTGTCTATGACGGAATCTTGTTTTAAACGGAAAAACCTGTTGATCCATGCAAAATTAATATACTACTTAATACTACGTAAGAAAATTATAAAAATTAATAACAAATAAAATTAATATACTACGTAAGAAAATAATATATAATACATTTACACTTGCTAAGAAGGGAACTTGTCTATAACGCATTTTTTTTTTCTTTTCTATGCAATTCAGTCTTAGATTTTACTGTATAGCATTTTTCAGATATTTAACACTTCAATACATGGAATATGGATTAACAATATTAATGATAACTCAAACATATACATACAAGAAATAGAGATTCCTTAAAAAATATAAACATCGCACCCTGCGCACTTCTATAAAAATGAAGATTATATACATGAAAAGAAAAGTTAAGATAAATATTTTTGGCTTGATCTCCTCGTACGAGAAAAACTTTTAAACAAATCGACATAAAAATCAATGTTTTGTAGAAATTCACTCGGGCCGAGATTTTAACTTTTTGTCGGGTTCGGGCCGAACTTTTAAATTTTTAACCGGGCCGGGCTCGGGCCGAACTTTCAACTTTTTTAACGGGTTGGGCCGGGCCAATATTTTTCTGTACGGGCCGGGCCTAATTTTTTTTTCTCTGAGTCGGGCCGGGCCCGGGCCTGGAAATGTCGGCCAGTGCAGACCTCTACCTGGTACTTCTTTGTTTTGGTCAATATTTAAACATATAGTCGGAATTCGGATCCCAACGGGGCTCATAAGTAGTAAGCAACAAAGACCACTGAAATAGAATTCAATAATAAAAGTGAAAATAGTTCTTTTTTTAAACACTCTTTTAAACGCATTTAATGATGACGTTGAAAAAAACCGCCTAATTTTTTTTTTTTTTTTTTTTTTTTTTTTTTTTTTTTTACTGCAATTTAGGTTTTTACCTCCCGTTACAATACAATACATCAATTTGGTATGGGTAACGAAATTGATTATGAAAATTTTACAGATTTTTTTTTTTTCTTAACGCTTGGTAGAAAGCTAAAAAAAAAACGATTTTTTAAAATAAAAAATACCTTACTTTTGATCTGTTAATTTTTTAAGAAAGAAAAAAGGAGATATTACTTACGCTATCTTTTTAGAATTTCTAAATTGATTTCTAAACGTACATTCGTAAATTAATTAATATTTAAATATTAATTGATAAAAGCGTAATTTTTTTTTATACGACACTCTTCAATGTTTAGTTATAATATATTTTTCCACTTTTAAGTCTTTAAAAAGTTTCATTGTTTCAATTTCAAAGCCATTTGGCCTATTTTAGCAAGCATTTACGGGCGCAACACACGTTTGTTACATAATTTGTATAATTCTAGTGCATGAAGAAGTGGGTAAAAAATCGATTGCGAAATTTCACTTTACACCCAGGTTTATATAAACAAAAGAGTGTAAAAAACAGGCCGCTTTCTGTTCGTTCAAAAAATATTGTAGCAGATTATAAGAAGTTTATATATAAAAAAAAGTCCTTCCGGCCAGTGCCGGGAGGAAGAGGTAGCTTTCATATTCCTTATTTTTAAAAAGCCAACTTATATTATTCAAACACACGAAGCTCAATTAAGTGGAAACCGAATGTAGGAGATTCAATACTAATTTTTATCAATGCTAAATCATTATGAATGAGAATTTCGCGAAATTAGTCAGCTTTATCCAAGCTGCTTTTATTTAAAGTCACTTATATTTGGCTGCCAAATTCGGCGATTTCTTAAAGTGCCTGCCATTTTAAGACAACATGGTAGATGATGCTAACCAGTGAACTTGGTCGAGACCTTAGTAATTGCTGTGCACATGCTCACTCATATCGGAATCGGTTGATATATACGAGTGCTGTCGCAGGCAAAAAATCAGATTTTTCAAAATATCACCCACTTTAGAAATTGAAACTGCTATATCTGAGCCATTTTTTAAGATAATGACAAACAAAAAATGCTCCTGAATCCTTATATCAAGGTCAAATACTTAAGAAAGAAACCTTTTTCAATTTCTAATTTTCTTGCACCCCACTTTAAATATAATTTTTTTTAATTTAATGGCTGCCATTTTGAAACAAGATGGCTGATGAAGCTGGCCAGCGAACTTGGTCGAGATATTGATGTATACTATCCACATGCCTTCTTCCATGGAAATAGGCGAATACGTGTGGTATCGCGTGACAAATACAAGATCGTTTCAAAGTGTTAGCCATGATAGAAATTCAAAGTGCTATAATTCAACCACTTTTTAAGATATAAACAAAAGAACAAATCTTCAGAAACAAAAACTGCTCCAGAATCTTTGTATCAAGGCCAAAAACATAAAAAAAATCTTTTTCATTTTCCAATTTTTTAATTCCTCAATTTAAATTTTAAATTACATTTTTTTTTTAAAAATGGCAACCCTTTTGAAACAAGATGGCGAATGAAGCTGGCCAACGAACTCGGTCGAGATATTGGTATGTACTATGTACAGACCAAGTTACATTCAAATCGGTTCATAAATACGCCTGTTATCGCGTGACAAAAATCAGGTCGTTTTAAAATGTCAGCCACAATCGAAATTCAAAATGTTATAACTCAGCCATTTTTTTAGATGTAGACGAAACAAAACCTGTTCCGGAATCTTTGTATTAAGGTCAAACACATACAAAAAAAATCTTTTTCATTTTCCAATTTTTTGATATCACATTTTAAATTTAATTTTTTTTAAATTTTTTTAAATGGCCACCATTTTGAAACAAGATGGCGAATGAAGCTAGTCAACGAACTCGGTTGAGTTATTTGTATGTACTATGTACACACCAAGGTACATCCAAATCGGTTCATAAATACGTCTGTTATCACGTGGCAAAAATCAGGACGTTTCAAAATGTCAGCCACGCTAGAAATTCAAAATGCTATAACTCAGCCATTTTTTAAGATATAGACGAAACAAAAACTGCTCCCGAATCTTTTTATCAAGGTCGAACACATAAGAAAAAAATATTTTTTCAATTTTCAATTTTTTGCTACCACATTTCAAATTTAAATTTTTCTTACAATTTTAAATGGCCGCCATTTTTAAACAAGATGGCGGATGAAGCTGGCCAACGAACTCGTTTGAGACATTGGTCTGTACTATGTATAAACGAAGTTACATCCAAATCGGTTCATAAATACGCCTTTTATCGCGTGACAAAATTTAGGACGTTTCAAAATGTCAGCTTCGCTAGAAATTCAAAATGCTATAACTCAGCCATTTTTTAAGATATAGACAAAACAAAAACTGCTACGGAGTCTTTGTATAAAGGTCAAATACATAAGAAAAAAATATTTTTCCATTTTCAATTATTTGGTACCACATTTCAAATTTTAAATTTTTTAAAAATTTTTAAATGGCCGCCATTTTGAAACAAACTGGCGGATGAAGCTGGCCAACGAACTCGGTCGAGACATTGGTATGCACTATGTACACACCGAATTACATCCAAATCGGTTCATAAATACGAGAGTTACAGTGTGACATAGGTCATATATATATATATATATATATATATATTGATATATATATATATATATATATATATATATATATATACATATATATATCAATTTTGAACGGAGGGTGGTTTCGGGGTCTGGGGGTCATGATCGATGAAAATATACCAAAATTTTTTGAAATCGCTTTCCTCCGAACGGCTGCAATAGGTAGCTTTTTGTAAAGAAAGCTACCTAAAAAAAAAAAAAAAAAAAAAAAAAAAAAAAATTTGGCCAATTGCAGAATTTACTGAGATCGCACTGCAGATGAAGAAATCATGGAACGATGCAAAAAGTTTCATACATTGCTAAAAAAAAAAAAAAAAAAAAAAAAAAAAAAAAAAAAAAAAACACATGTAAATCTACAAAACTAGTTTTTGTAAAGCTGCAGAAATTTGTATGCTTATTAAAATTTTATCTGTACACTGTAGGGGGAAAAAACCCCCGTAAATCTACAAATATAGATTTTGTAAAGTTACAGAAATCTGTATGCTTACTAAATTTTTATCGGTAACCCGGGATAATTACATGATTCCTTTTCCTCGCAGTTGCATAAAAAGTTCTAGGTATCCCACAGTTTCCTGAAAAATTCTTAGTAACCTTACAGATTTTTTTTAACAGTATAAATAGGAATCTGTTACATGAATTTTTTTTGTTGCAGTTACTAAAAAAATTTCTAGGCATCCCAGTTTCCTGGAAAATTCTGAGTAATTCCTTTTTTAACAGTATAAACATAGGAATTTGTTACATGAATTTTTTTGTTACAGTTACTCAACAATTTCTAGGTATCCCAGTTTTCTGGAAAATTTTTAGTAACCTTACAGATTTTTAGGTAGCTTTCTTTACAAAAAGCTACCTATTGCAGCCGTTCGGAGGAAAGCGATTTCAAAAAATTTTGGTATATTTTCATCGATCATGACCCCCAGACCCCGAAACCAGCCTCCGTTCAAAATTGATATATATATATATATATATATATATATATATATCTGACCTATGTCACACTGTAACTCTCGTATTTATGAACCGATTTGGATGTAATTCGGTGTGTAGATAGTACATACCAATGTCTCGACCGAGTTCGTTGGCCAGCTTCATCCGCCATTTTGTTTCAAAATGGCGGCCATTTAAAGTTTTAAGAAAAATTTAAATTTGAAATGTGGTACCATAAAATTGAAAATGGACAAATATTTTTTTCTTATGTATTTGACCTTTATACAAAGACTCCGTAGCAGTTTTTGTTTCGTCTATATCTTAAAAAATGGCTGAGTTATAGCATTTTGAATTTCTAGCGAAGCTGACATTTTGAAACGTCCTGAATTTTGTCACGCGATAAAAGGCGTATTTATGAACCGATTTGGATGTAACTTCGTTTATACATAGTACAGACCAATGTCTCAAACGAGTTCGTTGGCCGGCTTCATCCGCCATCTTGTTTAAAAATGGCGGCCATTTAAAGTTTTAAGAAAAATTTAAATTTGAAATGTGGTAGCAAAAAATTGAAAATTGAAAAAATATTTTTTTCTTATGTGTTTGACCTTGATAAAAAGATTCGGGAGCAGTTTTTGTTTCGTCTATATCTTAAAAAATGGCTGAGTTATAGCATTTTGAATTTCTAGCGTGGCTGACATTTTGAAACGTCCTGATTTTTGCCACGTGATAACAAACGTATTTATGAACCGATTTGGATGTACCTTGGTGTGTACATAGTACATACAAATAACTCAACCGAGTTCGTTGACCAGATTCATTCGCCATCTTGTTTCAAAATGGTGGCCATTTAAAAAAATTAAAAAAAAAATAAATTTAAAATGAGATACCAAAAAATTGGAAAATGAAAAAGATTTTTTTTGTATGTGTTTGACCTTAAAACAAAGACTCCGGAACAGGTTTTGTTTCGTCTACATCTAAAAAAATGGCTGAGTTATAACATTTTGAATTTCTATTGTGGCTGACATTTTAAAACGACCTGATTTTTGTCACGCGATAACAGGCGTATTTATGAACCGATTTGAATGTAACTTGGTCTGTACATAGTACATACCAATGTCTCGACCGAGTTCGTTGGCCAGCTTCATTCGCCATCTTGTTTCAAAAGGGTTGCCATTTTTAAAAAAAATGTAATTTAAAATTTAAAATGAGGTATTAAAAAATTGGAAAATGAAAAAGATTTTTTTTATGTTTTTGGCCTTGATACAAAGATTCTGGAGCAGTTTTTGTTTCTGAAAATTTGTTCTTTTTTTTATATCTTAAAAAGTGGTTGAATTATAGCACTTTGAATTTCTATCATGGCTAACACTTTGAAACGATCTTGTATTTGTCACGCGATACCACACTTATTCGCCTATTTCTATGGAAGAAGGCATGTGGATAGTATACATCAATATCTCGACCAAGTTCGCTGGCCAGCTTCATCAGCCATCTTGTTTCAAAATGGCGGCCATTAAATTAAAAAAAAATTATATTTAAAGTGAAGTGCAAAAAAATTAGAAATTGAAAAAGGTTTCTTTCTTAAGTATTTGACCTTGATATAAGGATTCAGGAGCAATTTTTTGTTTGTCTTTATCTTAAAAAATGGCTCAGATATAGCAGTTTCAATTTCTAAAGTGGGTGACATTTTGAAAAATCTGATTTTTTGCCTGCGACAGCACTCGTATATATCAACCGATTCCGATATGAATGAGCATGTGCACAGCAATTACTAAGGTCTCGACCAAGTTCACTAACCATGGTTAGCCTCATCTACCATGTTGTCTTAAAATGGCAGGCACTTTAAGAAATCGCCGAATTTGGCAGCCAAATATAAGTGACTTTAAATAAAAGCAGCTTGGATAAAGCTGACTAATTTCGCGAAATTCTCATTCATAGTGATTTAGTACTGATAAAAACTAGTATTGAATCTCCTACATTCGGTTTCCACTTAATTGAGCTTCGTTGTGTTTGAATAATATAAGTTGGCTTTTTAAAAATAAGGAATATGAAAGCTACCTCTTCCTCCCGGCACTGTCCGGAAGGACTTTTTTTAACAGTATAAACAGGAATCTGTTACATGAATTTTTTTTGTTGCAGTTACTAGAAAAATTTCTAGGCATCCCACTTTCCTGAAAAATTCTTAGTAACCTCCATAATTCTCTTTTACAGTGTATAAATGAGATGACAGTTTCAATGGACTTTGGAATTTTTAAAGAATCTCCTGGAAAAGAAATGCAAAGGGAACTAAAAAAATTCGTTTCAATAATATTAATTGTATCCTTGTGTCAAGTGCAGATTGTTAATGAGGATTTTTAATTATGAACTTAATTTCTATTCCTCAGCATGCTTCGCTTAACATCAAAACATAGTCAAATTTAATGTTCAGTAAATTAATTTGTCCTTCTATTAACAAATTTAAGTCAGAGTTATACACCCGTTTTGCACTGTAAAAAAAAATCTGTAAAGTTACTAAAGTTTTTCTAGGAAACTGGGATTCCTAGAACTTTTTATGCAACGGCAACAGCAAAAATTCCTGTAACAGCGGCTGTTACAGGAATTTTAAAGTTCCGGTTATTTTGTTAGAAACTAAGCCCTGCACATATAGCTTGTTAATAGCTTAACTTTGGAACTGTCATTTCAAGTAAAATGTACTTAAAATAAGTTCATTAGAATCGTTACTAGAAAGATCCAAAACTTTTATCGTTAATAGTATCTAAATTCCATTATAAAGTATATATTTCTAAATAAATAAAAATAATAACAATAAAAGCTGCAAAAGGGTAGACAGACATTCAGATAAATTATATTCTTCCTCTTTTTTTCAACTGAGAAGAAGTGTTATATAAGAACATAACTGTACCGGAAAGAATGTATTATATTGACCAGATGATTGCGCTAATTACATTTTAAAAGGCTCTTTAATGTCAGAAGTCATCATCTGAAACGGGTCGATTTTTCCAAAAGATGTCATTTAGTCGGCTCGGGGGCATTTTTTATTGCTGAGTATATTAGTTTTCGTTTCAATAACTTGTTACTGCCAGACCAGAAGTGCCTTTCACCGCTGGTGTTGTTTGAAGGACACTTAGAAAGCACTTTCTTTTTAATTAATTGTCTGACACAGGTGATTTCTGAAATTTATTTTTTTAAATGTTAGATTTATTTTTATGGATCGTGCGCTATTATTTGAAAGGACCAAAAAGGTTTGAAGCAAAGAAAAAATGCATTTATTATTATTATTATTATCATCATTATTATTATTATTATGAGGGAGTATCAATAAGTTTTTGCCCTCACAAAGAATTGAGTGAAATTTATGGAATTGCTACATTTTATTAGTCCTTTTCTATATAGTCACCGTGCACAGTAAGGCATTTCTGCAAACGGTATTTTAAAGAAGGGTGGGGGTTGGAGGGTGTATTCCAGGAGACGCGATAGTAGACCCAAAGGGGGTCCCTTTTCTAACTTTTGCTGACCCCCCTCATGTGACATATCGTGGGAAAGGTCTGCGACCACTTATTCATGTTATGTACCTCCCAAGCCCCTCCTCCAATCCCCCGGGGCACTTTTCTAAATATTGTGGATATCCCTCATGTGACTGGGGCAGGAAAATTGGGGGTGAGAGATTCAAGAGATGCATAACATGAATAAGTGGTCACAGGCCTTTCCAACAATATGTCACATAAGGGGACTCTTCCGCAAATGTTTGAAAAGTTCCCCCCTTTGTGCCTTCTATCGCGCATGCTGGAATGCACCCTCCCCCCTTCTCTGAAATTCCGTTTGCAGAAATGCGTTACTGTGCACTGTGACTGTATAGAAAAGAACTAATAAACTGTAGCAATTTCATAATTTTCACTAAATTATTTCTATGCGAGGGCAAAACTTATTGATACTGCCTGGTATTATTATTATTATTATTGTTATGTTTGAAACTTTAAAATGTCATACAGTTGGTTCGATAAGAAAATTCATAAAACTAGCCGCTCTTGGCGACCAGTTAGTTCTCCCTTGAAATTTATGTTTGGGAAAGCATGCTAAGCATTGTATTGTGTTACTTTTATTCATAACTTAATTTACTTGGACCCCCTTAAATATAACTAATATAATTCCTTAAGCTAATATTAGTTTTTGTTGCATTAAAATATCTCAATTTGTTGATTATTTGTAAGGTACCCTGTTGGTTTACAATGGAAGTCTATGGGAATTTGGCAAAATATTGGAGGTATCGCCAAGTTAGCGTCACTTTTGGCGACTAATTTTGGTCACTAAATTTGGTGATATTTCGCCAAGTTGGCGACAAACTTGGCTGAATTTGGCGACAGAACAGGGTCCTCCACCATGGTAATCCCCTTATAGGTATGGGGATGTATTAAATGCTCTTTAATAACCAATGAGATGCGTTTCATTCGAGCGTTGCCATTAATCAATTAACAAATAATCGCGATTTCTGTGCCACGTACGGTAGCGTAATATATATATTGCTTACGGTCCTACGAGTCATAAACGTTATAGCCGTGAAAACCGGATATACATGCGAGGGCTAAACTTAAAATTCAGTTATCTGGAAATACTGTTTTCAGAGGTTTTGCCATAACAACTTTTGTACAAGGTAACGGATTTACAACGGATTTGTTTTTAACATTTTCCAGCATAGTTGAAAAGTATTTATGAATTCTGTTTGTCTTCCGTCTGTCCGTGCTCTAACTCGCTTAAATATGGTCATATTGCCATGAAATTTATAAATGTTATTGGGGTTTACTATGGTATCTTTGCTATTGAAAATGAAGTGTGTATCATTTATAGTTCATTTACAGGGACAGTCAAAAGAATTTCGTTACATTATGGTCTAAGGGAAAAAGCGTTTGCGATGTATTTTTATGATGTTATACTATAAAACATGTATAATAATCTCTTATAAACAGATTAAGTTAAAAAGTCCTTCCGGCCAGTGCCGGGAGGAAGAGGTAGCTTTCATAATCCTTATTTAAAAAAAGCCAACTTATATCATGCAAACACACGAAGCTCAATTTAGTGGAAACCGAATATAGGAGATTCAATACTAATTTTTATCAATATAATGAATGAGAATTTCGCGAAATTAGTCAGCTTTATCCAAGCTGCTTTTCTTTAAAGTAACTTATATTTGGCTGCCAAATTCGGCAATTTCTTAAAGTGCCTGTCATTCTAAGACAACATGGTGGATGAGGCTAAGCAGTGAGCTTGGTCGAGACCTTAGTAATTGCTGTGCACATGCTCACTCACATCGGAATCGGTTAATATATAGGAGTGCTGTCGCGTGCAAAAAATCAGATTTTTAAAAATGTCACCCACAATAGAAATTGAAACTGCTATATCTGAGCCATTTTTTAAGGTAAAGACAAACAAAAAAATGCTCCTGAATCCTTATATCAAGATCAAATACTTAAGAAAGAAACCTTTTTCAATTTCTATTTTTTTTTTACACCTCACTTTAAATATATATATATATTTTAATTTAATGGCCGCCATTTTGAAACAAGATGGCTGATGAATCTGGACAGCGAACTTGGTCGAGGTGTTGATGTATACTATCCACATGCCTTCTTACATCGAAACAGGCGAATACGTGTGTTATCGCGTGACAAATACAAGATCGTTTCAAAATGTTAGCCATGCTAGAAATTCAAAGTGCTATAAATCAACCATTTTTTAAGATATCAACAAAAGAACAAATTTTCAGAAACAAAAACTGCTCCGGAATCTTTGTATCAAGGCCAAACACATAAAAAAAATCTTTTTCATTTTCCAATTTTTTAATACCTCATTTTGAATTTTAAATTTAATTTTATTTAAATGGCAACCCTTTTGAAACAAGATGGCGAATGAAGCTGGCCAACGAACTCGGTCGAGACATTGGTATGTACTATGTACAGACCAAGTTACATCCAAATAGGTTCATAAATACGCCTGTTATCGCGTGACAAAAATCAGGTCGTTTTAAAATGTCAGCCACAAGAGAAATTCAAAATGTTATTACTCAGCCATTTTTTTTAGATATAGACGAAAGAAAAACTGTTCCGGAATCTTTGTATTAAGGTCAAACACATACAAAAAAAATCTTTTTCATTTTCCAATTTTTTGGTATCTCATTTAAATTTTTTTATTTTTTAATTTTTTTAAATGGCCGCCATTTTGAAACAAGATGGCGGATGAAGCTGGCCAACGAACTCGGTCGAGATATTTGTATGTACTATGTACACACCAAGGTACATCCAAGTCGGTTCATAAATACGCCTGTTATTACGTGAGAAAAATCAGGACGTTTCAAAATGTCAGCCACGCTAGAAATTCAAAATGCTATAACTCAACCATTTCTTAAGATATAGACGAAACAAAAACTGCTCCCGAATCTTTTTATCCAGGTCAAACACATAAGAAGAAAATATTTTTTCAATTTTAAATTTTTGGTACCACATTTCAAATTTAAATTTTTCTTAAAAATTTAAATGGCCGCCATTTTTAAACAAGATGGCGGGTGAAGCTGGCCAACGAACCCGGTCGAGACATTGGTATGTACTATGTATAAACGAAGTTACATCCAAATCGGTTCATAAATACGCCTTTTATCGCGTGACAAAATTCAGGACGTTTCAAAATGTCAGCCACGCTAGAAATTCAAAATGCTATAACTCAGCCATTTTTTAAGATATAGACGAAACAAAAACTGCTCCGAAATCTTTGTATAAAGGTCAAATACATAAGAAAAAAATATTTTTCCATTTTCAATTTTTTGGTACCACATTTCAAATTTTAAATTAAAAAAAAAATTTTAAATGGCCGCCATTTTGAAACAAAATGGCGGATGAAGCTGGCCAACGAACTCGGTCGAGAGATTGGTATGTACTATGTACACACCGAATTACATCCAAATCGGTTCATAAATACGCCTTTTATCGCGTGACAAAATTTAGGACGTTTCAAAATGTCAGCCACGCTAGAAATTCAAAATGCTATAACTCAGCCATTTTTTAAGATATAGACGAAACAAAAACTGCTCCGGAATCTTTGTATAAAGGTCAAATACATAAGAAAAAAAATATTTTTCCATTTTTAATTTTTTGGTACCACATTTCAAGTTTTAAATTTTTTTTTAAATTTTAAATGGCCGCCATTTTGAAACAAAACGGCGGATGAAGCTGACCAACGAACTCGGTCGAGACATTGGTATGTACTATGTACACACCGAATTACATCGAAATCGGTTCATAATTACGGGAGTTACAGTGTGACATAGGTCAGATATATATATATATATATATATATATATATATATATATATATATATATATATATATGTATATATATATCAATTTTGAACAGAGGGTGGTTTCGGGGTCTGGGGGTCATGATCGATGAAAATATACCAAAATTTTTTGAAATCGCTTTCCTCCGAACGGCTGCAATAGTTAGCTTTTTTGTAAAGAAAGCTACCTAATAATGCTATAAAAAGTGATAAAATATCTTTATTAAGATTGACGAACGCTTCATCACAAAATCGGGTACATTTTCAAAATCATTCAGGATAGAAAATATTTTCACATAATTTAAAAACAATAACATAGTAAACAATGTCACGAGACATGATGCATAGTGAAAAACATTGCAAACATAAAATAAAATAAAAATTAAATTAGCTATTTGCGAGCGTGGACTAATTTTCACATAATTTAAAAACAATAACATGATTTAATTCACGCTCGCAAATAGCCAATTTAATTTTAATTTTATTTTATGTTTCAATGTTTTTCATTATGCATCATGTCTCGTGACATTGTTTACTATATTATTGTTTTTATATTATGTGAAAATATTTTTTATCATGAATGATTTTTAAAATGTCGCCGTTTTGCGCGATGAAACGTTCGTCAATCTAAATAAAGATATTTTATCACTTTTTATAGCATTATTTAACTTAAGATGTTATACTATTTAAAACACATTGGAATTTATATACATATCACACTGAGGTGCACTACAAGAGGCTTACGATAGAGTATAGTGTTCATAGCATTCACCGTTCATTTACAAGGACACGCAAAATAATTCAGTTACAGTACTATCTGCTAACAATAATTGCTAGAAGTGCGTTTTCAGTTGTGGTACACGTTTTAAATTTAACTAATTTTTCGCTTATTACTTGGTGTGTATAAAATTCTACAGACAATATGCAGGGCAGTACAAAGGCTCTCGAATACACTTCCATTACCTTACTAATTCTACTAATTTCCATTAGCTTACTAATCTAAAGGAACTAGCTTACTAATTCATTTTGTAAGTGACTCTAGAGAAATCTTTCGCAACTAAAATGTAGAAAACAAAATATAAATGGAAAATAAAGAGGGTTATAGGGTCAGGTGGGGTAAAATGGGTAGTGGGGTAAAATGGGTAATCAAAATATATTGTTTATTTTTTTAAAATATTTTTAACATATTTATAGTTTTCAAAATTATATATCATTGCTTGATGTTTCAACTTTCTTCTCCTCCTTTATTTTTGTTTTCATAGTTTGTTCTATTTGAGTGGCAACAGTAAAACCATTTGAGTACAATTTCATGCCACATGTAGTGTGATTAAACTTCTTCCTGCAGCTCATAATATCTGATATAAACTGATTTATTTGACCTTATTTTGTTCATTAAGCACTTCTAATACTTTTCCAAATTACAAACAAGAAAATGTCTTTTGTTTTAATTGTTTTATCTTAAATCTTATAAATGGGGTAAAATGGGTATAGTGTTAGGCTTAACGCTTTTGTAGTATTTTTAAGGTATTATATAGAACTTTTCTGAATAGAATTCTTTATTTTACTGGAATTATAATAGAATTAATTTTTAAAATATTTAAAAATGTTTATATAATACACAGCGCATTTTTCTCAAGATCGGAAAGACTTGAAATTCTCTGTACATAATTTAGTCAAATCATTGCCGATTTCTAGAAATATTCCATTTCTAGATGGCATATCAGGTGCTGATTAGATTTGAAATTTTAAGAAGAGGTAATCGAAAGAGTTGGAAAATAAAAAACCAAACAAACAAAACAAAACTTGTTTTGTTGACAAAAGTAAGAGCAGTGTGGCTTTGACACATCCCTGCTTTCTCGACAAATATCAATCTGCCAGATCTCAAAATAATCTTAGTAAAAACTTCAAAACTGATAGATAAGCATATCCAAGCAAAGCAGATGAAGTTCTAACAAATGAAGACATTATGAAACAGTTAAAAAATGACTCTGATAACCGGAGCACCAAAATAGTTAAAATGGACAAGGAGAACAGAAAATATTAAATGAGGCTCAAATTAGACTATAATGTGTGGAAGATATCCCCGAAGTAAAAATAAATGTATCTGTAGGTGCATGATTGAAGGTCCAGCATTTAAGAAAAAAGACAAACAAAGATTTCATTGGCAAAATTAGTAATATTGAAGAAGATGAAACACGAATGAATATGAAGGAAAAGTCAAAGATAGGTTGCATTTTATGTTTTCCCTGATGCTGAAGATACAGGGATATGTACGTCCATTCATTACGCTGATGACCATTAAAGCAAATTTTCAGAACTACTTCCCATACTTCTAATTATATTATTAAATTGATATGACTAGTTAAATATTATTGTTTTACTCACATAAAATATTCTAATTTGAAAGCAAAAGTATTTTACTTGTCTATATAATAAATCAAAATTTTGTTACAAATTAGATATATTTTATGTTAGTGGAACACAATAGTATTTAACTGGTTATATCAATTTTATCCTAATTATATTTTATAATAAATAATTGGAAGTTTTTCTAAAATTTTTCTCTAACGTTCACAAGAGTCAATAGACATTCTGACAGATTATATTGAAAAACAACAACAACAACAACAACAACAACAAAACAGATAATAGAAACATTAAATGAGCCAGCATTTAATAATCTGCGTCATTATACTTTTGATAGACTTTTAACACTTATAATGTAACAGGGTGAGAATAAGATTTGAAAAAAAATGTAGCCAGAAAATGTTTTCATTTTCACCTAAGCTTGATTCATAGTAAAGTTTCCCATTTATCAATTAACTCAAATTTCATATATATATATATTTTTTTAAATGATGACATTTTTTAAGACATATAACATTGTTTTCAATATTACTTCATTATATAATCTCTGGCAAATCTATTTATACAGTATTCATTGTTAAACTTTTATATACCCATTTTACCCGACACTATACCCATTTTCACCTGCTTGGGGTAAAATGGGTATAGCAAACATATATCTATTAAATGTTTTGCTGTAGACATACTTTTGCAGCCTAATAGATAAAAATAGTCTATTTTCATTCCAAGAATGTGCAATGTAAAGAAAATACCAAAAAAAGTTTTAATTATTTAACATTTGCCAGAAAATTTTAACTGAACATCTAAAAATAGTGAATTTTATACCCATTTTACCCCACCTGACCCTACCATATATTTTTTAAAATGTCCCTTTTTTAAATGTCGTTTTAATTTGAAAATAAAAAATAGAAAACATGTGATATAACTGTAGCGGAAAGAAATTAGTTACATGTCCAGAGGATTGTGCTAATTACATTTTTAAAAACTTCTTTAATGGCAAAAGTTATAATCTAAAATGGGTCGATCTTTCCAAAAGATGTATAATCCAGTCAGCTCGGGGACATTTTTTTATTGCTGAGTGCAGCAGTTTCCGTTTCAATAACTTATTACACCCCGATCAGAAGTGTCTTTCACCGCCGGTGCTGTTTGAAGAACACACACTTGTGAAGCTACTCTTTTTAATTAATTATCTGACATAGGAGTAAAGGCAGATTTTGGGAGAATTTTTTTTTTGTTAAAATGGAATTTATTACTGTAAACCATACACAATTATTAAATTATGTAGTTAAAAATGCACAATTTTTTTAACAAGTTGAATAATTTAATTTGTAAAAATATATAAATCTACTTTAAATGCAATTTTAATTGTTTATCTTATTAAGGGTCCCAGGACTCTTAAAGCTACAAAATTTTCGAAATTTTAATTTTTTTAGATGTTAAACTCCTGTCTTTTCTGAACATTTTGATATAATTTTTTCCTTGAAATTACCATTAGAACAGAAGTTATGGCTTTTAGAATCATACCCTCTCAATAACTGAAGCGACGTTTCCGAAACTTTGGAGTCATTTTTCTCCAAATGACGTTTTTGGACATAATGCGCAGCGGCGCAGCATATCTCAAAAACTTCTGAATATGTTTTCATGAAATTTTAAAACACATGTTTCATGTTAGTTTGTATAAACTAAACCTAAAATTTTATTTTTTTTGTTAAAATATATATATATATATATATACATATTTTTTAGATAATTATACTGTTGAATTTTTCAAAATTTTGCATTAGCTAAATACAACTTTGTATTAAAAGTAGGAGAATGCTTTAAATACAAATTTATTTAGGTTCAGGGTAATTATTACAACCTGAAGTATAATTAGGCGCAAAAAATTTCATTCTAGTTACAAAATGTATTATGTAATCCTACGCGTAAGCTGCTATACCATTTTTCATCTCGACAAATGTCTGAAAGTTTGGAGCCCCCTGTAAATAATTCGGCATCTTGAAATTTTTTAAATACATGAAATGAAAGAGCATACGTATATCTTTCATAGCAATAAAAATCATGCTTTTAAATCATATACATTTTAAGATATTAAATGTTGAAAATAGTCTTTTTTTTTCCGTTTTTTTTTTTTTTTTTTTTTTTTTTTTTTTTTTTTTTTAATTTTAAGAGTCCTGAGACTCCTTAACTGCTTATTTAAACTTGTTTAATTTAAATAGTCAGTAATTTTACACATTTTCATATTAAAAAAAAAATTGAGCTTATTTATTTGGGGGAGAGAGTGATTACATCTGCATATTACTTTCTTTAAAAGGCTAGCAATTTTCAAAACTTCAGAGAGAGAAATTTCGAAATTTATATTTATGTACAGAGTCCCACTGTCTAAAATCAATGTACCGTCACACCATATCATTTATAATAATGAATAGTCCCAGATTTTCAAAAGGCCAATCTTTGTATATATTTATATTTATATTTTTGGTTAAACAGAATGAAGGGTAAAATTGGATGAACTTTGATCCAGTGTTGAATTCAGACACGTTTCTCCGGGAGGGATTTCTGTGGCCCCGGGGGGGACATTATAGAGTTCCGGGGGGGAAATTGCACTTTTTGACCATTGAAAACACAAAATCTCAAATCTTCCGGGGGGGACATCTCATTGCTCCGGGGGGGACATTCCCCCCCGGGCCACCCCCTGAAATCAACACTGCTTTGATCCATTTTTACATGTTTGAGCGGTCTAACAGTTTGCGATAGAGGTGATATTTGTAAGTGAAACAAGTAAGCATAGCAAAAATATTGCCGCACATTAATCACCTGGAAGAATAACTCCGTTAGCTGCCACCATTTACTTGTTACTGAATTTTAAAAACAGTCAATCCATTTCAGACTTCTGTATATTCATCTTCTGTATATTCTGTATATTCATTCTGTATATTCATACTGTATATTCATTAGTAGAACGGTTCGAAACTTTTATATTGAATAAACAATTAAATTTAAAAAATCAAAAAACCCGACTGCGTAAAAAGCGAATTAATTAATTATTTCTCATCAATGTGAAACTTTTTTTTTTCTATTCCTACTATTAGCTCACACTCTCGCTATATATCTTGTTCAAATTTTCAATCGTTAATAAAATACTTATTATTCATCCAATCAAGCTCAAATAAATTTTTTTTAAACTTGTAGTGGATGACACTTGATGTTAATCCAGTTTTTTTCAAATATTAATTCATTAATTAAATTAAATTAATTAATTTTCAATAATAGAGAGAGCCCTCTTCTTGATCAAGGTATTTTAAGACCGAGAGAGCTCTCTTCTTGATCAAGGCATTTTAAGCGCCACTCAAAAGGAAAGAAGAATGGAGGAAAAAAATTCTCTTATTGACCTAAGTAGGAATTGACTTAAAAAATATATTTTTTTATATGATATTACTTGTTTATATAACTTACCTATATTTTTATTTACTTGTATTGATGACTTTTAAGTTGTGTTTAATTGTTAGTTCCTATCTATAAACACTGTTTTGATAAGGTCTATAGATGTCTATGATGGTTAGAGTTGCAGTAAAGCTAGAGATCCTACCTACACAACTTTCAGGTCGTATAATATTTTAACGGAGCTTCTGACTGTAAAATAGTCAATGAAACATCGTCTTCATTTTGAAAGACCTATCCAATGATATGCCCCTCGATAGGTGCGTAATTTTTTTTTTCGTCTCTATCGCCATTTTGTATTTTACGGCTGCCATTTTGAATTTATAAATACAAAACCTAGCCTTTAACCATCGGGCCGTTAAGACGAATTGATAGAGACCTCATTCATTAAAATCCATCCAGCCATTGGGATGTTTCGAGGGTAGAAAGAAATCCACATACAAAGATACGAGTGAATCTCATAACCCTTCCTTTCAGTCGGGTAAAAATATCGAAATTTCGTAATAAAGAATGGATTTTTTTTTCGAAAAACCATCTGAGAAAATTGAAAGGCATGCAAATAAAAAACTAATTCATTCACACTTTTTCACTAAGAAGAAGCACTTTGTATAAAATTGTGCCAGAAAGAATTTACTAAACTAGCCAAATGATATTGTCCAATGCTTTTGAAATGGACATTATGCACTATAGTCCAAGAGCTGTTAAACATTTTAGGGAAGGTATTTGAGGCATCCTGAAAATTTGTGCAACACTTCTTCTGTAATGCCTTAATACAAAATCGAATGTCTGGCTGAAGGATCGTGGCCCAAAAACTGTGCCAGACACGTGTCAAGTGCCATTTTTTGACTACCCCAAAAAGGTATTTGAGGCACGCTGAGATTGAGACAGAATAATATTTATGCTTAGAAAAAAATATTTTGAAAATGACAGACACATTAGTCTTCCCAAAAACTGTGCCAGACACGTGTCAAAGTGCCATTTTTTGACTACGCAAAAAAGGTATTTGAGGCACGCTGAGATTGAGACAGAATAGTATTTATGCTTAGAAAAAAATATTTTGAAAATGACAGACACTTTAGTCGGCCCAAAACCTGTACCAGACACGTGTCAAGTGCCATTTTTTGACTACCCAAAAAAGGTATTTGAGGCACGCTGAGATTGAGACAGAACAGTATTTATGCTTAGAAAGAAATATTTTCAAAATGACAGACACTTCAAGTGGCCCAAAAACTGTGCCAGACACGTGTCAAGTGCCATTTTTTGACTACCCAAAAAAGGTATTTGAGGCACGCTGAGATTGAGACAGAATAATATTTATGCTTAGAAAAAAATATTTTGAAAATGACAGACACATTAGTCTTCCCAAAAACTGTGCCAGACACGTGTCAAAGTGCCATTTTTTGACTACCCCAAAAAGGTATTTGAGGCACGCTGAGATTGAGACAGAACAGTATTTATGCTTAGAAAAAAATATTTTGAAAATGACAGACACTTTAGTCGGCCCAAAACCTGTACCAGACACGTGTCAAGTGCCATTTTTTGACTACCCAAAAAAGGTATTTGAGGCACG
The DNA here is from genome assembly GCA_963932465.1 of Maratus speciosus. Lineage (NCBI taxonomy): Eukaryota > Metazoa > Arthropoda > Arachnida > Araneae > Salticidae > Maratus > Maratus speciosus. The sequence goes on from OZ010797.1 coordinate 126,899,652, forward strand.
CTGAGATTGTGACAGAACAGTATTTATGCTTAGAAAGAAATATTTTCAAAATGACAGACACTTCAGGCAGCCCAAAAACTGTGCCAAACACGTGTCAAGTGCCATTTTTTGACTACACAAAAAAGGTATTTGAGGCCCGCTGAGATTGCGACGGAATAATATTTATGCTTAGAAAAAAATATTTTGAAAATGACAGACACTTTAGTTGGCCCAAAACCTGTGCCAGACACGTGTCAAGTGCCATTTTTTGACTACCCAAAAAAGGTATTTGAGGCACGCTGAGATTGAGACAGAACAGTATTTATGCTTAGAAAGAAATATTTTCAAAATGACAGACACTTCAGGCGGCCCAAAAACTGTGCCAGACACGTGTCAAGTGCCATTTTTTGACTACCCAAAAAAGGTATTTGAGGCACGCTGAGATTGAGACAGAATAATATTTATGCTTAGAAAAAAATATTTTGAAAATGACAGACACATTAGTCTTCCCAAAAACTGTGCCAGACACGTGTCAAAGTGCCATTTTTTGACTACCCAAAAAAGGTATTTGAGGCACGCTGAGATTGAGACAGAATAGTATTTATGCTTAGAAAAAAATATTTTGAAAATGACAGACACTTTAGTCGGCCCAAAACCTGTGCCAGACACGTGTCAAGTGCCATTTTTTGACTACCCAAAAAAGGTATTTGAGGCACGCTGAGATTGAGACAGAATAATATTTATGCTTAGAAAAAAATATTTTGAAAATGACAGACACTTTAGTCGGCCCAAAACCTGTGCCAGACACGTGTCAAGTGCCATTTTTTGAATACCCAAAAAAGGTATTTGAGGCACGCTGAGATTGAGACAGAACAGTATTTATGCTTAGAAAAAAATATTTTGAAAATGACAGACACTTTAGTTGGCCCAAAACCTGTGCCAGACACGTGTCAAGTGCCATTTTTTGACTACCCAAAAAAGGTATTTGAGGCACGCTGAGATTGAGACAGAACAGTATTTATGCTTAGAAAGAAATATTTTCAAAATGACAGACACTTCAAGTGGCCCAAAAACTGTGCCAGACACGTGTCAAGTGCCATTTTTTGACTACCCAAAAAAGGTATTTGAGGCACGCTGAGATTGAGACAGAATAATATTTATGCTTAGAAAAAAATATTTTGAAAATGACAGACACATTAGTCTTCCCAAGAACTGTGCCAGACACGTGTCAAAGTGCCATTTTTTGACTACCCAAAAAAGGTATTTGAGGCACGCTGAGATTGAGACAGAATAGTATTTATGCTTAGAAAAAAATATTTTGAAAATGACAGACACTTTAGTCGGCCCAAAACCTGTGCCAGACACGTGTCAAGTGCCATTTTTTGACTACCCAAAAAAGGTATTTGAGGCACGCTGAGATTGAGACAGAACAGTATTTATGCTTAGAAAGAAATATTTTCAAAATGACAGACACTTCAGGCGGCCCAAAAACTGTGCCAGACACGTGTCAAGTGCCATTTTTTGACTACCCAAAAAAGGTATTTGAGGCACGCTGAGATTGAGACAGAATAATATTTATGCTTAGAAAAAAATATTTTGAAAATGACAGACACATTAGTCTTCCCAAAAACTGTGCCAGACACGTGTCAAAGTGCCATTTTTTGACTACCCAAAAAAGGTATTTGAGGCACGCTGAGATTGAGACAGAATAGTATTTATGCTTAGAAAAAAATATTTTGAAAATGACAGACACTTTAGTCGGCCCAAAACCTGTGCCAGACACGTGTCAAGTGCCATTTTTTGACTACCCAAAAAAGGTATTTGAGGCACGCTGAGATTGAGACAGAATAATATTTATGCTTAGAAAAAAATATTTTGAAAATGACAGACACTTTAGTCGGCCCAAAACCTGTGCCAGACACGTGTCAAGTGCCATTTTTTGAATACCCAAAAAAGGTATTTGAGGCACGCTGAGATTGAGACAGAACAGTATTTATGCTTAGAAAGAAATATTTTCAAAATGACAGACACTTCAGGCGGCCCAAAAACTGTGCCAGACACGTGTCAAGTGCCATTTTTTGACTACCCAAAAAAGGTATTTGAGGCACGCTGAGATTGAGACGGAATAGTATTTATGCTTAGAAAAAAATATTTTGAAAATGACAGACACATTAGTCTTCCCAAAAACTGTGCCAGACACGTGTCAAAGTGCCATTTTTTGACTACCCAAAAAAGGTATTTGAGGCACGCTGAGATTGAGACAGAATAGTATTTATGCTTAGAAAAAAATATTTTGAAAATGACAGACACTTTAGTCGGCCCAAAACCTGTGCCAGACACGTGTCAAGTGCCATTTTTTGACTACCCAAAAAAGGTATTTGAGGCACGCTGAGATTGAGACAGAACAGTATTTATGCTTAGAAAGAAATATTTTCAAAATGACAGACACTTCAGGCGGCCCAAAAACTGTGCCAGACACGTGTCAAAGTGCCATTTTTTGACTACCCAAAAAAGGTATTTGAGACACACTGAGATTGAGACAGATAATATTTATGCTTAGAAAAAAAAATATTTTCAAAATGACAGACACTTCAGGCGGCCCAGAAATTGTGCCAGACACGTGTCAAGTGCCATTTTTTGACTACCCAAAAAAGGTATTTGAGGCACGCTGAGATTCAGACAGAATAATATTTATGCTTAGAAAAAAATATTTTGAAAATGACAGACACTTTAGTCGGCCCAAAACCTGTGCCAGACACGTGTCAAGTGCCATTTTTTGACTACCCAAAAAAGGTATTTGAGGCACGCTGAGATTGAGACAGAACAGTATTTATGCTTAGAAAGAAATATTTTCAAAATGACAGACACTTCAGGCGGCCCAAAAACTGTGCCAGACACGTGTCAAAGTGCCATTTTTTGACTACCCAAAAAAGGTATTTGAGACACACTGAGATTGAGACAGATAATATTTATGCTTAGAAAAAAAAATATTTTCAAAATGACAGACACTTCAGGCGGTCCAGAAACTGTGCCAGACACGTGTCAAGTGCCATTTTTTGACTACCCAAAAAAGGTATTTGAGGCACGCTGAGATTCAGACAGAATAATATTTATGATTAGAAAAAAATATTTTGAAAATGACAGACACTTTTGTTGGCACTTTCTACTTGCCAGACAACATAGAATGTTAAACGCGAGTGCCAGTAAAGCTGGACTTGCGGTGCCCCGCTGAAGATCCATTTACTTACAATACAAACAAAGCGTAAATCGCGTTGCACCCCTTTTCCCCTTTATCCTTAACCAATAAACCCCCAAAACTAATCAGGGAAGTTCCTTAACATAATAAACCGGCATACCAAATTCGGAGTAAATCGAATAATTCTGCATGAAAAACCCATTTATCTGAATTAAGGGGAGGGTGGACTAACGACCCTTTTCCCCTTTTATCCTTAACCAATGAACCCCCAAACTAATCAGGGAAGTTCCTTAACATAATAAACCGGCATACCAAAATCGGAGCAAATCGAATAATTCTTCATGAAAAACCCATTTATCTGAATTAAGGGGGGGTGGACTAACTCCCCTTTTTCCCCTTTATCCTTAACCAATGAGTCCCCAAAACTAATCAGGGAAGCGGCATATCAGAATGAAACAAGAAAAAAAATCTGAAGCAAATGGAATGTTTCTATCAAGAGTTATCGCGTTACGTACATACAGAACCGGCGGGCACATAAGGTTTAGCTCACAGGCTATCAAAGCCTGTGAGCTAAAAATAAAATATTTTCGATTATATGGCGCTAAAAGACGAATGTGCACGTGATTTGGCGGGTAAAACTTTCCCTCACCAAACGCGAATATTTTAATGCATCTAAAAATTGCTTGTTAAATGATTATTGGAATGCGCGGTACTTAAGGAATTTAAACTTAAACAATGAAATATTTTGTTATTTTTTCTATAAGCTTATGTAATATATACAAGTTGCGCGTTGCTGAAGTTATTTAATTTTCGGACGGTTTCACCGGCTGGATAAATTTAAGTGCACTTTAAATGTAACTGTCCGATTAAGAACTATTTCATTATATATTTCGAAATTAAATAAGTCGTTGTTTCTATGGCAACAATACTTTTCTCATGTTGTCTCCGACACTAACACTATCGAACACAAATCGACAGTTCTCAGAATCGGGACCTTAACTTTGAGTTTAAAGCAATTTTAATCAGTTTAAATTTTGTACTAACCGTCATTAAACGATCGTTAAATGTCATTACATATAAATGTATATGACAAAATCATAGTTATAAAAGTATATTAATATACTTTTATATAAATATACTTGTAAATATACTTTTAAAATATACTTTTAAATATACTTTTAAAAAGACACCGGAAGTCCAGCTTTACTGGCACTCACGTTTAACATTCTATGTTGTCTGGCAAGTAAAAAGTGCCAACAAAAGTGTCTGTCATTTTCAAAATATTTTTTTCTAAGCATAAATATTTTTCTGTCTCAATCTCACCGTGCCTCAAATACCTTTTTTGGGTAGTCAAAAAATGGCACTTGACACGTGTCTAGCACAGTTTTTGGGCCGACTAATGTGTGTGTCATTTTCAAAATATTTTTTTCTAAGCATAAATACTATTCTGTCTCAATCTCATCGTGCTTCAAATACCTATTTTGGATTTGGGTAGTCAAAAAATGGCACTTGACACGTGTCTGGCACAGTTTTGGGGCCACTTGAAGTGTCTGTCATTTTGAAAATATTTCTTTCTAAGCATAAATACTGTTCTGTCTCAATCTCAGCGTGCCTCAAATACCTTTTTTGGGTAGTCAAAAAATGGCACTTGACACGCGTCTAGCACATGTTTTGGGCCGACTAAAGTGTCTGTCATTTTTAAAATATTTTTTTCTAAGCATAAATACTATTCTGTCTCAATCTCAGCGTGCCTCAAATACTTTTTTGGGTAGTCAAAAAATGGCACTTGACACGTGTCTGGCACATGTTTTGGGCCGACTAAAGTGTCTGTCATTTTCAAAATATTTTTTTCTAAGCATAAATACTATTCTGTCTCAATCTCAGCGTGCCTCAAATACCTTTTTTGGGTAGTCAAAAAATGGCACTTGACACGTGTCTGGCACAGGTTTTGGGCCGACTAAAGTGTCTGTCATTTTCAAAATATTTTTTTCTAAGCATAAATACTATTCTGTCTCAATCTCAGCGTGCCTCAAATACCTTTTTTGGGTAGTCAAAAAATGGCACTTGACACGCGTCTGGCACAGGTTTTGGGCAGACTAAAGTGTCTGCCATTTTCAAAATATTTTTTTCTAAGCATAAATACTATTCTGTCTCAATCTCAGCGTGCCTCAAATACCTTTTTTGGGTAGTCAAAAAATGGCACTTGACACATGTCTGGCACAGGTTTTGGGCCGACTAAAGTGTCTGTCATTTTCAAAATATTTTTTTCTAAGCATAAATATTGTTCTGTCTTAATCTCAGCGTGCCTCAAATACCTTTTTTGGGTAGTCAAAAAATGGCACTTGACACATGTCTGGCACAGTTTTTGGGCCGACTAAAGTGTCTGTCATTTTCAAAATATTTTTTTCTAAGCATAAATATTATTCTGTCTCAATCTCAGCGTGCCTCAAATACCTTTTTTTGTGTAGTCAAAAAATGGCACTTGACACGTCTCTGGCACAGTTTTTGGGCCACGATACTTCAGCCAGACATTCGATTTTGTATTCAGGCATTACAAAAGAAGTGTTGCACAAATTTTCAGGGTGCCTCAAATACCTACTTAAAAATGTTCAACAGCTCTCCTACTACTAGAATGGCAACACGGGATAAACTAACTTTTATTTCCCAGTATTGGCAATGATAGAAAAATCAGAACTATTTTGAATGTTTAATATGCAGTACGATTAGTATACTTGTGAAAACATTTAGATACATGTGAATTAATATTCACACCTTCATTTCTAAAAAGAATAGGCAGATGTTCAGGAGATAGACATTTAGGTACACAGAATTAGCATTCACGTTTTTCTCCTCTGTGAAGAACTGACAACATTCAGATACAAGTGAATTAATATTCATACCTTTTCACTGAGAGGAACAGTAGGCTACATATTAGTTAAATTCAGTATGCGATGTCAGATGCGTACAAAAAATCCTATTCAAATATACCTCATTCAATGTTGTACGCTACATATTATTTGAGAAAAAGGAATGTTGACAATATAAATAATATATGTGATTGAGAAAATAGGCGGTCATTCAGATATAAGAATTAATATCATCCCCCGTTTTTCGCTGAGAAAAACAAACAACATTCAGTTACAAGTGAATTATTATTAATAACTTTTTCCCTGTGAAGAACAAATGGGTTTTCAAGAGATAGGCTGACATTCAGATATAAGTGAATTAATAGGCACACCTTTCTCACTGAAAAGTTTATACAGACATTCACGAGATAGACAGACATTCAGTTACAAGTGAATTAACATCCCACCTTTCTCACTGAGGAGAACAGAAAACATTCAAATACAAGTGAATTATTATTCACACCCTTTTCCCTGAGAAGAATAGACAGACGTTCAACAGATAGACAGACATTCCAGATACAAATGAATTAATATTCACACCTTTTTCACCCAGAAGAATAGACAAATATTCAGATTAAATGACAACTTTTGCACTAGTACACTTAGAAAAATATACATACATTCAGGATACAGGCAGACATTCAAATACAAGTGAATTAACATTTACGTCTTATTCACTGAGAAGAACAGAGAACATTCAGATACAAATGAATTAATATTGACATCCTTCACACTGAGAGGATCAGGCAGAAATTCAGATGCAACTGAATTGTGGTTCACACTTTTTCTCCTCACAAGAGCATACAATCAATCAGAAGATAGACAAAAATTCAGATTTGAGTTAATTAAAATTCACAACTTTTTCACCCAGAAGAACAGAGAACATTCAGATACAAGTGATTTAATATTCCCACACTTTTCACTGATGTGAACATACAGACATTTAGAGACAAATTAATTAACATTCACACTTTTTCACTCAGAAGAACAGACAGATATTCAGATATAAATGAGAAATGACACTTTTCACACTGTTTCCACTGAGAAGAATATGCATACGTTCAAGATATAGACAGACGTTAAGATACATGTGAATTAACATACACGTCTTTTCCCCTGGGAAGAACAGAGAACTTCAGATACAAGAGGATTAATATTCACATTATTTACACTGAGAAGAACAGGTAGTCATGCAGATGCAAATGAATTGTGGTTCACATCTTTTCCCTGAGAAGAGCATACATACAACCAGAACCATCAGAAGATAGGCAGAAATTCAGATTTGAGTGAATTAACATTCACACCTTTTTCACCAAGAATAACAGAGAACATTCAGATATAAGTGATTTAATATTACTACTTTTTTTACCGAGAAGAACATACAGACATTCAGAGACAAGTTAATTTACATTCACACTTTTTTCACTAAGAAGAAGAGACACATTTAGATACAAGTTAATTAATATTAACTTTCTTATCCGAGAAGAACGAAGATACATTCAGGAGATAGATAGGCATTTAGAAACAAGAGAATATTGTCCACACTTTTTTTCACTGAGAAGAACATACAGACATTCAGAAACAAGTGAAAACATTTTCACCTTTTTCACTGAGAAGAACAAACAACGTTCAGATACTTGTGAATTAATGTTCACAACTTTTTCACTGAGAACAACAGAGAAAATTCAGATACACAAGTGGATTAATATTCTCATCTTTTTAAAAAGAAAAACAGACAGACATTGAAGATAAAGCCAGGCATTTAAATACAAATGAATCAACATTCACACCTTCTTCATTGAGAAGAACAAACAACATTCACATACAAGTGAATTAATATTAACTCCCTTTTTATAAAGATGAACATGCGAACAATCAGGATATAGACAGACATTCAGATACAAATGAATTAGCATTCACCTCTTTTTCACTGAGTAGAATAGGGATATATTCAAGAGATAGACAGGCATTCAGATGCAAGTAAATTAAATAGTGGTTACACCTTTTTAACTGAGAAAAAAAGAACTGATGTAAACATACAGACATTTAGAGACAAGTTAATTAACATTCACACTTTTTCACTCAGAAGAACAGACAGATATTCAGATATAAATGACACTTTTCACACTGTTTCCACTGAGAAGAATATGCATACGTCGACATGGGTCGACAACATTCAGGTACAAGTAAATTTGTATTCACACCTTTTCACTGAGAAGAACGGAGAACATTCAGATACAATTATATTAATATTCACAGAATTTTCACTGAGAATACTAGCCAACAATTCGATACAAGTGCATTAACACCCACACCTTCATCACCGAAGTGAACATACAACATTCAGTTACAAGCGAATTTATATTCACGCATTTTTAATTGAAAAGAACACTTAGATATTCAGGATATAGACAGACATTCATATGCAATATATAAGTGAATTAATATTCACGTATTTTTAATTGAAAAGAACACTTAGATATTCAGGATAAAGACAGACATTCATATACAATATATAAGTGAATTAATATTAAAATCTTTTTCACTAAGAACAGACATTTAGGAGATAAACAGGCAATCAAATATAACTGAATTAACATTCACACCATTTTTACTGAGCTAAACCGATGACATCCAGGAGATAGACGTTCAGATAAAAGTGAATTGACAGTCACACTTTTTTACTGAGAAGGAAAATGTTATAAAAGAGTACTGGAAAAAATTCTATTAAACTGGCCAGACGATTGCGCTAATTACACTTTCAACACCGCTTTCTGATATCAGAAGTGAAAATCTGAAATGGGTCGATCTTTTCGAAAGATGTAATTCATTCTGCTCGAAGGCATTTTACTGCTGAGTGCAGCCGTTTCCGTTTCAATAAGTTATTACTGCCCGATTAGAAGTACCTTTCACCATCGGTGTTGTTTGAAGGACACTTATGAAGTTCTTTCTATTTAATTAATTAAATGACACAGGTGTAGAGGTAGGTTTTAGGAGCTTATTTTTTTTAATTGGAGATGTTTTTTAAAGGATCATGAGCATTTATTTAAGGGGGCTCAGGACTTGATCGATAACGAAAAACATGTAAACAGAGCTCTCGCTTCGAGCCCATATAAAAACAGAAGTATTCAATGTAACTCATTTAAACTTTCTGATATTTTGAAGGTATGTTTGTAGTCTTATAAAATTATAAAATGAAGTACTTTAATGTAATAAAACAAAACATATAGCGAAATTTATATAACACAATTTTCGGAAAAAATTTTAGGTGTCATATCACCATCCGTAAGATATCTTAACGTTAAATTGACATAAGAACCTAATTTTTGTTTTACAATAATCAGGAAACTTTACTCTATAGGATGAATTAAGGATATAACTATCACTAAAAGAAAACCTTATTAAAAAAAACCTCTCGAATTTGAAAATTTAAAGAACCCTAAAAAATACAACTTTTTTTTTCATTAAAAATACTCAAAATATTAAACTATCTAAAATATATTAATTCTTTCTATAGATAAAGATGTTATATGCATGCAAAAAAAAAAAAAAAATAAATAAGCCATTCCATCAAATAGTTTTTTTTTAATCTTAGGGATAGTCGTCAAAAATCAAGTTTTGAGAAAACGCGACTTAAAGTTGCGATTAAATGGGTGCGGCTTTGTAATGGATGTTACATAAATGCTCACAACTCCGTTAAAACCAATGTCAGACGGGCTGCTTTTTTGCTTAAGTATTATCCATTCACAATACTATAGCATTGTGAATGGATAACACTTAAGCAAAAAAGCAGCAAAAAAGACGCCCGTCTGACATTGGTCTAAAAATGCAAATATTTTTATGCGGTTTTTTGCAACGTGTTCAGAATTAATTAAATAATCAAATAGATACTAAAAGAAAAATCGATTTTTTAAATTTTTTCAAGCCCTGAGCCCCTTTAAGAGGACATTATTGTTTTTATTAATATTATTATTATTACTATTATTATTATACTTGGCTCCCTTGGCGACCAGTTTGGTCTCCCTTAAATATATGCTAAGCATTGCATCATGTTACTTTTATTCATAATTTAATTTACTTGCTCAATCCTTCACCAAATCAGAAGATTCTGATACGAAATCATGAACTCGGTATTTTTATGTTAGCCGGGCGCAGGTGATAAATCGCCAAACATTGTTCCCGTCGTATTTTTTCGTATTTTATTAATTTAATTTCGACTCCCGACTGGGCAAGGTTCACTCAGCCTTTCATCCCTTTGGGGTCGATAAAATGAGTACCAAGCTTGCTTGGGAACTAAACACCGAGGGTCTCGCGTTAGGTTGACCACCTGGCCGGGACGCATGCTGCATAGCACCTCGGGGCCCAGGGTCAAGAAAACAGAGATGGGCACTGTCGGCCCAGATCCTTAATGGATTGTATAGCCACAGAGTTTAGTTTAGTTTAGTATTAATTTAATTTAAAATATAATACTTTCACTCATTTTATTTTAAATAAAATGATAAAAATTTAATTTAAAACTGAAACCTTTAAAATTTATGACTCTCAATTATTTCTTTCAAAAAAAAAAAAAAAAAAAAAAAAAAAAACAGCAAAGAAAAAATAAATAATACCATAAACCATGACATTTGATTTCAACATCAAAGCTTTGTTTTAATTTACCACGCGAAAAATTATTTATGACAGTCGCATGAAATGGACTATTATAATACTGATGACATGATGGCGATGAAGGCGATGAAGCAATATTTGGCAATTTATCACCAGCGCCCGGCTAATATCGGATTACCAAATTGGCCGCCTGGCATATAAAAAGCGAAGCGGTCCACCCAAAACTGTTTATCACAGGCACATGACTTAGGCTGTTATTATACAGAATTTATCACCTGCGCCCGGCTAACATTGTATTACCAAATTGGCTGCCTGGCATATAAAAATTGAAGCGGTCAATCCGGAACTGTTGATGACAGGCACATGACTTAGGCTATTCTTAAAGAGATTTGAACATTTTAAAATACCCAGTTGTCCGATAGGAAAATTCCTAAAATTATAGTCGTACAAACCTTAAATGCTGAGCCGTACAAACCGGCAATATCTGTGAAAGCAAAAATTTAAACTCGACTATCCTGAAATACTGTTTTTCAGCGGTTTTGTCACGATAACTTTCAACCCGTGAACGGATTTACATGTTCCTTTTTTAAAAAAATATATATGAAATTAAGTTCTATATAAACTATAGTTGAATAGCAAGCATGCCAAAAAAGTTTTTCAAGTTATAACAAAAAATATGAGCAATTTTTATAGATTTTGAATTTATTATTATATATATATATATATATATATTTTCAACTCTTATTTGTTTTTCAGGTATAGTCTCGAATCAACTGAATAAACAGTGTGCAGAAGAACTGGCGACTCAAAAATATGGAACCTGGACTCATGAATGAATTAATTAAAATTGTGTAACTTTCAAGATTCTGTGTATTTTTTTCCTTTCTTTTTCTTCCTGGGACAAATATTATTTAATTGAATAACTATGTTGTTAATAAGTAACATTGAAACAAAAACATCAACGAATTTTTGTCCAAACTCCAGTCGACCCACCAATTTACAACAGCACTCTAGTTAGCCATCGTTCAATGGAGGATATCCCAAATATGGGTTCGAGGCTGAAAAAGTCACGTGATACCGGTAATTTACCCCAGGAACTTCTAACTGATAAGAAGGGAAGATACTACTGCTTTGCCTCATGAACTGTTTCATTGGCTAGCGGGGATTTACATTACACGTCTACGAAGCCTTCCCTTCTTTACGCTAGAAGTTTTTACCTTGACCACGTGATCAAAACGGAGATGGAATATCCTCCATTATAGTATAGCGCCTAGAATATATAGTGTGGAAATCGGCTATCCCTGCAATACTTAAAAAAGCGCTAAAATATTGTATCCCTTAAATCTGCAACGATGCTGCTGAAATATGAAGATCGCAGCGACATCTGCAGGATATTTTCTACAACTGCAAGATATTGCTAGTCTATGCAATGTAAGGCAAAAATCCCGCAGATGTCGCTGCAATCGACACTTGGGATTTTAGCAGTATCGTCGCACATTTAAGGTATACAAATTTTTAGCACTGTTTGGATAGCATATTTCCACACTAAGGTATTCTAGATACTGTAATTATAGCGCCTAGAATATATAGTGTAGAAATTGGCTATCCCTGTAATACTTGAAAAAGTGCTAAAATATTGTACCCCTTAAATGTGCAACGATGCTACTGGAATATGCAGATTGTCGCTGCGATCGACACTTGGGATTTTAGCAGTATCGTCGCACATTTAAGGGATACAAATTTTTAGCGTTGTTTGGAGCATATTTCCACACTAGGTATTCTAGACGCTGTAGTTCAATATTTTGTTAGAAACTCTTATGTCAATCAGATTTTATTTCTCGTCTACTACCTCTCTCATTTATAAAGGCAATCTATTGCTCATCGCTCGCTCACGTTTGAAACGTAGTAGAAAATCATATATTTAAATATTTCACATGTCCCTGCAACAATATATATATATATACAGTGGTGGGCAAAATTGTGGACATTTTTTGAAATTTTCATGTTTTATAAATTTGTGCGCCTATAGAATATATTAATTTTCACTTAAATACAAATGTTTATATATCAAATTCAAGGAAATTTAATGTAGAACTAAAAAAAAAAAAAAAAAAAAAAAAAAAAAAAACAGAATTAAAATATCAGCATTACAAAAAAAGTTAGACTTACTTTAGTCTAAAATAGTCAAAAATGCCGAAGTGTATTGTAATAAAAGCTTCCTTGCCAATCATAATGACTGTTTTGAAAACCAATGAAATGTCAGTAACTAAACTGTAGTATGTTTTGATTTGTGAAAGCGGAATTTTGCTGGAATAAATTTTGATGAAGAGTGAATACTAGTATAACTAAACAGAGTATTTTTTTCTTTTAATGCAGATGATTTAAAACAATGTCATCAACAACAAGAACTGATTGGACACTTACAAAAAGAAGCAGAATTGTCATATTGAGAGAAAATGGTCTCTCTTACGCTGAAATTGCAATGCGGGTCGGTGGATCAGTCACTTTATCTGGTGTATGCGTATGAAAGTTGTGCTTACGTTATGAAGAAACTAAGTCAGTGATAAGTAAGGCAAGATCAGGCCAAAAAAAATGCACGAGTGCTTCTGATGATAGAGAGATAAAAAGAATATGCTTAAAGATAGAAGAATTTCATCAGATGCTGTCAGATGTGAAATGGATGCAATGGGTATTTCAGTTAGTTCAAGAACAATAAGGAGAAGATTAGCAGGTTTTGGACTGAAAGGTAACAAAAAATTAAATCTTCAGCAACGCAAGAAACGAGTTCAGTGGGCAAAATAACACATTAATTGCTCAGAAAATCAGTAGAAGAAAATAATATGGAGCGATGAGAGTAAGATATCGCTCATTGGTATAATGGCTCATTGGATAGGCGAAAATATGTGAGATGTGGCGTAGGGGAAGAGCTGCATCCTGATTGCATTGAAGCAACTACAAAGAACCCAATAAATATCATGATTTGAGTCTGTATGTCTGCAGATGGTGTGTGCCACATTCAAGTGATTGATAGCATTCTGAAGCCAAAAAAAAAAAAAAAAAATACATCGAAACTGTCCAGGAACCAAAATAGATACCTTCCATCAGGGATCTCTTCCCCAATAAAGCACCATTTATCTATGAGCCATACGGTAAAAATATGCAAAGAATGGTTTAAAAATTACAGCATGCTATTATTACCCTGGCCAGGAAACAGCCCTGATGTGAATCCTATAGAAAAATTGTGGCGGACGTTGGAAAATCCTTGCACAAAAAAAGCGTCCATCTAATAAAACGCAACTTATTGAAGCTATAATTAATTCTTGGCATCATGTCATTAAAAAAGATGAACTCCAAACACTAGTTCTCTCAATGAAAAGACGCTGTGAAGCTGTAATAAAAAACAAGGGTTATCCTACTAAATATCGAATATGTAGTGCAAATTTAAAATACAATGAAATCTAACATAGATCTTATTTTTTGTAAGCGTAACTTTTTTTGTAATGCAGATATTTTAATTATGATTTTTAATTAAATTCTACATTAAATTTCCTTAAATTTGATATATAGATATATAAACATTTGTGTTTAAGTGAAATTTATTATATTCTTTAAGCACACAAAGTTATAAAGCATGAAAATTAAAAAAAATATCCACAATTTTGGCCACCACTGTATATATACATACAATGCGATAAATCATTTTAGCAAAAAATCTCTTTTGGTGTACTGGAATTGTAGTGTAAAAGTTACATTTGTATTTAATGGAGGATATTCCAAATCTGGGTTCGAGGCTGAAAAAGGTCACGTGATACCGGTAATTTACCCAAAGACCTTATAACAGATAAGAAGGGAAGATACTACTGCTTTGCCTCATAAACTGTTTCATTGGCTAGCGGGGATTTATATTACACTTCTACAGAGCCTTCCCTTCTTTAAGCTCGAAGTTTTTACCTTGACCACGTGATCAAAACGTAAATGGAATATCCTCCATTGCACAAATATGTTGTTAACAAGAACCTTTGAAACAAAAATATCAACGCGACAGGTTCACCGAATTTTTGTCAGAATCCTCTCTACCTATGATATTCTATTGCTCATATGTCGCTAGACACTTTAGATATTCATCGCTCATTATTTCCTCTAAGATTCTCTTGAGCAATCAAATTTTATTGCTCGTATGTCGTCACTTCCTTACAAAGACACTCTAGTTACCCATCGTTCAATATGCTGTCCGAAATCCCCTGGATCAATCAGATTTTATTTCTCGTCTACCACCTCTCTCACATTTATAAAGGCAGTTTATTATTCATCGCTCGCTCACGTTTGAAATGTACTAGAAAATCATATATTAAAATATTTAACATGTCCTTGTGAAAAAAAAAAAAAAAAGCAATTTATCAAATTACAACGACCATTTGGAAAATGATTTTTTCGAAGACTAAAATTTAAGACATAAAAAATCGCACGGAGTTGATCATACATTACGTACGCCATGAATTAAACATTAATAGTGTTATTACACGTAAAAATTCCAAGCGACAAAAATCGCCTGCGACTCGTACGTATTATCCATCTGAAACTTATGTATTATCCAAGGATTTCATTGGCTGTTCGAGAAAAGTCTTTTCCATCGTCAGATTTCCAAGAAATCTGACGACACATTTTAAATGAAATTTGATTCTTAAACTTCTAAACATCCCACAATATTACTTTTTACACCGTCGTATAGAGAAAGAAATGTACTTTTAAATGCAATTTGTTTGAAAGCTGTATCTCAATTTGTTTCTGAGTTATTAATTTTTTTTTTTTTTGTAATTTTTATTACTTTTTTGTCATAGTGGCAACAGAAGGTATCCACCTCTGTTTGAAGTAAAGGGAAATACAGGTTACTGTATAGACCCATCAGAAAACGAATAAAATGCGGATTAAACCAATAAAAACCTTCAGATATGCTTTTGATTTCTCATCCTGACGAGAACAATAACCATTTTTCCAAATGGTTTAAAAAAAAAAAAAAAAAAAAAAAGAAAAGAAAAATTCTATACAGTAATGAAGAATTCGTTAGGAATGATTAATATAAGTGCTAGATTTCAACATGGAGAGAACTTCTGACATCGACTCTTTAAAGATAGTTCATGAATCTGAAACCAGAGGTGGGCAAACTTTTAATTGCAATTATTTGCAATGTAATTACAATTTAATTCTATGTAATTAATGATAGTTACAATTACATGCCGTAAAAAAATATTGCAGCATTGTAGCCGGAATCGCCCCTCATCCCTGACGAAATTTCTGTGCTTGGATGGGTATAAATATAATGAATTACATCAGAGTTGGATTACTCATTATGTTGACTAGGCTGTAGTCTAGGGAACCGGAAAGAAAGGGGTCCCGGTGCTAAGATTTGCTTTAAGATTTTTTCTTCATATCGGGATAATATTTTAACCCTTTATCTACGGCATTATGATCTACTGCAATTTTTTTCATATAATATTTTTTTTCCAGTTACTACAATGAAAATTAAAGGATAAACATAAAAAAAAATATTCACCCGTGAGAAATTTAATTATTTAGCGGTAATTAATTAAAGTGGTACTTTAAACTACCGTCAGTACACTATGACTAAAATATTGTAACAGAAAATCCACAAGGTATTTCAATTGGCACCAGAAAATCTTTTAGATTTAATGAGTATGTGAAATATAGGCTTTTTCTTACTTACAAATAAATCGTTCGGAAAATTCCGGTGGCAATAATTTATTTCAACACTTAAAAATTGAAAATGCTTTGCTTCTGTTCTGAAATGGTTAAAAAAACTATTTTTTTTTTTTTTTTTTTTTAGGTTTCGATCTTGTTAGCAGTCCTTTAGTTATGCGACATGAATATTCCAGGGACAACATGTTATTTCGCATCTCCACATATGCAATATATGAAATTACATATGCCATTTCTAGCATAGCAAAAACGAGCCGGTGCCACAACTTTTTCGATTTCCTATAAAAAATAACAATGGAACAGAAAAGAAATACCAGGGAAATCATTACTAGACTACATTTTAGTAATTACATTTTAAATCAGATAAAAACGATGGATAACTACACAGACGAAAAGTAAAGAAAAAGTTTTTTCCAACACCCAGTGTACTGACGGTATTTATAAGTACCACCGAGTAATTCAACAGTTAAATCAAATACATACACCGTTCACTTAAAATAGCTAGTCATATTGTATTCTAAGATCATAATGAACACATAAAAAAAATGCAACACTTATCTTATATCCTTTACTGTGTTTGCAGCTATGAAAAGGTGAGCGTGGCAAACTGTGCAAAATTTCGGCACAAAACACATCGACTGCTTCAAAGATAGCCTCATTCCTCTCTAAAATAACAAACCTAGAACTATTGCTGCCATGTATTCGGATAAAGTGGAGTTAAAAGAGCATTTTTTGCAAAGTACCATTAGAATATTAGTAATATTCACTATGGTATAAAAGTTTAAAGTGAGTGGTACTTATAAGTACCGTCAGTAGATAAAGGGTTAAATAAAAGAAAAATTATTTACAGTACTAGGGGGCTCTGCCCCCTACGAGCTACGCTTGCCAACCCCCGTTCAGGCACACCAAAATCCAAAAAGCACGCTAATTGCACGCATTTGATCGGCTTTAAAAATATTGAATTAAAATTAAAAAAAAAACAAAAACAGAAGCGATCTCTCTGTAAATGGGTTTCCATTCGTTTTTCTTGGATTGGGGATTTTTAAGACCAAATCTGTTGCTGTTAAGAGATACAATAGCTGTTTTCGTATTTAATTAAACACATTAGTTATTTGAAAATAAGCTAATATAAAATGAATTAAGTAAACAGTGTCATTGTCTCCCGGTATTTTTTAGCAGCGCTACAAGATAGTTCTTTTAAGTAATTCATTTTAAATGTATCGTTTCAAATCTGACGTAATTTACACGTAACTTTTATTTCTCTTATTAATATTCACGTAAAAATACTTTTGTTGTTAGAAGGAAATATTATTTGCGCTGTCTTCGAATTCACGATTATAGTTGAAAAGATTATCTCAAAATATCTCGCGCAAATATATTTTTCAATTTAAATTGTTTTACCATATTTTTTGGGCATTTTAAATATGACGTAAAATTCAAGTGTAAATATGGTTCTTATGACGTAATTTTCCTGCTTTTAACATGTAATCATTTAATTCTAATTTTAAAGTTTTTTTTTTTCTGTTTGTAATTGTGACGTGTTAATAAATTTTTAATTTGAAGAAATATTTGATATGATAATTTGTTTCGCTGTTTATATAATTGGCAACAGTTTGAATTAATGACATTTTCTAAAATTTGTAAAAAACATCTCTCGAAATGCTGAAAATTTGAATTAAAAATAGAAATAAAACCTCAAAAAATGCGTCAAATAAGAAAAATAAATGCAATCTGCGCATTAAGAACTTATAACGTATAAAATGATCAAAAAATGATTAAATTCTCATGCATAGTTTTTTCTCAAATAAAACTTTTTTAATGGAACGACTTTGTCCAACTTTAGCATTAAATATCTCTTAAAATAATTCTTCGATTTGAAAACTGTCTGCACCAGCGTGTTTATCAAACATTTTTCTATAATACCACCGATTTTCATATTTTTGTATGCAACAGTTTTCTTAATATTAACGATGAAAGGCCATGCTTAAGCATTCAAATTGGATGCGGATCAACCCGGAATATCTACGCAGATGTTCATTGGTCCATTTCCAAATCAAAACTTTTTTTTATACTAGGGGGCTCTGCCCCCTACGAGCTACGCTCGCCAACCCCCGTTCAGGCACACCAAAATCCAAAAAGCACGCTAATTGCACGCATTTGATCGGCTTTAAAAATATTGAATTAAAATTAAAAAAAAAAAAACAGTAGCGATCTCTCTGTAAACGGGTTTCCATTCGTTTTTCTTGGATTGGGGATTTTTAAGACCAAATCTGTTGCTGTTAAGAGATACAATAGCTGTTTTCGTATTTAATTAAACACATTAGTTATTTGAAAATAAGCTAATATAAAATGAATTAAGTAAACAGTGTCATTGTCTCCCGGTATTTTTTAGCAGCGCTACAAGATAGTTCTTTTAAGTAATTCATTTTAAATGTATCGTTTCAAATCTGACGTAATTTACACCTAACTTTTATTTCTCTTATTAATATTCACGTAAAAATACTTTTGTTGTTAGAAGTAAATATTATTAGCGCTGTCTTCGAATACACGATAATAGTTGAAAAGATTATCTCAAAATATCTCGCGCAAATATATTTTTCAATTTAAATTGTTTTACCATATTTTTTGGGCATTTTAAATATGACGTAAAATTCAAGTGTAAATATGGTTCTTATGACGTAATTTTCCTGCTTTTAACATGTAATCATTTAATTCTAATTTTAAAGTTTTTTTTTCTGTTTGTAATTGTCACGTGTAAATAAATTTTTAATTTGAAGAAATATTTGATATGATAATTTGTTTCGCTGTTTATACAATTGGCAACAGTTTGAATTAATGACATTTTCTAAAATTTGTAAAAAACATCTCTCGAAATGCTGAAAATTTGAATAAAAAATAGAAATAAAACCTCAAAAAATGCGTCAAATAAGAAAAATAAATGCAATCTGCGCATTAAGAACTTATAACGTATAAAATGATCAAAAAATGATTAAATTCTCATGCATAGTTTTTTCTCAAATAAAACTTTTTTAATGGAACGACTTTGTCTAACTTTAGCATTAAATATCTCTTAAAATAATTCTTCGATTTGAAAACTGTCTGCATCAGCGTGTTTATCAAACATTTTTCTATAATACCACCAATTTTCATATTTTTGTATGCAACAGTTTTCTTAATATTAACGATGAAAGGCCATGCTTAAGCATTCAAATTGGATGCGGATCAACCCGGAATATCTACGCAGATGTTCATTGGTCCATTTCCAAATCAAAACTTTTTTTTATATATAGAAGGATATAGAAGGATTCTTTGTTTCACTCATTTATTGAATCGTATCATTACAACGATTAACGTATACATGTTATTTCAAATGCTACTCCACTTTTAATTTTCCGATATTCATAAGGCGAAAACACTGGATTCTTGCAATTTTTAGGCTTTAAATTTGGGATGGATTTACAGAAGGGCGGCTTTTGTAGTATCATCCTGGGCGGGATTTTGTTAGTATCCCTACAAATTATATTTTTAAAAGAAACTATTAAATTTTAATCAAGCGTTTTGTCAATTTATCGCCTCTTAATTTTTAGCGCCTTGGGCGATCAACCGATCTTGCCCACTTATCCTAATAAAATTTATTGTTAAACTAAGAAAGTTCTTTTAAGGTTAGAGACAACAGAAATATTTATGTGAAAATACATTAATTTTTTTGCTTGCTGTAAATCCATTCAAATAAAACAAGTGTGCAAACGATTCAGAAATGCTCTCAGAATTGCATCATATCGGGTGATTCAAAATGGAGGCTATCAGTGGTGTAGTCGTAAAAAAACAAAAAAAAAACAGAGGATATTGTGGAATATTTTGCAACCCTCTCTCGAGCAGTCAGCCAGACTGCTTAGGCGCCGCGAAGGATCACGTGACCTTCGAGAGAATTGATATTTGAAAACATTTTTTACTCTTTCTTTTTACTTTCTTCTATCTTTACAAGAAGAAAGTATTGGATTCATGAAAATTTTCGAATTCCGGTTTTCGACGGATTTACACGTTTTAGGGGTCAGAGATTCCAAAAAACATGTTTTTACAAAATGTCTGTCTGTGACTCTGTGAGTCTGTCTGTCTGTCTGTCTGTCTGTCTGTGTGTATGTGACACATATTTTGTGGGCGCTCTATCTCAAGAACTAATGCACGGAATTTAATAAAAATTGATATTCAGTTAGTGCCTAATACAAATTGATGCTGATTAGTTTTTGGTGTAAATTGCTCAACAGGTGGCGCTGCAATGCTGCATTTTTCACGATTTTCGCAATAGCTCTATCTCAAGAACTAATGCACGGATTTTGATCAAACTTCAGATTTAGTTAGTCCTTGATATGAATTGATGATGATTACGTTTTGGTGTAAATCGCCCAACAGGTGGTGCTGTTATGATGAATTTTGCAGGATTTACACGATTTCCCCAATAGCTCTATATTAAGAACTAACACACGGATTTTCATCAAACTTCAGATTAAGTTAGTCCTTGATATGACTTGATACTGATTAGGTGTTGGTGTAAATCGCCCAACAGGTGGCGCTTCTCTGCTGCCTTTTCCACGATTGCCTCAATAGCTCTATCAATAGAACTAATGGACCAATTTTCATCTAACTTCAGATTTAGTTGTATGTTGACACAAGTTGTTGTTCATTAGGTTTTGGTGTTAATCACCCAATAGGTGGCGCTGCTATGCAGAAATTTTCACGATTTTCGCTATTGCTCTATCTCAAAAACTAATGTACGGATTTTCTCCAAACTTCAGATTCAGTCAGACGTTGACATAAATTGTTGCTGATTAGGATTTGGTATAAATCACCCAATAGGTGGCGCTGCTAGGCAGCATTTTGCTGAATTTAGACGATTTCAGCGATAGTCATATCTCAAGAACTAATGCACGGAATTTCATATCGTTAGAATCCTCATGAGATGCATAGATTGCCATTTAATTTTGGCAGTGTGATAGCGAATTTTGAAGTATTAACATGTATGAGATAGAAGAAAGTTTTGGGATTGGTACATCCGACTAGTTTAGTTTAGTTTTGTTGTGAATGTGAATCTTGAACACAGCAGGTAATAAGCTGCGTATAGGTTTTTTCGTGGTCTTCTATTAGAAGAAATGATGTTTAATTTTGAAAAGGAAAATTTATTTTCGAATATTAAATCATGCTATTTTCTGGGCTTCTTTTTAGAAGAACATAATTGCTGAAATTTTAATATGATCATCTTGGATTCCCAATGTGGAATTTATTTAACAAATATTATCCAAATGTTTTCATTGTAAATACTGTAAATATTTATAAGTGTAAATAGAATAATCAAAGTTTTTAATCTTCCTGTGATTACTTATACTGAATAACACATGCGCCTCTTTCTTGTGAAATATGCTTAATTATTTTAATAGGATTTTACATGAATCGTGAAGTTTTCATCTAATAAGCTCTCCCAAATATGATTTAAAACGAATCGTAAATTCTACAACTATGCTCTCCCAATAAAAATATCTTGAATTGTGATAACGTGAAATTTCGTGGAATACATGAAGATTATTCTTTAGATATACGCTTTAAGCAGAGGGTATACGCTTAAGGCAGAACGTATACCCTAGAGTACATATACTATAGCTTTCTTGAGAAACAGAGGGTATACGGTGTTCCTTAAAAAATCCAGAAGGTATACGGCGTATACCCTCCACTACATCCCTGGAGGCTATGGCAATTGCCATTTAAGCAGCTGGTGACAGAAATATTCTTCCAATTGCAAAAAAAGAGTGCAAACCAAGTATAGCTTTTGTTTTATAAGGTCCCAGGGTCCTAATAACTTATAATTAGAAAAATATTATTCTACATCTAGGAAGGAAATTAAAAAAAAATCTCATATTTTTTTACCACCAAAATTTACCGAATTATGACATTTTGAATTTTATGAATTTACAATGTTTATCTGCACTAAAAGTACTTCGTTCCCTTTTTAGTGCCAGAAAACTCTGAAATATATCTCTTTGAAGGAGGGGAAGGGGTCCCAGAAAAAGTCTAGCCTACGGGCCTGGAGGTAGTTTATCCACTTCTGAATTACATACAATTAAATTGTAATTGCAATGCAAATAATTGCAATTTGAACAAATTTGACCAATTCTGTCTGAAACTAATCGTAGAAATATCTTGAAAAGTTTTATTTCGGTTAATTGAAGAGGATAGAATTTTTTTATTCTGCCGAATTTGGAGATGTCTATTAAAATATTTAAAGCTTGTGTTCATTTTAGTAGGTAGATAGAACTTTGAAATTTTTTAAATATTAATTGAAAATAAAAAATTTCAAACGATTGGTAATTTTTTTATTATTATAACTAGGTGATCGTACCCGGGCTTCCCGGGTTAAAGAATGTAAGTGATAACATTTTTTTTAATTGAAAACTAATAATTTTTTTTTATATGCAATAAATTTTTTAGATTGACTCCCTTACATTAAAAAAGAATTTTTCATATGGAAAATACGAATTATACAATCAAATAAATTTTTGAAATTTATCAAAAGCGATATTTTCTTATTAGCCGCATGCTAAGAGTTATTTGCCAAGATTTTGCTACTTGTGGCATCCTTTTATATTCTGATAATTTCAGAGCTTATACATGTCTGGTAAATTTGTGTTTTATTTATGTTATTTTATTCATGGGGAAGTTTTTTTTAATGGATATTAGCCGTAAGAAAATGATGAACTCTTTCTTTTGTTTTAAGGGCAAACGGATTAATCTTTCATAATCGAGTTCCGCGCGATATAGATAAATTAAAAAATATTTGATGCTTTAAAATTGTTTTTAAAACCATAGACAATCAGTAAGCTGATATAAACTTTGCAAACAAATTCCATTTGAAAAAAAAAATAAAATCCTATTTGGTGACCTAAAAATTTAAATTGTACGATTAGTTACGATAGTACGATATGTTAGATTTGTGTTTTTTCAATATTATTCTTTTATTTGTTTATAAAAGAAGTATTAGTTTCGTTAATTTGTCTTTCACAAATATGTTAGATTGGTGTTTTTTTAATGTTATTCTTTTATTTGTTTATAAAGGAAGTATTAATTTCGTTATGCAAAAATAGTCAGAAACAAATGCTGAAAAATGTTTGTTGCTTTATGTGCAAAATCTCTATTATTATTATGTATTGAAACCGGCACGTGATAAGATATAAACTTTTAAAAAAAAATCATGCTTAAAAATTATTTTAGAAAATATAATACATCTGTCAATGAATACAGTTTTTAAACAAATTGCATTTGAAAGTAAATTTTTTTCCCTATGCGACGAAAATTGAAAATGTCCGATGGTCAGAAGATTAAAAAATTGCAGTAGCGAAAATTTCAAGACCGAAATTTGATCGTGAAGTGCTGTCATTCGCAAAATGACATCAGCGTTACGCACAGATACGTTTGTTCTTTATAATATAGATACTTAATCAGTAAAATATAATAAAGATCAGTTATCAGGATCTGGTTATCAATTGAGGCTCTTATGCTTGGATTTCCGGAATGAAAACAGCAATTTTCACCTTCTCAAAATTTGCATACGCACTTCTCATGTCCATATTCAGCATTTAAAAAAAATTTGTATTTTGTTTGATCATTTAAAAATCATTTTAACTCAAAACTTGAAGTCACGATTGTCAGCAACATCTTTTATGTGAACAGACGCACTCTTTACTTGAGATTCTAATCTCAATTCCGGAGAGAAAAAAATTCCGTAATTTATGTTTTATAGACGCACTTGTGTTAAAATGTTTAGTTTTATTTAAGAAAATGATCGTTTCCTTTTAAATATGACTTCACTTTCACTTAAATAAGCATTTCGCCTAGTGCCTAAAACTTAGTATCAGTACACATGCTGAAAAAAAAAACAATATAGAAAATTTATGAGGAAAAATGCGTGTTTTCAAAAGCAGTATGTCATTTTCCGTTATTATGCCCCTAATATAATATTCTGCTCCTGACGGGATTTTGCGTCACTAAACCCTATACAACAATTTTTATCAACAATTTTGAATTTTTATCAGAAAATAGCATGAATAAAGTTAAAAATATCTCATTATTTCCCTCTTGTCTGCAATAATGAAAGCTATCTAATTTTCGTC
Organism: Maratus speciosus; assembly: GCA_963932465.1. NCBI lineage: Eukaryota > Metazoa > Arthropoda > Arachnida > Araneae > Salticidae > Maratus > Maratus speciosus. The sequence continues at coordinate 126,924,212 of OZ010797.1, forward strand.
ATTTTGAAGAAATTTCATAAAATGCTTTTAAAATTAAAATATAAAACTGGGGTTATTAAAAAAAAAAAAAAAAAAAAAAAAAAAAAACAGATAGTGCGATCACATCTACAAAGGAAGATCTTTCAGGTTAAAAAAAATATTAGCAAAATTGGTTCAGCAGAAAGATCAGGGCAGATGACTAAAAAATACACTTGTGTTTTAAATATATAGATTACATAAAATTAGGAAAAATTAAATTAAGCAAAGTATGCTATTTTGGTAAAATTATAGTAGAATATCCTAAAGAATAGCATTAAAATTTTATTATTCGAGAGAATTTTCGACAAAAACTTCAAGAACACGATATTATTTTAAACCACGAATTATTTGTTTGCTTGTCTAACTCAGCGAAGCAAATCCATCCAGGAGAGAATCAACAATTTCTGTTATATAAATCGCTTTTATTTGCATGTCACCTCTCTTTTATAAAGACACTCTAAATTTTTGTAAAACATTGCGTTTTATCAGTGTGTGATTTCGATTACATTATTTTTAAAAGTGAAGCCTTTTCACCTGTGAAGAATTTCAAAGCAGCTGGGATGTGAAAATGACGCACTTCTACAAAACATAATTCAGGTTTAAGAATTAAAATACCCGCTTTTTTATAAAATGACGTCATTTGCATCCGCTAAAGCAGTCCACTTTTACAATCCAGTCTTAAACCTCGTCTATATAAAAGTGTGTATATGACGTCATTATCACGGAATAACAGACAATATTCTTGACATGGCCCATATTTTAATTTCAACTTTCTTTCAGGTTTTATGAGAAAATGGCAACAAAAAGATACAACATCTCCTATTTTCGTCTATTTTCCGTTTACTTTCAATGACTTTCAATAGAAATGAGGTACTTTTGTTGCCACGATAAGAAAAAAGGCTATTAAAAACTACAAAAAAATTAATATCTCAAAAATAAATTGAGATACAGCTTTCAAACAAATTGCATTTAAAAGAGCATTTTTTTCCTTATACTACGGTGTAAAAATTTAAAATGCGCGATGTTTATAAGTTTAAAAATTTGCAGTAGAGTAAATTACAAAACCAAAATTTTATTTCAAATTTCAAAGTGTTGCCATTCGCAAAATGACGTTTGCGTTACGCACAGATATGTTTGTCCTTTATAATATAGATAGTTCCAGAATAAGTAGAAAATATTAGCTTTTTTTTCTTCTACTTGCACTAATGTACAGATAAGCATTTATATTTATACCATATACCACAGATCTAAGCTGGAACGTATGAAATTTAGGGTTTTTATAGGATTTGAGATTATCTTCATGATGAATTAAACAAAAATTTTAGGTATATTAAAATATTTTTAGTATATATGTGTATAAAATACTATTAATTATAATATCATTTTTTATATCTAAATTTCCATTTCCATGAAAGTATAAATATTCTATTAGTATTAAATTTCTAGTTCGTGATTAAATTTGTTTTGCCTGAAGAAATAGAGGTGATTAACACGTTCTTATTTAATTTTCACCCTTGTATTTCTCTTTTATCTATTTTCGCTTTAATATATACGTATATATTTTTTTATATCTGTTTGTTCAAAACTTATTAATCGCTTTGTCGCTAGGGCAGAATTTTAAAATGTCAAAAGACATGTCTGTAGCCTACTTAACTGTTGTAGGCGAATGTCCAAATCTTTTCGTTTTTGTTTGTTGATTAAGATGTCAGGTTAAATGCAACTCAAAATGACAAAATTCCTTTTGGCTAAACACGTGACACATAAGAAGTCATTTGGTGCCATTCTCTGACAAAATAACCATTCTTTTCACTTTCTATTTCGATAATTCAGTGAAAATCTGTGTAAAAGAAGGCGACTGTGATTTGTCCTCATTATGTCACTTGTTGCAGGAAAATTAGTGTAAGTTTACTCTTTAGAAATTTAAAAATGAACAAAAAAGTTTGTAGACAAGGATTTTAACTTCCTCGATATTAATTGATTAGTTTCGGTTTTAGTTATGCATCGTTCTACTTTTATTTATCTTGTGTTTAATGAGTGTGTTCAATTGATTGAGTTCATAAATGTACATCTAAGCCTCTCATGATAAAAGTTTATTGGATAACATTCACTTACCTTGATTAAGAAAACAAAATTAAAATAATAATAATAATAATAATAAAATTAAATTTTAAATTAAATTTTATTAAATTAAAAATTTAGAGTAAAATACTGTGTTTAGTCCTTATTATGTTATTTGTTGCAGGAAAATTAGTGTAAGTTTATTCTTTAGAAATTCTAAAAATGAAAAAAAAAATTAATAAATGAGTTATGCATCGTTCTTCTTTTATTTATCTTATTGTTAATGTGTCCGTTCTGTGGATTGAGTTCTTAAATGTACATCTAAGCAACAAATATAAATATATAAAATAGCCTTAATTACGTCTACTATTAACTATACCATAATAATATACGTATATTCCAAACAAATGTCAAAACATGTATTAAAATACAATTATTTGCTTAGATGACGTCACTTCATTAAAAACAGATTAAAAATATTAAAAATTTACATGTTTCGATTCTCTCATTGGGTCATCATCAGAATACAAAAACTACAAACACTCAAACGTGTTTGTAGTTTTTTGTATTCTGATGATGACTCAATGAAAGAGTCGAAACATGTAAATTTTCAATATTTTTAATTTGTTTTTAATGAAATGGCGTCCTTTAAGCAAATAATTGAAGAGCTAAGTGGAAGAACATGTTAAGTACAAAAATTACATTTGAAGAAATTTGAAGTGAAAGTTTTTGCTGTAAATTTTAATGATTTATTTTCTGTTTGATACCATGTGTTTAAAATATTAACAGGTATGGTACTAAACTCTCTCAGAATAACTTATTCATATTTAATTCTCAAATATTAAAAATTATTAATATTATTGACATTATTAAATATTAAAATATTAAATATTAACGAATAATGTCTTAAATCTTCAAGACTAAATAGAATCTTAGTATTTTATCTTCACCATGTGATAGGATACATCAGAACGTTTTCATCCAAAAGATAAAAAAAATTTTTAGAAAATGTAGCATAACATGTTCATCCACTCAGCTCTTCAATTGTATTTTAATATATGTTTTGACATTTGTTTGGAATATATATTATTATGGTATAGTACATCTAAACCTTTCACGATAAAAGTTGATGTACGGATAATATTCACGTACTTTGATTATAACAAAATAATAATAATAATAATAATAATAATAAAGTTAAATTTTAAATTAAATTTTATTAAATTAAAAATTTGGAGTAAAATACTGTGATTAGTCCTCATTATGTCACTTGTTCCAGAAAAATCCCTGTAAGTTTACTCTTTAGAAATAAATATATATATATGTGGCCAAGATTTTAACTTTCTCTATATTAATTGATTAGTTTCGGTTTTTGTTATGCATCATTCTACTTTTATTTGTCTTATTTTTAATGTGTGCTTTCTGATGATTTAGTTCATAAATGTATATGAAAGGATATTTAAAAACTAAATCTCTCATGATAAAAGTTAATGTATATAACTGACTGGACAACATTTCCTTAGCTTGATTAAGATAACACAAATTTTAAATAAATATGTAAAAATTAAAAGCAACTTTTATTAAATTAAAAATTTACAGTAAAATAAAAGATTTAAAAAAATTATCTGTAGTTTTGAATATTGTATTAATGTTTGTAATACAATTTTTATTATATTTTAAAAGTTGTTTTTCTTTTGACTAATAATAAAGCAGTTAAAAAAATTATGCTTAGAAAATAGACAGAATTTATGTATAGAAAAATTATCTTTAGTCTTTGATATTTTATTAACTTTTAAAAATTATAATGCTCCTTTTGACTACTATTAAAACGGTTAGAAAATATAGTCATAGAGAATATACATAGAATTTATGCATAGAAAAAATATCTTTAGTTTTCAATAATAATGCATTAATGTTTGTTATATAAATTTTATTACTTTTAAAAAATCCTAACGTTACATTTCATCACTGTTACGGCAGTTATAAATAAGTTATGTATAGAAAATATGCATGGAATTTATACATAGAAAAAATATCTTTAGTTTTGGATATTTTATTAAAGTTTGTTAGACAATTTTTATTATTTTTTTTTAAATTATAATGTTTCTTTTGACTGTTATAAAGAAGCTGTTGAAAACGTTATAAAGAAACTGTTATAATTAAAGCTGTTTTAAAGAATTTACGCATATAAAAATATCTTTAGTTTTGGATATTTTATTAATGTTTGTAATACAATTTTTATTATTTTTGTAATTATAATTTTCTTTTATAATTAAAGCAGTAATAAATAATTTATGCATAGAAGAAAATGGTTATTTTCCCTAAAAAGGAATAATCGATGAAAACAAAATTTTATTTTATCAAAATAAGAAAAAAAAAACAGTTAAATAAAATGAATTATTTTAGTATACGATACAAAATATGACACAACAAGCCAATGCACCGATTTAAAAGGATTACCTAAAAAAATTGATTAGCCAAAAATAAATGTTTTATGTGATTTACAAAATGATATTACCCTAACAACTATATATATTTTTTTAGCCAAAAGGCTTTTTCTTGTCTAAAAACATTTATTCCCATTTTAGACATTTGCATGGATTTGGGCCAATTTTCCTTCATTAAACTCTGGCCGTAATGGCCGTAGTAAGGGTTCTCACTAGCTTTTGTCTAACTTGAGCAAATTGGCTAATCATCAAAGGAAAATTGAAGACAAATAAAAATAATATTAGTAATCGATTCGTCAGGAAATAATTATTCGTCACTGATTTTAAAATCGTTCTTTAAACTAATTAACATATCCTCTTTTTCCTTTTTAATATGTGTTTCCATTTTTTAACACTTTCTAACATAGTTGAAATGTGTTTATTTTAGACTAGCTAAAGTGCCCGGCATTGCCTGGAATTTTAAGAATGTTTGTTTTGAAAAACCGATTTCAAAATTTAACATAAAAGAAAGAAAGAAAAAAAAAAACACAGTCGAAGTGTTGTACACATGAATCAAATGAAAACCCAATATAAAAATGTATAAATTTATATAACACACCCAAAATAATAGAGCTATGAATGCATTTATTTCCATTCATCATTGGAGCAATAATGTTAAAATACACCAATATTTCCATAATCGAGTTTTTAATCATGCTTCAATAGATATTTTCACACTTATACGACGTTATATATTCACCACGTCCATTATATTTCCAATATGACGTAATATTCCATTTTTTTTATTCGTCATATTAATTGAATAATTATAATTTTTCACATGGAAATCATAAAACAGAAAAAATATGACGTAACATCACTTTCGTTTTTAATTCGTCAAACTATTTATTTTATTTTCATTTTTCACATGGAAATCTTGCAATGGAAAAGTTATTATGTAATATTCCCTTTTTTTAAATTCGTCAAACCATTTATTTTATTTTTTCACGTGGAAATCTTGCAGTACAAAAGCAATTGTTGTGGTAAGAATTTTATTGTGGATTTTTAATTGTTTGTTAATTGTTGGCAACAGCTATAACGAAAAATGTTTAAATTTGATTGGAAATTGCTGTTAAATTGGTAGTTTTTTATTAATTAAAAATTAACTATAAGTTATTCCGATTCCGGATTACTTTAGTTGCTTCGACCGTGTTTTAATATACATGTACACAACATTTCACAATTCTGGCTTCCAAACTGTGGATTTGTATAGCATTACAGACAGACAGACAAGTTTTCATTTTTATATATTAGATATTTGCATGGACTAGGGCCAATTTTCCTGCATTACACTCTGGCCGTAGTAAGGTTCTCACCAGCTTTTATCTGACTTTAACAGTTTTCTAATCATCAATGGAAAACTATAGGTAAATGAAAATACTTTTGCAATCAATTCGTCGTGAAACACTCATTCTAAAGTCGTTCTTTAAACTCCATTAACTCCTTTGCGACGAGAGTCATTTACAGAATTTTTAATCAATTACCACTAGTTTTTCAAAACAGAAATTTTCGCGTAATTGAATCGCAGAAATGCTATGATTAAATAAGGAAAAGTTTACAAAGAAGTGCATGTTTCAGTTGTGTTACGAGTTTTTAAATTGAACTAATCATTTTTGTCTATTACTTGGTGTGTTTAAATTCTATTGATCATATACAGGCTACAGGGTTACACAAAATAATTTTATTTACGTTTATTGACGGAAATTACTGAAGAGAAATTTACAACTGTTTTATGCATTTCCTAATTAAACTAGATTTTAGTATACAATGTAATATACATCTAAATATTTTTCCAACTGTAGATGGCAATTGTTGAATTTGTATTTTCAAAATTCTTATGCGTTTTTCAAATTGTTTACTTAAATATCCTCTTTCACGTTCTCGTTATTAATGAGGTTTAAAGTGTTTCATAATTCATGCTTGACGCATGATTTTTCTTTCTTGTTGTAATTGGAGCATGTATTGATGCAGATTGAACTTATCGGCTATGAAAAACTAATAAAACAAGTGTATTGTAGTTGCTTGAAAATAGTTGTAGCCCCATTTCTTTCAATGAGTTTTATGATAGTAACATTAATATTTAACCAAACCCGAGTTAACTCGGTATTCGGGATAGTATGTTAGTAGGCGAAATAAAAACAAACAAAAAAATAAAAATTTCTAAAAATTCGAATGAATTTTGATAAAAATCAAAATACAAATAATAACTTATCCAGAAAAGCTTTCAGTCGTTAAATAACACCATTAAATTAAATTAATCCTTAAGTAAATCGTTAAATTAACATCAAGCGTCACCGAATATGAAGGAAAAATCCAATTCTTGCAATTTGGCGATTTCAGTGACCGTTTTTGCGCCAAATGAAACATCTTACCGTGATTTGACGCAATGGTGATCGATAACGCTGTTTGAGAGGGAAAACTGATAAAATATCAATTTTTTAAACGTCGCGTCGGCCTTGTGGTGATGTAAGTGTTCGAAAGAAATTCGAAACAGGATAACGTTAGAAACTGGTATAGAATGGTACCAAACGATTTCTATCCGCGGACATAATGTCTCACGTGTTTAGCCGAAAGGAATTTTGTCATTTTGAGTTCCATTTAACCTGATATCTCAGTCAATAAACAAAAACTGAAAATGGCTTGGACATTCGTCTAGCAGAGTTAAGTAAACTACAGACAATTTTTGCCGTATATTAAAATTCTGTGTTATTGGTAAAGCGATGAATATAATTTTTGAATAAATGCATAAATAAACCTGCGAAAATAAAAGTAGATATATAAGCAGTTAGTAGGGGAAGTTTAAATGAGAACACGTTGGACACCAAACTGTCATGACGCCAGATAAAGTTAGTTTTACTTCCAAATTAGAAATTTGATACGAACGATACATATTTTGCACTTCAAAAAAAGTGAGAATTTCGTGACAGTCTCCGAATTCGTTATTTCTTTTGGAAGACGTTTCTTCTTAAGGCTATTCTAAAATCCAACCAGTCTAGTTTCTGACACATTTTTAAATTCATTTTTAGAGATAAATGATATGCAGTCGATTATTAAAGGTTATGCAGTCGATTCTTCAAAAATTGGGAGGAGAGGGAAATTTTTTTGTCTATGATGTGTATATGACTAGATGATGATGCTGTTGGTGCATCATCAGTGAGCATTTCTCCATCAGAAGAATATTCTACAGTTCTAACACTATCGTCCGATGGAAAGCATATCTGAAAGAACTTTCCAAACTTTTAGTTGTAGAACACTCAAAGGTTTCATAAAAGTGCTAAAATATATTTTTAGTTTTTTTTTTTTTCAATTTGTAATTTTTTTCCACTTTGTTTTATAAAAATACAGTATTTTTTCTAAAGATTTAAAAAAGAACACATATTTTGCTTTATTATTCATCAATACCACAGAAATCATGAAATATCTTCTCCTACATTGTATCAAAATAGCCACCTGTCTAGTACCCATGCATCCTTAGTAAGTACATACGTTTTTATGCACCATGTGTCTTCAAACGATAAAAATGTAAGTAAAAATCCTGCTCATCGTAGTCCCGACGGTTCCCAAAAGTACCGCTTTGAAAAGTGCTTCGTAAAGTAAACAAACTGAAAATTAACCTTTTTTTTAGCGTAACATACGAGGGGTATCAACAAGTTTTTGCCCTCACATAGAAATAATTGAGTAAAATTTATGAAAATACTACATTGTATTAGTCCTTTTCTATATAGTCATTGTGCACAGTAACAGATTTCTGTAAACGGTATTTCAGAAAGAGGAGGGGGGTGGTATTCCAGGAGGTGCGATAATAGACCGAAAGGGGGCATTTTTCTAACTTTTACCGACCCCCACATGTGACAGATTGTTGGATGGGCCTGTGATTACTAATTTATGTTATGCACATCCTGAGCCCCTCCCTCCAATTTGCCCTCCGCACAGGCCCTAATTACCGAATAGGCACGAGAAGCACGTGCTTCCCTTACAAAATTTTGAAGGAGCCCGAAATTGAGAAAATTAGGGGCCTAAATTTTACATTGAATTAATTGATAGATTGTTAGATGTATGTTTATTTTACATATTGAATTTGAATTTTATCGAATTTGGCTTATATACACAATATAAAATATTAATATTTTAAATTATTGTCAAAATAGAAAGAAGTATTTCAAAATATTAATATTTTATGTTGTGCATACATGCTAAACTCAACCTTTTTATCCAACTTAAATTTTTACGCTAATACTATGCAAAATCATTTTTTAATATTTTTCTTGATTTTTCAATTTTAATGTATGTACATAAAAAAAAACTGTTGAATGAAATATATGTGAACTCAACTGAGCCACTCTTTGCAACAATATATGTAGCATTGGTGAGTTTCCAGGTATGCTGAATTTAGACAATTACTTCTCTAATGAAAGGGGCCCCGATATGACACTGTGCTTCCAATAGCTTCAGAGGTTAATCAAGCTCAGCCTCCGGGGGGCGCGCACTTTTCTAAATTTTGCGGACACCATTCTTGCCCCCCGGGGGGATTTGGGGGGAGGGGCTCGGAGGGTGCACAACATGAATAAGTGGTCACAGGCCTTTCCAACAATATGTCACATGTGGAAGTCGGCAAAAGTTAGAAAAATGCCCCCTTTGAGCCTACTATCGCGCCTTCTGGAATACATCCTCCCCCTCTTTTTGAAATACCTTTTTGCAGAAATGAGTTACTGTGCACGGTGACTATATAGAACGAAAAGACTCATACAATGTAGCAATTTCATAAATTTTACTCAATCATTTATTTATATGTGAGGGCAAAAACTTATTGATACGCCTTCGTATTGTCAAATGATCTATTTAAAACAAGAAAAAAAACATTATAGCTCTAACTTTAAAATTTAAGATGTTTCCAAGCAAAAGTTAGGAATGCCATGTCAGACAAGGAAATAGAAGCAAAATTGACACTTACAAACGCTAATAACTTCGCAAACAAATTTCAGCTTACTGGAATTGCTATTGCTATCTAGTGATGGCCAATGGAAGTATTATTGTTTCCTAAAAGTATCATTGCGAATGCAATCAATGTAAGTGTTTCAATTGGGATAGAAAACTATGGTACTTTAACGGAGGATAGGATAATAAAGGATTAAAGCGTCACATGGAGTAGATAATCTTTACACGGCCATGGACCTTATGCACGCGGCCTGAGGTCGAGGCTCGTCTGCTGGTGGTATTTACTGGTAAACATTAGCATAGCAGTCTATGGAGTGGGAATTATTAATGCTTGTTTGTTAAAAATACCGCAAAAAGATTTTTTGTTGTAGCATTATATACTTTATATATTGTAATATAAATTCAAAATGTTGTTTTGTATGCGAGAGAATTTCCTAAAGTTGCAGAATTTCCTTTCCACTCAACCAAATGAACTCAACTTGCGTCGATGCTAAAGTCGCCGAATTTAAGTATAGTCTTGAGACATCTTCAACTTTAAAGATTGTACTAAAGTAAAATTTCTGTGCAGAATTTGTTCGCTAATCAGAGGTAAAATTTAGGAGGTTTGGGGACTAAAGATATGTTCGCTAAATAGAGATTTACGTTATTCGGAAGTATCCGTTATGAAACTTTTACTGTACTTAATTTTTTGCACAACGTTATTATTAAAATAAAAGCAGTAAGACATTGAAAAAATAACTTTTCATATTATTCAATTCAGATACAGAGAAAACAGATTACAATGGATAATCTATGGGAGAAGTTTTGTTTAAATTATTAATTACACTAATTTATTGGATTAAAAACTTACCTCGTGTCCCCTCAAAGGCGTTCCGATCGCAGAGCCCACAAGCAAAGCGGGTAACAAAGCCTAAAAAAATGAAACAGAAACATATAATATATAACCAAGTTCATAATTTCGGTTTAAGCAAATATTAATAAACTAACTGACCCGCCCGGCGTTGCCCGGGCAGAAACTGCGCCGGGACTGTCATTCAAAACAATAACACAGGAGTGGACTTCATAAGAAAAAAAAAAAAAACACTGAATAATATTTATTTGTCACAGATGTCATATATATATCCACAGTTATGCTCCGGAACGTTTAAATCAGTAATTTGGATTTCAGAAGCAACGTGTTCGCCCATATGCGACGGTTATTAAGCCTATTTTGGAGATCGCTTATGCTCTGTGTTTGACGCCGTTCTCGATCCAATCTATTTCAATTTTCTCTTCTTAATACGGCTTCTCGTTCGCTTTCAAGCATTCGCCGAGATCTTTTACGGGCATTTGTAACGATATAACGCAGAAGTTCCATAACTGCAGCAAGAGAGAACGTAAATAAAGAAACGCGAAACGTAAGTGAATAAACCGGATTTACCTCCGCCCGCCTCCGCTTAAATCCTGCCAAATGACTTTTACACAATAACCAATGAGATGCGTTTCTCGGGCGTTGCCATTAAACAATAACAAATATTCGCGCTTTCTGTGCCACGTACGTTAGTGTAATATATATATATATATATATATATATAGATACTTTTCAATTTTTAAATTACTTGCTTTTCATGTTACAGTGTTTTCTTTACAGTGAACTCCCGTTAGGGCGAAATTTCAAGGTAGGTAATTTTTTGTCCGCACTAACCGAATTTTGAAATAAACGATGTAAACTGTAAACATCTGTATGGTGTAAAATCATCATTTCGTTAAATAAATTGAATTCAATTTTTGGCAGAAATGAAATAGTTTGCCATCTTAATGCTAAAATCAGGCCCTGATTACCGAATAGGTACGAGAAGCACGTGTACTTCCCTTCGGAGATTTTGAAGGGGTCCGAAATTGAGATAACAGGCGGGGGGGGGGGGTCGATTTCATATTGAATTAATTCGATTCCAAAATTTTAATTTCTTTTCAAAATTATTAACTCATTTATATGTATGTATGTATATATATATATATATATATATATATATATCTAAGCGTGTGTGTGTGTGTGTGTGTGTGTTACGATATTGTAACATTCAAACGAAAACTGAGGTCATAACAATAAATCGGCCCCTCTGACTTTATTAGAATACTCCTCGAAATCCACTCAATTCCAAATTCAGGCACTTTAATCAACACCATTCGACCACTGATCTATAGTAAATAAATACTGAAGTTATATTAGGACAGCCTGTCTGCAGTCATCGTTAGCCGTTTTACCATACATCGAATGTATTAGGGTTTCTCCATTATTAAAAGAACAGAATTATCCGTTCGGAAACACTTTTATTATAGATCAGTTGAGTAAAATACAAATTAAGCATCCGCCACAGTTCCATAAAATATTTAGACACTTTCACTACGAAAACTTTAATAGTTAGTCACGTCATGTCATCATTCTATTATTCAAGTGAAAACTCGCTGCAAGACGATAGGTATATTTTTGAAAGCAACTGGATACACGAAATTCTGCGCTCTTCACTCATGTTTTGGCGTTATAAACCTCTAAGCGGTTTTATTTTCACTGCACTGCAGATACAGGGATTAGCCAATAACATCTAGAATAGGCACAGAACTGTATTTTAAATTCGGATAAAAAATGAAGCTAGCTGGTCTTCCCGAAAAGAAAAAAAACGTAACAAATGACTTTTGGAATAATTAAAAAAGAAAATTGTACAAAATAGATAATTTTAACAGAATTCATATCGGCATTTAAGATTGAAAAATGAAAGACCTATATACATATACTTAAGTGTTTCATAAAAATGCCTTTCATAATAAATTAATTTTTCATACAAGGATCACAATTTGTTGGTTTGTCCAACCAACCAAAGTCGTCAATTTATCAGGCAATATTATCGTCCAACCCATCAAAATCGATAAAATCCAATAATATAATATTTGTAGTAATTATAACATATTTGTAGCATTTTTGAGTTTCCGGACATTATGTAGCCTTTCTAAAACATGAAAACTAAAATCAGCGTAAAAGTTTTAAAATGCATTCTAAATTATCATTTATTTAGAATTAGTTTTAATTCTTCTCATTAATTTCAGTCTCATTTTTGCCTAATGCAGTGTAATAATGAAGTTTAGTCAAAGTGCGGCTTAGTTAGTAGTTTTTGAATTATCCGTAGCAGTATAATTTTTTCTAATAAAAATAGGCACACAAATACCACTTGGTATATTTCAAATATTACTCAAGCAAAGCCGTGGGTTTTGCTAGTAATATAATTTTGTTTCATTTTTGTTTACTTTATTATTATTATTATTGTTATTATTATTATTATTATTTTGTGTGTGTGTATGTATAATACAATCGAAATGAAAAAAATATCTGATAATTTTGTATAAGAATAATGACATAATTTCTAATTTAAAGATGTGGCATGTGATAATATTATACATTAACTGTTAGAGTAAAATAAAATAAAATATGTATGCCAAACATATTACCTAGTAATTATAACTTACCAGGAAATCTCAATATATTAACAATCATAAACATTTTTAATATATATATGATGCCAATTAAAATTCAAATAAAAAGGGTTTAATTGACATTTGACATTTGAAGTCCACCGAGGTGGAGAATGATTTGGGTCCTATAGCTACAATGGCTGTCGCCTCGAATGATCCTTAGAAACAGTTGTGTAGTCGTAAAAAAAAAACAGAGGGTATACGTTCCAGGCAGAGGGTATACGCTCAAGTCAGAGGATATACCCTAGTGTATATATACTATGCCTTTCTTGAGAAACAGAGGGTATACGGTGTTCCTTAAAAAAATCCAGAGGGTATACGGTGTTCCTTAAAAAATCCAGAGGGTATACGGCGTATACCTCCGTATACCCTCCACTACATCCCTGCATAGAAACAACAACAAGTCACAACAATTTTTATTTTCCATTACATATATTATATAACTACAATGGGACATTCACAATAGATCAGTTTCAACTGACGTCACACCCTAGCAACGACCTTAGCAACGAGACGTGTTTTTTGTTTGACCCCCAAATTTGGCCGATTGTGATTGGTTGGCTCATAATACAGGCTACAAATAGTTGATTATGATTGGTTCGGTGAAACTTGGTGGTCAGGTGATCACGTGGTTGAAACTGATCTATTATATCCATGTCTTACCCAGGGACTCGAACCCGGGCCCTCGGGGTGACAGCAGTCTCCGCTTACTGACGACGCCACCGGGCGACCAAGGATTTAATTGAAAAAGGAAAAAAAAGTGTATACACATATAGAAGTTTGGAAATAAATATAATGGAAAAAAAAGCCAGAAAAAAATGCTTATTTGCCTGCAAATAAACATATAAAAACAAAATACTTTTTTTTCTAACGGGCTTAAAAAAATACCCGAATCATGTACTAATAATTTACCTTCTAATCGTTTATGCATTTGTATAAAATGTAGCCAAAATATGCAAATGCATATGCACGCACATATGCAGTTTAATATAACCTGAACTCGAATGCTAATAATGCAAGTAAGAATTCGTTTTTATTATTCCGTATCTAAACAAATCACGAAACATATAATCTACGCCGAGTTATCACTTATTTAACATATTATAGCAATCAATCAACAAACGAAAATTTTCCCTAACGCTATGTGTTCCATATTTATTTATTTATTCCTCGAATAAGAACAGTTAAGCGATATTCAGATTATTTAATGCATGAAAGTTTTCAATTTTATTTGTTCTTCATAAGTAGAGAATCAACAATAGCCTTGGATAAACCTTGGCCCTTGCTGTCAAAAGGTCTGGTTGTAGTAGTTTAGGCAAACATTGTTCGAAGCATTTAGAAATAAATCTTTGAATTAGTTTTTTCCTCATAAAAGTTGGGAAAAACCTGCCCAACCTTCCCGTTATAATTTAGAAGATTTTTTTTTTTTTTTTTTCTCATACGATTTGTTAATATTAACATTATAGAAAGTTATTCTTCGAATGACTTCTTTCAATTTTTGACCATTCAACATTAAAACGGAGATAATTATTGAGATTGCGATATAAAAGAAACCACATGAATGAATATTCTTTGTGTATAACACACGATACATGATGGAAAATAATACAAAATAAATATCTATTCATGTGTCGATTTCATTTTTTACAAAGTTTCAAAATAAAGAATTTTTCACGCTTAATGCAGAAAGTACAGTAGAACCTCGGTTATTCGAAGTAATTGAGACCGCCCCTCTTTCGGAAAATCGAAATTTTCGGATAATCGAGAATGCTTCCATTTTAAGATTAAGGAGAAAATATATGCGGTATTTTTAATTACGGTAAGAAGTGCTTAAATAAAAATGTAGCAATAACAAAATATAGGAACAAGAATTCTGAATTCACCTGAATTTCAATTTGGAAATTAAGTACCTTTTACATATTTCGCAAGGGTTAGGTTTGTCGCAGTTTCGATTGCCTTTGCTTTGCTGATCTATTTCAATGTTTCTTTAATATTATTAGTCCACCAGTATCAGTCTTTCTGCTGCTCCAGTGCTCCAGCCGTACCAATCCTTTTGCAACACATTCAAAAGCTTCAGAATTGCTAATTTGTTTGTTTTATTCGTCTGCTAGACCACATCCACACATTCCGGTTCTCCCTCCTCTTACTATGTTCTAGTTCACTCCGCTGTTTACGGGAGTTCAAGTTAAATTCAAAGGAATTCTAAGAAAGGGGATACAAGATGTTTATCTGTACTGGTGATTAGCAAAGGACCATTTGCCTACAAGGAATGTGATGGTAAAAAAATAAATAAATAAATAAATAAATAAATTTAAAAAAAATGAAAATGAATTTCGGTAAATCGAGAGTTTCTGGTAAAAGAGGTTCACCTGTACTCCTTAAAAATATATTTGAGGAATTAATCTTCTCGTATTTACACTTCGTTTCTACTTTCAAGATCAATAAATAAAACATTTCTCTAAAAATTTGAGTGATATAAAAAAATTCAATATTATTCGTGTAAAACATGGTGGAAAACAATAGAAGATAAATATCTGTTCATGTGTCGATTTCGTATTTCAGAAGGTTTCAAATAGGGAATTCTCGAAGAGTAAGTCAGAAAGTACTTTTTAAAAAATGTATAATATTTGAGGAATTAATCTTCTTATATTTATACTTCGTTTCTACTTTCAAAATCAAAAAATAAAATATATTTTGAAAAATGTTATTATTTTTAATTATTCAATATTAAAACGGACATGATTATTAAGATTGTGATATAAAAACACACACACGAAAGCATAATCTCTGTACAATAGATGCAGAAAACATTAGAAGATAATATCTATTCATGTGTCGGTTTCGACAAGGTTTCAAAATGGAGGATATTCCATTTACGTTTTGATCACGTGGTCAAGGTAAAAACTTCTAGCGTAAAGAAGGGGAGGCCCCGTAGACGTGTAATATAAATTCCCGCTAGCCAATGAAAAAGTTCATGAGGCAAAGCAGTAGTATCTTCCCTTCTTATCAGTTATAAGTTCTTTGGGTAAATTACCGGTATCACGTGACTTTTTTCAGCCTCGAACCCAGGTTTGGAATATCCTCCATTGAGAATTTTTGAAGAGAAAGTATTTTTTAAAAATGTGTAATGTTTGAGGAATTAATCTTCTTGTATTTATACTTTGTTTCTACATTCAAAATCAATAAATTAAAAATATTTTAAAAGATTTGATTATTTTTAAGTATTCAATATTAAAACGGAAACTATTATTGAGATTGCCATATTTTGAGGAATTAATTTTTTTGTATTTAACTTTTGAAATCAATAAATAAAATATATATATTTTTTAAATGTGTGATGTAAAAAATATCCATATGAAAAAATATTTCGTGTGGAAAACATGATGGAAAACAATAGAAGATAAATATCTGTTCATGTATCTATTTCGTTTTTTACAAGACTTCAAAATAAAGAGTAAGTGAAGAGTAAGTGAGAAAGCACTTTTTAAAAATATGTAATATTTGAGGAATTAATTTTCTTGTCTTTCAAAATCAATTTTTTTTTTTTTTTTTTTTTAAGTGTGATACTTCAAAAAAAAAAAAAAAAAAAAAAAAAAAAAACCATGTGTGTAAATACGTGTGTATATTCTGTGTGTAAAAAACGATAGAAAACAATACAGTGCGTTAAGAAATTATAAGACCACTAACGAATTGGTGCACTTCTGGAGAAGAAGACACAGACACAATATGCAAATTTTTAGCATGTGTATTTAAAATTGTTCGTAGAACGTTTTCTGTTATAATTGCTACATTAAAATTTAAGTTACATTTTATTAAAATCTTCTAATTAAAAAAAAAATGTAAATAATGTGATTGTTAAGAAATTATAAGACTACCAGAGAAAATTAGCACATTATACATCACATCAGAATCATTATAAAGCGTACGCGCTTGTACATCGTGAAAGTATCCCCGAGAAGCAAAGATGCAGGTTTAGATAGTGTTATTTACGATATAGTATTTGAAGATGCCGCGGGGTAAAGAGTTGTATGCGACCGAAGTAAGGAAAATTTGCTTTTATAAGGGTACTGGTAAATCGGAACGAGAAAAAGCTCGGTTAATGAAGCGTTCTAAAACTGCCATCCACAATGAAATAATTAGGAAAAAGGATTCAAATAAAATTAATTGATCTGGAAGAAAAATAATTTTGACAGCACGGGATGATCGACAAATATTTCGATTATCAAAAAGGTCTTTCAACTCTGGAAATTTCGAACCGTTTTAGCAAAAGAACATCACATGTAACACTTTGGAAGAGTCTGAAATCCAATAGTAAAGCAAAATGCATGAAGCTGTTGAAAAAACCGAGGTTAATGAAACATCATAAAGAAGAAAGACTGAAATAGAAACAAGTGATATTTTCAGATTAAAAAAAATTAATCTTGACAGTCCGGATGGTTATAAACACTACTGGCAGGATTTGAGGAAGGAACCGAAACAATGCTTCAGTCGACAAATGGGAGGAGGATCAGTTATGGTTTGAGGAACTTTTAGTCATGATGGATTATGCGATTTAACCCGAATTTCGGACGTATGAACTCTGCGGAATATCAGGTATTTTATATGATCATTTAATACAGTTTGGACCTTTTAAGGTGGTACTAACTGGATGTTTCAGCAGGACAATGCTTCTTGCTATGGGTCTAAATCCACCCAGCAATGGTTTTAAAAAAATAATAATGTTTTGTCATGTCCAAGTCGAAGCCCAGATTTGAACCCTATGGAAAATCTTTGATGCGTATTAAGTCGCAAAGTTTATGCTAATAATAAACAGTTTTTATTTGCCATTGAACTAGAAGTAGCCATTGTAAAAGAATGGCACAATATTTCTGAATCTGCTAGTCATTCTGAATCTGCTAGCTAGAATCACCTAGTCACTTCTATGAAAACAGAGTGTTTGAGATTATAAGGAAAAATGGAGGACCAATATCATATTAATTTACATATTATTTTTGTTTTTAGACAAGTGGTCTTATAATTTGTTAACAGTGTATTTTTCAACCATTCTTATATTTTTGTTAACATACTTATTTATTGCATTATTCAAAATTATTGCAAACTAATTTTAAATAAATATGTTGTATTTTGATATCTCATGTGTTTAAACTATAATTAGAACCTTTATTTGCTTCATAATTTTCAAAATCAAAGTGGTCTTATAATTTCTTAACGCACTGTAGAATATAAATATCTATTCATGTGTCGATTTTGTTTTTAACAAGATTTCAAACGAAAAATTGGCGGCAAGTCAGAAGGTACTTTTTTAAAACTATGTAACATTTGAGGAATTAACCTGCTTGTATTTATACTTCGTTTGTACTCTCAGAATCAACAAATAGTTTGTTTTTTTTTTTCCAAAAAATTGAGTGATATAAAAAAAAAATCCGCGTGAAAGAATATTCTGTGTAAAACACGATAAAAAGCAATAGAATATAAATATCTATTCATGAGTCGATTTCGTTTTTTCAAAGGTTTCAAAATAAAGAATTTTTGATGGGTAAATCAGAAAGTACTCTTTAACAATATGTAATATTTAAGGAATTAATATTCTTACATTTATATTTTGTTTCTACTTTTAAAATCAATATTTTTTTTTTCAAATTTAATTATTTTTTATTATTCGATAGTAAAACGGAGATGATTATTGATATTGCGATATAAAAAAATACCACATGAAAGAATAATCTCTGTATAACACATGATGAAAAATAATAGAAGATAATAATCTATTCATGTGTCGATTTCGTTTTCTGACAACGTTTAAAAAATAAATAAATAAATAAAATAAAACAATTTTTGGAGAAAAGTCAAAAGCTATTAGGGAAAAAAAAATGTAACATGTGAGAAATTAATCTTCTTCATTTATACTTCTTTTGTACTTTCGAAATCAATAAATAAATACTTTTTAAATGTCTCATTTTATTCCCAAAATTAATAAAGAAATTTTAGTAGAAAAATTGGGTTAAAACTTTATTTTTCTTGTAAAAATTTAAAGAACAGTAGAACTCCAACTATCTGAATCATATGGAAATGGACCCTAATCGGATAATCAAAAATTCGGATAATTGGATTTTTCCGAAAAAAGGGATTATTTTAATTAATTACTGTATGTATGTTGAAAATGGGAGAGAAAAAAACTACTTTTTTTAAAAAAGAGCTTTAAATTAATTAAATGAAAAGGCAACACTTTTGCATGTTAAACGTACTTACAAGTGCATTAGTACAGTATGTACAGTCGTGGAAAAAAAATAAACACCTCCTACTAACTCCTCAACAAATCATCGTAAACGAAAGTTACTGATACCGAACGATTGGAAATAAAGTCTACTTTTAAATGATGTATATAAAATTTTCTTAGGGTGTCATCTACTTATTAAAACAAATCCAAACTTCATTTTTTTCAATGGTAATACCCAATTTTAACGCGATATTTCAAATCTTTTGTTCAAACTATGCCTAGACACCAAATTTCAAGTCATTTGAATGATAAGTTTTTGAATTATAAACATTCAAAATTTAGTGCTTCTAATGTTAAATTACATTTTCATATTTGTATTTATATCTCCTGAAATTATGTTCCTAAAGTGCTAATTTTTTTTGTAGTAATAATACTAATATACCCAAACATAAATAAACTGAATTTGCAATTTTTATAATTTTATGATATGAATTATGAAATTAATATTCGAAAAAATTATGAATTGCATCCTACAATTTTTTTGATGGATTTAGATTTATTAAGTCCTGCTTTATGGAAATTCAAAAATTTCACATTTTTCTTCCAAGTAGTTTTCAAATTATGCTTAAAAAACGGCAAAATGATAGTTTAAGGGCCGTCTATGATTGAAGCCAGTAGACATTTTGAAATTTACTCTGCTGTACTGTAATCTAAAAGACTTCATTGGCTCGTTGAGTAGTGCTTAAGGTGCCTTGATCAAGTAAGGGGCTCTCTCGTTAACAATCGAGTACGGAAAACTTCCATTTGGATACAGCCCTTAAAATACGCTCGTTTTAAAATAATTAATTTCTCGGAAACTTATGGTACGAATTGCATAAAAATTCATTTTTAGGCTAATTGAAGGGTGTAGAGCTCATTTATGCTGTCAAAATTGTGCACTGTCATTGAAAAAAAAACAAAGTTTGGGTTCGTTTTAATATGTAGATCGCTCCCTAAGCAAATTATATATATATCATTTAAAAGTAGACTTTATTACCAATCGTTCGGTATCAGTAACTTTCTTCTACGATAACCTGTTGAAGAGTTAGTAGGGGGTGTTTACTTTTTTTTTTCCACGACTGTACTTATCGTACTGTAAATGAAAGTCATTGCTTGCTGAACATCTCGGTCACAGTAAGCTGTTTGACAGTCTTCGTTCGTTTTCGGGTAGCCAAGTAGCGCATCCGCTTGAGAGTGAGAAGTTGCATGTGGTCAGGTCACACTCGGGTTGACGCTCCATCCACTTCACTTCAACGCAGTTTCATGGCCGGCAAATGCTTCACTAACTGATGATCCCGCGTGCCTGCTTCAACTTCGACGTTAAGGTCATCTTCTTCCTCAACACCTTCTTCTCTCACACTTTCAATAAGTTCATCATCATTTAGAATTTGAAACCCAGGGTCTGACGAATCACACATCATCTACTCTCCTATATCTTCAGCACTAACTTCTGAACAAACAGGAATTTTCAAAAGAATGTGTCCACAAGTGGCACGTCATCCTCATCTTATCCTGCCCTTATCGCGGGGGGAAGGACAATAGCGCGCTAGACAGAATCATTATTTTGCGAATTGCAGTACGTTTCCGTCATAATTATTTTTTCTGAAGTTCTGAAAGTGATTTGGATAATCAGTGGTTCGGATAGTTAAAGTTCTACTGTATTATGTATCTAGAGCCATGGGTTTTAGGCTTATAATACGCATTATATAAGCATAGATTGTTTAGTTAAAAAATCTAGAAGTCCTCCTCATGCTTGAAATTTTATCTGCACAATATTTTCCTCAACATATAACCGTAATTTAATTAACATTAAATATTAATTGATAAAAGTGTGTATTTAATAAAGTATATTTGTACTCTTAATTTTTTATTTGTTTTCGCTACTTTTTAGTGTTTAAAATATTTCATTGTTGCAGTTTCATCGCCAGTTGGCCGTTGGCCTATTTTGAGGAAAGTGGTTTGGCGCGTCATTAATTCCATTGCTGCTGTAATTCGTAAACAGTAGTGACCATTAATGATATTTGGTGATTTATTGCCCGCAGTGGGCTAACAGAAAGGTGCTTAAAGATCAATTTATTAATTTATAATTAAGTTCTAAAAATATTAAAATGTTGTACATAATTTTTATAATTTTAGCCTATCAGGAAGTGCGTGAAAAAACGATTACATAATTCCATCTTTGCATACAAAAACGAAGTTAACCCTTAAATGCCGGGTGTTTCTTTTCGGCAACATACCCAATTTAGGCTCTAAAATACTATTAGAATAATATTGAAGCTATAATGCCTAATGTTGCCAATAAAATACGTTCTGAAAATAATATTAAATCGATTTTCAACATGTAGATGGCAACACTTGTGCTGTTTAAGAATAAAGATAGATTTATTTTTTCAATTGTTGCCACTTGTTATTTTTGTTTTGTTTGGAAGCTAGCGAAATACCCCATTTTGTTCTGCAGTGAGCAAGAAAAGTTCATTTCTTATTATAGTTCCTAAAATTCTTGTGTGTTTAATATTATAGAATTTTATCAAGGAAAATTATTTTTTCTATTAAAGGCCAGTATTGCCGATTAGTAACAAACTGTGTTTTAGCCGTAAACCATACTTAAAGCAAAATATGATTTTTTAAGTATTTTTCCCATGATTTATTTAAAAAATGAAAGCCGAAAAACATTATTACAGTGATTTTTGAAAAATCAGGCATTTAAGGGTTAAATTAAACAAAACAAATCGAAAATTGTACGTCAAACGTGGCGAATGAAGTGCGTTCGTACTGTAACCAAGTTTTATAATATTCAGTTCTTGGTGCAATAGCTGTTGCACTCTTATGCAAAAATGGACGATTAAAAAATTTATTACGATTATACATACTATTAAATTCAGTCATACGGAAATAATAGGACGTCATCACCATGGCAACATAGAATCATGACCTATCATTGGATAGCATTGAATGAATGACGTATGATAGGATTTAATAGAATAATCACCATGGCAACGTAGAATCATTACCTATCAGGGGATATCATTGAATTAATGACGA
Source organism: Maratus speciosus (assembly GCA_963932465.1). Taxonomy (NCBI): domain Eukaryota; kingdom Metazoa; phylum Arthropoda; class Arachnida; order Araneae; family Salticidae; genus Maratus; species Maratus speciosus. Next base: position 126,946,511 of record OZ010797.1, read on the forward strand.
ATGATAGGATTTAATAGAATGAAAAAGCCTTTTATTAATATCTTTTTAAGTTTTAAGTTTTGATTCGATTTTCATAAAATTTGAAATGACTCGACGAAATTCTGCAACGCTTTTATATATTAAATTTCAAACCGTTCGGTTGGGTAGTTTTTGCGCTGTTATATGCGGACAGACGGACAGAGGACGGACCAAACAATTACTATTAGGTCAACCCGTTCGGTTGAGTAGTTTTTACGGTGTTATATGCGGACAGACGGACAGAGGACGGACCAAACAATTACTAATAGGTGCTACATATTTGTATAATTACGAACGCACCTAAAAATGTAATAAAAGTTATTTGTTAATGATCTCCAGTTACACCATATTTCAAATTAACATTTAAGATCCGAATAAAAGTTGTTATTGCGATTCGTATCAATTCTAGTTTAGAACATTCCAGAAGACAAAAAGGAATGACGCACTAAAGTAACGATACCTGTTATTAGCTAATCATCTATTGAATCTATCAATATGCATTTTTTTTTTCAATAATTAGAATATTTTTCCGTGTAATGCAAGAATCTCAATCTGAAAATTCACAAGCCCTAAAAAAAGAAGTAAATATTATTTTCTAATTATTTTTAGGAGTTTAATACGAGGTTTTTCAAATAATAACGGCTGATTCCCGAGATTATAAGATAATTTAAAATAATAATGGTCTTTATCTATCACAAATTGCTTTCAACGAAATTGGAGGAAGAAAAGTCTTGTTTTTTTTAAAAATCAGTAGATAGTAATTATTTCGTAAGACAAAACGTATAATCCTCAAGCGAAATAACATAAATAAAAGTATTGTTTGAATACACAGCAGCGATATTAGTGAAAGTAAACCTTATAATTGTTACGTTTTTCTTATTTGTCTATAGCGACAGATAATAAAAGCTTTTATATTCGTTACTATAATCATCACTATTGTTATGATATGCATTGTTATGTATATTTTACGACAGTTTAACTCTGATATTTTCGGGATCATCTAGTATGTGATTTTTGAATAGAGGAAAGTAAGATGAAACCTTACAGTCGGGTAAAACCGGATACCTCAGTTTTGATTTAATATGAACAGCCCTCTAGTGGATAATGGTTGAAATATTTAGCTCTAGTCATGAAGTAGAAGCGCGTATTACAGTATCCCCACACTGCATCTGTGAAGTTTCTATGTTCAAAAGTTTATTTTATAATTTGTTATTTTTATAAATTCTTAAATATGATCACGTATAAAATTATTAGAACGTTTTAAATTATTGCCTGTAGCATATTTAATGAGGATTTATTTCCCAGAATGAAATTTTTTATAGCATTTATAGGTGCTTTTTTACGACTTGCTTTGCGATCCTCATTTTCTTGAGGTAAAACCGTACATACATGAGATAAAACCAGCTATTGGGAACAATGCTTTAAGAGCCGATAAACAATGCATGAAGAAAGGCCATTCAAAATACATGGGAAAGAGTGATTGTGATTTTTCTACAGCTGATGATACACACTTAAAAAATACTAATATTTTTTAATCTAGAAATATATAATACATTCTGTATAAAAAGGTACCCGAAATTTATGATTTAAATAACGCCCGTAAAAAATATTATGGCATTTTTTTTTTTTTTTTTTTTTTCTTTGTAATCCGGTACTACTATACCGAGTTATATAGCGGATTTTGAGCGCAATTTGAGACTTAATGCGCTTACAGCAACTGTTTTTTAGACATTACTTTTCAGTGCTCTGTGATTTTTTACAATGGAAAAATTAATTGAATAAAGACTTTGCTCAAATTTTGTGTTTCAAATGAAATTTTGTGTGCAGAACATCTTAAAAATTACAGAAATTTCATGTGGATTTCGCAACACGGTAATGCGCCAACGCGCAAAGCTATCGTTGTGCAAGAGTTTATTTTATATTTTTTTCCGAAAACGCAACGAATTATCAACCAGTAGCGCCAACTTTTCAAAAACATTGGGTGGGCTTAAAAATTTTTGAATAAAATAACACATATAAGTTTTTTCACTTAATTTGTATGTGCGTGGAGAGAGGAGAGGAGCGAATTACTAAAGATGACAATTTGAAATTAAATTATGCTTTTTTCTAAGCAAATTTTTAAACTATTATAATTTAATTATAATTTTATAAATAATTTTATTAAATTATATTCTTATACGTTCTTCCTTATAAATGCATTCATATTTATTTTAAATAACATTGGAATTGCTAACTATTGAAAGTGCAAAAAACTAAACGTCAAGAAAAGCACACATTTTAGTCACCTAAGTGCCTTGTCAATTCAAGACATCAAAACAGATGGCAAAATATGCCCGAAATTTGTTTTCGTGAGAAACTTAACTGTACATCCGCGGAAGGGGGGGGGGGGGGTTCAGTGCACCTGTAAATCTAGTTTATATCCTTATTATTTTTCAAACAAAATTATTTTGAGAACGTTAATAAAACTAAATTTTATTTCTGCGATTAAATAATAAAAAAAAAAACAAATTATGAATCAAATCAATTGAAATTGTGGAATTGAGTGGACGGAGAAATCAAATTATGGGGTGGGCTCGCGCCCCATGGGTGCATCTGTCATCGACCAAGCATGTTATTCGCCTGATATGGCCTCGTGTGACTTTTTCTTGTTCATGAAGTTAAAATTAGAGTGAAACCTCCCTGTGCGACCACCTCCCAAAATGACCACTTTTTCATGGAACGAAATTTATTCCCATAGGCTCAATACTAATATTACCTCCATTCAGAGACCATCTCAATTGAACTCCCTTCATGACCGACCCATTTCTTTGAAAAAAAGGAAACAAATTCCGTTTTTTCCTGGTCGCTTGAAGAAGGTTTTATTAGAAAAATAATTTCGGAGAGTGCATTATTCATCAAACGTCTAAACTAAGTTTAGATTTTTTTTTTTATTCCGTTAACGTTTAAGTATTAAAACCCCTTTGTGGCTTTATTTAGTGAACTTCGAAACAACTTGGAAATAAATGTTATAAAAGATAAAACCGTAAAACCTAAGCAAACGTCAATGTATTCATTTTTTAAACTATGAAGTAATTGACTTATGTAATTAACTTTTGTTTTCATACTTAATTTTTTATACTTTTTCCTAATGTGAAAAATAAATTTTAGTAACATTAATTGTTACCTTTTTTCAACAATTAAAATCTAGATTTAAACAATACCTCCATTAAGAGACCCCCTCTCGAAGCGACCAATTTTTATTGGAACGGAACGTGGTTGCTTTAGAGAGGTTTTACTGTACCTCTTCGAGGAAGGCATTTTGAGACAAGTGAGGCCATACAAAAAAATTCGCTGAGGGAGCTGGAGGCCAAACGTCAATCAGCCTACTAAAAATGTGTGGAGGATTGGGTCAAACATGGTATATTAAAAAGCAGAAAAACCAACGTTTAAAATGCACAAATAATATATGAAAAGCAGCAAACAGCTGTTTCGAATCTACTAGCGAGATTCTTCTTCAGTGCAAAAGGAACAGCGTGCTAGAAAAAGCAAGGCTGAGCAAAATCATAGACAGAGACGCGCTGGCTTTTATACCCTATGCGGGTGGCGAAGGCGCCGAAACAACCAATGAGAGAGAAGCAGTGGAAACGACTGGGTGGACAAGTAGCGACATCTACCGGAGAAGTAGAGAAAAGAAACCAAAAAAGGGGAATTAAATTAATGCTTTCCAAATACTTGGAAAATCTGGAGTACTAGATAAGTCATTGACTAAAGAGTGAGAATTTTTAATGATATGGTAAGCTTCCCAAAAATCAAGATCAAGGTTAGAAGAACATTTTTGGATAATGATGGCTGAGGAAAAATCGAACCTATGTTGAGAAGACCAAGAATGTTGAGCAATAGAAGAACGTTTGAGCTCCTGATTTTTAACATAACCTTCATGCTCTTTTAAACGAAATCTAAGAGCACGTTTAGTCTGACCAATATAAGAAAGACCACACTGACAAGAGATCTGGTAAATGCCCCAATTATCTAGGCGATCAACGGGGTGTTTGAGATTTGAAAAAGGGATTTTATTAACAGGAGAAAAAATAACTTTAAAATCAAACCTTCTTAGGATTTTAGCAACTTGCTGACTGATTTTAGGAAAAAATGGTAATACAACTGAAGTATTAAAGTTGGAATTAGAATGCTTTTCAGAATGGTCGGATTTCGTCAAATTCTTATAAATAGAATCGATAATATTAGAGGAATAACCACGATCGACAGCAATAGCTTTGAGGTAATTAAGTTCAGCACTAAGTAACTGAGGAGTGGAACAAATATTAGTAGCCCGAAAAACAAAAGTATTGAAAGCAGCGAATTTCTGGTTAGGGGGATGAGAAGAATACCTGTGAGGTGGGAGACTGACAGCAAAAGATTTACGAAAGACGGTAGTCTGAAAGCCATTTTCACAACGAATAACAAGGACATCCAGGAAAGAAAGACAGTTATTGGTCTCAATTTCAGAGGTAAATTGAATGCAGGGATCAATGGAATTCATAATAGAGAGAATATGATTAATATCCGAATTCATTTCAATCAGGACATAAACATCATCAACATAACGAACATAGAATGGAAATTTTAAGATTTCAAAAAGCTTGACCTCAAAATAGTGCATATAAATATCGCATAAAATTGGACTAAGAGGATTACCCATAGCCAAACCGTCAATCATACGGAAGAAATTACCATTGAAAACTAGCGATAATTGGGGCATTTACCAGATCTCTTGTCAGTGTGGTCTTTCTTATATTGGTCAGACTAAACGTGCTCTTAGATTTCGTTTAAAAGAGCATGAAGGTTATGTTAAAAATCAGGAGCTCAAACGTTCTTCTATTGCTCAACATTCTTGGTCTTCTCAACATAGGTTCGATTTTTCCTCAGCCATCATTATCCAAAAATGTTCTTCTAACCTTGATCTTGATTTTTGGGAAGCTTACCATATCATTAAAAATTCTCACTCTTTAGTCAATGACTTATCTAGTACTCCAGATTTTCCAAGTATTTGGAAAGCATTAATTTAATTCCCCTTTTTTGGTTTCTTTTCTCTACTTCTCCGGTAGATGTCGCTACTTGTCCACCCAGTCGTTTCCACTGCTTCTCTCTCATTGGTTGTTTCGGCGCCTTCGCCACCCGCATAGGGTATAAAAGCCAGCGCGTCTCTGTCTATGATTTTGCTCAGCCTTGCTTTTTCTAGCACGCTGTTCCTTTTGCACTGAAGAAGAATCTCGCTAGTAGATTCGAAACAGCTGTTTGCTGCTTTTCATATATTATTTGTGCATTTTAAACGTTGGTTTTTCTGCTTTTTAATATTGTTGCACAAAGGCTTTATTTGCTATTTTTAAACATGGTATAGTTGTATTGGACTCTATAGGACCTATTGTGAAGCCGACAAAGTAAATTTTGTAGATAAATTAATTTATTTGTGCTTTACTTAACAATTCCGGGTACTTTTTACACAAAATGTATGACCACAAACAAAAATAGACAATAACCTTTTCCGAATAATCCAGGCTTCAGAAAAGCATTCTTTATCGCTTTGTATATTACCCTACAAACCAATATATGTTTTAGATTTAAAGAAGCATTTATAAAAATAAAATTCATTTTAATGGCATTGATTTTCGGAAACGTTTCCGACTACCTTTTATAGTGTTTTAACCAGTTTTCTCAACCTGGCATATGTATTTTTAGGATGCTGTCCATATATACAAATAAACATTTTTATGTTCAACAAACATGTTTTACAAATAAACATGATCAATTAACAGCATTAACATTGACATTAGAATTAAAAGTATTGTGTTATTCTTGCATGTATGAATTCAGTTACACAGCTGAAAACGTTTAATTGAGAATAGAGAAAATCCGAAAAAACGAGATTTCAGTTTAAAAAACCTGAGGTTAATTCACTATAAAAACTGCTCTGAAACATTTCCGAAAGTCAGTGGCAGTAAAATAAACTTTTTTTTATATAAATGCTTCTTTAAATCTTGAAATTAGATGACTTTCTGAGGTTTCTAAACATAAAGAATGCTTTTTCGGAATCGTGTAACTAGAAGTAAGTTATTGTATATTTTCGTCCGTTGTTGTATTAATTTTTGTAGATTAAGAAACATTTGTCTTTTTACTTTCTTCTATCTTTACAAGAAGAAAGTATTAAGATTGAAGTAAGATTCATGAAAATTTTCGAATTCCGCTTTTCGACGGATTTATTTGTCTTAGAAGGTCCTGAACGCGATTTAATTGTTTTTAGAAAATGCCTGTCTTTGAGTCTGTCTGTATGTGATACAAATTTTGTGGGCGCTCTGTCCCAATAACTAATGCTCGGAACTTAATAAAAATTTATATTCAGTTAGTTACTGATATAAATTGGGACTGATTAGTCTTTTATGTAAATCGCCCAACAGGTGGCGCTGCTATGCTGCATTTTTCGCAACACAAATTCGGTTGCAAAGTTAATGCCAGACGCCTTTAAATCTGGCAACGAAAGTGTCTGTTTCAAACAGGCACTTTCTTTGCCAGATTTAATGCCGTCTGGCGTCTGGTATTAATTTTGCAACCGAATTTGTGTCTGGCAAGCGAATTTGTATATTGCAATTTTCAAGCTTGTTAAAATGACGTGAAAGGGACATATTTTTTTTTTTACCTATAAACCACTCTTCAAACAGGCACATTCCTTGCCAGATTCAGAGCCGTCTGGCATTAACTTTACAAGCGAATTTGCGTCTGGCAAATTAATTATAGGTTGTCTGATAGCCACAGAGTAATATGTTATACTTTTCAAGCTTGTTAAAATTACAGCGCCTAGAAGATACAGTGTGGAAAACGGCTATTCCTATAATGCTTTAAAAAGTGCTAAAAACTTGTATCCCATAAATCTCCAACAATGCTCAGCGGCAATATGGTGATACGAGCGCCATCTCGTAACTCTTTTCAATATAAACCCTGTGTTTTCAAAAATTATAGAATGTTAAATATCGGAAACTATAAATATAAGATATTTTAGTCTGTTATAAGCTAATTTAGTTAAGGAATGACGTGAAATAGGTTAAAGAGTCTCTTTTAGAATGACTATCGTTTTTAAATCACTACAATGGCGCTACGATCAACATCTTGTTATTCAGCATCGTTGTACATTTGTGGGATTCAATTTTTTAGCACTATTTTGTAGCCGTTTTCCACACTGTATCTTCTAGGCGCTGTAGTTAAAATGACTGGAAGGGGACATATTTTTATTTTTACCTATAAACCACTCTTCAAACAGGCACTTTCTTTGTCAGATTTAACGCCGTCTGGCATTAATTTAGCAACCGAATTTGTGTCTGGCAAATTAATTATAGGTTTTTCGATAGCCAAAGAGTAACATGTTACATGTTTAAAGCTTGCTAAAATAACGTGAAGGGGACATATTTTTTTAACTATAAACCACTCTTCAAACAGATACTTTCGTTGCTAGATGTAATGTCGTCTGGCATTAACTTTGCAACCAAATTTGTCTGGAAAATAATTATAGGTTGTCTGATAGCCAAAGAGTAATATATCGCAATTTTCAAGCTTGCTAAAATGACGTGAAGGGGACATATTTTTTTAACGTATAAATCACAGTTCTAATGGGCACTATCGCTGCCAGATTAAAAGCCGTCTGGTATTAACTTTGCAACCGAATTTGTGTCTGGTAAATAATTATAGGTTGTCTGATAGCCAAAGAGTAATATATTACACTTGTCAAAATTGCTGAAATGACGTGAAGGGGACATATTTTTTTAACCTATAAATCACTTTTTAAACAGGCACTTTCGTTGCCAGATTTAAAGCCGTCTGGCATTAACTTTTCAACCGAATTTGTGTCTGGCAAATTAATTATAGATTGCCTGTTAGCCAAAGAGTAATATGTACAATTTTCAAACTTGCTAAAATTACATGTTTTTTTTTTTTTTTTTTTTTTTTTTTTTTTACCTATAAATCGGGATTTGGCAAGGTCTTAGCAACATTGGCAACGTCTGGCAATAATAGAGTAATAACACAAATAATTAGTATAAACAGACATTATAAACAAAAGTCATGCTAAAATGACGTAATTTTGAAGTTTTTTCCTCTGCATAACCCCTTATCCCACAAGTAAACGCAACGTCTAAAACTCGCCAGACTGCCCGCATAAGTACTACACCATAAAACGGAAGGTTGTATAGGAAAAATGAGCCTTGCTAAAATCACGCGTTTTTTTTTTTTTTTTTTTTTACGTTACTCTTAGACTATAAGCATCGCATTTTTCAAACAAATCATTGATTTTCGGCACGAATCCTCTGCAACTAAAATTCCCAACCCAAAGAAAATTAAAGCGACACCTGTTGGACAATATACACCAAAGCCTTTTAAGGATGTATTTATGTGAAAGTGTACCAGACTATGAAGTTTGATTAAATTCCGTGCATTAATTTTTGAGACATAGCTATCACGAAAATCGCGAAAAAGCAGCATAGCAGCGCCACCTGTTATATGATTGACACGAAAACCTAATCAACGCCAACTTATGTCAAGGTCTAATAGAATATGAAGTTTTATTAAATTTGGTGCTTTAGTTCTTTAGATATGACTGTCACTAAATTGTCAATCCTGAAATATGCAGCATAGCAGCGCCACCTGTTTCGCGATATACACCAAAACCTAATCAGCCTTCAGCAACAACTTATATCAACGTCTAGCCGCATATAAAGTTGGATGAAAATCCGTACATTAGTTCCTGAGATAGAGCTATTGCGGAAATCGTAAAAAATTCAGCAAAGCAGCCTCACCTGTTGCGCGATATACACCAACAACTAATCAGCACTAATTTATATCAAGATCTAACTGACTAAAGTTTTATTAAATTTCGTGAGTTATTCTTAAGATAGAGCGGCTACAAAATTTTTGTCACATACAGACAGGCAGACATACTCACAGACAGACATTTTCTAAAAACAGTCAAATCGTGTTCAGGACCTTCTAAAACGTATAAATCTGTCGAATACCAGAAGCCAAAAATTAACACGAATCCAATACTTTGTTCTTGTAAAGATAGAAGAATGTAACAACGAACTTTTAGTGCATACTGAAACTGAAGTCGGAGTTTATAAGGGCGTTGCCTATAGAAGAAATCATGCATAGCCCGCAGTGCCTTCATATGTTTTTCAATTATGCTATCGATATTGAACAATATTAATGACAATAAAGCAGTCAGTAAAAACAATAACTTTTCATGCTACAGAATGGTAATTATATATATAATATTAATAGAGTAAGTTTTTAACTCACATGACACATGTTTCATTTTTTATTTTTTATTTTTTGTTGTGGTATGGCTTGATTATGTCCAAATTTTATATTATTTATTTATTTATCTGTTTTTTTTTTCTTCTTACGGTTAATCCGGCAATGGTAGGAATTTGCAAGAAAGCAATTGCTTCTTATTTCTACTTCAGAAATTACCCGTATTTTACTTATGATATCTTAATATTGCCCTTGAAAACGAGTTACGAATCATAAGTTCTATTAGGTAGCTTTCATTACAAAAAGCTACCTATTGCAGCCGTTCGGAGGAAAGCGATTTCAAAAAATTTTGGTATATTTTCATCGAACATGACCCCTAGACCCCGAAACCACCCTCCATTCAAAATATATGTATATATCTGACATTTGTCACACTGTAACTCTCGTATTTATGAACCGATTTCGATGAAATTCGATGTGTACATAGTACATACCAATGTCTCGACCGAGTTCGTTGGCCAGCTTCATTAGTCGTTTTGTTTCAAAATGGCGGCCATTTAAAATTTTAAAAGAAATTTAAATCTTGAAATGTGGTACCAAAAAAAAATGGAAATGGGAAAATATTTTTTTGTTATGTAATTGACCTTTATACAAAGATTCCGGAGCAGTTTTTGTTTCGTCTATATCTTAAAAAATGGCTGAGTTATAGCATTTTGAATTTCTAGCGTAGCTGACATTTTGAAACGTCCTGAATTTTGTCACGCGATAAAAGGCATATATATGAACCGATTTGGATGTAACTTCGTTTATACATAGTACATACCAATGTCTCGACCGAGTTCGTTGGCCAGCTTCATACGCCATCTTGTTTAAAAATGGCGGCCATTTAACTTTTTTAAGAAAAATTTAAATTTGAAATGTGGTACCAAAAAACTGAAAATTGAAAAAATATTTTTTTCTTATGTGTTTGACCTTGATAAAAAGATTCGGGAGCAGTTTTTGTTTCGTCTATATCTTAAAAAATGGCTGAGTTATAGCATTTTGAATTTCTAGCGTGGCTGACATTTTGAAACGTCCTGATTTTTGTCACGTGATAACAGGCGTATTTATAAACCGATTTGGATGTACCTTGGTGTATACATAGTACATATAAATATCTCGACCGAGTTCGTTGTCCAGCTTCATCCGCCATCTTGTTTCAAAATGGCGGCCATTTAAAAAAAATTTAAAAATTAAAAATTTAAAATAAGGTACCAAAAAATTGGAAAATGAAAAAGATTTTTTTTTGTATGTGTTTGACCTTAATACAAAGATTCCGGAACAGTTTTTTTTTTCGTCTATATCTAAAAAAATGGCTGAGTTATAGCATTTTGAATTTCTATTGTGGCTGACATTTTAAAACGGCCTGATTTTTGTCACGCGATAACAGGCGTATTTATGAACCGATTTGGATGTAACTTGGTATGTACATAGTACATACCAATGTCTCGACCGAGTTCGTTGGCCAGCTTCATTCGCCATCTTGTTTTAAAAGGGTTGCCATTTAAAAAAAATTTAATTAAAAATTTAAAATGAGGTATTAAAAAATTGGAAAAAAGATTTTTTTTTATGTGTTTGGCCTTGATACAAAGATTCCGGAGCAGTTTTTGTTTCTGAAAATTTGTTCTTTTGTTTATATCTTAAAAAATGGTTGAACTGTAGCACTTTGAATTTCTAGCATGGCTAACATTTTGAAACGATCTTGTATTTGTCACGCGATAACACACGTATTCGCCTATTTCGATGTAAGAAGGCATGTGGATAGTATACATCAATATCTCGACCAAGTTCGCTGGCCAGATTCATCAGCCATCTTGTATCAAAATGGCGGCCATTAAATTAAAAAATATATATATATTTAAAGTGAGGTGCAAAAAAATTTGAAATTGAAAAAGGTTTCTTTCTTAAGTATTTGACCTTGATATAAGGATTCAGGAGCATTTTTTGTTTGTCTTCATCTTAAAAAATGGCTCAGATATAGCAGTTTCAATTTCTAATGTGGGTGACATTTTGAAAAATCTGATTTTTTGCCTGCGACAGCACTCATATATATTAACCGATTTCCGATGTGAGTGAGCATGTGCACAGCAATTACTAAAGTCTCGACCAAGTTCACTGGTTAGCCTCATCCACCATGTTGTCTTAAAATGGCAGGCACTTTAAGAAATCGCCGAATTTGGCAGCCAAATATAACTTACTTTAAATAAAAGAAGCTTGGATAAAGCTGACTAATTTCGCGAAATTCTCATTCATTATATTGATAAAAATTAGTATTGAATCTCCTATATTCGGTTTCCACTAAATTGAGCTTCGTGTGTTTGAATAATATAAGTTGGCTTTTTTAAAATAAGGAATATGAAAGCTACCTCTTCCTCCCGGCACTGGCCAGAAGGACTTTTTTTATTCATGATAGTTCTCCTTTTTTGCATTCAGTTTGTGGTTTCTCTGATTGAATTTATGTATTTTCAATTATAGATCCTACCATTTCGTGCAATGGACTTATTGGTGCTGTCAATGATTTCATTTTTTCTGGTCTTTTTTCATTGGCTAAAATGTTTTAGTTACAAATAGTTTGACAAAATATTTCAAATATTTCGGATTTCCTACATATTTATTTTTATTTATTTATTCTTTTTATGCATTCGCCTTCCTGTTAATTTTGACCTTTCGCCAAATTTAAATGTTATAATATTTTAATACTTCATTTATAAGTGATTGGATCTAGTCTTTAAAAAATTCATTACTGATAATATGTATAATGTTTGTATCATGTCTTGATACTCAAATTGTAAGTTTTATTTGAAATTTATGATGAATTGTAATATTCTATAATTTATATATACAGTAGAGCGGCGATTATTGAACAAAACGGGACCAACCCTGGTTCGGATAAACAAAAGTTCGGATAAATGGACAGACAGTTTAAGGGATGTTCCTGACTATACTAAAACCTTCACAATTTATCCAGGCTTAGGACTGGCAGCACCAGTTATAGTACTAGCGTGTTTAAAAACTGTTTTTTTCTTTTTGTTTACTTTTCCATCATTTAAAATTTTCTTTTTCTCTTTTTATAATTTTCTGAACTCCAAAGATTATAATTTAAGCAAAAAAGCTTTCGATTGTTGCTTGCTTCAAAGAAGATGTTCTTTCCAATGCTATCACATCTCGAATTCTTCTTAAATGTGTTAGTTGAATAGGATCAGAGTTCTTCTGCCGTTCGAGCCATTTCATAGCTGTTTCCAGACATTCAAAGGCTTCGTTATGTGATTGACCTGGGTCATTTTCGGAGCATTCGTTTTCACTTTTTCAATTTCTTTTTCATCTTAAAAATCTCATCCACAATCTCATCATCATTACAAAAAAAATTTTGAGAGAAATAGGCTGTTCGGATAAATGAAAGTTCGGTTAAAATTTTTTTGAGAGAAATGGGCTGTTCGAATAATCGGAAGTTCGGTTAATTGGAGTTCCGATAATCAGCGCTCTACTGTATATATATTTATATATATATATAGGCTAAAATGTGTTGATAAAAGCTGAATTTGCATTTGGATCTAAATGCTAAATAATCTGTAAAAATGTGGGCACGTTTCCAGTATAGGGACCTTGTCGATAGAAGGAAATTTGTCAACATTATTTTATGGCAATCTATTCACTGCTTCACATATAAACAATTTTTTTTTATGTTTATAGAAATTATTTAATATAAAGAACCCATTTATTTATGTTTATATACAAACAGAAGGAAATTGTACAAAATAAAAACAATAATAATATATATATAATATAAAATGTTTATATATATATGTGTTTATATACCAATAATATAAAATGTTTATATATATTCAAATTTATGTATAAACAACCATAAAAGTTCCTTAGGCTTGTTTTCAAACACTGTAAAAAATTTGTGTAACGTTACTCCATAAACTTGGTTGCAGCATTCTGCCGCCAATTTTATGGAGTAACTTAATTGATATAACTGGAGTAATTTAAACTGATAACTGGTGTAATATTGCACCATAAAAATGTGAAAATATCAGAATTCACATTATTATGGTGTAACGTAACACCAGTTATATCGGTTAAATTACTTCATAAAATTGGAGGCAGCAATTCTGCCACCAGTTTTATGGAGTAATGTTACGCTAATTTTTTTACAGTGTAGCTGCTTATATAATTTGCAATAAATCTTACTTTCTGAAGCCCAAACAGCGTAAAGCTTGAAAAAGCAAAAGGCCAAACCAACGTTTTTACGGTGAAAAAGTACATATCTTCTGTCGCACAAAAGTGTAAGGTCGTTATATGAAATTCAGTACAGACATTGATGACAAATTAAATATTTTTAGCATTTATAATGTAAAAATGTATTTAAACATATATATATACATTTTTACTAAATATAAAATAATTGAAAATTGAAAATAGCTTTTTAGAATTTTTTTTTTTTTTTTTTATATATGTGCTGTTTTTAATCATATTTTAATATTTCTTTTCTGATTAAAAAATATATATATATATATATATATATATATATACTCTTTTTTTCTGAATCAAATTTTAATTTTTCTTTTTGATGACGTTAAAAGCTAAATATTAAGCATTTCTAAACTGTTTGTGCGAACTTTTCAGTGATATCTTTATAGTTAAAAAAGGATTTGGTTTTTGCTTTTATTGAAAGCATGCAAATGCACGCATATGCAAGGTAAAAATGTCTATTTAGATAGATATATCTGTTCAAGAATAATTAACTAATAATATTTTTTGTATTTATTTATTTATTTATAGCTCAAAATTTCATTTGAAACGATTTTCATTTTCGTTTTCGCCTCAAACTCGAGAAAAAAAACGAAATTAGGTTTCTGCTACAAAAACTTGTTTCAGTCGGTTACTAATAGAAATGCGATAAGGAAATTATATTTTTATAATGATATTATATATTATAACATTGTAAAAAAATTATGGAGTAATTTTATAATAATTATATTCTGGTTTTGTTTTAAACTTTTCAAAATCTTTTTTTTATAAACAGGTTTTAATGGTTTATTAAAAAGTTTCTTCACTTCATGAAACATTAGATTCCTAATTTCCTCTTTATGGTCATCGGTTGTGGTTTGAAAATGTAATTCAAACCACAAACGATGACAATAAAGAGGAAATTAGGAATCTAATGATCAGAGGCGTAGCGACAAATATGTTTTCTGGGGGGGGGGGGGGGGATTCGAAAATTTACCCAACTTGAAACAAATTGCTTTATTTTCCAACTGAAATGATATGTGCAATGTGTGTTTATGATAATGATCTTATATGTAAAAAATCCTTACCAAAGAAAAATGCTGAAACTAAAAATATGAAATTTATAATTATTGGTTTGTTTAATGAAAGTTTAAATACACTTCTTTCATTAAAATAATTAAAATCAAAACTAGATTAATTTCTCTTTTTCTGTTCTGTCTTGGAATCATTAAGCATGAAAATAATAAGATACCCAATTGCTAAATGAAATAGTTAAGGAAGCAATTTCAAACAATACAGTAAATGTAACATTTAAACCAGGAAAAATTGCATATATTTAGAGAAAACCAGCATTACTTTAAGGTTTGCAAATTTTTTGTCTTCTATTGCGTACGAGTTATAATCGCACTTCATATGAAAACACTGTCGTGTTATTTTGAGATTTTGAGAAAAGAACAAAGTTTTGGAAGAAATAAAGGAGACTAGATTGGAGACACTGTTGAGGAACAACAGTAGGGAAATTCAGGTCTGGTAGATGTATGATATTTTCGAAGCAAGAGAAACACAATGACAAATTGAGTCTGCCTCCTTTTAGGTAGCTTTCTTTACAAAAAAGCTACCTATTGCAGCCGTTCGGAGGAAAGCGATTTCAAAAAATTTTGGTATATTTTCATCGATCATGACCCCCAGACCCCGAAACCAACCTCCGTTCAAAATTTATATATATATATATATATATATATATATATATATATATATATATATATATATATATATCTGACCTATGTCACACTGTAACTCCCGTAATTATGAACCGATTTCGATGAAATTTGGTGTGTACATAGTACATACCAATGTCTCGACCGAGTTCGTTGGCCAGCTTCATCCGCCATTTTGTTTCAAAATGGCGGCCATTTAAAATTTTTAAAAAATTTTAAAACTTGAAATGTGGTACCAAAAAATTAAAAATGGAAAAATATTTTTTTCTTATGTATTTGACCTTTATACAAAGATTCCGAAGCAGTTTTTGTTTCGTCTATATCTTAAAAAATGGCTGAGTTATAGCATTTTGAATTTCTAGCGTGGCTGACATTTTGAAACGTCCTGAATTTTGTCACGCGATAAAAGGCGTATTTATGAACCGATTTGGATGTAATTCAGTGTGTACATAGTACATGCCAATCTCTCGACCGAGTTCGTTGGCCAGCTTCATCCGCCATTTTGTTTCAAAATGGCGGCCATTTAAAATTTTTTTAAAAATTTAAAAATTGAAATGTGGTACCAAAAAATTGAAAATGGAAAAATATTTTTTCTTATGTATTTGACCTTTATACAAAGATTTCGGAGCAGTTTTTGTTTCGTCTATATCTTAAAAAATGGCTGAGTTATAGCATTTTGAATTTCTAGCGTGGCTGACATTTTGAAACGTCCTGAATTTTGTGACGCGATAAAAGGCGTATTTATGAACCGATTTGGATGTAACTTCGTTTATACATAGTACATACCAATGTCTCGACCGGGTTCGTTGGTCAGCTTCATCTGCCATCTTGTTTAAAAATGGTGGCCATTTAAATTTTTAAGAAAAATTTAAATTTGAAATGTGGTACCGAAAAATTAAAAATTGAAAAAATATTTTCTTTTTATGTGTTTGACCTTGATAAAAAGATTCGGGAGCAGTTTTTGTTTCGTCTATATCTTAAGAAATGGCTGAGTTATAGCATTTTGAATTTCTAGCGTGGCTGACATTTTGAAACGTCCTGATTTTTCTCACGTAATAACAGGCGTATTTATGAACCGACTTGGATGTACCTTGGTGTGTACATAGTACATACAAATATCTCGACCGAGTTCGTCGGCCGGCTTCATCCGCCATCTTGTTTCAAAATGGCGGCCATTAAAAAAATTAAAAAATTTAAATGAGATACCAAAAAAATTGGAAAGTGAAAAAGATTTTTTTTGTATGTGTTTTACCTTAATACAAAGATTCCGGAACAGTTTTTCTTTCGTCTATATCTAATAAAAATGGCTGAGTAATAGCATTTTGAATTTCTATTGTGGCTGACATTTTAAAACGACCTGATTTTTGTCACGCGACAACAGGCGTAATTATGAACCTATTTGGATGTAACTTGGTCTGTACATAGTACATACCAATGTCTCGACCGAGTTCGTTGGCCAGCTTCATTCGCCATCTTGTTTCAAAAGGGTTGCCATTTAAAAAAAATTAAATTTAAAATTCAAAATGAGGTATTAAACAATTGGAAAATGAAAAAGATTTTTTTATGTGTTTGACCTTGATACAAAGATTCCGGAGCAGTTTTTGTTTCTGAAAATTTGTTCTTTTGTTTATATCTTAAAAAATGGTTGAACTGTAGCACTTTGAATTTCTAGCATGGCTAACATTTTGAAACGATCTTGTATTTGTCACGCGATAACACACGTATTCGCCTATTTCGATGTAAGAAGGCATGTGGATAGTATACATCAACACCTCGACCAAGTTCGCTGGCCAGATTCATCAGCCATCTTGTTTCAAAATGGCGACCATTAAATTAAAAAATATATATATATATTTAAAGTGAGGTGCAAAAAAATTAGAAATTGAAAAGGGTTTCTTTCTTAAGTATTTGACCTTGATATAAGGATTCAGGAGCATTTTTTGTTTGTCTTTACCTTAAAAAATGGCTCAGATATAGCAGTTTCAATTTCTATTGTGGGTGACATTTTGAAAAATCTGATTTTTTGCATGCGACAGCACTCCTATATATTAACCGATTCCGATGTGAGTGAGCATGTGCACAGCAATTACTAAGATCTCGACCGAGTTCACTGCTTAGCCTCATCCACCATGTTGTCTTAAAATGACAGGCACTTTAAGAAATTGCCGAATTTGGCAGCCAAATATATGTTACTTCAAAGAAAAGCAGCTTGGATAAAGCTGACTAATTTCGCGAAATTCTCATTCATTATATTGATAAAAATTAGTATTGAATCTCCTATATTCGGTTTCCACTAAATTGAGCTTCGTGTGTTTGAATGATATAATTTGGCTTTTTTTAAATAAGGATTATGAAAGCTACCTCTTCCTCCCGGCACTGGCCGGAAGGACTTTTTTTTACTTCTTTTGATAATTTAACTTGTTTACTGTTAAAGGACTCAGAAAAGTAGTTAGCAAAACAATAAAATTTTCTTAATTTATTACTATTATTAAAAAAAAAAAAGAAAAAGCCTGTCAAAAATCTAGAATTTCCCAACTCTAAACTAAAATTTCCCAAGTTCACATTTATTACCTCCCTCCCCCCCCCCCTCATGACTCCCCATCGAGACGCCTCTGCTAATGATTCATGAAGTGAAGAAACTTTTTAATAAACCATTAAAACCTGCTTATAAAGAACAAAAGTTAATATACCTCTCTATTCTAAAAAAAGTAACTAATGTTGTCACCGCCACCGCCGGTTTTGAATTTTTTGTGACCGGGGGTGTTTCTTCGTTAATATTAAGAAAAATATTGCATACAAAAATATGAAAATCTGTGGTATTACAGAGAAATATTTGATAAACACGCTGATGCAGACAGTTTTTAAATCGAAAATTTGAATTTTGAGAGAATTTTAATTTGAATTGAGAATTTTAAGAAATATTTAATGCTATAAAGTTAACAAAATCGTTCCATTAAAAAAGTTTTATAGGAGCAAAAACTATACATGGGAATTTAATCATTTTTAGAACATTTATACGTTAGAAATTCCCGGTGTGCAGACTACATTTATTTTTTTTATTTGACTCATTTTTTGAGGTTTTATTTCTATTTTAAATTCAAATTTTCCGCATTTCGAGAGATATTTTTTACATATTTTAGAAAATGGTATTAATTTAAACTGTTATCAACTGTATAAGCAGCGCAAACAATAATGTTTGCTTCAAATTAAAATTTATTTACACGTGACTGCTATAAACAGAAAAAACCCTTCAAATTATAATTAAATAATTACGTATAAAAAGCAGGAACTTATTGAAAATTACGTCATAAAAACTATATTTACACGTGAATTTTAAAAGAGAAAGGATATTGTAAAATAATAAATTCATTAACATGCGTTAGAAGTCTTAAATAGGAGAAATTACGTTTATTACGTCACATTACACTTATTACGTAAAATGAACAAAAAATAATATTGCAAAACAGTTTAAATTTAAAAATTGCGCGAGACATTTATTTGATATTTTGAGATGATCTTTTCAACTATTTTACTTAGGACAGAGCAGATAATATTTCCTTTCTAACAAAAGTATTTTCACGTGAATATTAAAAAGAGAAAGAAAAGTTTGGAGAACATTACGTCAGATTAAAAACGATACATTTAAAATGTCTTATTTAAAAGAACTTTTTTTTCGCTTTGTTAAAAAATACCGGGAGACAAAGACTGTTTACTTAATTCATTTTATATTAGCTTATTTTGAAATGTTTAACTGATTTTATTTAATCAAAGACGAAAACAGCCATTGTATCTTTCAATATTGCGTCTTTTGGTCTTAAAATTCCTCAATTAAAGAGAAATGAATAGAAATCCGTTTATAGGGAGATCGCCACTATTTTATAAATTATAATTCAATCTTCCGAAATCTTTTTAAAGCCGATCAAATTACCGTGATTTTAGAGTCTGCGGTGTCTGAACAGGGGTTGGCGTGCGTAGCTCGTAGGGGGCAGAGCCCCCTAGTAATTTAAATTGATATAACTGGTGTAATATTGCACCATACTAATGTGAAAATATCAGAATTCACGTTATTATGGTTTAACGTAACACCAATTATATCAGTTAAATTACTCCATAAAATAGAGGCAGCAAGGCTGCCACCAATTTCAAGAAGTAACGCTACACTTTTGTTTTTCTTTTCTTTTCCTTTTTTCTTTTTTTTCCTTTTTCTTTTTTTTTTTTTTTTTTTTATAACAGTGAATAATATTGTACACGGACAAATGCAGAATGTTTATGCAAAATCTTGTTAAATTCCGTTGGAAATTCTGCTAACTAAAAATACGTTATCCGATTTTATCCTACTTGCCTCTACACATAGTCACTAAAAACAAATAAAGAAAGAAAGAAAAGAAAAAAAAAAAGACTCCTCCCCACATTCATACGCACGCACATCCACCCATATTTTCTAACCATAAAAATGTCGCACAGACGCAAAAGATACCATTTAGTTGTTCATGTCATCTATATTTATTCATCAATGAAACCAACTGGGTCTTAAGGCTGTTCGAAAATCCAAAAGGTTCAACTTTTTGACATAAGTTTTAATTTATTTTTGGTGGGAAATGCATGAATCTAGCAGGTGTTGTTGTTCAGAAACTATGTCATCGAGCTGTTTTTTCCATTTTTTTGCAAACGCAATATATCTTTCAGAAAAGAGTGTCAAACTGGACGTTTTGGACCGAATTTCCGCGCGAAAGGAGAAAATCCACCCAAAAAAGAGTGAAAAACATGTTTGTCACGTGATCCAAATCGCTTATAACTCAATAGGTAATTGATGTATCCAAAAATGGAAAAAACAGTTCGATTCCAAATCGCTTCTATGGCCAGGCTTTTCAATTTTATACCTTTCCGTTAAAAAATGAATTTGCAAATGTGTCAAAACGTTTTGCGCTTGTTGAGCAGAGCAGTTGAGACTTATAGAATTAGAGAAGGTATTGCCCGAAATATAGAACATAACGCGAAAACAATTGATAGAGATAGATATTTTATGTGATAGAGATAGATATTTTAAAAAATCATGCTTGACAATTATTTTTAAATCCTTAAAAATTTAATGAATTGAGGTACAATTTTCAAACAAATTAAATTTGAAAGAACATTTTTTACCCTATTCGACGACGTAAATATTGATATATATTCTGATAAAATCAAAATTATTTGCTTAAGATGTTGCCACCAGCGAAGTGACGTCACTATTACGGCCATGTTTTTCTGATGTAATTTTGATAAGCTTAAAAAGTTATCCTTATACAGCAATAGTAAGAAAGTTTAAAAATTTTAACAGCAATAAACCCAATTTGATATATCCTATTTAAATTTTAGTGTAAATTTTACTTTTAAGCCCCATATTTGAAGCCGGCGAAGAAATTTAGGATTTACATAGATGAAAAATTTTGAGCTTTAAATGTTACATTAATTTTTATTAATTTCATTCGCATTTCGTGTAATTATTATTTTTCATAGTGATTTTTACTTTCATCTATCTTTACAAGAAGAAAGTATTGGTTTCATGAAAATTTTTACTTTCTTCTATCTTTACAAGAAGAAAGTATTGGTTTCATGAAAATTTTCGAATTCCAGTTTTCGACGGATTTACACGTTTTATGGGTCAAAGATTCCAAAAAACATGTTTTTACAAAATGTCTGTCTGTGAGTCTGTCTGTCTGTCTGTATGTGACACAAATTTTGTGGGCGCTCTATCTCAAGAACTAATGCACGGAATTTAATAAAAATTTATATTCAAGTAGTCCCCGATATAGATTGGTGCTGATTAGTTTTGGTGTAAATCGCCCTGCAGGTAAGGCTGCTATGTAGCATTTTGCAGGATTTCCGCAAAAGCTCTATCTCAAGAACTAATGAACGGATTTTTATAAAACTCCAGATTCCGTTATTCCTTGACATAAATGGATGCTGTTTACGTTTTAGTGTAAATCGCCCGACAGGTGGCGCTGTTATGCTGCATTTTGCAAGATTTACACTATTTTCGCAGTAGCTCTATCTCAAGAACTGATGCACACATTTTCATCAAACTTCGGATTTAGTTAGTCCTTCATATGAAATGATGCTGACTACGTGTTGGTGTAAATCGCCCAATAGGTGGCTCTGCTGTGCTGCATTTTGAACTATTTCCTCAATAGCGCTATCTCAAGAACTAATACACGAATTTTCATCAAACTTCAGATTTAAGTATAACTTGATTAATATTGCTGCTAATTATGTGTTGTTGCAAATCGCTCAACAGGTGGCGCTTCTATGCTGCATTTGTCATGATTTGCGCAATACCTCTATCTCAAGAACTAATGCATGAATTTTCCTCAAACTTCATATTCAGTTAGACGTTGACATAAGTTGGTGATAATTAAGTTCTGGTGTAAATAACCCAATAGGTGGCGCTGCTATGCTGCATTTTGCTGGATTTACACGATTTCAGTGCAACAGTCATACCTCGAGAATTAATGCACGGAATTTCATATTTTTAGAATTCTCATGATGAACACAGATTGCCATTTAATTTGGCACTGAGATAGTGAATTTTGAAGTATTGACATGTATGAGATAGAAGAAAGTTTTGTGATGGCCACAACATACTAGTTTTCTGTTGCGTTAGTTTTAGGTATTTCAACTATAATTCTTTGACTTTCATGTACATTTCTAAATTTATAGCATAAAATATGAATTGGGAAATTAATATTAAAAAATTATGACTACAATCTGCAAATATTGCAATAGAAATCGATTTGTAGAGGTTTGCATTAAAAAATTCAGTTAATGCCAATTTGACCGGATACCAGATCTCCGCTGAAATTTGCAGCCGGATATTCATATATACTGCTGCAATATGTCCACCCCCCCACCCCTCCTTCTTTTTTTTTTTTTACTATTTTTGTCTTCTTTTTTAAAGAAATGTGGGTTTTTTCCCCTTAAGATTAATTGCCTGTTACAATTTAATAACAATTCATAAACAACCACAAAACCCCTAAAAACTAAAAAAAAAAAAAAAAATACTACGAAATATTAATATCTGCCACGAGAAGAAAGGTTTTTAATTATTTTTTTTTAGTTTTTAAAGCTATTCACTTAATTTAAATTTTTAAAGAAATAATTATTTAAATTTGAATAAGACAATTACATTTTTACTTTTTATTTAATTTTTTCAAAATGATTTTTTTTTTTAATGAAACAATTAAATTTTTTAAATATTTTTTTTAATTAAAAAAATGGCCATTTTCTTTATAAAATATTTTCCTTCCTAAAATTATTTAATTAAATGCAAAAAAAGATGTTTTATAATGCTTAAATTTAAAACCTATACATATATGTTCAAAAAACAGTCAATAACCTTAAACCTCGAGAGTACAGCCTTAGACCTACCTCACATCGAGCTTGGTAATATAATAAACTAAATTCGACTGCCAAAACCCTCATTTATGAATAAACCTTTAGTAGTTTAAATACTATTATGGAACATACCAAAAGCGATAATAAATGAAGAGCTGAGATCATAAAGGTGGTAAGCGATACAATCATCATCTTGAGAAAAGGAGCTGTAAGTTCCAAATATCTATTTGCGTCTATTGTCAAATGCATCCCTTGTAAATTATAATCTCTGTGAGTATTAAGTTTCTTTAAATAGTCATTTAACAGATGGTAGAGGACCATTAATTTGTCTTCAGTCATATGCAGGGCCCGAATTAGGCTATCTACGGACCCGTGGCAAGTATCATTTTGGGGGCCCTTCTACCTATCCATAGAGGGCCATTTTTTGTCTTCAGACATTAGGCTACCTAGGACTCCGGGGCAAGCATCGTTCTGTGCCCCCCTCCCCCGAATCTATCCATCGAAATTGTTCGCGAATAACGTGGACGTGGAAGTAGCTAGTACTAAACTTTATACATAGATGTATGAATAAATTTCGTACCAGGTACTATTCACACCTATATACAGGGTAACACAAAAAGAGACGAAAAAATGCCAGTAGGATAGGATAATAGAAGAAAAAATGATAGTTTAATTGAAAGAAGTATTCGCTTTTTGCATATCTATGTATGTTATACGATGTCTAAAAGAAAATGCCCTCAATGGGTCATCATTAATGGTTTTAACTTGCCTCGTAGCGAGGAAAGCATCAATAAAGAATATCTCGTGAAAATAATAGAATACTAAGTTGTTATAGTAAATTTTTAATCATTAGTTTTCTAATAATATAGTTCGTTTTTTTTTTTTACAAGAATGGAGGCGGTAAAGGAAGCAGAAAAGGGAAGGGGCCCGAACTCCTTTCCTAAATGTTTAAAAATATATGAATTTTTATCATTTTTGGCCAATTTTAACAATTTGACACCTTATAATATAAATCCTAACTATTCCCATAGAGGGACCCTACAAAGGGAGGGGGGTCCGGGCCAGCTGTCCCGCATGACCCCACATTAGTCAGGCCCATTGACTCTCTCTCTCTCTTTTTTTTTTTTTTTTTTTTTTTTTTTTTTTTTTTTTTATCACACACCACTTTTAACATCTCTTCAAATGATATGTGTTTTCAAAGACTTAATACTAAAATAATAAATATTTTACGTATAGACAGCTACAAGAGATGAGACTAGCCCGAGTTTTATACAAGTCTTCGGACTCGGGCTCAAAGTAAAAGTTTTATTTATTCACAACAATAACAATAACAA
The DNA here is from genome assembly GCA_963932465.1 of Maratus speciosus. NCBI lineage: Eukaryota > Metazoa > Arthropoda > Arachnida > Araneae > Salticidae > Maratus > Maratus speciosus. The sequence goes on from OZ010797.1 coordinate 126,970,497, forward strand.
TAATAATGATAATAATAATAACGATATTATTAATAATAATAAAAATAATAAATGTAGTCCAAGTTTCTCAAACCCTTTAAAAAAAGCAGCTTCAAAGGGAATAGGATTATTATTGATGTCATAAAAGGAGAACTATTGCTGAAGCCTTGACCCGATTAGTGTTTGGTACATAAAGGAGACGTGGGATGTATCTGCTCTCTATCCTCTATTTTTGTTTGAAGCCCTTTTTAGGTGCGTTCTTAATTATATAAATACGTAGCACCTATTAGTCGTCGTCTGTTCCGTCCGTCTGTCCACAGATAACAGCACAGAAACGAATCCAACCGAATGGTTTGAAATTTAATATAGAGAATCGTTGCAGAATTTTGTCGAGTCCTTTCACACTTTATGAAAATCGAATCAAAACTTAAAAATATATTAATGAAAATTTTCTTCATTCTATTAAATCCTATCCTATGTCTTTAATTCAATGATACCCCGCGATAGGTAATGTTTCTATGTTGCCATGGTGACGACTTCCTATTTTAGATGGAGCCCTATTATTTCCGTATTACTGAATTTAATATATAGAATCGTAATAAATTTTGTATTCGTGCCTTTTTGCGTAAGAGTACAACAGCTATTGCACCAAGATCTGAATACTTATAAAACTATTTATAGTACAAATGCACCTCATTTGCCATGTTTGACGTACAATTTCGGACTTGTTCAGAATGACTGGAAACAGAACTCAATTTTTTGCCTTAGTTATACAATGCTATTCTAAAAAAAAATTAAGAATAATTGTGACTTTTGCAGATTTCTGCCAATGTTTGGGTATAAATAATAAATTTGCTATTTTAAACAAATTTTCCGGGCTAAAAAATTCACTAAACTCTATCATGAGGGAGTATTTAGGATTAATACTTGTTTCTAATGTAAGAAGAGATTTTAAATGAGAAAACTAATCTTGAATCAATTTTAATATGTAATTCACAAATCTTTATCATGTACTTTTGGCATCCGGTTCTGATGACACAAACTTTTTCGGTCTCGTATATCAAATCGTCCGACTCGGGCTCTGAAATTGGACCCGAACACATCTCTAATGCATGTGCTACACATTGGACGGGGTTTTTAAATGCAATCCCAAAGTAAAAGTATCCATTGAGGATGGAGTTTCAAAACTCGCCTTATCCAAAATTTAAAAAATCGAGTTTTTCTATCAATCTATTCTATCGCTGAAGCTGCATCGAAAAAACACTACAATCTGCAAAAAAGATAGTTTTATTGTGTACATTGGCGCACCTAAGGGAGGAGCTAAGGGGGCTGAAGCCCCTCCCAGGCTAGACTAGATATTATTATTATTTTTTTAATTATGAAAGAATATAAATTTTTTTTAATAGATCCTTAAAAAAACGGAATTTTTGAAAAGATATTAATTTTTTCACACATTTTTTTTGTCTCTTTTATAAATTTTATTATGAAATTCGAAATCATAGCATGTTTAAAATTTACTTAATTATAAATTTAAGACCCAGTACAACCTCTTGCTCACTTTAACATTCATAATATTTTGATAATTTACTTAATTATAAATTTAAGACCCAGTGCAACCTCTTGCTCACTTTAACATTCATAATATTTTGATAATTTACTCAATTATAAATTTAAGACCCAGTGCAACCCTTGCTCACTTTAACATTCATAATATTTTGATAATTTAATAATAAAACTTTAAATTGTTTGATCGCAAACACATTTTTATCCAAATACAGAAACACACCAAAAAAAAAAAGAAAAATCGCAAAAATTAATATATATATTTTAGTACTGTATTTCATTATTTAACATTTGAAAAGCATTCAGAATTAGAACCACCAAAACTTTCCAGAGCTTCCTCTGACTTCTCTGGCTGGTTACGACCCTGCTCAAGTCAGCAGTAAAAATAAAAGTCAGGACCTGATCAGGCAAATCCCATCAAATCAAACGAAAGAAAGACAGCGATCGGCAACGGGCCGGGCCAGATCTGGGCACATATAGGCCTCTAAAATATACTAGCCACCTCCAAATCGCAATCCTGGATGCGCCACTGATTGTGTATTTCTGGCATTATAAAATCTTAGTTTACAATGAAAACTAATGGACGCGGTCAGAGGTTTTTCGCGATTTCACAAAAGTCGATTTTCTGGAGAAGGCGAGTTTTGAAACACACCTCCTAAATTAAACTTTAAAGAAACCAGAAGATCCGTGCGAGACTTTCTCAATTCAAACTTTGAGTTTATTTTTTATTAATTTACAATTAACTGCAGTTTTTTTTTAAATCAAACAACTTGTTTTAAAAGAAATATGAGTTAAAAAAATTCCTGTTCAAAAACCTTGCGTATAATACACCATTCATCGTTGTGCGTTTTGTATATGCATAGAAAAGGGTATGTTGACATCAGAAATAATCTGTATGATGATACTTAACCTAAAAATATAATGGAAATTCAATATGCAATGGCTGCCAGCAAAAAATCCTATCGAATGACACCTCATTCAACGTTGTACGCTACATATTAGTTAAATTCAATATGCGATGATGACATATGTGGACAAAAAATAATATTGTACGCTACATATTAGTTAAATTCAGTATGCGATGACTCATGTGGGCAAAAAATCTTATCCAATGATATACCTCATTCAATGTTGTACGCTACATTTTACTTAAATTCAGTATGCGATGTCAGATATGGGCAAAAAGTCCTGTCCAATGATACTTCATTCAACGTTGTACGCTACACATTAGTTAAATTCAGTATATGACGTCAGATGCGAGCGAAAAATCCTATCAAATGATACCTCATTCATCGTCGTACGCTACATATTAGTTGAGAAAAGGGGATGATGACAACGGAAATAACAGTTATGATCGTTGAAGCAAAACGCTTCCAATAAAACACTCACCCAGATTATCATCCTAACGGATCCCTGGACTCGTTTGCAAAAGTGTACCGTTCGACTTGCAAATCGTTCGACTAAATGTGCTAACTGGCCACAACAAATAACTAGCCTTCCCTCCTCGAAATCTAGATCAGCCGCGAAGGTGTATTCAAATCAGCTAATGAATTCTGGTTTCATTAGGAAGGGAGTGGTACAACAAAACAAGCAAGGACAAAAAACAGAAGGTCATGGCTCCACCAATTTCACTCGCCACGAAAAAAGGTAAATCTCCACGTGAGAGAGGGTTACTTTTCATTTCCTCGCTAGGCACGTACTCCGAATGAATAAATTATCGCATGTCTGCAGGTCACTTTACTTCGTTTTAAACCGTTATACTATGTTCGCATTGAGATAGTTGAGTCACTTAACTTTTTTGAAACGGGAAGCCCGGAATTAGGCTTCACATGTTCACATTGCCAAAAGTTTTAAGAGACTTAAATTATGTTAAATTTGTAACTACAACTTCTAAGTATGCATAATTTTTATTCTTTGCGGCGTGTTAATTAAATAAACAATTCAGAAGATCATTCGAAAAAGTTGAATAATTATTTCTAGAACTCAACTCTAATTTTAATAACAGTTTCAAATAAGAAAAAGAGTTCAGCAGGTAGATTTCCACTCAATTCATAGTTAAAAGAGTATCAAAAGTTAAGTGAATTTCAGAAACTTGCTCAAGTCGAAATCTTGATTCCGGGTACGTCCGCTTCAAAAAATTTCAAGTTAAGTGACTTAACTATCTCAATGCTAACGTAGTATTAGAGAGACTCTATCAGTTTTTACAGAGAAGAGAGCGAGACAGACTCTATTGTGCCCGAATTTTTATAGAGGGTGTTCCAGAATTTGATCAACAAATTCGGAGGGGTGATAGTAAGCATCTGTTTTATTTTCTTTGATAATTATAAATAATTCAGACTTCATTACACAAACTTAACTTTACTATCACACCACACGTTTACATGTTGTTTTACAACTGCCGTAAAAACCAACATGCTGAACTCACTTCAGTTCATTCCCATGCTGCTGCTAATATCAGTTTTGTAATATATAAAACACATATGTTACACAAGACATGCGGATCAACTACCTAAAGGGGCCCTTAAAGCTGCCAGTCACTCAGCTTCCAATTTCTTCTCGGTAATGTTAAGTCTATGGGCATTTGATGTATTCTTACATTTCAAGTATCTCCTCAGGAAATTAATATATTTAACTTATTTTGTCTGTGTACTCTTCTAAAAGATGTCTTTTTTTTTTCCTTAGCTGTAAAAATATTTCTGAAATCTATGCTAAATTTAGTATTTTATATGTTAAAAGTTGTCGAACTGTGAGTAAAATTTTAACACTTCCTATAAAATTAAGCATATATATTAGAAATATTTTGACAACTAAGGAAAAGGTAGACATCCTTTAAGAAGAGTACACATACAAAATAAGTTTAAAATATTAATTTCCTGAGGAGATATTTTAAACATAGGAATGCATCAAACGCCCATAGACTTAACATTACCAAGAGGGAACTGGAAAACTGAGTGACTAGCAGCCTTAAGCTTGATTTTTTTAGAGACCCCTTCCTTCAAAGTGATATATTTCAGTGTTTTCTGGCTCTAAATTCAAAGTGTCATAATTCGGTACGTTTTGGTCGTAAAAGAATGAGATTTTTCAAATGTCTTCTTGGACAGGGGACATTTTTTTTTCTAAATATAAATTATTATATGCAGGCAGCATATAAAAAAATAAAATTTCGTATTTTAATATATATACAGCTTCTTATAAAACAAATCCATGTCTAAAAGCTGTACTTGATTTCTATCCTTTTTACAATTGGAATTATGTCTCTATTATCAACGACGTGAGAGATAATCGGACAGACATCTATTTTGAATACTCGATAATAATAATTTTGAGAACATTTTTTTAGGTAGATTTCGTATGAAATACTACCTATTGGCGTCGTTCCTATGTTGGAATTTCTGAAAAATTTTTGCAGATCTACACCGATCATGACCCCTAGAACCCAAAACCACCATCAGTAAAAAACTATATATATATATATATATGCGTGTGTGTGTGTGTGTATCTATCTATCTATCTATATATATATATATATATATATCACTTTCTTCTGGACACGATAACTTTCCTAATTCTGCACAAATCTCTTCCAAACTGATACATAAAATCAAGGGGCATAAAATCTCGGTCAAGTTCGTGAATGGGCAAAATCGGACCAAGGGGATGGAAATAGGGAGGGGTTTTGTGAAAACACAAAAAAACCCTTAACTTCTTAATTTTTGTACATATCAAATCAGTTTAAAGTTTTTATTACTTCTAAAAATAGGACCAAAAATTTATGTATCACAGATTTTGGATAAAATTAAAAATGGGCTTAAGGGGCGCAAAAAAATAGGGTTTTTGGGAGAAAAAAATTCCTAACTTCGTCAATTCTCAAGATATCAAATCCAATTAATTTTATTATACATCTCCTTAATATTATCTACAACTTTTGTATTCACAAGTTTTTGATAGGAACAATTCGTACCAAAAAAAAAAAATTAAAAACGAAAACAAAAAACGGGGGGTGAAGATGAAAAATTTCTATAACTCCGTCAATTCACAAGATATAAAATCCCCATGAATTTATCATATATCTTCTTAATATTGTCTTCAACATTTGTATAGAGAAGTTTTTGATAGGACCGATTCTTACAGCAAAAACAAATTAAAAATACATAGCGGTTGAAGAAAAAAATCATCTTATTAAGAATGTATTCAAATCCAAACTGCTTATTTTCTTACTCATTTTTAAATTAATTTTTGCTCTCAAACGCGTCCAATTGATAGATTCTCTTCTTCCAGAAACTATATAATGTACCGTAATGATCGATTTTTTGATAGAGGCAGGATATATTTCAAAAAATGATGTCAAAGTAGGCATTTTGAACAGAATTTTCCGAAACGATTGTGTTAGAAACGAAAAATATTGCCCTACTGAGAAAATAATTGTTTATTAATCAAGTTTCAATTAATTGAAAGAAAAATAAAAACACATGTCGCTTATAAATCTTTTCAAAAATCACGTCAGCAAGTTTCGTATTTTTTCTATTAAAAATGAATCTGAAAATGTGGCAGAAAATTTCGAGTTGTTGAGCATGGAAAAGTATTTTTTTTTAATACCGCCTTAACATGATTCTGATAAAACCAGCTATTATATAAAAATGAAATAAAAACTCGTCAAAAGCGGCCAGGTAAAACTGTTAAAGTGGATTTATATCTAATCATGATTTAGTTTTTGTTGGTGCATATAATATACTTAACTTCGAAATCTACCTCCGCCTGTAGGCCGGGCCGGCATGGATTTTTTATGTTTGATACATTTTCTTTCAAAATGGATTTATAGTCAATAAATTTACAAATTAATGCATTTTCACATATACATTTATATAGAGCTTCTAATCTCAAAAGAACTTTCTTAGTTTAACAATGAATTTTACTAGAATAAATGGGCACGTATGATGCCCAGGGCTCTAAAAACTAAACGATCGAAATTAGGCAAAATGCTTGATTAAAACTTAATAGCTTCTTTAAAACATATCATTTGAGATAGGAGTCGAAATGGAAAATTCCACGAAACGAACCGCTATTTCAAAATTATTGTCAACTATTTTTTTTTTTTTTTTTGTTAAGTATTGACAAATTTATTTTTAAGGGGCTTTACAAAAATAACGTTATCAACATTTTGCTAATTTTGGACCCCCTCCCCCCCCCCTTACGATATCATACGTTATCACTCATCATCCCCCCCCCCTCACACACACCACCACCCGCTGATATCGTTATCAATGTCTAAAAATTTTTTTATTTTTAGATTTATTTTCTTTATTTTTATACACTTGCAGTGATTACACATATATTATTATACATTTATTAGTCGCATACTTTATCGATTCAAGAAGTCGATAAAATATCAATACATGAAATAAATTTAAATCAAATAACATCTAAAAGAGTTAGTTACTAATTAAAAGTATTTAATAATAGCTTATTGTTACTAATAATAATAGCTTATAGTTTAACATTAAATTGCTCTTAAAATAAATATTCGATTTAAAAACTGTCTGGATCAACGTGTTTCTCAAACATTTCTCTCTAATTCTACCAATTTCCATATTTTTGTATGCAGTAGTTAGTTTTCTTGATATTAACGAAGAAAGACCTCCGGTCACAAAAAATTCATTTACTGCGGTGGTGACAGCGTTCGTTACTTTTTTTTTAGAACAGAGAGAAACTCAAATAAACCATCAAAAAGCAGCTGTTACCATTTGAAAAATCAAAGTTGGCATCGTTTTTTACCTTTATGACTCCAGCATCTCTTACACAAATTTTATTCCGTCGGCACCACTTTTTTCCTTCAAGTACACAATTTCAAAAATGCTCTGATTAAAAAAGGTAAATTTTATTTTCCTTTATTACTGGTGCCAAAAACAAATTTTGCAAAGAAGGTTGATGTCGCGTCAGACGCGACAAAGGAGTGTAAAGGGTTAAAATGTAGCCCCTATAACTTTAAACTAAAAACGATTAAAACTTTTTACTCGTATTCGAAAGTAGACACAATTCCAATTAGAACGGCATCATTCGAACCTCTCTGCGAGAATTTGGTGATGAAATAGCATGGGGTGGTGCGCTTTCATATATATTTCCCGATTGTATGGGTAATTGTCCCAGTGATCATTAATATTGTTGTTCTGTATTTTATAGATTGTGGACGTATAACCTAAAATACAATTTTTCATGTAAATATATATGCAATAGTCTTCGGAAATTTTTTTAACTCTTTCACGGGCTAAGTATTTTTATTCGTAAAATGCTGAAATGATTGAGTGACACCAGAATTAGCAAATAATATACGGGTGTTTATAAAGTCTCGGACCCATTTTGATGTTTAATAACTCATAAAATAATAAAGATAGATTAAAATTAATAACATAAATGGTTAGATAGACTCAAAAAGTTTCATGACCCTTGTCAATGAACTTCCACGTGTGACCCCTTCGTCGCACGGAGAATATCAAGTCGATAGTCAATTTCACGCCAGGTAGCGGCAAGCATGTCGGCATCCACGGAGGCTATTGCGGTTGTAATTCTGGCTTTTAAGTCAACAATTTGTAAAGGACAATGCTTACAGGAGGAGAGTGTCGAACATTGATGACTTAAAAGCCAGAATTACAATCGCAATAGCCTCTGTGGATGCCGACATGCTTGCCGCTACCTGGCGTGAAATTGACTATCGACTTGATATTCTCCGTGCGACGAAGGGGGCACACGTGGAAGTTCATTGACAAGGGTCATGAAACTTTTTGAGTCTATCTGACCATTTATGTTATTAATTTTAATCTATCTTTATTATTTTATGAGTTATTAAACATCAAAATGGGTCCGGGACTTTATAAACACCCTGTATATATTTGAAAAGAAGTCGAAGCCCTTTCTTGGCGGACTTAATAGAAGGAAAAATTTTATTGCAAAATTCTGGTGCCAATGTGGTATTTAAGGATTAACATTAAGCTGTCAAAAAATGAACGACCGCCTTTCAAGGGGTTAAGATAATGTTCATTAAAAAATATCCCAAAGTTTTACGGCGGATTTCATTCCGTGTAATGTCCGATATCATCATTATCATCATCTTTTTTTTTTTTTTTTTTCTTTAGCCGGGCCAATAAAGTTTTCACACAAGTCGGTTTGAGCTAGGCCTGAAATTTTCAGCTCCATTGCTTTTTTTATATTGTCTTGAGTAGATATAGTGGCCTGACCTAGTTCAATTACATTCTTTAAAAATACTACTATTATTGTATTTTAAATGAGCAGAATCAACTTTTCTTTTCAATGTAAAATTTAGAAATTAAAACGCACAGTATACGCTTCACAACAAGCAAATATCTTATGAGGTAAGATAGGGGGTTGAATGACCACAAGAGCATTCGAGCAAGATTATTCAAGCATTCAGTGAGCAATGCTGAAATGGTCGGGGTCAAACTTATCTTCATCGTAATAGATTTATTTCTCATTTCTTTGACATGTCTAGAATTATGTTATCAAAACGGTTTCGTTTCTGTATATCTATCTATATGTGTTTATGTATATGATTAGGTCAGTGCTGTAGTTGGGTGGGAACGCCGTTCCCAGAAATATTTTGTTTGTTACTGTAAAAAAAAAAAATATATATATATATAGTATATCACGTACGAGCACATTTTTTTTTTCAATCGAAACGATAATTTATGCTAGTTTTAAGAAGATCCGTTTCACTTATATTCATAAGCCGTGTAGGACCTCCCTTAAAAAAATTTTCTCCTGAACCATATGTGAAATCTTAGTAATGATCAGGAAGAATAGTAGACGAAACAGCTTGTCCTAAATCAGAGAGCACAGAAAACACCTCTAATCATCGTTCTTTTGGAAACTTCTAGGATAGATGTGGCAGTAAGTAATATATGGATTTATTTTTGTTATTTCAATTTATTTTCATTCATAATGGAAAATGTTACTATGAAATTGATTAAATATTGCTTTTAGATGGATGATATACAAATACAATAGTATAAAAACTTGAATATAATAATTATAATTGTTAATTGCATTTGGTATTTGGCTAAATGTTTTAAATTGACTTTTGGCTTAGCAAAAATCCGGTAGCATCAACATCCACTCTATGAAAAGGTGAGTTCCAACAAATACTTTTTTCCAACTACAGCACTGGGTTAGGTAGCATATTTATAAGTTTGAAAAGTGAGTTGCCAGTATGTATATGTGTCTATGTGTGTGATTAGATATAATGTTTATAAGATTGAAAATATTTAATAAGTTTAAAGATTTACAAATAAAGTCAAAAGTTTGAAAAAATATTTACTTCTTATTAAAAAAAATTACATGTAATTAAAAAAAAAAAAGGTTTACAAAAATTTTAGAAGTTTAAATTTAAAAAATTACATGTAATTAAAAAAAAGTTTTACAAAAATTAAAAAAAATTACAAAATTTAAACATTAAAAAAATTTACAATTAAAGAAAAAAGAATTTCTCTCTATTCTAAAAAAAAGTAACTAACGCTGTCACCGCCGCCGCCGGTTTTGAATTTTTTGTGACCGGAGGTGTTTCTTCGTTAATATTAAGCAAAATATTGCACACAAAAATCTGAAAATCGGTGGTATTACAGAGAAATGTTTGATAAACACGCTGATGCAGACAGTTTTGAAATCGAAGAATTATTTTAAGAGATATTTAATGCTAAAGTTGGACAAAATCGTTCCATTAAAAAAGTTTTATAGAAGCAAAAACTATACATGGGCATTTAATCATTTTTAGATCATTTTATGCGTTAGAATTTCCCGGTGTGCAGACTGCATTTATTTTTTTTTTATTTGACTCATTTTTCGAGGTTTCATTTCTATTTTAAATTCAAATTTTCAGCATTTCGAGAGATATTTTTTACATATTTTAGAAAATAGTATTAATTTAAACTGTTGCCAAATGTATAAACAGCGCAAACAATAATGTTTGCTTCAAATTAAAAAATTATTTACACGTGACTATTATAAACAGAAAATATAAAAAGCAGGAACTGATTGAAAATTACGTCATAAAACTATATTTACACGTGAATTTTAAAAGAGAAATAATATATAAAATAATAAATTCATTAACATGCGTTAGAAGTCTTAAATAGGAGAAATTACGTCACATTTACGTCACATTACACTTATAACGTAAAAAAAAAAAAAAAAAAAAAAAATATTGCAAAACAGTTTAAATTTAAAAATTGCGGGAGACATTTATTTGATATTTTAAGATGATTTTTTCAACTATTTTTATTAGGACAGCGCAAATAATATTTCATTTCTAACAAAAGTAATGTCACGTGAATATTAAAAAGAGAAAGAAAAGTTTGGTGAAAATTACGTGAGGCTAAAAACGGTACATTTAAAGTTCTTATTTAAAAAAACTTTCTTTTCGCTTTGTTAAAAAATACCGGGAGACAAAGACTCTGTTTACTTAATTCATTTTATATTAGCTTATTTTGAAATGTTTAACTGATTTTATTTAATCAAAGACGGAAACAGCAATTGTAGCTTTTAACAGCAGCTGATTTGGCCTTAAAATTCCCCAATCAAAGAGAAAGGAATAGAAACCCGTTTATAGGGAGATCGCCTCTGTTTTTTAGCTTATAATTCAATCTTCCGAAACCTTTTTAAAGCCGATCAAATTAGAGTGCTTTTAGAGTCTGCGGTGTCTGAACGGGGGTTGGCGAGCGTAGCTCGTAGGGGGCAGCGCCCCCTAGTGAAGAAAAAATCACAACTTAAGAAAAAATGTTTCACAAAATACTTGTAACTTATTAAATATATAGATAGATAGATAGATAGACATGATTTTAAAAAGTTTACTAAAAAATTTTAAAAATTCAATTTAAAAAAAAGAATTTAAAAATTTACACTTAATTAAAAAAAGAGTTTTACAAATTAAGAAAAAGTTTTAAAATGTTTACCATTTTACAAAAATTTGAAAAATATGAGTTATTAAAAATAGTTTTTGAATAAATTATCAATTATTGAAGTTTTCTAAACATGCTAACGTGCTATATCTATATGTCTATATCAATGTATACATAGTATATATGTAACATAGCATGTATAAATGTATACTACGCTGAGCTAATTATTGTTCTAGTTTAAAATTAATTGCAAGTTATTAAAGTTATTTTACTAGATTTACATTTAAAAAAAAAAATTACAAAAAGTTTTCAATTGTTTACTAGTCCCATTGTCAGTGATGTTTCCAAATTCAGTATAAAGTTAAAAGTTATAATTAATGCTGTGTTAGTTAGTTTTCATCTTTGCTAACTTTTTGACGAGTGAAGAAGTTATGTTTTCAACATGGTGTGTCGGGTGATATGGGATATCAGCTAGACAACGGTTTCAAAACGAATCTAAAAATTAAAACAATTTTTTAAAGAATCTTATGATTTATAGATGATGTACCAATAGGTTACTTATTAAATAATTTTGGTTATTCTTTTAAATCGTGGTTTTTCTCGCAATTTTAATATTCCTTATGATGCTACTCCATATTACCCGACTGGTTGCCATTGCCCAAAAAGAGTAACTTTTTTTTAAAAAGCTAAATATTGATATGTATTTTTTCTTTCTCTTTAAATGCATTAAAAATGCGTTAAGAAATAGTCAAAGTTTGTTATTTACTAACTTTTAATGTATCCCAATTTTTTTATGTTGATTTACAAATGGTGTTCTATAATATCCGAACTTTCTCTCTATAAAATCCATTAAAGATACTTAAGTAAATATTTAGCCACTTAATTATATTTATATTTTATGAAATGAAAGAAAATTGGCCACTTTTTATTGTTGTCCTGAGTAATGGAAATCATTCCCTCACATTAAATGTGCCTCTGTTTACGTAGTAAATAGCAGTGGCAGCACATGCATTATATAGGTCTAGGATATCTTGTTTTATTTTTTTCACTCGACAACATTCTTCTATAGCTAGCACATGGCTTTCAAGTGTTAGAACAGAGAAAGTATTTTTATTACATATCATTGGTTCATCTATTAAATATTTAAAATAAACAAATAAAATATCTTTTTCTGTTATTAGGTGCATTCGTAATTACATAAATACGTAGCACCTATAGTCGCCGCCTGGTTCGTCCGCTGTCTGTCCGTCTGTCTGTATATAACAGCGGAAAAATTACCCAACCGAATGGTTTGAAATTTAATATATAGGTTGCAGAATTTTTTCGAGTGATTTCCAGTTTTATGAAAATCGAACCAAAACTTAAAAAGACATTAATAAAAGTTTTCTTCATTCTATTAAATCCTATCGTACACAATTTATTCAATGATATATGACAGGTAATTATTCTAGGTTGTCGTGGTGATGACGTCCTATTTAAGATGGAGTCGTATTATTTCCGTATGACTGAATTTAATATATACAATCGTAATACATTTTGTATTCATGCATTTTTGAATAAGAGTGCAACAGCTATCGTTCCAAGATCTGAATATTTATAAAAACTAGTTACAGTACGAACGCACCTCAGTTGCCACGTTTGAAGTACAATTTCCGACTTGTTATATTATTGGAAATGTGAGTCAAAAGATATTTAGCAACAGAAAATATACTTAAACCAGTGGTCGAAAAAACTACTATATTTTTATATAGCGAACAGTAAAACCTCCGTTATCCGAAGTAATTGGGCCCGACCCTCTTTCGCAAAATCGAAATTTTCGGATAATCGAGAATGCTTCAATTTTAAGATTGAGGAGAAATATATGCAAAATATTATGGTAACAAGTGCTTAATAAAAATAAAGCAATAGCAAAATAGAAACAAGAATAAATTACCTGAATTATAATTTTGAAATTAAGTACTTTTTACATAGATCACAAGAGTTTGAAAAATTGTTTTGTTTGTCGCAGTTTCGATTGCCTTTGCTTTGAAGCTCTATCACGGAGTTTTTTTAATATTATTAGTTCACCAGTATCACAGTCACCTGCTGCTCCAGCCATGCCAAACCTTTTGCTAAACATTCAAAAGCTTCAGAATGGCTAATTTGTCCGTTTTCTTCGTTCCACTCCGCAGCTTACGGGAGCACAAGTTAAATTCAAAGGAACTCTAAGGAAGAGGATCAGAAATATTTATATGTGCTCGCAGTTCGGAAAGAACTGCTTGCACACAAGGAATATGATAGTTTTAAATAATAATAATAATAAGCTTTCAAAATGGATTTTGCACACAAGAAACGTGATAGTAAAAAAAAAAAAAAAAAGGTTTAAAAATGGATTTCGGTTAACCTAGAGTTTCGGATAAAAGAGGTTATGCTGTACAACTGTTTAACCTGTTCGCGACGAGCGTTACGTAGACGTGACGCATAAGGTACTTAGGATCCTTGATTATTCCTACCAGTAATTTTTATTTTGAAATTTTACCTTATTTAGACTGAGATTAAATTAGGCAAAAATTTGTGTTTTAAAAACACCGTGATGAAGGATTAAAAATTCTGTAAAGGACGCTCGTTACGAAGGGGTTAAGGAAATTACTGTAGCGATAAGTAACGAATACAAGAATCTCTATAATAATAGCCTAAGTGATGTGACTGTCATCAACAGTTCCGGGTTGACCGCTTCGCTTTTAATATGCCAGGCGGCCACTTTGGTAATTTAATATTAGCCAGGCGCAGGTGATAAATCGCCAAATATTGTTCCATCGCCATCATGTCATCAGTATTATAATAGCTTCATGCGACGACATAAACAATTTTTCGCGTGGTAAATTAAAGCAAAGCTTTGATGTTGAAAGAGAGTCTTGGTTGAAATTAAATATTATGTTTTATGGTATTTTTTATTACTTTTCTTTTTCTTTTTTTTTCTTTTAAGAAATAATTGAGAGTCACAAATTTTAAATAAAGTAAATGAAGGTATTATATTTTAAATGAAATTAATGAAATACGAAAAAATACTACGGGAACAACGTTTGACGATTTATCACCTAAACCCGGCTAACATAAAATACAGAGTTCTTGATTTCTCTATCAGAATCTTCCGATTTGGCGAAGGATTGAACAAGTAAATTAAATTATGAATAAAAGTAGCATGGTACAATGCTTAGCATGCATTTAAGGGAGACCAAACTGGTCGCCAAGGGCGCTAGTGAAATAAATAAATACGCGTATTAATCTCGACAGCTGATAAAAATTAGACGGTATCACCAAAATAGCAAGATAAATAAAAACGGAGATTTTATAAATAAAAAATATCGATATGATATAGGTACTTGATCTTCCACTGTAATTTCTGATCATTAGTCGGTTATGATAAGGAATGATGCCAAGATAAATCAGTAATTGATAACAAATGATTCTTGTGAGAAAAACTGGAAAAATAATATTGGTTTTAGAGACATGTTATTGAATAATCAGTATAGGGATTGGCCGAATACCGAATAGTCGATTCGGTATTCGGTGATTCGGCATCTAAACTGAATGTTCGGCTTCGGCCGAATACTTAAAAGTATTTGACCGAATAATTGCGGATAATTATTTTCTTAAAATTACAAGAATTCTCTTTTATTTAGAAGTAGAATAAGGCTAAACGATGAGTTTCAATATAATGTGCATGAGTTCAGAGTTCAGCTGCACTACAAAAAACAAGTCAAAGGCCAATTTTAATGAAGAAAAAAAGACAAACTTTTTCCTTCCTAAAATAGTCTACGTAGAGATAAAATCAAAACAACTGTCTACAATAGAGAAAAAAAAGGTAAGAAGAATAGGGCATCTTTCCCTTATCATTTAGTTTTAATTCTTTCTACATTAGTTTTTTTTAATTTATTTAATATGTATTTTTGTAATATGCACATCAAATAAGTATACCCCTTTGCCTATCCTATAGCTTTTATATCCATTAAGTTAAAATCGCTCAAATTTTTTATCTTCATCACCACAAAGTTAAATCCTTATCGAAATATAAATATCAATAATTTGACAGAAAATAGCTAAATATACAAATTGATATACCTTTTGTATTTGAGAATATTTCTATTCAATATGTTTATAATTAGACAATCAGTAAATCAGCTTAATGACAACATTGTTTCTTTTTATTTGAATGAACATTTGTTTTCTGGCAATCTTTAACCTTAATAATAGCCTGTATAGTTGGATTAATGAATTTGTGAGTACAAAGAAGTTAAAAATTTTCTGTCTAATTGGATATAAGAATAAAAATGTAACTGAATTAAATTGTTAAGAATTTAATTTTAAGTAAAGTTTATTAAAAAAGCTAATATATATGCAAAATAGTTTGTTAAAACTTTTTAAGTATTCGGTTGCCGAATACCGAATATTCGGTGTACACTTTGACCGAAGCTTCGGTATTCGGTATTCGGCAAAATTCCTGCTTCGGTCAATCCCTAATAATCAGTGGCATAACTAGTGATCCGAAGACAACTGTGGAAGGCCATTAGTATGATAATATATAATCACCTATTTGTAAGTTAAATTCATTCTAAATTAACAACTCTTTTAGTCCAAATGTACGACCCCGTTTCTTTACTGAAAAGCTATAAATTGCTTCTTGTTTAAATTAAAACATCATTATAAATTGCAATTGATTTTTCTCATCAAATTATTTCATAACAATAATAATAATAAATAAAGGAAATTATTCAATCGCTATAAGGTAATATAATATAATATTACTAGTATTAAAAAATGCTCTGACGAGCACCAAAAAAGGCTAATATGCTTTTAAGTATGAAAAAGGGTTTGACAAGTGCTTCTAATTGAGCATGAAAAAGGACAAGGGGTACCTTCTTGGCTGCAGCTCACTGTCAATGCCAACTTTGAAAAAATCATATTTGCGCTTTTTCCATACAAAATATATTCGCAGTACTTTAGTAAAACTTTCCGTCGTGCTTCACATGTTAACTGCACTGCTCATGCGTCTGCAATGCAACTTTGTAAGTGCACTGTGTACTATTATTTCTCTACAAACTATACTACACTGTACATTCCTATTATGCTTTTGAACCTCAGTGCACACTCACATTGTGCTTTTGTACTTCCGTATTAAAGGTGTATGCGTCTAATGTTCGTTTATAATTTACATATGCACTATTGTTCTGCATAGTACATCTTACAGCCACAGCCACTTGGATATAATTTCAACAATCAATGAATGCATTATACTGTTATGCGTGCACATGTGGAATTGTTCCTATGCAGACTGCTGCAACAGTCTGCACTGCACTGCAAATCAGTTTTCTGTACGGTTCTACACTGCGGGCATGCTTGGTGGCACTGCATGAGTGTAATACGCTGCAGGAACTAAGATTTTTGGTACTAAGTCGCCTTACATTCATATTTAATCAGGTTGCGTCTTTACTGGCTGTGTCTTTACACTACACATTTTTATCGTAACTGTGGCTGATTTTTTTTTATATGGAAAAAGCGCAAATATGATTTTTTCAAAGTTGGCATTGACAGTGAGCTGCAGCCAAGAAGGTACCCCTTGTCCTTTTTCATGCTCAATTAGAAGCACTTGTCAAACCCTTTTTCATACTTAAAAGCATATTAGCCTTTTTTGGTGCTCGTCAGAGCATTTTTTAATACTAGTCATCTAAATTTTTTGATAATTATATATTGAATATAAATAAACCTGAATTGCTTTTAAATATTCCCAATACTCTTATCTTATTTCGCACAATAATACACTATTTAACCAAGTGATACACACTGTTTTAAGAGGTTTAAAGTTTTTTAAATCAAATTCACGTTATTTTTATTCATAATTTAATTTACTTGGGCTCCCTTAAATATGATTAATATAATTCCTTAAACTGAATTTAGTTTTTGTTGCATTAAAATATCTCAATTTGTTGATTTTCTCTAAACAAGTAAACCCTATTGGTTTACAATGGAAGTCTATAGGTATTTAGCGATATATCGCCAAGTTGGCGACAAACTTGGCGGTATTTGGCGACAGAACAGGTTCCAGCCTATGGCAACCCCCTTATAGGTATAGAGATGCATTAAATGCTGTTCTATAAACAATGAGATGCGTTTCATTCGAGCGTTGCCATTAAAAAAATAAAAAAATAATCGCGATTTCTATGACACATACGATAGCGTAATATATATATATATATATATAGAGATAGATAGATAGATAGATAGATAGATAGATAGATAGATAGATTATCGTGGAAATCGAAGGTTTAGGCCACATCGTATTGTTTAGCTAGACCGATTATACTAACATCGTTCTCATGTTTTGCTACAATTTCTTTTATTGAACAGTAATTCGCTTAAGCTTCTTACTACTGCTATCACTAAGCACTTTTTCATTGTTAGAAGCCATAATGAGAGCTAATATTAGCGCAAACCTGAGTAAAAATAAAACAAAAAGTTAATTTTTTTACAGTAATAAAGGTACACAAAGCACTCCTTACTCCAAACTTGACTAATAACAACAGTTATGTGAGGGTTGCCAACTGAACTATTCGGCAGCCTTCGTCGTGAACCGAGATATTGCACGCCAACCGAGTCAAATTTTGATCATCGAAGTTGGACATAAACCGAATTGGTCGTAAACAGAGGTGGTCGTGAACCGAGGTTCCACTTATATTTTGACCTATAAGTTTGCAAATATGGCATTAATTATATATTCAATGGCGATGATCATTAAGCATCTTGGCGATTTTGGCGATGAAACTCACAGATTTCAAAGTAACGTTCCGAAGTGTACTTGAAACGCCACAGATGTCATATGAACATCACGTTGACGCGATTTTTTTCTGATGCCAATGTCATATGCGCATCGGGGTACTTAACTGGCGCCAAAGTTTTGTTATTTTGCTTGATATGGTAACCCGAATGTTGTTGTTTATTTATTAATAAATTGTTTATTTACTTTTATTTTCTTTTTTAAAATTATATAAATTGTTTTGTTCTATTGTTATTAATTAAACTTTTATAAATTTACTGTTAATCCCTTTTTAAAAATATATATGTAACTGGTATTCGAAAACGAGGTTTTCGCCAAATTGGCGTCAGAAAAAATATCGCGCGACCGTGGTGCGTATATGACATCTGTACCATACTTGGTACAACTTGATTATCCTGTCGACCAAAAAATGATCGCCAAACTATAAGATTAAATGACAATAATGGATCATAGTAAATGTTACATTCACTTGACATTAAACATGATACACGTGTTTGTTACGTCATCAAGTGATTTTTAATTCAAGTTTTGGCACAGATGGCACAGATGGCACAGATGCCCCATATTGGCGCGATTTTTTTGACGCCGCCAATGTCATATACGCACCGGGTACTTAACTGGCGCCAAAGTGTCGTTATTTTACTTGATATGGTAACCCGGATATAGATGATATATTAACGAGGTTTTCCCCAAATTGGCGTCGGAAAAAATCGCGCCAATATGGAGCGTATATGACATCTGTGCCCAAGTTTTTATTAGTATTTTTATTAATGTTTTACTTATTTATTTCCGTTATTTAAAATAAAAATTATGTCAGTTTGTATCATTTGGCGAATAGTTTGGCGAAATTGGTCGACGGGATAATCAAGTAGTACCGTATATTTTTGCTGTACATTTTCGACAATATCTCAAGCAAAAGAACCTAAAGTTAAATGAAACCCTAATTATTTAAGGCACAGATGTCATATACACAACGGGTTTGGCGCGGGGGTTTTTTCTGACGCCAATTCAACGAAAACCGCGTTTTCGAATAGCAGTTACAGATATATTTTTTAATTACTTTCTATTATTTTAAAAAGGAAATAACAATAAATAATGAAAAGTTTAATTAATATCTATAGAACAAAACAATTTATATAAAATAAAATAAAAGTAAATAAAAAAATAATTGATAAATAAACAACAATAGCTTAGTTACCGTATCAGGCAAAATAACGCCATTATCGCGCCAATTATGTACTATGGTGCGTATATGACATCTCTTCCTTATTAAAAATAGATGGAATGGTATTTTTTAAGGTATGCTTAGTATGTGAAGTATTTATATTATTGCATAACTATCGCTTGTGTAAGTCAGGATGTTATGATGATAATTAAAAAAAAACCTTACATTTAGCTCCTGAACAGAAGCTTGGGATTTACTCTGTTTTTTTTTTTTTTCCTATCAACTCGTTTGTGCTCCATTGTGTCAATTACTCCAGTTCAAAATATTAATCAAGAAAGTTTACATATATATTTAGGAAAATTATGCATTATCTGCTTAGGTTGATGTCGATTTCAAAAATACAAAAATTTGTTAGTTGAATTTCAATTTTTATTGACTTATAAAAACAAAAGTACACGTGTTATCCTTTTTTTAAAATTATTGTACTGCTTTTTAGGGAGTGGCAACACGAAATAAATTATTGAATTAGAAAATTAAAAAATGAAAAGGAGAGATTTCTATAATTTTATGGGGACATTATAAAAGACAATTTCGATTTTCTCAGCGTCCGTCAAACATACAAAGATGAAAAAAAAACCTATTCTAAGTTTTAACAAGAGGATCAAAATAAAACAAAAACAAAGTTAATCCACCCACTAGAACGTTAGCTACACTTTGTTGAATTTTGTGTCTTCATTTTTTCGTTTAAGATTAAATAAAAAACTACTGAAAGATACAGTAATTTTTTAAATGCTATCAGTTTATTCGTCTCGTCGAGTTCTATCTTTCAAAAGAAAAATCATTGTCGTATGTCAACTGGTTCGCCAGAAATTTAAGAAAGTCATTTGCATTTTCTATTTCTTAATCATATTATAGCTTAACGCTACCGCGTTTGCTATGATAATCGCTAAAGATATCTGTTATTAGAGGAGAAGGTGTAAAAACGGGCAAAGGTGTAAATATGGGCACCACTCCCGAAGTGGCCATTGGAGGTGCTGAAGACTGGCGATCAGGATTGTACAGGATGCTACTTGTTGACATAAGATGATAGAGAGCAGTTGGAACCTTTTTTTTTTTTTTTTTCAAATAGTCTGAATGCAGCGTGAGTTATTATGCGAATTGGTGTTTGTTCAGGACTGCAAACTTTTGAAAGGTATCTGAAATCGCTTTCTTTTGATGTTCTTATAGTTAGTTTAAAATAATTTCAGAGTGATATCGGGAAAGCGAAGATCCTAAGCTACTTTTAGAAGCACGCATTTATAGTCATGCAAGTCTTTAGGTTACATGTGAAAGTGGCCAGCTTTCTTAGTTGGGGTTGGTGTAAATATGGACACCCTTTCTTGGTGTAAATATGGGCCTCCTCTTTTTCGAATTATTCGAATTCAAGCCCCAAAGTCACCCAATTTTGACGCTTTAGTACATAATTGGATAAATTACATGCATTTCTGAGCGGCTGAATGGTACAGCTGGCA
Source organism: Maratus speciosus (assembly GCA_963932465.1). Classification (NCBI taxonomy): domain Eukaryota; kingdom Metazoa; phylum Arthropoda; class Arachnida; order Araneae; family Salticidae; genus Maratus; species Maratus speciosus. The sequence continues at coordinate 126,991,428 of OZ010797.1, forward strand.
GAGCGCCAGACTTGTAAATTTTCATTTTCGGAACTTTGTTGGTGCGATTCCCCGACCAAACTTTTTTTTCCGCTATGAATTGAGTCTTCTGAAATACATTCTTCAACCCACATAGCATTTTTAGTTTGCAGAAAATTTGCTTTGAAAACCTGCAAAGTTGCAGCAAGCACAGCGTGACAAGACTGAAAGTTCATAACAAGACTGCTGCAAGATAATGCAAACGCCGAAGCCATCACACTTTGAACTTGCAGCTAACTTGTCGTGCGAGTTAAATTCATGCTGTATCAAATTTATTGCAAATTAACGGTAAGCAAGTAATCAAAAATACTGCAAACTTACTGCAAAATAGCAACCTTTCCATGCCACATTAACTGTTTACAACTGTTACACTATAAGTTTAACCCCTTCGAAGGGGTCCATAGACCTGATCAGGTCTATTGATGCATACGCACCGTTAAGGTGCATGCATCGTTTTTACCATCATAAACAAGTTAAGGTAATATTTGTACTTTTCAATTCGACCCTTTTTTTGGTATTTGATAAGTATAGCGAATAAAAAAGCGGTGCCAACACAATAAAATTTCTGCAATTCCTGCGTATCTTCTGATTGTCTATTCTCTCAACAAGGGGGATTTTTTACTTTTGTCACTTTCGTGAATTAAAGACAGTCATATTGCCGTCAGTTTCACAACAAACTACTCATGCAAGCGGGTGATGGTATACCTTTCGGGAGATTTGCTGCGAATTTCTCAATTCAAATTTGTCACGGCAAGATAATATCAGAAAAAATCAAATTTGCTGCTAATGTTCATGCTATCTGCGAATACATAAGTTAAAACTTCTAACAACGTTTTAACCCACAAATACGTACAAACATGGCACAAAAAATCACATACGGCCGTTTCGAAGATTCTTGGGTCCCCTTCCTCAGTGCGGAAAAAAAGGATTAAAATGGATGAAAGGAAAACCCCTCGGTTATAGCCCCGAGTACTGGCTAAGAAATGATTGAAAAAGGCGAAAGCAAGAATTTATGTATCTTAAAGAAATGATGTAATTGACCGGTACTAACTGAAAAAAACGAGTCACTGTGCAGGACCCCTCCACACTAGCGAGAGAAAAGGCGTGCTGGTCATATCATTCACTAAGAATAACGTATGTTTATGAATATAGTAAGCTTTGTAAAAGTCCAGATCCAAAACTGAATTATATTTTTGAATAATTTTAGTCTCTGGATAATTAAACTGGTGGTTGGAATTCCAACAATGTTTCGCTATTGTATATTTCTCACATTCCTTCCTTCTAACATAATTCTGGTGTTTCTTCAGCCTAATTCTTAGAACACGCTTTGCCTGCCCGATGTAAGAGAGGCCGCACTCACAAAAATCTCTGTCGGCCCGGCCTACAGGTGGAGGTAGATTTCGAAGTTAAGTATACTAATTTCACCAACAAAAAATAGTATCATGATTAGAGATAAACCCACTTTAACAATTTTATTTGGCCGCTTTTGACGAGTTTTTATTTCATTTTTAAATAAGAGCTGGTTTTATCAGAATCATGTTAAGGCGGTATTAAAAAAAATACTTTTCCATGCCCAACAACTCGAAATTTTCTGGCACATTTTCAGATTAATTTTTAATAGAAAAAATACTAAACTTGCTGACGTGATTTTTTAAGAGATTTATAAGCGATCTGTGTTTTTATTTTTCGTTCAATTAATTAAAACTTGATTTATAAACAATTATTTTCTCAGTAGGACAATATTTTTCGTTTCTAACACAATCGTTTCGGGAAATTCGGTTCAAAATGCCCACTTTGACATCATTTTTACCCGACTGAAAAGAAGGGTTATGTGTTTCAGTCGTATCTGGGTATGTGGATTTCTTTATACCCTCGAAACATCCCAACGGCTGGATGGATTTTAATGAATGAGGTCTCTATCAATTCGTCTTAATCGTCCGATGGTTATAGGATAGGTTTTGTTTTTATTAATTCAAAATGGCGGCCGTAAAATACAAAATGGCGGTAGAGACGAAAAACAAATTTACGGACCCTATTGAGTGGCATATCATTGGATAGGTCTTTCAAAATGAAGATGATGTTTCATTGACAGTCTGACAGTCTGTAAAATTTCACTGACATTTTACAGTCAGAAGCTCCGTTTAAATATTGCACAGCCTGGAAACTGTGTAGGTAGGATCTCTAGCTTTACTGCAACTCTAACCATCATAGACATCTATAATCCTCATCAAAACAGTGTTTATAGATAGGAACTAACAATTAAACGCAACTTAAAATTCATCAATACAAGTAAATAAAAAAAAAATAGGTATGTAGGATAAAAAAAATAGTTTCACATTGATGGGAAATAATTAATTAGTTCACTTTTTACGCAGTCGGGTTTTTTTATTTTTCAAATTTAATTTTTATTTGAAATATATTCTGCCTCTATCAAAAAATCGATCATTACGGTACATTATATAGTTTCTGAATAAGAGAATCTGCCAACTGGATGCGTTTGAGAGCAAAAATGAATTTAAAAATGAGTCAGAAAATAAGCAGTTTGGATTTGAATACACCCTTAATGCGATGATTTTTTTCTTCAACCGCTATGTACTTTTAATTTGTTTTTGCTGTAAGAATTGGCCCTATCAAAAATTTGTCAGAGTAAATGTTGTAGATAATATTAAGAAGATATATAATAAATTCATGCGGGTTTTATATCTTGTGAATTGACGAAGTTATGGATTTTTTCTTCTTCAACTCCCCCTTTTTGTTTTCGTTTTTATTTTTTTTTTCTTTTTGCGGTACGAATTGATCCTATCAAAAACTTGTCAATATAAAAGTTGTAGATAATGTTAAGAAGATTTATGATAAATTTAATTGGATTTGATATCTTGAGATATGACGAAGTTATGAATTTTTTTTTCCTAAAAACCCTATTTTTGCGCCCCTTGAGCCCATTTTTAATTTTATCAAAAATCTGTGATACATAAATTTTTGGCCCAATTTTTAGAAGTAATAAAAACTTTAAACTGATTTGATATGTTCAAAAATTAAGAAGTTATTGGGGTTTTTCGGTTTTCACAAAACCCCTCCCTATTTTCATCCCCTTGGTCCGATTTTGCCCATTAACGAACTTGACCGAGATTTTATGCCCCTTGATTTTATATATCAGTTTGAAAGAGATTTGTACAGAATTAGGGAAGTTATCGTGTCCAGAAGAAAGTAGATATATATATATAACCATTAATTAAACATAACCTACCACCATCAAAAACCGTAATATTATGAATTAAAGCTGTAAGTATAAAAAAAAGTGCCATATAATTTATTATAAGAATTATTATGGAAGAAAAAAGAAGAAAGTGGACACCGACAAATAATGGAAAAGCTTATATATTGAATTACGTTTTCAAGGGCACAGAATTCAATGATATAAGCAATATGGTGTTTTCTGTGAGAAAAAAAAGCTAAAGCTAAAAATTATTTTTCTCTGTGCCCGAGCAACCATTATAATCAAGTGAATAGATTAAAAATGAAAACATAATAGAAACAAATAATATGAAATGGAAAAATCAATAAAACCTGTTTAAATATTTATAGGATATAAAATAGAAATGATACACAACATACCGATTAATATTTCAGTATTTTCCAATATATCCACACGCACATGGCTACCATAATATCGTAAAGATTAAGGTGAATAAAACAGTTAAGAAATCACAGTAATTGATACCAAAGGATGCAGTTAATACATTTTGAAATACCATGATAAATACAATTAATAAAATATAAAATAAAATAAATAGAAAGTAATTACATTATTTAAAATAACTAAAATGCACTATTAAATTACTTAATTACTATTTAACAATATCGTCAAAATTTAGCTAAAAAATCCGCCTGGTGTAGGAAATTATAACTGAAAAGGAGCTGCAAAAGACAAAATTTATAACTTATCGTCAAAAGACAAATTTTGGTGCTGCCATTATATATATATATATATATATATGGGGTATTCTGACAATCTTTTGACTTTTATGTCCCTGAATAATAATTTTTATTTTAATACATTTTTTTGTGCTTTTTTTTATTTCACATACTGGAAAACATCCTATTGCATGATTGCATAACAATATTAACGAGATGAATACGTTTTGGAGGATGTTGGGGGTCCAAATACCAGGAAAACTCCTATACCGTCCCGTGTTCCTGATGCTAATTTTTCAGTTTGGAGCTGTCTGTATAAAATTGTTTCAGCAAAAATAATTCGATGTAATTTTTTTCCGAAACTGAGACAATTGTTTTATATAAATATGCAGTAAAAAAATTAACCTGCACACATTTTTACGCTTGATATTATTTTTTGAACTCTGTCCCTGGGTTTTTCATCCTTACCGTCCCTCTTGCTAAACTTATACAGAAAATCACTTCAGATGCAGCCACAGAATTTTTTTCAAGTTTTTTCTCATGCAGAAGTATGCTAGAGAAAGAATGTCTAAAATTCTTTGACAGGAAATTTACTGCAGAATTTAAATCAGCATTTAAATATCAATTTCAAGATCGTGGCTTTATTGGTAGTCTTACCATCCCCAAGGTTTATTCCTGCACTTTTCGAGGTCAATTTAAAAAAAAAAAATTAATTTAATCCAATGTTAACAACTGTTTCTAAAAATCAATGAACACTGTGGCTATCACTTAGCCTTAACATGATTTGCCTAAAAATAGGTGGTAATTTTCCTTACCGTTCCATCCTTATCGTCCCTTTTTTTTCCGATTTCGCCCCTTTTTACCTATACCGTTCCCTTTTTTTTACCTTACCGTCCCTTTTTTATCACCCCTTTAAGACAATGTTATACCAAAATTTTGTACTAAAATTACTACAGTATTATTATTTCTTATTTGAATGTCCTGTGGGTACTATGCAAATTCATTATAAGTAAAAATTTAGAAGAAAATAAAAAGTTTTAGAGGTAAAATGTTAAGGAAAATTAAACTCGCAAGTTTAACATAAACTTCAGTTAAATAACATTTTTCGCTGCTGTCCATTTTTTCTTTATTTTGAATCATTAAGGCACTCGTCTATCAGATTAAATGGTTATTTTAGCAAGTTTAATTTCACCAGATTTTTATTCCCGAAAGTTAAAAGATTGTGAGAATGCCCCATATATTTGCTGCTAAATTTATTAAATTAATTATTGTAATAGGATTAGATGATGTTTTGTAATTATATTATGGCTATACATATATATATATATATATATATATATAGATAGATAGATAGATAGATATATAAAGTCTTTTACTGGGGGGTGGTTTTGGGTTCTAGGGGTCATGATCGGTGTAGATCTGCAAAAATTTTTCAGAAATTCTAACATAGGGAAGAGTGTAATGGTAGTATTTCATACGAAATCTACCTAAAAAATTCTATAAAAGCCCCGGGTATTATGATCGTCAATTGGATCTTTGAGATTAGAGAAAGAAACTTTATTCGTTGGAAAGGAAACAACTTTGAAACTAAACCTATTGATAATACGAGAAATTTGTGTACTGATTTTAATAAAATAAGGTAAGACAACAAAATTTTTAAATTCTTTATTTACTAGAACAGAGTCAGTGATTGTCGGAGGTTTAGATAAAATACAGTTAATGATATTCAAGCTAAATCCACGATCGATGGCGACTGCTTTAATATAGTTAATTTCACTATCAAATAACTCAGAATTTGAACAAATTTTACGTGCACGGAAAATAAGAGTATTGAAAGCTGCAAATTTTTGATGTGGGGGATGATTGGATCTATAATTAGGGGCAAACTTAGAGCAAAAGGTTTTCGGTAAACTGTTGCCAAAATTTCACAATCATTACTAATTACCAGGACATCCAGAAAAGCTAGACGTTGTTAAATTTCAATTTCAAGGGGGATCCAAGAATCCTTGGAACGGCCGCATGTGATTTTTTGTGTCATGTTTGTACGTATTTGTGCGTTGTTAGAGGTTTTATCTTATTACTAGAGTTCGTGCAAAGTGCTTGATTTATGCTTACATTCTTCAATATTTGTAAATTTAGAAGCTCCTTCACTAGACATGTTTTTTTTTTTTCATTTTAATTACGACATTACACTAAAAAACTACGTCTAATCCCCGCAAAACTTTAAAAACAAAATGTCATATTTATTCGGTCTGCAGCAGATGGCTGTTAAAACTTTAACACAAACGAGAGTTAACATTCTGAACCCATCCTGTTTATTTTCAATTGCGTACATATTTTGCTAAAAACTACCTGCAAATCTACGTAAGTAATAAATAATTATGCCCATGAAAAGATTTTTTATTGTTGAAAACTGTTGTTCTAATTCCAAACATAAGATCCCGAGATTTTAAAAAATATATTTTTTCAAAAAAAAAAAAAATCGAAAATTTATAAAAAATTTAATTTGTTAAGTTAAGTATTAGAAAGGATGAAGTTAAAATACCATATTTTAATTATATGCAGCACATTTTAATTGATTTCGCTGGGAAGAACAGAGGTTTATTCGTATAAAAAAAAAAAAAAAACTGTAAATAAATGTGACTAAAATAAAAATTTTGCCGTTTGAGGAATTCAAATTATGTATTTATTTATTTATTTACTTTCCATTAGATCCATAAAACTGCCATAAAATTACAATTTCTCTGTAAATAAATAAGTATATGTGCGCACAGAAGCATGTTCTTATTTATATTTAGCTTAAATTGAAATAATAATATATATATATTTGTTTATTGTAGTTCGAAAATAATTAATCATTATTTTTTCTGCGGGAAAGAAAAAGTCTCGTCGGGGTATCAAACCCACAAAGTTCCGAAAGTGAAAATTTAGGTCTGGCGCTCTGCCAACTGTACCATTCGGGCGATCAGAAATGCGTGTAATTTATTCGATTATGTAGTACTAAAGCGTCAAAATTGGGTGACTTTGGGGCTTGTTTTTAAAGACCCCCTTGCATATTGCGATTTGTCCTTGTGATATGTTTATCTACTAACTATACTCTATCATTTCACAAAGGGTCGCTAGATCCTGTATCCCCAACCTCGTGTCCTCTCCTTATGAGACAGATTTAATTTAATTTGCATACGGGGTAGGCCCAGGTCGGGTGCATTACGATCCCTTGGCATATCGCCTTCGTTTATTCTTGGTATAAAGAAACCACCATATCATGAAAGACTTAACTTTATCAATGAGCATTATCTTTTCTTATTTTTAATTTAGCAAATGAAAAAAATATATATATGAATTTTAGAAGTTTAAAAACATTGCATATTTTGGGAAGCTTCTATCATGATATACAGTCGGACCTCTATTTAAAGAAAGTCGCTGAATCCCGAAAAAAAGTTCGTTATGTGGAAAATTCGTTAAATAGAGATGAAGCTTTTTAAATACTTTAAACTACACAAAACCGATTTTTAGTTAATAAACACTAAACATTATTAAAAAACTTAACTAATCATACATTTTTTTTTTTTTTTTTTTTGTAAATCATATTTATTTTTTATTATTATTATTCATTTTACCCATCAAATAGAAATCTGTAAGGGCAACAAGAATTTTAAAAAATATATTGTCCGGAAATACACTGTATTTTCAGTTTTAAGAAAATATTTACATTAAAATTAAGCATTAAAATGGCATTATAGTATTTATTATAACAAGTAATTTTAAGCATTGTATTACTACATGCGTCCTTAAATTTAATTACTGAAACTTATTTACTACAGAACAGTCCTTTTGAGTGTGAAAGGAGGATATTGAAAGTTTGCGTTTTCTAGATGAAATGCAAAGAATGAAAGGGATTTTACTGCTCTCGTTGAGTTAGGCACCTGGTAAAACTAATTCAAGGTTATTGAGCATTATAAAATGTGTAAAAGAAAGAATAAGTTTGAAGTGTCCGGAAATATTTTGAGAAATAGGGAGAAAAAAAATTTTATCAGAAGAAAAAGTTCGTTAAATAGAGAATACACTTCGCTATTTAGAGGTTAATTTACGAAGAAATTAGCAAAATGTTGTTGGTTCCGAATGAAAGTTCGCAAAATAGAGGTTCGTTAAATAGAGGTCCGACTGTACTACAAAAATTAATCACGGCAATCTTGTAACTTATTTGTTTTTCAATTATTTGAATTAATTATTATCTTATGATTGCTTAAATTCTTTAACGTATCGCTTATAGGAAGAAAATAAAAGATTTTTTTTCACTGAATAACTCGTAGACATTTCCCCGTACAGAAATTTAATTTCACTAAAATAAACAATAAGTTAATTTTGATAACCCATTGAAATTCACCATAAAAAACTTCACTATATTTAAAATACCATTTTTATGACCGGAGCAACCCAAAAATATGAAATCTGTCCGATAACGCGCAATCGTTTTAAGCGCAGATATAAATTCATTCGCAGAAAACCGCACTGTGGCGAAACCAGGCTCTACTCTGTCCATGGAACTAGATCAAGCCATATCAATACTATCGCTAATAACATAACCAGCACATATTAAAGCTCATGTGATTCGAAGCTTCGTGTAGTTGAGCATGGTCTATTCAGGGTTGGCGAACCTGTGGCACGCGTGCCATAGTTGGCACGTAAGCTAATTTTTCTGACACGATAAAAAAAAATTTATTTAGTAATCGTTATATAGATAAAATCCATTTTTTATTTCTGTTAAAACCAATAAAATTTTGTTCCGTACGGGCAGGTCGCAAATAATGCAATTATTTTTTGCATCAATTAACACATCAGAATAATCTTCGTTTCCTGTCATGTTATGCAGCGTTTTCGAAGTGTATTTTGTCTTTCTATATAAATTTAAAAAGCTGTAATTTTCAAATGAATTTCGTTTGACAGTCACCGCAATAAAATGACAAATGGTTCCGATTTAGCTATGTATATTCGTAAAAATAACAAAATATGAACAAGATATAAAGCATTTTTCATCAAACGTACAACAGTAAAAATCTCGTCAATACATTATTAGTACATTGTTTAATGCAACTTGGAAAATTATAACCGCGATGTTATACTATGTTCACACTACGATACTTAAGATATCTTAGGCCGCCGAACTCTCTGAGAGAGTTCCACAAACTCTCTCAGTGAGTTTCGACTTACTTCGGCTAGATACAGGATTGACCACTCACTCTCGTTGGCTATGAAGCTTTGCTTTTACTGATTGGCTGTTGCGGCCGTTTTTATTTTAAGCGCATGCGCATACTTTACTTTTGATCAGATCGCAGATACAGTGACGCTACTGAGATATCTTGAGGTAAGTTTCTCGATGTGAACAGGCATCCAATTCCGGGAGGGTACCACTTCAAATCTGACGGTCTAAGATATCTTAAGTTTCTAGTGTGAACAGGGTATTACATTAACAATAAGTTATTAAAAATTAATGAAATAAAAACTCGTATTTTTTTTTCCTTATTACAGTACATACCGCATAAATTTAATCCTATTTATGAATTAGAAATTCATTCATTTAATGGTTGATTCCAGTATACAGAAAAATTGCATTTTGATTTTTAATATTTTTTAATTATTAAAGCTCGGGAGCAACTGATTTTATAACCATGTTTCGTATAAACATCATACTCTTCAAAATTATCTTTGTATAAGTTTGGCATTGTTGATTTGTACATTGTTGATGGATATTGTTTATGAATTTTCGGTACGCGCACGTGAAAAGGTTTGCCGAGCCTGGTCTATATCAATGCCCGGATATATCGCAATATGTATGGACCTATGGACCAATGACAACAGCAGGAGAGGAGAGCGCTATAAGTGTTATTCAGTATTCATCTCTAAGGTTGCGCATTGCGCTTACAAGGAAGGTCTCCTTAAAGCACATACTCAGAATATTTTGAAAAAAAAAATGCTATGAAACTATTCATGTACGTAATAAAAGATAAGTCAGATTTAGCGGCGGAATTCCAATAGAAAATCTGTAAACAAATAAAATACTTCAAATGAAAATCAAATTTCAAAGTAATTGCTTAAGAGGCGCAAAGGGCCAACATAGTGAAAAAGATTCCATGCCGGGTCTCGAACCCGGGGCATCAGTGTAGCGCACTGAGTTCTACCGACTAAACCACATCGAACGATACGCAGCCTGGAACTAAGATATCCAGCCTGGATAATAGTGAGAAATTTTCCACATGGAATCTTTTCCTCTATGTTGGCCCTTTGCGCCTCTTAAGCAATTACTTTGAAATTTAATTTTCATTTGAAATATTGTATGCATGGCGAATGTTTTCTCTCTGGAATAATTTCCATGTATTAATATAAATAAAATACTTCGAAATATTTGGCGCAAAAACACGAACGCGCCACACAATTTGGCGAGTAGCACTTTTCCTCACCAAATGCAAACTGTTTTAACACATCTGAAAATTGCTTGTTAAATGATTATTCGAATGCACGGTACTTGATGAATTTCAGCTTAAACAATGAAATAGTTTTTTTTTTTTTTTTTTTCTATACGTTTATATACTAGGGGGCTCAGCCAACGACCCTAGATATTTGAGAAAGCTTTGATACGCGTCACAAAAGCAGGCAAAACAAAACAAAAATCCGAACAACTTGCATATTTCGATTTCGTTGGCTCTTGGAATTATTAATTCTTATTTTCTAATAATAATTAATAATTCCACGAGCCAAAGAAAACGAAACATGCAAGTTGTTCGGATTTTTTTCATTGTTTTGCATGCTTTGTGTGACATTTTCGTGACGCGTGTCAGGGTTTTCTCAAGTATCTAGGGGGCGTTGGCTCAGCCCCCTGCAAGCCACGCCCACCAACCCCCGTTCAGGATTCACAGCCTCTAAAAACATAGTAATGTGCCCCGTTTAAAAATTATTACCAGAGTATGAAAGATTGAATGATATCACTATAACGGCGGCTATCTTCACTAATCGGGTTGCCATGCTTTTCTGTTTGAATGGATCATTTTTCGGTTACCATGGCCTCATCCATCGCTATCGTAGCAACTGACGGCTGTTTTCGGGATTTATAAGTAAGATCAATTACACATTTGAAAATCAGCTTATCTAAAGTGGTTAGGTTAAAAATGTCGCTACCTTTCTGACTTTTATGACGACGCAGTGGGCAATATTCTTCCTTTAGGTTCGAGGTTAAAAAACTCCGTCTGCTTCGGAATAGCTTTCAGAACTACGGTGTTGAAAAACACTGTGTTCTGAGGTTTTATGCTTATATTTTATGTTTCGATGAAGATTTAGATATTTTCAGGAACAGGTATAGCTTATTCATGAATTCTTTTTTCTATTTTAATACACCATCATGCATATTTTCATGTTATTTTTACAATGTACATTGAAACCTCTCTGTAAAGGCCACCTATCGATCCGTTGAAAATTGGCCCTTATGGGGGGGGGGGGGGTGGCCCTTGAATAGGGGTGACAAAAAAACAACTAAAAAAAGGAAATCAAAACTTATATAGGTAAGAAAACTGTTTATTAACATTTTCAAACTCTATACATGATTGAAAAAAAATTCTATTGAAGTTGTTTACTTTTCATAATTTTTTCGCAGACAATTTTGGTTTATAATGATTCTTTTACTTTACGAAACAAATTACTTAAATTTGCATCATTTATTAATGCCTTAGAATGATATATTAGTTTATTTATTTCCGTTAGCATTTTCTGACAGGCTCAATCTGCTTCACAGTTTTAGTAAATGTGGAATCAGTTTTTCTAGATAACCTGTTATCCTTTGTGTGCCCACAACAAAGGGTCAAGTTTTCCCTCCAACTCAACCCCTACAGGTTGAAACGTCCAACAAAGTGTGAGTAACACCTGTTTGTCTCAATTGCGAAAATTTTGTGGTCCTTCATTGTGTTACTAAATCCTCCCATCTCCCCCTGCCTTCTTTGTTGCAAGTGCAGTTGTTTTCTTGAACTCTTATCTTTTGGTTCAGGAATTTATACACCTGTTTAGGATTTAAGGCACATGTGAAAAAAATGGCCTTTATGAGGGGTAGGTGCGGCCCCTAATAGGAGTAAATTTAACATTATGTCTATGGGGAAAATTTTCGTTCCTAACAATATTGGCCCTTAATAGAGGTGGCCCTTGAATAGGGGTGGCCTTTAAAAGAAGTTTCACTGTATATTGTTTATATTAATTAATAAGAATATCCAAATTTTCTAATATATATTTATTGAATAGTAATTCGTACAAAATAAATCGAAAATATTTTGCACATACCTGCATTTATACTGTATCAAGTGATGTAATTTATAAACAAATTTTCTAGCCGCACTACTTTTACACCATATGACGTCACATAAAAATGAATTGTTACAATGAAGACGAAAACTCTGTCCAATCAGATTATGAGATGGCAAAACGCGGTTGGGGAAAAAAATTTCCGTTTTAATATATGACGTAATTTTCACTATTAGATGCATTTCTCGTGTTATGGTTTATTTATTCTAAAGTTTTTTCTCTTTTAAAATTTACAGGTACATATATTATTTAATTTACAGAATTTGGGAATATTATTATTTGAGCTTTTTAAATATGACCTAATAGTCACCCTTAAAAGTTTTTCGCGTGTAATAATTTTATTATTTTAGGCACTTTAAATATGAGGATATTTAATATTTGGGCATTTTACATATGACGTGTCACTTTTAAATACGATTTGCGTGTTATAATTTTATTATTTTAAAGCTTTCGTACTTTTTTAATATTTACGTGTAATATTTTGACGTAATTTCTCCTGTTACCTACTTTTAACACGCGATTATTTAATTCTTATTTTAAATTTTCATTCTGTTTTTAATAATTTCACTTTTCAATTTCAATTGGAAAATGAAGAAATCTAATAATCCCTTACCTTTACCCTTTTCTTCCTTTTTTAGTTGCCATCATTACAGAAATTTAATTAAAATTAGAAAAAAAAATTAATATCTCGAAAACTAATTCAAATTTTCAAATTCTAATACAACTTTTGACACCTGTGGATCTATATGGATAATTTGTGTTAATTTCAAAGCCAAACGTTCCCTATTTTTGGAGAAATAGCTGCGAAACATAATCAGTCGTTTCATAAATTCGTTTCATTAGGATTATATATATACAGTGGCGGTCAAAAGTTTCCGGCCAGTTAGTTTTTTTTTTATTTGTTTGACAGAACGTTTTAGCGAAGAAGAAGTTTAATTGCTCCAAAAGTTAGGAATAAGCAAATTACCTCTGACCACGCGATTATTTTGATTGGTTAATTAAGATACTTGATGCAAAGGGGGGGGGGAATTCAAAATTCGCGCGTGCAAAAGTTTCCGGCCATTCGTCATTCATTAGTTTTTGCTATCGCTAAAGTGTTTTTTTGGCCATGTTTGTTAATTAATCAAGGTGAATAATGTATTTGAAATTCAAAAATGAAAAGTTTAACAAATTATTGTTCCTAAATGAGCGATTTGTTTATCGCTAAAGGGACAATCCGCTCGTGAAATTGCGGCAAAGTTGTCGATCGGAAAATTTGCTGTAAAAGATATTTAAAAAATATATAAAGATGGTCATGGCCTTCGGAACTTGCCACGGTCCGGGGACCCCGGAAAAAGACTTTTCTTGTGGATAAAATTATCAGAAGAAAAGCAGTTGATGACCCGCGTAAAAATGCCGCTGCAATTCCACGCCATTTATGGTGTTAGAAGCGATTTATATTGTTATGGTTATTGCTGAAACAAGTCTATCTACAGTGTCAAGACGCTTATGTGACGTAGAACTTTATGGAACAGTTAGTGTTAAAAAACCTTCCATAAGTAAAAAAATTCAGAGGTCCCGACTGGCGATTGCCAAGGAATACAAAGACTGGACAAGTGAAAACTGGAAAAAAAGTACTATTTTCAAATGAATCGACGTTCAATCTTTTTGTGAGTGATAAAATACATTACAACCGACGACCTAAAAATAAAAGATAAGGTGCGAGATACATTATTACCACAATGAAGCACGGCGGGAGACACGTTATGCTGTGGGGAGCATTTTCTGGAAAATGCGCCTGTCCGTTATTTGAAATCCGCGGCAAGATGAATAGTGCAATGCATAAGGATATCTTGCAAGATCATTTGCTGCCTTATTGGAGGAAAAATTGTGGTCTCAACTATTTGTTTCATCATGATAGCGACCAAAAGCATACATCCAAGCTCGTGAAGCAGTGGCTTTCGCACAAAAAACTTCGCTTTTGAAATGGACAGCCCAATCATCCGACCTGAATATAATAGAAAATCTTTGAAACTAATTTAAAAACGTTTGTGGAACTATAAATATTCCAATTTAGCAGCATTTTCACAAAAATTGCAAGAACCGCGGACAAAACTTAACATTGAGGATCTACAACTGTTCATTGAATCGATGCCGCGTTGCTGCGCCGCAGTACTTATTGCTAAATGTATGAATACAAAATACTAATTGTAAATGTTGTTGATCACTGTTATTTTCTTTTATAACACCTTTTTTTTTTCAAACTTGCCAAAGTGGCCGGAAACTTTTGAGAACATGCGTTTTCTTTTGCCATTAATTTTGTCAATTAAATTTATTAATATTTAATTTTTATTCCATAAATAAGTTCTTAACTGTTATGTCATTAAAGTGTATAAGTATCACTTTGAGATTCTTCTTCATATGGGTATACTTACAAATTAACCAAAACATTTATGCTGGCCGGAAACTTTTGACCGCCACTGTATATCTATCTATATATATATATATATATATATATATATAGGGTAGATGTACTAGTGTGTTAGTGTGTTGCTGAAGTTATTTAATTTTACACGGTTTCACAGGCTGGAGAAGTTTTAACGGTATTTTAAAAGTAACTGGCCGATTAAGGGGTCTCAGGACTCTTAAAATTGGAAAAAAGGAAAAAAAGCACCATTTTCAACATTTAATATCTTAAAATGTATTTTGATTTTAAGGCCCAATTTTAATTGAGATAAAAGATATACTTATGCTCTTTCATTTCATGTATTTAAAGAATTGGAAGATGCAGAATTAGCATTTACAGGGGTCGAGGGGTCTCCAAACTGTTAGACATTTGATGAGCAGAAAATCGGCATAACAAATTACACGCAGGATTACAAAATAAATTTTGCAACTAGAAGGAAAATTTTGGCGCCTACTTTTGCTTCAGATTGTAATGATTACCCTGAACCTAAATAAATTTGTAACTAAAGCATTTTTGTATTTTTAATACAAAGTTATATTTAGCTAATGCAAAATTTAGAAAATTTCAACAATATAATACATATAAAAACATTTTTTTTAGCAATATAAAGTAAATTTTAGGTTCAGTTTATACGGGCTAACATGATGCATATATTTTGAAATTTTTATGAAAAAATAGTCAGAAGTTTTTGAGATATCGTGCGCGTTATGCCCAAAAACGTCATTTGGAGGAAAATGACTTCAAAGTTTCGTAAACGCCGCTTCAGCTATTGAGCGGTTATAATTCTAAAAGCCATAACTTCTGTTCTAAAAGGAATTTCAAGGAAACAATAATATCAAATTGTTCAGAAGAAATAGGGGTTTAACATCTAAAAAAATTAAAAATTCGAAAATTTTAAAGCTTTAAGAGTCCCGAGACCACTTAAGAAAGCTCTCATTATAGTACATACCAACATCGGGTTAAACATATAAAATCACACAAGTTTTAGATTTATTTAATGTTATTATCACGGACCTGGATAACGCCGGGCGAGACAGCCAGTACTAAATATAATTAAACTGGAAAATGCATAAACACTATTAAATAATAGATACGACAGCTGAAAACGCATGTTGCTTATTGTTCCCCTCGTAAACGAAATTTCGAAAATCGAGATTTGCGCATAGCTTTTATTTATTCCTTACTTTTTATTTCACTTGATCCGTTAGTAATTAAGAATATTTATAAATAGAGACTATTTTAAAAGGGGATATTATACCTAAAACAAGTTCAAGATTAGATCAAATTAATTACATCATAACTAATAATACAGTAAGTAATTAACATTATATCTATATCGCTATCTTTTGTAACCTATTTCTGTCACACATGGTGCAACGACTCGTTTCAGATGAAGTTTTTTAAGATCAGTTGAAAATACAATAAACCCGGTTTTCATATGGTTTGGGTGGCTTTGACATTATGTACGGGGGCTGAACAGACAAAAGTGATACTGAATTAAATTATAAATAAAATACAATGGGGAAATAAATAAACTTCATTATTGGTAGTTTTTATTTACGTGCCAGAGTAAGTGATAACAAATACTTATTCCTTTTGATTAAAACAAAATATTTTACCCACACGCCTGAGATTACGTAGGATTTTCCTTAGAGGAGAGGAGAGGAGAGGGGGATAAACAAGTAATATAAAAATTTTGTTTTTAAAGTCAATTCCTACTTAGGCCATCAAAGAAAAATTTAATATAATCAAGCTAATATGAGTTTTTGTTGCATTAAAATATCTCAATTTGTTGATTTTCTATAAGCAAGTAGGTTTACAATGGAACTCTATGGGAATTTGGCGAAATATTACAGATATCGCCAAGTTGGCGTCATTTTTGGCGACTCATTTTGGCCGCCAAATTTGGCGATATATCGCCAAGTTGGCGACAAACTTGGCGGTATTTGGCGACAGAACAGGGTCCCCCCACCCCCTATGGTAACCCTTATTGAAAATACTTTCATTGAAATTCAATAACCAATGGCGGCCATTTTGTTTCCCATGCAAAACTAAAATTAATTATTAAAATTTAATTAATTAATTAATATTTGAAAAAACTTTATTAACATCAATTGTCATCCAGTACAAGTTTAAAAAAATTTATTTCAACCTGATAGGATGAATAATGAGTATTTTATTAACGATTGAAAATTTGTACAAGATAAAATATATAAATATATAAATAAATATAGGGAGAGTGTGAGCTAATAGTAGGAATTGAAAAATAGAGGTACTTTTGTACTGACCTATTTTGCATTAGATGGAAAGCCTAAGTGGTCTCAGGACTCTTAAAGCTTCAGAATTTTCGAAATTTTATTTATTTTTTTTTTTATGTTAAACTCCTATATTTTCTGAACATTTTTATATAATTTTTTCCTTGAAATTTCAATTAGAACAGAAGAAAAGATTTTTAGAATTATAAACGCTCAATAGCTTTCCGAAACTTTGAAGTCATTTTTCTCCAAACGACGTTTCTGAGCATAACGCACAGGATATCTTAAAAACGTCTTAATATTTTTTCATGAAATTTTCAAAACATATGTTTCATGTTAGTCTGTATAAACTGAACCTAAAATTTTAATTTTATTGTTCAAAAAAAAAAAAAATATTTTAGGTGATTACTCGCTTGAAATTTTCAAAATTTTGTATTAGCTAAATACAACTTTGCATTAAAAATATAAAAATGCTTTAAATACAAATTTGTTTAGGTTCAGGAAAAGCATTACAATCTGAAGTATAATTTAGGCACACAAATTTTTATTCTAGTTGCAATATTTATTTTGTAACCCTGCGTGTAAACTGTTATACCAATTTTCTGCTCGCCAAATGCCTGATAGTTTGGAGTCCCCTATAAATGCTAATTCTGCATCTTGCAATTTTTGAAATATATGAAATGAAAGAACATACTTATATCTTTCATCCCAATAAAAATTTTGTTTTAAAATATAAATTTAAATTTTAATATACATTTTAAGATATTAAATGTTGAAAATGGTCCTTTTTTTCATTTTTTCCAATTTTAAGAGTCCTGAGGCCCCTTAAAACAAAATTATCATTCAATAAAATATCAATCATGCTTTAAATTAAACTGATTTAAAAAAATAATAATAACTAGAGAACAGGAATTCTGCTTTTTCAGAATTTAGTGTCGCCCCCGACATTTCCATTACTTCATTTTCTTTTGGTGGACTGATGGTTTCTATTATTAAGAAACAGCTATTATAAATGAAGCAGTAGGTGAAGATGAAAGAGCAGTCGTAAAAAGTTAGAACTCTGATTTTCTGGTCAGAATGAAAAAAAAAATGGCAAAAAAAATTTATGAAAAAAATTATGGCCATTTTTTTTTTCCATTCTGACCAGAAAATCGGAGTTCTAACTTTTTACGGCTGCTCTTTCATCTTCGCCTAACGCTTCATTTATAATGGCTGTTTCATAATAATAGAAGCCACCAGTCCACCAGAAGAAAATAACTCGGTTAAGCGGGACTCGGATAATCGGGACTCTATTGCAGTACAAAGCATATTTCAATTTTAAGACTTAAAGCACACGCTTTTATTTTATGTAAAATGACGTCATTTTCCTTAATATAGATACTTAAAATTAAATATGTAGTTTATAATAGCTCCATGTTTTATCATAAATCATTCATTTATATTTTTCTCAAAATAGCACGTATTTTAATTAATTTTTTTTTTCAATTTTTATGAGAAAATAGCAACAAAAAGATATAATTGCTATTTTTCAACAATTTTTTCTTTACTTTCTACAGAAATTAATATTTCAGAAAATTAATATTTCAAAAGTAAATGGAGATGCAGTTTTCAAACAAATTGCTTTAAAAAGTACTTTTTTTCCCAATACGACGGTATAAACCTTGAAAATGTGCAATGCTTAGAAGATTTAAAAAATGCTGTAGAGTATTTAATCGCACAATGAAACATCGGCTTTTGTTTTACGGCTGCCTTATATAAGGTAACGTTATTTATTGGAGACAAAATAAGCTAGGAGAAAGAAATAGCATACCGGGGGCTAATAACAATAATCGGTTCAATACCGATCACAAATAGCTTTCTACAATTACATTTCTTAATGCTTGAAAAAATATAATAATAATAATAATAATAATAATAATTAAAGATTTAGGGGCTGGCTCTCTGTCGCCCTCTTCTGCATACGCCCATGCGCTAGAGCGTCAAGGAAATCTGCAGATCAAGCAGTTATCAATATTTTCAAATGACATTAACTTTATCATTTTCCTTTGTACCCATTCCATAATCGGGTTTTGACGATCGGTGTTCCTTGCCATCAAATAGAATAATCTGCAAAATATATCTTTTAAAATATTTTTTAAATGATTCTGATGCAATAACAAGATAAGTGATACAGACTTTACTGAAGTTTTTAATTCTTTGCTTATATATGTATATTACTTTGTATTTTTTAAAAATATTGATTGAACGAAAACTGCAGAAAGACCCATAATATGTATTATTTCATAGAAAAGAGAAAAATATCACTCGCTTAAGAATTACCTTTTTTTTTAAACTATGAAAAATAATAATTTAGAAGATCATCTCCATTTTAAAATAAAAGGATTGTTTTAAATTTTCAACGCTAAAACTTAATTTATACATGCAAAAATTAAGTCTTACCATACCAATGAAAATTTAAAACATAATTGTTTTAAATATTGTTTTTCTTATTTTAAAATGGAGATGACTTCCTAAAATTATTATATTATTACAATATTTATTATTATTAATCAAGTGCACTTGATTGTCAAATTTGCCTTAAGATAAACTTTTTATACGAATAGTTTCGGAGACTTTCAACATTTAAAACTGAGCTAAATCTGGAACCCCGGCAACTTCGAAAGTAAAATCAATTAACATTTTTTTTTTTTTTTTTTTTTTTTTTTTATGTTGTAAAAGAATTTCTTTCATGAACTTCTCCCGGAAAGTGTGTGTGTGGGAGGGGGGAAGGGGAAATGCCACCAAAAGTAAAATCAATTGACATTCTTTGGCGTTTTTTTTTTATAATGTAACAGTATTTCTTTCATGAACTTCTCTGGGAGGGGCAGTGTCACCAAAAGTAAAATCATTTGACATTCTTTGCCGGATTTTTTAAAAAAAAATACAGTTAACTGTATTACTTTCATAAACTTCTCCGGCAGGGGCAGTGTCACCAAAAGAAAAATCAATTGAGATTCTTCGGCGTTTTTTTATATTGTAACACTATTTTTTTCATGAACTTCTCTGAGAGGGGCAGTGTCACCAAAAGTAAAATCATTTGACATTCTTTGCCGGATTTTTTTTTAAATACAGTTAACAGTATTACTTTCATGAACTTCTCCGGCAGGGGCAGTGTCACCAAAAGTAAAATTAATTGACATTCTTTGGCGTTTTTTATACTGTAACTGTGTTTCTTTCATGAACTTCTCTGGGAGGGGCAGTGTCATCAAAAGTAAAATCATTTGACATTCTTTGCCGATTTTTTTTTTTTTAATACAGTTAACAGTATTGCTTTCATGAACTTCTCCGGCAGGGCCAGTGTCACCAAAAGTAAAATCAGTTAACATTCTTTGGCATTTTTTCATGCTGTAACAGTATTTCTTTCATGAAATTCTCTGGGAGGGACAGTGTCACCAAAAGTAAAATCATTTGACATTCTTTGCTGGATTTATTTTTAAATACAGTTAACAGTTTACAGTTAACCTTCATGAACTTCTCCGGCAGGGGCAGTGTCACCAAAAGTAAAATCATTTGACATTCTTTGCCGGATTTTTTTTTTTTTTTAATACAGTTAACAGTATTACCTTCATGAACTTCTCCGGCAGGGGTAGTGTCACCAGAAGTAAAATCAATTGACATTCTTTGGCGTTTTTTTATACTGTAACACTATTTCTTTTATGAACTTCTCTGAGAGGGGCAGTGACACCAAAAGTAAAATCATTTGACATTCTTTGCCGGATTTTTTTTTTTTTTTTTAATACAGTTAATAGTATTTCTTTCAGGAATTTCTCCTGAAGGGGCAGTGCCACCAAAAGTAAAATCAATTGACATTCTTTGTGGTTTTTTTTTTTTTTTTTTTTTTTTTTTCATACTGAAACAATATTTCTTTCAGAACCTTTCCGGGGCCCGGGAATGGCAGTGCCGCACCAGATTACTACTTGCACTGTCGGAGGAGGTAAAAAAAAAACCCCGCAGGAAACAAAAGTACTGCATTTGCTCCTTTAGATACATAGACAAACTAAAACTTGATTTAACTCATATTATAAAATGAAAATTGCCAGAACATATGCCGGTAAATTAATATCGAATCCAATTTCATTAAATAAAATTATTTCATGTTCTTCATTTGAAAATTATGCTATTATCTTCTTTTTTCTACATACAGAAAACTCTTCTCAAAAGTAGGGGCTTGGGAAAAATCATGCGAATGTGTTTTCGACCAAAATTTTCTTTCAAAAGTAGGCAGGCGAAAGAAGGAAAAAATAATAACATTTTGCGATACAAATGCCTTTCATCTCTTCGGGGTCGATAAAATAAGTACCAAGCATGCTTGGGAACTAAACGCCAAGGGTCCCGCGTTAGGCCGACCACTTGGCCGGGACGCATGCTGTATATTACCTCGAGGCCCAGGGTAAACTAGTATGTTGTGGCCATCACAAAACTTTTCTCTATATAAAGCATATAAACAGCACTCATTGATATCAAGGTACACCCGAATCTGAAGTTTGATGAAAATTCGTGCATTAGTTCCTATAGATATAGAGCTATAGTGAAAATTCTGAAAAATGCAGCATAGTAGCGCCACCTGTTGAGCGATTTGCACCAAAATATAAACAGCACTAATTCATATCAGGGTATACATGAATCTGAAGTTTGTTGATAATCCAAGTGTTAGTTCTTGAAATAGAGCTATTGCGGAAATCGCAAAAAATGCAGCCTAAGCAGCCCCATCTGTTCAGCAATTTACACCAAAATGTATAAAACGTCAATTCATACTGAATCTGAAGCTTGATGAAATTCCGAGCATAGTTCTGGAGATTGAGCTATTGCGGAAATCGTGACAAATGACGCATAGCAGCGCCACCTGCTGAGTGATTTACACCAAAAAACTAATCAGCAACAATTTATATCAGGGAACAGCTGAATATAAATTTTTGTTAAATTCCGTGCATTAGTTCTTGAGATAGAGCGCCCACAAAATTTGTGTCACATACAGACAGACAGAGTCACAGACTCGCAGACAGATATTTTGTAAAACATGTTTTTCGGAATCCCTGACCCCTAAAACGTCGAAATCCATCGAAATTTTTCACGAATCCAATACTTTAATTTTTTTTCTTGTAAAGATATATCAAATAATTATAATATATCAAAATACAATATATATACCACAATCAAATATAAAAATAATACAATAACAATATGTAAAATGCTGACTCACTCCCACGTCCTAACAGCACTTTCAATTATATTATTCATAAGCCTTAAAATTTTAGATTTACATAAAAAACAGCAATTTTAAATTTCAACAGATTTCCAATTTATTTTTATACAAAAAAAAAAAAAAAAAAAAAAAAAAAAAAATCAGCGAGGTTAACTCCAGAATTTCTAAATTGCGACTTAGTCTTTTTTTGATGATAGCAGAATAATCGAATAAATAAGAAAGTAAAAAAAAACAGGGATCGGACTGTCGGCCGGGTCTTTCATATCACTTTTGGACCAAGCGTCCGTAATTGGATTAGGCGGGTCTTCCGTAATTACATGAAATAAATCTTCTTTAGTTAACATCATTTCGGCCTTAAATTTCCATATCGAATAGTTCGTAGCTGTTAGTTTTCTTATTGCTAAATTATGTTTAGAAGCTGTCATTTTCTTAACTTTTAATTATTTACATGTTACGTAAAAAGTTCTTTCAACTTTTCTTTTTTGAAAGTTTAAAAGTTTATTTGACTTATTTATCAAGTATCTGATATTTTAGATTTCAGTGGAGGCTATTTAATTTATTTTTAATCAGTTAATTAGTGTTCATAATCTTGATAGGATTTTCAATCCCGTTAAATAGGCGTGAGTAAGAAATGTAAATTGGGACTTATCCCTTTTCAGTCCACGTTTTACCTTTATCCAAAATGTATTAGTTGACGATATGATTCATGATTCCCCTTTGCACCTTATATTTGGAGATGTATTTATATTCTCCAATGATTGATTTTTTATGCCTCCCTTAAGTAAAGAAATTGTAGATTATTTGTATAATTTCAAATGAAGAAGCAGTGACATTTTACGTTATTTAATTAACAATATTTAAATTGTAATACGAGAGCTTTTTTATATGCTCTTTCCTGGTTAGCTACATTTTTCAGAATGAATAAAATGTTTACATTACAAGATACATAATAATAACAATAAATCAGTTCACTGTAGTTTATGAGTATAATTTAGCCACTTAACAAGTCATTATCTTTACAGGAATTTCAAGGTTAAATACATTAGCACTATAAAGAGATTTATGGCAAGTTGAAACGTTATATTGTTTAACTGAAGAAGTTAGTTTAGTTTAAGCACAGTTATTCATCTTGATGATTTATGTCCATCATTTACGTAAAGACAAAAACTGCACTGTAATTTGCAAACAATTTAAAATTATGTTAAAATATTCTAAATATCATTTGCTCAGTTAAAAATTCTTTTTACATTCTTTTTACGTTACAGTGGTGAATACATTTCTTAAATCTGCAACACGAATCAAACTATTTAAAATTGATTAAATTTACATTACATTTCTTTAATTCAAAAAGAAAAGAAAAGTGCTTAAAAAAATTGTTTTCTTAAAGAAAACCTCTTGATTTTTTAAAAATCTTTAGAACTTTGATATTGTATGTTTTATACTTTTTAAATAGCTAATACTCATTTTATTTATTTTGTTATGCTACTTTTATTATTTTACTACTATTTAAATTACCTTTTTTATTATTTAAGTATAGCGTATTGCAGCCTACCTAACGTAGCAAACGTACAGTTGTAGAGAAAAAAAAAAGTAAACACCCCCTACTAACTTCCTCAACAAATTATCGTAGACAAAAGTTACTGGTACCGAACGATTAGAAATAAAGTCTACTTTTAAATGATGTATATAAAATTTGCTTAGGGGGCCATCTACATATTAAAACGAATCCAAACTTCATTTTTTCCAATGGCAATACCCAATTTTAACCAGATATTTCAAATCTTCGATTAAAACTATGCCTAGACACCAAATTTCAAGTCATTGGAATGATAAGTTTCTGAATTATAAACATTCAAAATTTAATGCTTCTAATGTTAAATTACGTTTCCATATTTTTATTTATAACTCCTGAAATTATGCTCCTAATGTGCTAATTTTTTGTGTAGCAATAATACTAATATACCCAAACATAAATACGTTGAATTTGCAATTTTTATAATTTTATGATATGAATTATGAAATTAATATTCGAAAATATTATGAATTGCAACCTACAGTTTTTTTTTTTTTTTTTTTTGATGGATTTAGTTTTATTAAGTCCTACTTTATGGAAATCCCAAATTTCACAATTTTCTTCCCAGTAGTTTTCAAATTATGCTTAAAAAACGGCAAAAAGATGTTTTAAGGGGCCGTCTGAGATAGAAGTGACTATAATAGATATTTTGAAATTTCTTCTGCTGCCGTTAATCTAGCAGGCTTCATTAACTGCTTGAGTGGTTGGTGCCTTGATCAAGAAGGTGGCTCTCTCGGTTAACAATCCAGTACGGAACTTCAATTTGGATACAGCCAGTGGTGGAATTCAAATAATTTAACAACCGGTTCGCTGCACGAATGATTTTTGACATACAAAAATCAAAGAAAGATTTAGCATCACACATAGATTATGAAGCATTTTCCAATATTATTAATAAAATTGATAAAAACATTTGACCTTGTGGTATAGTGAAATAAAAATTCTGACACATGTTTTCTTGTAAAAGGACATAGTTTATTTAAAACGCATTCGACAGTCGTGAAACCCTGATCAAGATTTCTTTCAGAAAATGCATCAAAACAGCATAATACAAAAATGATAGCACAAAAATATCAGAAATTTAAATTTAAGAATTAACTCATGTTCATGATCTAACTATTTGCAACTTTAGATACTAAAAATACCAACTGTAGGAAGAGCTCGAGATATTGCTAAGTTTCTAATCTCACGAGAATACCACCTCACTGAATATCAAGCATTTTAAATCGTTGTTTTGGTGATAAATGCTTGTAACTTCTTCAAAGTTAATCTCAATAAATAGGTTATTGTGAGTGGTAAATGACTGATTTCTGGATTTTTTTTTAAATTCATGTTTTATGCTATGTTTTGATACCAATGCCACAAATTTCACTGAGCTATTCGTCAATGTCATCCTCTATAATTAATACCAAATGACTCTAAAATCATCTTTGTAATAACAATAATGTGCACGTGGAGAAGATTTATTCTTGAAATTTTGCATCAGTGATAAAATTTAGCTCAGTTTAAAAATATGCAACATCTTTTCAAAACCTTTCATACAATAAATGCCCATGGATAACAATTGCCGATGAAATGCATCAGCACACTATGCATTTTCAGATGGAAACCAGAAAAAATAAATTAGAATTATTTGAGATATCCTGTACTGAAAATAACTTTATATGTATTATGTTGAAAAGTATTAAAAAGATATGCTAAAATGTAGTGTATTATTTCAGATAGTTAATAAATAAAACAATAAAATATATAGAAAAAACGATATTATAGTACAGAAAAGAATTTTAGTATGCTAAGTAGCTCCTATTATTTAAGACATTTACATATAGCTTCTTGATGAGCCTCCTAACTTTCGATTTTCTTTGTCTTTACTCAAACTTTATCTGATGTGTGCTTCTTTCTTTACATACCTTCACTATAAAAGTGGGAACGCATTCTTTAAGAGGTATGCCAATTAAACTAATCGTCATTATGTTTGACACATTAGAAATAGCTTACTTCTCATCTCTGACCATATGACGTTTATCTTTGAAAGTCCCTTTCCATTTCTGCTGAACTTGCAGTAATTATTCTGGCAATATTTTCAAATTTTTGAATACTTTCAAAAACTCTATAGTTTTTGAAAATTTTTAAAAATATGGTAAAAAAAATCCTCGATAATCGTTGATATTAATGTAAGTGCCATTAAATAATTACTTTTCCAATATTCCAGTAATCTGACGAGCAAAAAATATAGTTCATTACTACATTCAAATTGACTACAACTTGGTTTTAAATGTTTAGAATTCAGTAGTATATATATTTTTTAATTCGGTACGTTGTTAAAAAACATGCCCCCCGAGCTTATTAAAACATTATGATCTTTTGCAAATTTGATATTTTTATTATTTCCTGAAGTAATAAAAACCTCACCGTTTTTCTTTTGTACGAGCTTTTTTCTTCAGAAACCTTTCAAACATTTTAATAAATTTTATCACAAGTTTTCATTCTTTATGATGCTTATACTTCTTGTTCGCAGTGCTTTTGAAAGACAAACAATTTCATTTAAAACATGCAAACTCAAGAAAATGTCAGCTTTAAAATATGTAGGGCATAACGTCTTATGGCTGACCAAAAGCTAATTCCTAAATTGTTAAATTTAAATTACATCTAATTTCAAAAATATTTCAACTGTTGGAAATTCGGAATATTCAAATGCTCATCTTCAGAAAAATCATTTTTACTTTGGAAAAAAGTTACAAAATTTAATTTTTTATGCAGTGTACAAATTTTTGCACGACTTTTCGAGTTATGATATTTGTTAGATCATGGAAAATATTTTTCTAAATATAACTTATAGGAAAGGTATCTTATAAAAACTTAAAATTTGTTACATTTACGAAAATAACTACTTTGATGTAAATGATTTCTGAGATATGAAGAACAATATAAAAAAAAAAAAAATGCAGTTTGAATTATACCACTAAATCTAAAAATTTAGCTATTGATCAGTGATAACAGGGTACATTCCGTATATTTTCAAATACCTTTTATTCGAATGTAAGAAGTTATTGTAGTGTTGAATAAGCACTATACAACTAGAGTTAGCTTAGGCTGTCGGTTTTGATCCCAAAATTCTTCAAAACTTCAAAATTTCATTTTTAAAAAGTTAAATTTTAAATGTTTAAATGTTCCTTACAGGACTGATGAAGAAAAAAATTTTTTTTTTGCAAATGAAACATTATTTTATTAAATGAGCTAAATCAAAACATGTCATAGTTTTACGATTAGAAAACGCTATTGAGCAGATAAACATTTAAGGAAAATAATTAATGTATTCATTTAACAACCGGTTCGCCGAACTCAATATAAATTAAGTTACAAATTAAGAAAGTAGTTAAAGTAGTGTTGAATAAGCGCTATATAACTAGAGTTAATCTAGGCTGCCGATTTGGGTCCCTTAATTCTTCATAGCATCATTTTTTTAAAGTTAAATTTGTTCCTTACAGAACTGATGGAGAAAAATATATTTTGCAAATGAAATATTATTTTATTAAATGAAACAAATCAGAACATGTCGCAGTTTTATGTTTTGAAAACGCTGTTGTGCAGATAAACATTTAAAGAAAGTAAATTAATGTAAATGCAAGTTTGATTTAACAATCGGTTCGGCGAACTCAATAGAAATTAAGTTACAATTTAAGTATACAAATTAAGAAAGTAGTTAAAGTAGTGTTGAATAAATGCAATATAATTAGAGTTAGCCTATAGGCTGCCGATTTGAATCCCAAAATTCTTCAAATCCTCAAAATTTCATTTTTTAAATGTTAAATTTGCTCCTTACTAGACTGATGAAGAAAAATATATTTTGCAAATGAACATTATTTTATTAAATGAAACAAATCAGAACATGTCACAGTTTTATGTTTAGAAAACGCTGTTGTGCAGATAAACATTAAAAGAAAGTAAATTAATGTATCATAAATGAAAGTTTCTTTTAACAACCGGTTCGCCGAACTCAATACAAATTAACAACCGGTTCTACCGAACCGGCTGAATCCCACCACTGGATACAGCCCTTAAAATAGGCTCGTTTTAAAATAATTAATTTCTCGGAAACTTATAGTACGAATTGCATAAAAATTTGTTTTTAGGCTAATTGAAGGGTGTAGAGTTTATTCATGCTGTCAGAATTGTGTACTGCTATTGAAAAAAACAAAGTTATGGTTTGTTTTAATAAGTAGATGGCCCCCTAAGCAAATTGTATATATATCATTTAAAAGTAGACTTTATATCCAATCTTTCGGTACCAGTACCTTTCTTCTACAATAATTTGTTGAAGAGTTAGTAGGGGGTGTTTACTTTTTTTTTTTTTTCCACGACTGTACATTTGCGGCCCGCGACCGCGATGAAAAAATGTTGAATACGACAGACAGACAAACCGAATTCACAAACGCTTTTCAACTACGTTCGAAAGTGTTATAAAAAATAATCAGAAAATCCTATAAATATTTCAGTTACAAATTTAACTAGTCGGATGTGTCAATACCAAAACTTTCTTCTATCTCATACATATTAATACTTCAAAATTCGCTACCCCAGTACCAAAATTGAATGACAATCTATGCCCATCATCAGGATTCTAAAAATAAGAAATTCCGTGCATTAGTTCTTCAGATATGACTATCGCAAAAATTCAGCATAGCAGCGTCACCTATTGGGCGATTTACACCAAAACCTAAGCAGCAACAACTTATACCAACATGTAACTGAACCTGAAGTTTGATGAAAATCTGAGCATTAGTTAAGATATAGCTATCGCTGAAATCATGAATAATGCAGGATAGCAGCGCCACTTGTTGGGCGATTTACACCAAAAAGTAATCAGCACTTTATACCAGGAACTAACTGAATCTAAAGTTTTACGAAATTCCGTGCATTAGTTCTTGAGATACAGCGCCCAGAAAATTTTTGCCACATACAGACTCACAGCCAGACATTTTCTAAAAACAATCAAATCGTTTTCAGGACCTTCCAAAACGTAAGAACCCACCAAAAACCGGAAGTCGAAATTTTTCACGAATCCAATATTTTCTTCTTGTAAAGATAGAAGAAAGTAAAAATCAAATCATCTTGGTTCCTTATAAGTAAAAGTTTTCTTGTTTAAGTTCTGTCCAAATCTAACAATGATTCATTCACGTAAACACGTTTAGCATAAATTCAAACCTACCATTCTTTTTCATTCTGATGATTATTTTCCCGAAGTAGGCGAACTAGTTCATGCCAAGCAAAGAGCAAGACACCATAATAAATCACACTCTCTGTAGAAATTGCTTGAATTAAGAAAGAAAAATTGGCGATAAGCCAGCCACTCGATTTCGAAAATCTGAATATTCTAAATTTGGGTATGTTTGTTTATAAGAAATCTTAATAAAACTTAAGGCTGATCGTCACTCAGTTTCCGAATTCCCTTCGGTAATGTTAAGTCTATGGGCGTTTGATGCCTTCTTATATTTAAAATATCTCCCCAGGGAATTAATATTTTTAACTTCTTTTTTCAGTGTTCTCTTCTTAAAGGATGTCACCTTTTTTCTTAGTTGTCAAAATATTTTTTTAATCTATGCTTAATTTAATGTTTTATGTTTTAAAAACTGTCGAACTGGGAGTAAAATTTTAACACTTCATATAAAATTAAGCATAGATTTTAGAAATATTTTGACAACAAAGAAAACAAGTTGGAAATTGTCCGTCAAACGTGGCAAACGAGGTGCGTTCGTACTATAACTTGTTTTATAATAATTTTTTGCACCGCATATTGTATTGAATGTATATTTTAGTGCACTTCATAAGTGCCTATCCATTTCATTCTGTTCGGAAGGCTGAAACTTCATTAAAATGCACTTGCAATAATTTTTCCCATTGACCTTAATGTAGCGGAAAAATTTTGACTGTCCCTGTCATTAAACTATGCATCCGATTTTCATAAAATTTGAAATGACTCGACGAAATGTTGCAACAATTATATATTTAAAATGTCAGACCATTCAGAAGGCTGTAACATCATTAAAATGTACTTGCATAATTTATTCCCATTGGCCGTCATGTAATGGAAAGCTTTTGACTGTCTCTGCCATTAGACTAAACATCCGATTTTCATGAAATTTGAAATGACTCGACAAAATTTGTACAAACAGTGCATCCTCTTCCTTTTTAAAGGAACTTTCCTGAAATGCTAAGACTGGAATAGAAACTTCCACCAATTGAAATTTGAGCAAATTTAATTGGATAATTAATATGGAAATTTTTCAGAAAATATAATTTTTCTACTTATCAAAATACTTTGTCGCAAATTACATTCAGTTTTAAAAAACATTTTTTAAAGGTTTTTAATTTATTGAAAATATACATTAGTATACAATAAAATAATGTGATAATTCTTATTATAAATAAAGATCTAGGACAAAATAACAGGAAAAAAAAATAATCATATTTATCATAATCTAAAATTCTAAGATGAAAAAAAAAAAACAAAAAAAAACTGCTTTTATTCTTAAGATACTGAACATATGCCCTCATAAAAAAAAAAAAAAAAAAAAAAAAAAACGGTTTTACAATTACAGCTGACTAATCCTCATGCAAAAGAAGAACTACCAACCCAAAATGCACAATTATCCTCCACCCCAAATATATATGTCACACAAAATTACAAAATACTTTACTTTCAATTTTTAATTTTCCAGTTTTAAAAAAAGAAAAAAAAAACTGTTCTCATTTCTAAGTTCTAGCTAAAAGACCAAATACCTTCAACTACTCCCCCATACCAATTAAAAAGACTGGATTACCCAAAATTACAAGTACATTTATCTTCAATATTTAAATTCTTTGGGTAAGAATGTTTTTGTAAAATAAATTACATACAAGCATGCTTTAAATATTTTTTTAATAAAAAACATATGGTTTTTATTAGTTTTTCATATCATTACAATTATTTTGGTTTAATGTTAATTTGTTGAAACGTGTCAGAAATGAATTGCCAAACAATCGTATACTGACATTTTTACTAAAGTTTGGGGTCAAAAGTTGCCTATATCAGCAATGCGCTTCTGAAAAAGAAATTGTTGCTAATATTTTTCTATGATACAAAAGTCAAAAGAGCAATATAAGAGAATTTAATAATAGTGGAACTGTTTCTTATATCAAAAGCATCAATTTTTAATTTTGAAAATCATTTTCTTCCTTTCGACTTACACTATCAAAATTGCAAAGCAGATTTAGCATAATAAAAGTTTCTAAGATTTTGATATTTTGAAAATTGGGAAAACAAACAAATTCATTGTTTAATGCCTGTGTTATTTTCATTTCTGCACCATTTATTTATTCATTTATTAAGTAGAGTTAGGATATTTTATAAAAATCAAGTTTTGATCTTTTTTACAACCAAGATTACTAACTCTTTATTTTTTTTTAAGTTGTCTAAAATTTATGTAAATATTGGATTCTTATAATAAAATTAGTTGTTATTACTATTAGCAGTATCCAGCTTTTATTTAGTAACTATATAGTTTGATATACTATAGATTTAATTTTTTTTAAAGAGATTAAAATAATCTAAATATAATAAAATGCAATGTGACGATTCCGGTGTGAACCCATCTATCTTACCAGTCAGCAATAAGATGGAGCTATCTTAGGCTTTAATTTCGATTTGAGATTTGTATGAGAAAACTTATTTGCCTAAATAATCACCTATGTTCAGTATATTTTATCTATGAAACATTCAAAACTTACAAAATTTTAATGATTGCACAATCGACAAAATATTTCAGAAATCGTATTTAATTTTGCAAATGTAAGCTAAGAGTCATGTTGTGAGTCATTCATTTTTTAGATTCATTGATTAAAAAAAAAAAAAAAAAAAAAAAACTTGTGTATTGAATATTTTAAGTCCTGCAGTAAAATATTTCATTTATTTTTAATTTAATATGCTTAATTGTTCATGTAAATAAAACTAATGTCATAAAAAAGCCTTTGACATCAATCGCATTCACCTATGAACAATGAAATTAGTTTTTGTATTAGAGGTAAAGGTTTATACAACAACTTGATTTTCTGCGTATAAATTTCTGAAATGGAATACGTCTTTTATTTCAGTTTTCTATGTTTAATTTATTTTGGTAAAATCAATTGATTTGATGAATCATCATTCCATTTTGCTTTTTTTTTTTTTTTTTTTTTTTTTTTTTTGCTAATTTGAATACATCATCGCAAAATTTTAATTTTTACATTGTTGAATATGTGAATTGTTGAAAATGAACTTTCAAATGTAATTTGTTTGAAAACTGTATTTCAATTTACTGACTTTTTATGATTTTTAAACCAAACAACTCGATTACGGAACATTAACACGTTTAAGATTAAAACATAAAAAGTTCAGCATTTGTTTCCAGCCTATACAAAACTAAGACTTCATAATAAAACACAAATTTAACAAATATATAATCAAACTGCATGCTTAATCATTGAAATAATTAGACTTAAAAAAGTCCTTCCGGCCAGTGCCGGGAGGAAGAGGTAGCTTTCATATTCCTTATTTTAAAAAAGCTAACTTATATTATTCAAACACACGAAGCTCAATTTAGTGGAAACCGAATATAGGAGACTCAATACTAATTTTTACCAATACTAAATCATTATGAATGAGAATTTCGCGAAATTAGTCAGCTTTATCCAAGATGCTTTTATTTAAAGTAACTTATATTTGGTTGCCAAATTGGGCGATTTCTTAAAGTGCCTGCCATTTTAAGACAACATGGTGGATGAGGCTAACCAGTAAACTTGCTTGAGACCTTAGTAATTGCTGTGCACATGCTCACTCACATCGGAATGGGTTGATATATACGAGTGCTGTCGCATGCAAAAAATCAGATTTTTCAAAATGTCACCCACAATAGAAATTGAAACTGCTATATCTGAGCCATTTTTTAAGGTAAAGACAAACAAAAAATGCTCCTGAATTCATATAACAAGGTCAAATACTTAAGAAAGAAACCTTTTTCAATTTATAATTTTTTAGCACCTCACTTTAAATATATATATTTTTCTTAATTTAATGGCCGCCATTTTTAAACAAGATGGCTGATGAATCTGGCCAGCGAACTTGGTCGAGGTATTGATGTATACTATCCACAAGCCTTCTTACATCGAAATAGGCGAATACGTGTGTTATCGCGTGACAAATACAAGATCGTTTCAAAATGTTAGCCATGCTAGAAATTCAAAGTGCTGTAATTCAACCATTTTTTAAGATATAAACAAAAGAACAAATTTTCAGAAACAAAAACTGCTCCGGAATCTTTGTATCAAGGCCAAACACATAAAAAAAATCTTTTTCATTTTCCAATTTTTTAATACCTCATTTTAAATTTTAAATTTAATTTTTTTTAAATGGCAACCCTTTTGAAACAAAATGGCGAATGAAGCTGGCCAACGAACTCGGTCGAGACATTGGTATGTACTATGTACAGACCAAGTTACATCCAAATCGGTTCATAAATACGCCTGTTATCGCATGACAAAAATCAGGTCGTTTTAAAATGTCAGCCAAAATAGAAATTCAAAATGCTATTACTCAGCCATTTTTTTAGATGTAGACTAAACAAAAACTGTTTCGGAATCTTTGTATTAAGGTCAAACACATACGAAAAAAATCTTTTTCATTTTCCAATTTTTTGGTATCTCATTTTAATTTTTTAAATGGCCGCCATTTTGAAACAAGATGGCGGATGAAGCTGGCCAACGAACTCGGTCGAGACATTAGTATGTACTATGTATAAACGAAGTTACATCCAAATCGGTTCATAAATACGCCTTTTATCGCGTGACAAAATTAAGGACGTTTCAAAATGTCAGCCACGCTAGAAATTCAAAATGCTGCAACTCAGCCATTTTTTAAGATATAGACGAAACAAAAACTGCTCCGAAATCTTTGTATAAAGGTCAAATACATAAGAAGAAAATATTTTTCCATTTTCAAATTTTTGGTACCACATCTCAAATTTTAAAATTTTTAAAAAATTTTAAATGGCCGCCATTTTGAAACAAAATGGCGGATGAAGCTGGCCAACGAACTCGGTCGAGACATTGGTATGCACTATGTACACACCGAATTACATCAAAATCGATTCATAAATACGCCTTGTATCGCGTGACGAATTTCAGGACGTTTCAAAATGTCAGCCACGCTAGAAATTCAAAATGCTATAACTCAGCCATTTTTTAAGATATAGACGAAACAAAAACTGCTCTGGAATCTTTGTATAAAGGTCAAATACATAAGAAGATAATATTTTTCCATTTTTAATTTTTTGGTACCACATTTCAAATTTAAATTTTTTTTAAAAATTTTAAATGGCCGCCATTTTGAAACAAAACGGCGGATGAAGCTGGCCAACGAACTCGGTCGAGACATTTGTATGTACTATGTACATACCAAATTACATCGAAATCGGTTCATAGTTACGACAGTTACAGTGTGACATATGTCAGATATATATATATATATGGATATATATATATGGATATATATATATATATATATATATATCAACTTTTGAACGGAGGGTGGTTTCGGGGTCTGGGGGTCATGATCGATGAAAATATACCAAAATTTTTTGAAATCGCTTTCCTCCGAACGGCTGCAATAGGTAGCTTTTTGTAATGAAAGCTACCTAAAAGTCTGCTGTAAGTATACTATAACTTTTTTATGATTTTTTTTATATTAATTTCTGGCAAGTGACTAATGCGAAAGTATCATTTGTAAAAAGGAAAATATACATATTCAGTAAAACTCTTAACAGTTGAACCAGCATATGCACAACTTACTGCATTGAACTTAATGAACACAAACCAATGAAATTAGTTTTTGTTTTAAGAGTAAAGATTTATACAACTCAACTCGATTTTCTGAATATTAATATCAAAAATGGAATAATAGAAATAATGAATAGTATATGAGTATTTTTATCAATTACTTCAAGTTTTAAGTGAAAACTATGATTTCTACCCGCAGTCCTAGGACAGACATTTACACTAGTAATAATAATAACCTGATTTAAACCAAAAAACTCACATTTTTAGGATTGCTTAAAAAAACTTATGTTTTTTAAGCACACCCACACCCAGTATGAAAAACATTTTAAAAATTCAAAAAGCAAAATTTTTTCTTAAATAAAATTTATTTTCCAAAAGCATTTTGTACAAATAGAAATCTTTTCAAATGTCAAAGCTTGAATAATAATAACAAACAGTCAAGAGTCCATAATATTGGAAATAAAATTATATAAACAAACAAATGTTTCAATAACAAATATATGAATACAAATAGTATTTGTAGCAATAGTAAAATGCATTTACAGTCTGACATAAAAATTTAAACAAGCATCTTCAAAACTTGCAACATTTTCTTCATTTATATTACTAAATTTCTACCACTCTTTCAAAAGTTTTTAAAAACAATTTTTTTAAATATGCTACTTATAAGTTACATCAATATAAAGTGCTTAAAAAAAGACATAAAATGACAATTTACTCATTGTTTTACTATAAAACGGGATATTTATATCCCCAAAGTTTTCAAATTTTGGAAAGTTTTTGAGATATGATAACAGAAAAAACACTCCTTTACATCCTTCAAACCATAATATAAAAACATCAAAATTCTTTCAGTGACAAAATTTTAAAAAATTGAGACAGACAGAGTTAAAGTTTTGATGTTTTTATGTAATAAGAAGAAACAATAAAACAAATATTGCTGTTTAATAATCATAATACGAGGGTATATCAATAAGCTTTTGTCCTCACATAGAAATAATTGAGTAAAATTTATGAAATTGCTACATTGTATTAGTCCTTTTCTATATAGTCAGCACAGTAACACATTTCTGCAAACAGTATTTCAAAGAGAGGGGGGAGGATGTATTCCAGGAGGCACGATAGTAGACCCAAAGGAGGTCATTTTTCTAACTTTTGCCGATTCCCACATGTAACATATTGTTGGAAAGGCCTGTGACCACTTATTCATGCTATGCACCTCCTGAGCCCCTCCTCCCAAATTTGCCTGCCGAGGGCATGAATAATGTCTGCAAAATTTAGAAAAGTGCCTCCCGGAATACATCCCCCCCCCCCCTCTGTTTGAAATACCGGTTGCACAAATGCGTTACTGTGCACACTGACTATATAGAAAAGGACTCATAAAATGTGGCAATTTCATAAATTTTACTCAATTATTTCTATGTGAGGGCAAAAACATTGATATTACCTTGTATAATTCTTCAGGAGTCCTATTTTTCCTCATAAAAAAAAGTTCATCAGTCAACAATTTTTGCATTCAATAAATTCTGAAAAGGATGAAAGTTTATCCCTATTCTAATGGCAGTTCAGAAAAAAATATGCAATAGTAAATTATCAAGAATTCAAGCACAGCAATTATATAAAACATAAAATACACAAAGCTGGATTACGTACAAACAGCTCATGTATATTTTATTTCATTAATTAAGAACTGAATTTTTTTTTTTATGGTTAAGTGAAACAAATAAGTATTAAATTAAAAGGTGAGCCAAAAGATACAAAATATCATGTACATAATTAATCATCTACATTCATATTCCATGTATGTAATAAACATCTATATCCGCATGCATGTAATCACCAAGCTTAAGCCTCACACAACCCATATATAAAGAATAAATATCGCTAAATTACAATTTATTTTTTATTATTACTGTTTGACTAAATAAAACATTGCTAATAAATTTGGTTAGGAAATGGTTTGAAGATGTAACAAAATTTATAGCACATAAAACATCAAATATTCTTTTTAAAAATTATATGCAGAATTATTAAAACAAATGCTAATTTCTAACCAAAATTGCTTACGACTGATTTATCAGGTAACATAGTAAACATATGAGACCAATCTAAGAAGTATGATTCTGTTCAATTGATAAGGGGAAATAGCCCCACCTTCTCCCAATTCAACTTAGCAAAATTAGGCCACACATGTTTGTTTTCAACAGTGATAAATTAAGAGGCTACTTCAGTCAAATGAAAAGACACATTCGCTAATGCTAATCCTATGGAAGAAATTTATAAAGATATCTCGGTCGCATTTCAATATTTTTAAATGATTTCTTTTGCATTGAATAGTTGAGATCGATCTGTATGCAGGCCGTTTTTTACTTTTTCGATTTTGACTGCAGATATTGTTTATGAGGATGCTTTTACTTTTGAAACCGGTTCCAAAAATGAAAGTGTTCTCATAAGAAATACCTGCAAACAAAATCGAAAAAGTAAAAAACGGCCTTTGTACAGATCAATCTCAACTATTGAATGCAAAAGAAATCATTTAAAAATATTGAAATGCGACCGAGATATCTTTATAAATTTTTTCCATAGGATTAGCATTAGCGAACGGGTCTTTTCCTTTGACTGAAGTAGCCACTTAAACTCTTTTTGCTATATTACTATACTAAAAAGCTATCTGTTGCTAAGTTTATTTAATACCAGCTGAATCAAAGTTGTTAACCTCTTTGCTACCTGGGTCCACATATGTGGACTTCTATTCTTTTCCTTATAAAAACTAAACTGTTTGATATTTGTACATTCTTATTTCATTTCTTAAGAGCTGAATGTTTTTTGCTTTAAAAACAAACCAATAAATGACAACATCTATATCGATTTCCTCATAAAATAAATATTATTTTCATCTGAGTTTTCAAAATGCTTTCAAGACAATGTGGTAAAAAATTCAGAAATTTTCACTTATTTAACTTAAATCCTTTACAATAAATTGTTTTGAGAATTTGTATATAATTCACTTGATTATATAGATCGTGTTAAATTTGTAATTATGTGAATTTAAGATACTGATAATTAAATTGATGTTTTAAGGGGATGTGTAATTTTAGATCCCTCTTTCAAAACCTAAATTACTAGTCCATTAAAATATCGATTTTCCAAAAAGTCCTTTTTCCTCTCATCTGTGATGTCATTTTGTTTGTTTAAAACAAATAAATGAGTATTTGTAATCAGGGTTGAAACTAGCCTTTTTTGCACCCAGGGTAAGCATGGATTTTGGAGCCTCCCCCCCCCCCCCTCTTCCGCAAAGTATATTTACAAAGAGAATTTTACTAATTTTCTAATAGCCGACTTATTTTAAAATTTAAAATATGTAATACTGAACTACGTAATCTACAATGGTGGATACAAGGGGGAGGTCATGGGGGTCATGACTCCCCTCTGAACACCAACAAAAATATTCTAAAGACCATTTAAAAAATGAAATATACTGTTAGAGTCCCGATTATCCGAGTCCTGCTTAACCCAGTTTCCGCTTTCACCGAGTTATTACCTTGTGATGGATTCTATTATTATGAAACAGCCATTATAAATGAAGTGTTAGGTGAAGATGAAACAGCAGCCATAAAAAGTTAGAACTCTGATTTTCTGGTCAGAATGGGAAAAAAAAAAATGGCCATAATTTTTTTTGAAAAAAAAAAAAAAAAAAAATATGGCCATTTTTTTTCCTTCCCATTCATTTAACACTTCATTTATAATGGCTGTTTCATAATAATAGAAGCCATCAGTCCACCAGAAGAAAATGATCCCTTCCAAAGGTATAGTCCTTCATTTGGCATCCCTTTGTTCTGGCACCTGGGGCACATGCCCCCTCTGTCCCCTCCCTTTGTTTCGGCCCTGTTTGTAGTATTATTTTAGCTTTGGAAAGGAAGAGGTTAAAACACAAAAGTATAAAATTTTAAATTTAAGAATTTATATACAACCACAGTAATGAAGCTATCATTTTCCTTGATCACACCATAAAATTACAAGATAGCTATTACACACATGTGAAGTGATAACTTGTTAAAAAGCAGTAAAACAACGTTTAAAATGCACAAATAATGCGTGAAAAGCAGCAAACAGCTGTTTCGAATCTACAGCGAGATTCTTCTTCAGTGAAAGATAGGGAAAAAGGAACAGCTTGCTAGAAAAAGCAAGGCCGAGCCGGCTCAGCCTTTGCTGCTTTTCACGCATTATTTGTGCATTTTAAATGTTGGTTTACTGCTTTTTAATATTCCTGCACAAAGGCTTTAATTGATATTTTAGTGATAAATTATTATTATATAAAAATGTTGATATATTATATTGATAAAGATGCTCATTTTTTTTCATAAAATTTGCTTCTTATTTGCTTCAAATTTAAAAATTTTATATCAACATTAAAAATCCTTAGTTTAAATTTCTATGTCACATTGGGCTTTTATTTAAAAATGCATGTTACAGGAACACATTTAAAATGAAACGGGTCAAATTTGTAATTTTGAGATGCATCAATATTCATTTTGTTGCTTTATAAATAAAGTATGTTTATTCAAATAATTTAAAGCTGTTCTCAAACCCAAAAAGGCAACTTTATGACATAAGTTTTAATTTATTTTTGTTTGGAAATGCATGAAACTAGCAGTTGTTCAAAAACAATGTAATCGAGCTGTTTATTTGCAAATGCAATAGATCTTTCAGAAAATAGTGTCAAAGTGGGCGTTTTGAACCAATTTTCAGCGCGAAAGAAAAAAAAACACTCAAGAAAGGATGAAACATATGTGATCAAAATCGCTTATAACTCAATAGGTAATTTATTGATAAAAAAATGTAAAAAACAGTTCGATTCCAAATCGCTTCCATGATCAGGTTTTCCAATTTTATATTTTTCCGTTAAAAAATGAGTTTGTAAATGTATCAAAACGCTTTGCGCTTGTTGAGCAGAGCAATTCCCTCGAATAGATAAGTTTACACATCAAATATTGCCATTGAAGTGGTTTTTAATGCTTTGAGAACTGCAAAAGAAGTACTGCACTTATGAAATCAAAATAATAAATAAATAGAATGAAAAAAAAAAAAAAAGAGAATAACCTAATTCTATTTTAAATGTGTTCCACAGCAATAAACAAAAACAAACCATTCTAGAACACATCAAAATAACAATAATATATCTTTCTAATATATATGCAACAACTTAATATACACAGATAATATACACTTCATTGCAAAAAGCTCTTAAATAATTCTAGCTAAATATTCAATGAAGTGTACAAAGTAGTTACAACATTTACACAAGCTATATCCATCTCTTTACAATCTAATATAATATCACAAAAGAAAAATGTCTCAGCCCATCTAGTAATATGAACACATTTTTAAAATATAAAAAGTGGACAAAAATCCTTGACAGATTTTGAAATGTAATAAGAAAAATATATATCAAGTAACTGGTGTACCAGAGTGAGATTTGGACAAAAATAACCAATGTTTTGTTTAAAAAATTCTCCATAACTATATCTTCAAAGAAGCAGAAAACCATAAACTCGAGCAATTACAGACCATTTTATTTTGTACAATATGCTACAAGAACAGTTCTAAAAGGGCAGCAGCACATTGTTGCACCAAGAAAGGAAGTGTGCAAAGAAAACATTTTTGGTAAAACTCTAACATTTTGCAAATTAACATTAGAATCATTACTTTAAAATGTATGATTCCAAATTCTAAAATCGACTTTGAAAATAAAGTTTAGAGTCATAAAGTTACATTTCTTGCAAATTTGTTTTAGTGTTTAAATACTCTTAATATGAGTACACAGAGAAATCATGAAATAAACTTTTCTATATCGAATATCAAAAACAAAAAATGATCCCCGATAGATTTTTGGTAAAAAATTTTTGACTGACTATCCAAAAATTTTATCTTTTGCTTAGGCAAAGAAGAAATTCCAAAGAAATATTTTTACTACAAATTATAACAAGATATTTTACTTTTTTTAAAGCTGTGACAGAGCATTTTATTTGTGTTATTAAATAATTTTAAAAAGGCATATTCCTTTCCTATGTTTAAATCATCATAAGTTTATGTGATGCGAGAGTTTAACCATGATTTAAAGTATGTTGTCAGATAAAAAAGGTTGAGAAACACTGTACTATAATATTTCAATATGTGCTTTCGTTGGAAGACTGAATCACATCCAAACAATACTCAATTTCATTCCATACACTGAAATATGTTAATACACTGCAAACAAAATTAAAAAATTCTGTAGCTGCTTATATAGTTTTTTTTATTTGAAGGTATTGTGCCACTAGTGGGGAAATTTCAACAACTGAGTTTTTTAATAAACATAAAAAAACTTTAAATCATGAAAAGCATTTTTGTCCAAAACATACTCTCATATGCCTATTACAATATTTTTTTATTGAGATTTATAATGTCAAGGACTTCTGCTCCACTCCCACCCCCCATAATTATATTTACATTGAAGTAATTTTTAAAAACTGGTGACCAGCATTAGAAAGGGAAATGTGATTTAGGTATAAAAGGTTAAATTACTTAAACCTGCAAGAACTTGCAACTAACATTTATGACGCCAATTATACATTCATTGCTTTTGAGAAGTTAATAATTTTTTTCTTTTTTCCTTCCTGCCGAAAACAAACTAGGATTTATGCTAACTAGTTAGTTCTTTTTTAGATTCCAAGGTATTGACTTTCAAGTGCACTACTAAAAAACTAAGCCTGCTTCAAAAAACATTTAACACGTTGAATGCCATGTCAGTCACTGGTGACTGTCACTGATCTTTTCGTTTAGGCTGTGTCGATGACTGACACTTACAGATTCTGTAACAGGAGTCTTATTCCGTGGCCAAAACAGAAAGACAGACAAAATAGACTTGGCATTCAACGTGTTAATGAATTACAAGAAAGTGAATAATTTATAAACTTGATAAACTAAGAAATAACATTAAATAGATCAATGAAGCATAAAATTTGTACAATTGTCATTTTGTGCATCAGTGCAAAAATGCAATAATAAAAATAATTGTGACTTAGTGATGGATCAAGTCATCGAGTTGCCCAGGATGAAAAAAAAAATTTCCACTAGCAGAGTTAAATAATACAGATAAGTATATAAATGCCATTTGCAGAAAAGTTCCAAATTCGCAGAAAATTTTAGCAAAATAAATAAACATTAAACACTTTGTTTCCTCCCTTTATTTACTGGTATGAACTCTGAGAGTGTGCAATAATCCTAAAATTAATATCTTTGAAAGCTAACTGATATTCATTTTGCTTAACATTAAGGATTTTTTTAATTCTCAATCATACATCAATCTAATAGATAAAAATCCATTTCTTCCATCAGTCTGTTTACTGGATTTTCTTAATAAGTAAATTTTTAATCTAATACAAGCAATGTTCATGTATGGGTTGGAAAGTATACAATTTAGCTGAGTTTTGCAGAAACAATTTTTGGTATATAGTTTTATTACACTTTTAAATTCTATACAACTATATGCCTAACAGAAATCCAAAAACCCAAAATGTCTCTCCCATTTGTCAGGAGCATGTGAATTTTTTAATACATTAATGGCTTGCATAATAACCTCCCCCAACACCTTAAAAATAAAGCTTGAAGGAAATGCAGTTATCCGGGGGGGGGGGGGGGGGGAGCAACACCTTCTATTAACTGTGCCCTAACTTATCATATAAAAATGTTACTAGTGCTGTTTGATACATTATAAAAGATTTATGTAGATCTGAGAAGAAAAAAATGATCGTCCTACAAATTCTGCTTCAAATCATTGTATGAAAATGTGATTGGTGCCAATCAATTAGAAATCCTGTCTAGTAATTAATGCCATGCTTAAATTTTGCTTAGGGGAATCAACATAAAAAAATTGTAACAAACTTGAAAATTTTCAATTCTAACACCAACTTTTCACATACTTGGGTTCTTTGGTAAATTTTACCATCAAATGCCAAATAGAAGTCAACCCTGTCAGGATACTTGGGAATTAAGGAGGTTTCAACTTACGAATTTACAATATTAAATGCATTTTTAATCATTTCAAAACAGATTGCAATGCAAGCAGTTTGAAGTATAATGCAAAAATCATTTGCAGAAATAAGTTGTAATTTTAGATTTGGATATTCGAAGCTTCT
Organism: Maratus speciosus; assembly: GCA_963932465.1. Lineage (NCBI taxonomy): Eukaryota > Metazoa > Arthropoda > Arachnida > Araneae > Salticidae > Maratus > Maratus speciosus. The sequence continues at coordinate 127,034,242 of OZ010797.1, forward strand.
AAAAATCTATTTCTGTTAAAAACTTCAGAGGTTAGAATTCATATTTTTTTTTTCTTTCAAAAATTAATTTCAAAATATTTCTTCTAAATTAATTTGTGGAAAATATGAACTGTAAACCCATGAATTTTTTAGCAGAAATCAATTTCTAGAAGATTCAACTATAGAAATCCAAAAATGAGCTTATTCTGTGAAGTATTTTTTTTATGTTGCACAACACTACCCACATTGCAATCTGTTTTGCAACAATTAAAAATTAATTTAACTTTAGGAGTTTCAAACTTTAAACTTGCAGGTTTTGAGAAATTTGCATATGCAAATTTAAGCTTTTTGGTGCTATTTTATGCAAATTTTAGATACAATATATGTCACATCTAATTACGTTTTCTAGATAATGACTACTTGACTATTTGCTTCAGATAAATGTCATGATTTGCATATTCTTAACATTTATTTATCAGTTATTAAGCCTAATTTGCATATTTTTCAATGGTGTAATGTTTACATCACTATCAACTTTAAAATGGTTGCCACAGAATTGACGTAATGTTTTTCTAGACTAGATTTTTATGCTGATTTCAAATCTGCAGTCTGTTTTCTTATGTCATGTCTAGTTTTTGAGTAAGATGAATTTCTACTTTTGCACGGCATTAACACAGTTTTGATATAAGGTGCTTTTTAGGGGTGTGTAATTCATTGACAAGAAGGTGAACAGGGTCAGATTCATATCAGAGACATAAACAAAAATTTATATAATCGAAAAAAAAAAAAAAAATAAGTAGTAGAATCTATCCTAACTAGTTGAAGTTTATCATACAAAGTATCATAAAAAGCTATTTCTGGCTTTTTTGACCAAGAACTAAAATTTCACTTTTTTCAAAAACTAGACGTGATAGAAGAAAACAAATACAAGATTTGAAATCAGCTCAAAAACCTGGTTTGGAAACATATTAGTGTACTCGTGCGGCAGAAATATTTGAACGTCAAGAAACATTATTTGAAAAACATGAAAAATATGCAAATTAGGTACAATATTTTACAGTCACATGTCAGTATAATTTCAAAAACAACGTTTTTGTGAAGTAAATTAGGTAGTAATCATAACATAAAACAAAAAACCCTGCCTGATATTGCTTTATACTTTAAATTTGCAAATAATTGTATAAAATTTACTAAATTTGCATAAATTGAAATATGCAAATATCTCTCAAACTTGATGTGCTGGAGTAAATCTAAAACTAGATTCAGAATCAGCACAAAAACCGCATAAAAAAACAACTAATTTCTGTTTTAGGACAGAGCAAAAGTTCAAATTTGTTGACCAGTGTAATCGGAAGTTTACTGTGACTGTGTTTGTCTTTCAGTTTATCATTGTTACAGGAAGAAAATTCTCTCCCGCACTCACAGAGTATAGAAATCCCTGTTGAGAGATAAAGTTTTAAATGTTGCATGAATTGTACAGATGTCTGAGGGGAAAAAAATCCCAATAGCATTTTTTATTTCATTGCAAATAAATTTGGAGTACAGACTTTATGTTTTATTAGTATATTAAGCATTGCTGTTTAGCTTATAATTATTACTATACAATAAATTATGGAATGAGTTCTTAAGACATCAAAACTGCAATTACAACAGAATTAAGATCATTCTTGCATCATTCCTACACATCAAATTGGCATTTCTATACTTTTATAGTAAAATTAAAGAACTTGTAATTCATAAAATATATTTCAAGCAACTTTTTTATGCTTACTTTTGTAGAAAATATAAAAATACCTTCAGTACTACATGTTAGATGCAAGTTCTTGTGGCTTATATTCTCTTAGACTTTAAATTACCTACCACTTCTAAAAGCTCCCCCCCCCCCTTTTTTTTTATAAAAAACCAGTTGAGCAAATACTTGACTTGTATATTACAATTCATATTGACACAGTGAAATCTCCATTAGTTGGAAAAAATATAAAAAGATACTTTTTGCAAGGATAACTAACTCCCTTTGTACAAAACCCACATGTAGCAGTGAATGTTCTGCATCAATAATAATAATAATAATAATAATAATCCTCTGCTTTTTTTTTTACATATTCAATGCCTTACATACCATACATATCATATCATACATAATATCATACCATCAATATCATACATAAACTTATGTGCATTTCAAAATATGTCAATGAAATGTAGAGATATGTTAAAATTCTATATTACTTTATATGTTTCTGATAACTTAAAAATAAAGAATAAATATTATATAAAATGACTGAAAAAAAAATTAAACAAAAAATAACCTTTAAATAAGTTTTTCGCAAACACATTTCTAAAAATGTAGTATTTATTTTCAATTTGCTAAATTTCAAAATAATTTTTAATATATGGTACAAAATATTTATTGTACTTAATTGCTAGAATATGCAAAATATGTAATGATAAATACATATTCAGATTTTTAAAATATTAATTTCTTTAGATACACTTTTATTTTCTTTACACTATGCAGGTACAAAGACATGGCAGTGCACATGTTACTGCTGTAACTACAGCTTATATTGTTAGAGATATGTAATTTTCACATATACGAAACAGATTCAATATATGTAAAATTGACCAATATTTTTTTATGATTACCAATAACTTTTAAATGTAAAATATTTAGAAAATTATTCAAGCAAAAGTTGGTAAAAAAGACTTCTAGTCTTAAAAATGAACCGGGAATAGTTGAGAAAAATGTCATCAATGATAACAGCTATCCCTTCTTTCCCTAAAAACATCTTTGTATAATATTCTTATCTCACCTACCCTAAATTAAACATATATATTTATATCTTATAGTTGCTATTTAACGGAAAGTAAAAAGAAAATGGATTACCAGATATATAACAATTTAGATTTAATAGCACCTTTTAAAAAATCAAGGATATTCACAATAGCCAAAATAAATAAAAATAAAATACTAAAATATTCAAAGGATCAACATAAATATTAATAAAGATATTTAAAATATCTTAAAGAAAAAAGACGCTAACTTCATCACTAAATTTGGGATTTTTAAGCTTTAATTGTGATTTAATATATGCGTTAATTGTAGGATAATATTCAGAAGTCCTGTTTAGAAATATATACAATAGCCTCCCTCTTAACCGGAACTCTGCTTTAACCGGCCTACTTTTTCCCAACATCAGGCAAAATTCAGGGATGATGGCCTCGGGAACTCAGCTTACGATTTCGAGTTGAAGTGGAATCCCGAGGGGCAGGAGGAAAAATTCAGAAAGGAGAACGTCAGTTCGAAGTAGATACGCGTTGACTTTCACCAATGTTGAATTCAGGATGTGGCCCGGGGGGACTCCCTTAGGAACAATGAGATGTTCTCCCGGAAGTTTTGAAATTTTGTGTTTTTAATGGTCAAAAGTGCACAAAGTTACAATAAAACAATTTCAACTTCTTATAAAGGTGTGTGACACAGTGGCGTACCCAGGATTTTATTTCGGGGGGGGGCTGACTTAAATTTTCATAATGTTCTAAATCTTACAAAACACGTTGCATTGTGTTATAAACAGAAATCATTTTTGTCAATAAGGCCGTAGCCAGGGGTGGGGGGGGGGAGGGTGCAAGGGTGACTTTGTTCCGAAAATTTGAAAAATTCGGTCATCAGTCCGAAAATTTGAACTTAAAAAATTATCGCGATTTTTGACAAATGGTCGCCGAAAAAAATCAATTTCGTCAATCATTCGCAAAAAAAAAATCTCCAATTTCTTTAAAGGATCAAGGAAAAAAACCAGAATTATGTCATACGGCCGCAGATAAAATGCGAGGTTTGTCAAAGGATCGCGAAAAAAAGTCAAATTTCGTCAAATGATAGCGGAGAAAACGTGAATTTCGTCAAATTATTCTAGAGGAAACGCTAATTTCGTCAAAATGAGCACAGAAAAAACCCGAATTTCGTCAGAAGGCCGCAGAAAAAACACGAATTTCATCAAAAGGTCGCGGAAAAAACGCGAATTTCGAAAAAAAGATCGCTAAAAACACGCATTCCGTCAAAGGGCTGCGAAAAAGAAGCTAATTTCGTAAAGGATCGCAAGAAACGCGAATTTCGTCAAAGGGACACGGGAAAAAGCTAATTTTGTCATAAGTTCGGGGAAAATGCAAATTTCGTCAAAGCGTCGTGATAAAAACCTGTATTTCATCAAAGGATCGCGTTAAAAATACATACAAATATCTGTATTTATTATTATATGTATAGTTTTTAAACTGAAATAATATGCTGAACTTTTTAGAAATCTGGTTAACCCGAACCCACTCAGCCTGAAATTGACCTGAATATAAACAGAGTTAACCCAAACTACAACAAAAATAATTAGCAGCAGGAAGGGATTACCTCTCCTTTCCCCCTCTGCTGTAACCTTTCAGAAAATTTGCTGAGAATTTCAATTTTTTTTTTTTTAACTCAGACTCAAATCTGGGGGGAAGGGGGGAGGGCACGGGTCCGATCCTGAGACCGTCCCACGTCGAAATCTGTTGAAAAGTGTTACTGATTTTTTTTTTTTTTTTATATATATACTTTCATTTAAAAGAAAGTCATTATAACTTAAAATCTATAAAATTGTTCTTCCAATCCCCGAAACTAAATTCTGGTTACGGTTCTTGTTTAACAATAAATTAATATTGTAACAAACACAAAATATTTTTTGTATACACAAAATATTTTCATACACATATATAAAATAAAGACTTTGTTTATTATTTGTGCATTGCACAAGTAATACGAAGGACTTTAAACCGTTCCAGATGAAAAATACTGGCTGCAAAGTTAAGACAGAATAGGAAGATAAGTGGGGGGAGAGGACATTACCGAACTCCAAAGATGTCTTTGCAGTCAAACAAGAAATCACTGTGTATCTTACAGATACGAGGAAGTAATCGAGTGTTAAAAACAAAAGTTAATGAATATCATTCACAGTCAGCTCTTCCGCACATATATAGTGTGCCTGACTTCCGACTTAGCCAAAATTCTGAAGGGATTAGTTAAGGTGTCATTATGCACTAATATGGGACTAACAAGAAAGACAAGTGCGATGCATGACAAATATATATATACAGTCGGACCTCTATTTAACGAACCACTATTTTGCGAATTTCTCTATTTTGCGAACTTTTCCTTGGAACCAAGAACATTTTGCGAATTTCTTCGTAAAATAATCTCCAAATAGCGAAGTGCATTCTCTATTTAACGAACTTTTTCTTGTGATCCAAATTTTTTTCTTCTCCCCATTTCTCAAAATATTTCTGGACATTTCAAACTTATTCTTTCTTTAAACACATTTTATGATGTTCAATGGTCTTGAACTGGTTTTACCAGGCACCTTCTTTGTCAGCAGTGAGAATTTGGTAAGTACGGAGGACGAAGACGATAATCCCTTAGTGTAACTTAAAAAAATGTGGATTCAATGAGAAATTAACCATGATGTGCTGATTGATGATTGTATTTCACTTAATTCTTAAATTGAGGTCTCGGAAACACTATCCGAATTGGATATTTTCGACAGTGTGAAAAATAAAAACAATACAGCAATGAATTGTGATGAAGACGAATATGATGATGATGGAAATGATCATTATGCAAGAATTAACAAAACTTCGTATAATGAAATGCTAAAATCATTTTAAACAACCGACGCGGATTATAGTTAGAAGAAAATACGTATGAAGGTGGTTTTGGTGCATTGTAAAGATGCGACACGTATTATGAGATAAAGCACATTTATGAGATAATTATGAGATATGATGACACAATTATGAGATAAAACAAAATTAACAGAGTTTTTCAGAAATCAAATTTAAGGACGCATATGTTAATGTATAATTAAAATTATTTTTTATAATAATAATAAATGCGATAATGTCATTAAAATTCGTTAATTTTAATGTAAAACTATTTACTTTAAACAGAAAATACAGTGTATTCCCGGATAATGTTTTGTTTTCCTTGCCGATTTCAAAGATTTAAACACACCGAAAAAATAAATTGATGATGGATATTGGTGGGTAAAATAACTAAAACAAATCGCTATAATTTATTTTTAAAAATGTGATTAATTACTTTTAGTAAAAATATTTAGTGTTTATGAATTTAAAATCTGTTTTATGTAGTTTAAAGTATTTTAAAAGGTGAATCTCTATTTAACGAATTTTCCATATAACGAACTTTTTTCCGGGATTTAGCGACTTCGTTAAATAGAGGTTCGACTGTAATTGAATTGATCTAAAAAGTAAGAAGTAAACTTTTTTTACCATTTAATCTGACCGTTTTGGCAGGTAAAAGAAGTTTAGTCCCTTCAACCCTCCGCACCCCCATATTTCGGTGTGGCATGGAGATGCAACTGAAAAATGAAAGTTAATAAGCTACTTTTACAGTCAACTCTTCCGCACCGGATTTCCGATTTAGACGAAATCGACTTGAGATTAGCTGTGGTGTTACTGTGCATTAACATACCCCCGCATTGACAATCTTGGCGGCCGACGACTATGGGAAAAATTAAAAAAATCCTTAAATTAAAATACTTTTAGATTTGTCGAATTTATTTGTAGGTCTCTTGAACTGAGTATATATGTTTTCATTGATCGAGTAAAACAGTGATTTCAGTCATTTGAAAATGGATTTTGTGGTCTCAAGTAAATTTGGTCGCAGGACTGAGGAGGATATTGGATTAACAGGAAAAACAAATTCGTGGCATGCCAGAAAATAAAACAAATTTATCTGAAAAAGAAGGAATATCAGCCCTTTTTTCATTTCACTGCGATCTCTTCAGAGGTGGAATGGAGCTGTAACGTCATAACCCCCGTCCCCATCGAATCCTTTGGTGTATGCTGGGGCATCACTGTGCACTAATATATGGGACTAACCAGAATAGCTGCGTCGCAGAAAAAAATTAAAAATTAATATCAAAAGAAAGAAAAAAAACCTGGAATTTTTTTTCATTTCATATTTGATTATTTCGGAAGAGTAAGTAACCCCATCAGCCCCTTCCCCTCATTGGGTATAATGTGGTGTAACTGTGCGTTGATATGAGACTAGCCAGAACGTGTAGTTCGTTGTATTGCAGAAAACAAGTGCATCACAAATTCATCTCGAACAAAAAGAAAAATATCAGCCCTTTTTTCATTTCATTTTCGACTATTTTGGGAAGGGGCTGTAACCCATCACCCCCTTTCTACTTCTTTGGGTATAATGTGGTGTCACTGTGCACTAATATGGAACTAAAGAGAAGAGAGTGGCTAGTCTGTTGAATGATAGGAGAAAAAAAATACAAATTTATCTCAAACAGAAAGGAAAAAAGCAATATTTTTTTATCTCATTTTCGACTATTTCGGGAGGAGGGGGCTGTAATTCCATCAGCCCCCTCCCCATCTTTGGGTATGCTGTGATGTCAATGTGGACTAATATGGTGTTAACGAGAATGGCTATTTCGCCGTGTGGTAGAAGAAAAATTACAAATTTATCTCAAACAAGAAGAAAAAACAGCCTTTTTTTTCATTTCATTTTCAACTATTTAGGAAGGGGACACCCCATTAGCCCCTTTCACCTCTTTGGGTATAATGTGGTATCACTGTGCACTAGTATGGAACTAAAGAGAAGAGAGCGGCTAGTCTGTTGAATGATAGAGGAAAAATACAAATTTATCTCAAACGAAAAGGAAAATATCAGAACTTTTTCATTTCATGTTTGAATTTTTGGGAGAGGGCTGTAAATCCATTAACCCCCTTCTATCTTTTCGGGTATAATGTGATGTCACTGTACACTAATATGGAACTACAGCGAAGGGAGCGGCTAGTCTGTTAAATGATAGGGGGGAAAATGCAAATTTATCTCAAATAGACAGAAAAAAATCAGCTCTACTTTTTCATTTCATTTTCGACTATTTCCAGAGGAGGAGGTTGTAATTCCATCAGCCCCCTCCCCATCTTAGGGTATGCTGTGATGTAAATGTGGACTAATATGGTGTTAACGAGAATGACTATTTTACTCTATGACAGAAGAAAAAATTACAGATTTATCTTTAAAAAGTAAAGAAAAAACACTTTTTCATTTAATTTTTCGCGATTTCTGGTTGGGGGGGGGGGGGCTGTAACCCCATCAACCCCTTTTCTCTTCTTTGGTGTCAATATGGACTAATATGGAACTAAAGCGAAGGAAGCGCATAGTCTGTTGAACGATAGGGGGAAAATGCAAATTTATCTTAAACAGACAGAAAAAATTCAGCACTGGTTTTTTCATTTCATTTTCGACCATTTCGAGAGGAGGGGGCTGAAATTCCATCAGCCCCCTAACTAATATAACCTGGTCTAATATGGTGTTAACGAGAATGGCTATTTTGCTGTATGACAGAAGAAAAAATTACAGATTTATCTTTAAAAAGTAAGAAAAAAACCACTTTTTCATTTAATTTTTTGACTATTTCAGGAGGAGTAGGGGGGGGGGCTATAACCCCGTCAGCCCCCCTTTCTCTTCTTTGTTGTCAGTGTAGACTAATATGGGACTAATGAGAATGGCTTGTCCGCTGTATAATGGAAAAAAATTAAAAAAATTTCCATAAAAGAAAGACGAAAAATCAGCACCTTTCTATATCACTTTCGAAAATTTCGGGGGGGGCTGTAGCCCCATCAGCCCCCCCCTTGGGTACGCCACTGGTGTGACACGATTTTCAACAATTTAATTTGTCTTAAGTTTTTTTCATTTTTTGTTATCAGCGATAATTTTTCTTTCAGTTCAGTTAATTATAACTAGTATTCATTTCACAAAATATAGAAAATATGTAGTTTTTTAAAACTACACAAATTGAAAACTAAATGCATCGTACGGGTTTAATTAATTACATTACGCAGACAATTTTTAATTTTTTGCTTCTCTGCATTAACCAGTTTTTCTCTTAACTGGCTAACCCTCGGTCCCGTTTAGGCCAGTTAAGCGGGAGGCTACTGTATATTAATGCTCCAGTTCTTTAAACTGCATATTCTTAACTTTGAAAAACTTTTCCTCCAACACAAAATAAAATACACCATTCTTTAAAAAGTTTTTTTTTTTTTTTTTTTTTTTTTTTTTTTTTATAAAATTTTCATCACCACATTCATTGCCTTGAAATGAGAAGGTTCAAACCGTTCTGTCAAATTTTTAAAACAGTGTACGCTTGCTTCACAAAATGTGAAAAAACTGATGAATCCAGAATGTGAAAATAAAGCAAGAGGTTTTTGCTAATGCATAATGCATTTTAGTAAAACATTTTCAAAAATAATGGCCTAACAAGGTTGATTGGGGACAGCTTGGTCGTAATTTGCATATAATGGCTAAACAGACTGGGATTTTCCATTTAAAATAAAATCAGACCCACTACTCACATCCATGCCCAATTAAAATTGAAACCCCGCACCTGTTGTCCAGTAGCCAGCATCGTAACCACTACACAAAGCATGCGAGTCTAACATGAAGGATAAAATAATTATAAAATTTAAACCACAATGTTTAGAAAAATAATAAACATATGTTATAATCATGTTATTTCTTATTGCTTATTAATACTTTTGACATTACATTTTGTATAAAATATAATTAAACTTGGCTTGATAATAAGTATATATATTTGAATTACCTTTCTACCTTATAATTTAACAATTTATTTATAAGTTACTTTGTAAGTTATTAGAAATCCTTAAAAGAGATTGTAAAAAAATGCAGATTCATGTGCATACTGTCATTTTAGCTTTTACGGATTTTAATTTTATTGTGAAGGAAAGTTTATAAACTCGCCATAAACCACATTTTGAAATAGTTGCTAGAATATAGTATGTCCCTTATCCGTTCACATATCAAAAATTGATAAAATAGTAAATTGCTGCATCAGAGTATGGTTTCCAACATAAAATTTGGCAAAAAGCTGGAATTTCTTATAAAAAAGAGTCGTGTTTTTTTCTCCTTCCACAAAAAAAACCTGATGCTTTGACAGGCTCACAGTGCAAACTACACTTTAATACGACAATTTGCTAAAACAAATTATGAATGTTTGAAATGTGAATGGACTTATGGGACAAAATGGGAGCCCAAATTGTAGGCAATACTAAAGACTTTTAAAGATGACATCATCTCACATTTTAGACAATTTTGTCAGTTAGAACACAGTTATTCCAAGGCAATGCATTGTTAAACATTTGTAATAAATTAGGCATTAAAAGTTTATAAAATTCAACCATTATTAATTTAGTTCAAGTTAACCTTTCTATCATTTTTGTAGACTTCTGAGAATATGCAATACGTTTACAGAAAATTTTGATTATAAAAGAAAAAGACCACATAATTGGTCTCATAAGTTTTAATAGTTATTTTGTATTTTAAAAAAGCAGATTATAGTACTCAATCCAGGAAAAATTAAGTTCATTTTGTGATCTCTTTACAAAATTACATTTCTTTCAAATGACCCTACTTTATTTTAAATAAATAAATAATAATAATAAAATTCCCATAATAATTTGATTTTCCAATTTTGCAAATGAAATTAACTTATCAGAAAATAAAACATAAGTAAGAAATACTTCAATCCATTGAACACACATGCATTCGATGCATGCACACTGCCAGCTATATTTACTCTTCATCATGCATCTGTTAAGGGGGCTAGTCACTCAGCTTCCGGTTTTCCCTCACTAATGTAAAGTCTTTAGGCACTGGATGCATTCGTATATTTAAAACATCTCCTTGGGAAATTAATATTTTTAACTTTTTTTTGTGTGTACACTTCCTAAAAGGTGTCTCTATTTTTCTTAGTTCGCAAAATATTAGATTTAATTTTACAGGAAGTGTTAAAATGTTACTCGCCCACTTTTAACACATAAAATATTAAATTCAGCATAGATTTTAGAACTATTTTGAAAACTAAGAAAAAAAGAGACATCCTTTAAGAAGAGTACATAGAAAAAAGATGTTAAAAATATAAATTTCCGGAGAAGATATTTTAAATAGACGAATGCATCAAAAGTCCATAGACTTAACATTACGGAGGAGAATTCTGAAGCTGAGTGACCAGCCCCCTTAAAACTGATAAGCAGACATGCATTATTTTTGAAAAAAGAGCATAGTTTTATGCTACCTATGACTTTTATAAATGTACAATGTTTTTAATCTTGCTCAATAAGATTAACAACAACACAGTTGCTTGTACATGTGCTAATGAAGTTCCTTTTGCATGTGGTTCCCATGTAATGAGAATTTCAGACTACTAAATTTTACAAATTGTTAACACAGTATTTATTGTAAAAGCACACAAAGTTTAGGGATATAAAGTATTCTTACTGAATTGAAAACATAGTGATTACTAAAAAAATGTTTTAAAATACACCCCTTTTTGACAAAAGAGAAAAAAAATTACTTTTCTTTCACAAAATGCAAACCTAAGAAACCCGAAACAGCCGTAAAAATCTGGTTAGACCCATGGATTAAAATAAATATAATTTAATAATTATTTTGGTATTCAAGTGTTTATTTTTAGCTAGTACTTATGAGTTAAAAATATTTTTCTTGTTATTAAAAAACTAGATGTTAAAAGGGAAAGAATAACAACTAAAAACAATAATACAATAGACAACAGAATAACAAATTTAAAATTTAACCACTTGTTAGATAAAATACATAGGAATAAGACAATATGATGCAACTCAGTGTTTCAACAAAAATACATTCAAGGCTAAGTCATTTCAAGGCTATATATCTACACCAAAAAATTCTTCCAAATAAATTCTTAAAAAGCTGCACATCTGGATATTTAAATAGCTACTGACACTATGTAATAAATTAATATCACTTTTCTAATATGCAAAGGCAACTCTTAAAACTAAAATATAAATAAGATGCAATCTTTCAACAGTACTGTTCCATGACGACATCTTAAAAAGAATCTTAGAAAGAAAGAGTTATATATATCTAGTTTATATACCAACAAACATCAAATACAGAGAGATAATAAAACTATCATAGTACAAAACATTTGAGACAAAAGAAAATGCTTCCTTGTGAAAATAAAATAGTAAAAATAATTCTACAGTCTACTCACTTTATAGATGTAACCCCTGGTATTGAAATTATGCAGCCTTTAAAGAAAGATATCTAATGATCAGTGGGCATTAAAAAATTATTTGGTATAAAGACCATCTTTCTTTAAACAATTTTTGATATAAGGTGAGTGGATTGTATAATTTTTATATAAAGCAAATACTTCCTGAACTATATAACAAATTGCCAGGCACCATATTGTCTCCCAATATAAAACACCTAATAGAAAAACAAAAACTCAAAAAGAACATAAAGGTGTAATAACAATATGTAACTTTAAGCAATCAGAGTTGCCACCTATTAAGTATGGAGATCGACCAACACGTGGATCATTGAGATCATCATACGGAATTAAATCATTAATATTCAACAAGCGCTCATCGTCAGAAAATACAAAATTTTTCTGCACCACTTTTCGTATATGTTCCAAACCATCTTGTCTTCCACAAATCAATATACCAATAGATACCCTAGCTGTATCCTCAGGATATTTTAGGGATAAAGACAATCTAACAGTTTTGGAAACAGACTCAGGTATCTCCAGAGTACCTTGCCACACAATAAGATAAAACTTCTTAAACCACACACCTTTAGGATATAAATCTACTGTCCATTCAAAGGTATGGTTTGAGTGACACTCTGCAAAACTGCCTGGTGTTGTAAAAACCAAGGTCCTCAGGCCGTAGATTGGCAATGAAGAGTAATTTTCAATGGAGAGGAAAGCACTCCATTTTTCATCCATGTACAAACGGGGTGTAAACAAAATACCATCATCTTTTTGAAGAGCATTGCTGAATCTTTCAACCTGGTTATGATGAAAAGCCATAGCAACTGCCATTTGTTCAATGAAAAAATCCTTGAAGCGGCTGGTTAAGTTATGAATGAGCAGGCTTGCCAACTCTCTTGGTGCCATCATGGGAAATCGCACATAAGACATCACCATAGTGACAAGGTGTGCGAAATGATATTCAGCTTCAAATTCACCATGCATCGACTGTAGCTTTCTTTCTTGAATGGCAAGCCACTTGGCTACATTTCTGTTAAATAAATTATATATTAGTTTTTTTAACCGACATTAATATGATATATATCTATCTCCATATGATATATATCTTAATATGATAACTATATGTTTAATATGATAATTTTTATCATTGTAATGGTGCATTAATACATGTAATACATTAGTATGATAAATTTTTTAAGTAAAAATTTAAAATATGGATCAAACAAACCATCATAACTCATAAGGTCAGCACAAAAAATGTGACAGAATTATAGGGCCAGATTTAATATTCTCAACAAAAAATGGTAGTTAGATTTTTAATTACTTTTATCAATCAATAAAAGATGTTATAGAGTCAGACAATTTTCAAGAATGTCTATTGGAATTTTATCACCATGAATCTTTAAATTGCACTTTTAAAAGTTTATTGTTGCTAATAAAATTAAGACTATTTCCATAAATATTCATAACAACAGGTTCTTTATTGGATTCTATTTATTTCTTGGATGGCCAGTTTAGCAATTAAATCCTTTTCTTTTTTTAATTTGATGAAGATTAGATACAAATATTGTCTTGCTAAACGATTCATATTTTATCAGGAATGAATTTTTTACCCTGGTTAGCATGGGTGGGGAATTGCGCCATTCTACTCATCACAGGCGAGTGGATATTTTGACAGGGCAAGTGGAATTTTAAGCATTCATAAAAACTACAGGGTATAGAAAACATACCAAAAACTATATATTTTTATTTGCCAGCCATATTTTGTAACTCTCCCAATTGCCACAATGCTATACATGGAACTAAGCTCTATTCTACAACTAAACTTTCTCCTGTTGTATACATTTCTTAACTTTATATATTTTTTAAAAATTAAGAAATATGGAAAGAAATAAGAAAATGTCCATACGGAAATGCATTGTAGTAATTAATTATTTTTGAAGCCACGTAAATTTTGTCATAACAATTTTCAACTATATGTTGTATCTTGTTGACTGGTAAAATAAATCTTTGACTAGTAAGATTTTATAAAAAATTCCCCACCTCTGCTGATTAGAATTTCCATATTCCTAGAGGGATGAGTGATATTGTGGACAGGGACACCATTTGGGGAGGTCTGGGGCGGGAGGCAAATGCTACCTTGAAGGAATAAATATTTCAGAGTGTAGCAACAGGCCAGTCGTAATTTTTATAATTTAAAATTTACCTAAGTTACATGAGCCTATTTATAAGTGACAATAAAGACCCAGGGGTGATTGTGAATACATGAAAAAAATACCTGAAATTTTAACGAGAAGAAGTTTTGGTATGGACAGAGAACATATAGTTTATTGCAAGGAGGTCTATGTCTCTCATTATGAAATATATTACTTTTAATTATGTCTAACAATCATATGAAATTGATATTTTAGTGTTATTTTATGAATTTAACTATCAGAAAAACTGGAATTCCAGTATTGAAAATGAAATAAATACCTGAATTCAGGTATGTTACCTGAACACAATCACCCCTGAGACACATTAAAAAGTCTGACTTTAAGCTCCATTCTGATAATAAAAGACCTTTGTCTGATTGTCATGCCATGTCAGATTTCTTGTCAGACTTTTGTTTTATTTTCATAATGGTTTGGGGGGATCCCCGCATAATGGGATCACTTATTCAATGTTTCGCACACAAATCAAAAATGTTCTTGCATTAATCGAGGGATTGTCTGAAGAAGAAAAAAAAAATACTACACTAGCTTAGCTGAAACTGCAAAAATCAAGAGAAACCTGTACTTTTGAATTTCTTTTCTGAATTACGAAAGACTACTAGAGAAGCTCTCTAGCTTAAAGATTAATGTTACAAGCCTTTTTTTCTATGAGGGGTTTTCTACATTTCTAGGGGGCATTGTAGATTTCCAAATAGAAAATCCCTGCTGAACAACCACAATAGAAAATTTTAATTCTGGGATGCATCTTCGCATACTTCTGAATTTATTATAACATTCAAAAATGCTATCAAGAGTTGTAGCACTGTAAGCAAAACTATTTCAAACTAAGGTGACATCTCCACGTCAATGCATAGACACAGTCACATACATACCAACTTTGGAGGGAAAAAAATAAGGCAACTTTTGTGGCATTTTCAAGGTTAGTGTGCAGTTTTAAAAACTTAGATAAACATAAAAGTTACAAAGAAACTGTGAGGGATAAAACAGATCTTTTTTTTAAATAGATATGTATTAACTTTCTAAACATTACAAAATATTCATAAAGATATTTTAGCATAATAAATAAGAAAGTATTTTCTTTAACACTAATCATTTAACTCTAAGCACAAAGATAATTACTAAGGTCATTGCTAAATGTTATTTTTTAGAAAAATAATTATACATCTGAATATGTACTGTAACAACAGATTTAGATTTCAATAAAAGTTCATAGAAATTTTGATTGAATTTACGGTTTTGTTGTGAAAATTAGCAAAACATTATAGTCATTTTTTAAAAACTCAAAAGATGAGAGATTTTCTAAGGCTTTCTAAGCATCAATACGGGCAACAGCATAATGCTTCGAATATTTTTATTTATTATGACACAATGATACAACAAAATTGTGTACGAAGACTTGTGAATTGGTAATTTCTTGCCAGAGTCTGCATTCATAACAAATCGAGAAGAATATCTTTGAGCAAGGCAACATCTTAATTCATTTATCATAATCACCAAAATCATGGTACACGAAAAGATACTAAGTCTGACAACTAATTTGACCATTCCGTTTTCAATTTGATAAAGCAGCCATAGGCAGGGATCGTGCTAACCATTGGCCATCTCACCAAATGCAAATAAATCTGAAAAATCACAATAAAAATTTAATTTCGCCAAAATATGTGGCAGATAATTATTTTAACACAGATATAGGTACAAATGCCACCAATTTTTTTTTTTTTTTTATGTTTCAAATAAAGCTGAAGGCAAAGTAAATTGCTATGATATGGCGCATTTTAGAAATAACAGTTTTTATACTCGTTATCATAAAATTTAAGTTTTATATATTATATACAATAGAAATTAATATTTTTAAAAAATTCAATGCAGTGTTTGGCTAACACTTAAAAACTGATTAATGATTTTCAAATTTGGCTAATGTGTTAGCAAATAGTCTTAATTTCTTAGTATGGTCCTTGCATAGGGAATAACAAGTTTGGATATATAGTGAAAAATTGTTAGAGTGTCGCTCGCTTAAAATGCCACCATGCATAAACAGCAGTTTCAAGTCTCAATAAAAGAGATAAAGAAATAATGCTAAAAAAACTTAAACTGTCACTCAAAAAATATGACACCCTGTTAAATTGTCACTTTCAATTTGCGATTTCCCTTCTTCTACAAATCATAGTTGCAAAGGGATAGAAGAAACAAAAATTTGCGATAACGAATTAAGTGAGAGCAACAACAAACTATTGAAAAGAAACCAAAACCATCTAAATTTGGTGGATCATTCCAGACGACAGGCTTGCCGCTATAAGTCTCAAAGCGCCCCCCTTCAAACTTCCAACCATCTAAATTTTAAGATGCTGTATTTGCATTATGTACAGTCAGCCAAAAAGAATAAAAAATTGGCACCCCATAAATTTTAATCATCAAATTGCCCCACAAAAGAAAAAAAAATGGAAACAGCCATTCAACTGAACCACTTTTACACGTATATCCAAGAGTATTGCATATTTCAATAAATCATTGTTTTCTCAAAAACTTTTTCTTGGAAAATGTCGAAAACTCATACACATAAGAAAACAGTATGTAAACTAGGGATAATTCTGATTTTTTTTTTTTTTAACCAATCAAATCAGCCATTTAAGAAAATCGGGTGACAAAAGCGTGAATTGCAATGTAGCTGGATTTTGAGAATGGATGACTCACTTAATTTGCTGTGGGTTCTAGTACTGATTTTGATCATTTTTGTTGATGATAAGTTAATTAAGTACCAAATGGATGAATTTTACATGTGGTCGTTTTATCGGTATGATGGAGTCTGACCGATGTTACCGAAGCTGTTGGTATCGACCAATCTATGGTTTTGCCCTTTGTCACAGTGGCAATAGTGCATTTTAAGAGAAAATGCTAGTAGAAAAGCAATAGAAGGTCGTCCACATATAACAACACGATCAGATGACCGATTTGGCATTAACACCACATCACAATTGAACAATGCCAGAAAGAGCAATAGCAACAAAGTTAAATGTGTAGTTTAAAGAAGCTTTAAACACATTTCTTGGCTCATTGCCTCATTAAAGTCCTATAATATATCTTCTAATATTTGTTATTTTACTTTCATTTAATCATTAAATCATACTTTATTCAAATATCTCTTAAAGTAAAACTTACCTTTTTAATCAAGTTCCGTTTTTATTTTAACTTGGTTTCATCTGTTCTGTAACGTAAATATCGAATTTCCATTTTCAATAGCCTTCTAAAACCGATCCTACCTCTGTAAATTTTTCTTCTATTATGACGTAGTACACCGATACGCTCATAGATGGCATCGCGATCGTGCCGTTTTTCGTCACGGATCGCATCATCCCCGTCATCCCTTTTCTGCAATGGATTATTCCTGATTGTTCTAGAAGGAGGGCGCTGTTGTAGCGCTTATACGATCATTGATAGTATAAATAGCTAGATATTTCATTCAGTCTTCGCTTGTTTTAAATCCCGAACCTCTCATGAAATGGGGAAAGTGTCCAATGCTTTCCTCAAAAGTTTTAATTAAAGTAGTGATCTTTTCATGAATATTTAATCTCATTATGGTAATTATATTTCTCTCAGTTTTTGAAATTAATTAGTGTTGTTAGTGAAAGATCTCTTTTAAAGTAACAGTTAAGATTTTCATCTTTGCCATAGTACCTGGACATTTAATGATGTTTAAAAGTGTTTCATCTATATCTACATTATGTTTGATCATCTTTTATTTGAAGAACTTTGTTTTTGATTCAATAAATGCCGGACTTTTATTTTTGTTGTTATATTTTCAAGAAAATAGACATTTTATCTTTACTGAATTTTTCATTTACATTCAGCATATCAGTTGTTAAGAGGCCAGCTTATATCGTCAAAAACATCATGACAGCTAATCCACGTGTGTTTAATTAAATATGAAAAACGTGTTATCTGGTGTTAAATGTGATATAGGTTAGCATGAAATACGCTACCTATATTTCACAAGAAAATGCTGCTAGTTTTGCGACAAACTGTATACAGGCGACTTAGTTAACATGGTCTTTACGCCAGGATGTCCAACAATATGACCACTTACCTCTCGTCACAGCCATGGTCGGTATCATTGGTGTAGAGAACACATAATATGGATCGCAAACAAGTGGAACAATGCAATGTACTCTGACAAAACCAGGTTTAGTTTACAGTGTGACAATCAATGGGCTGTCATATGGAAAGAGAATGGCTTGAGATATAACCAAACACTTATACGTGAACTGCACTAATACAGAGGAGGTGGCATACACGTGAGTGGCATTATGATCTAATGATGTATGCCTCTGCACCATTGATACCAATCATGCCTGTGATGAGAGGTGAGAGAGACACATATTGTTGGTCATCTGGCATAAAGACAATATTGACTAAGTCACCTGTATACAGTTTGTCGCGAAACTATCGGCCCACCATGGCATTTATCACTGCTGCTACTACACTTGCTGGCATTGTTCAGTTACACCGGGCCATTAATGCCACAAATCGGTCATCTGATAGAGTTTTTATATACAAACAACCTTCTACAGAATTTCTACTGGCATTTCTCATTGAAATGTAGAGTTGCAACAGTCTTGAAACTGTTGGACGATACCAACAGCTTTGGCCACATTGGTCTGACACCAATCAGACTCCATCATACTGATAACATGGCCACGCATAAATTCATCCATTTGGTACATAATTAACTTATCAACAAAAACGATCGAAATCACCTCTAGAAACAACAACAAATTAAAAGAGTCATCCATTCTCATAATCAACTACTTAGCAATTCATGCTTTTGTCGTCCAGTCCTCTGAAATTGCTGATTTGATTGCTTTAAAAAAATAATAATTACCCATAATTTGCACTTATTACGTACATGAATTTTCAAAATTTTCCAAAAAAAACTTCTTGAGGAAATGATTTATTGAAATATGCAATATGTTTGGACATCAGTGTATTTCCCAGTTCTGACTTATCAGATATTGCCAAACTTTTATTTTATTAATACTCATAATACATGAGCACTGAAAAGGAAAATGCTACACTAAACTCTAAAAAAATCATGGCAATCATCTATTAATCTAATTTTTTTAAAAAAGACATTGATTTTGTGCAAAAATCCTACTTTTTTTAAGAAATGTAAATTATCAAAATCAGAACCCTCAAAACTAATTATGCATTAACATGCAAACAATATACACCAAATTCTGTTTTTTACATGATAGATTACAGGTCTGTACGGGCTGGAATGCCCGGCCCAAACAAAAGCTCTCTTGACCCAGCACGGTGTAGAAATTAAAAGTTCGGCCCAAGCCCGACCCGCTTATATTTTCACAGTTCATGGCCAGGCCCATGCAAAAATCAAATAAATCAGGCTTGATCCGGCCCAACTCAATTTCTAAAAAAATTCAGATTTATTTTAACATACAATTAAGACACCTTTAAAGAATACTGCATACATATTTATGGGATGATTTTACAGTATATTTTAAAATTATGATGTGTTCACAAGACAGAAAATACCCAATGGCAACATTAATGATTACTTAGATTCTTAGATGTTTCAACATTCAAATGAGGATTCATTATAAAATTAATGTGTTTAGAATTAAAGGAAAAAAGGAAGGTTAAAAACATCATAACTTTTGAATCTGTATAATAAAAAGTAGATGTGAAAAAGTTTATCTGTCCTTTATTAAAGCAATTCTCAAATACAAAGGAGGTACTTTCTGACACATGTCTGAATTCATTTATTTTCGGAAACATATAAGATTGGTATGTGCTCTTATTTAGAAACTATGTAATCAAATGGCATTATCAATCTTTTGATAAAGGCAATATATCTGTCAGAAAATACTATCAAAGTTGGTGTTTTGAATCAAATTTCTGGAAGCGATAGCACGGAAAAGAAGAAAAACCTGACAAGAACCTCATCTCGATAAGTAAGTTATTCTTAAAAAATGGAAAATGCTATTCGATTTCAAATCCCTTCAATAGCCAGGCCTGTCAATTTTATGCCTTTACAATTAAAAATTAGCAAGAAAATGTGTCAAAGTTTCGCTTTGTTGAGCAGTGAATTTGAGAACCACCTTAAAGTATATTTCCAAAGAGTACGTTAACAAAAATTCATTATCGCTATTAATATATTTACAAAACATATTGCCTGCCTTAAACATCTTGAGAACAATTAAGTCCAGTTCCGGAGCAGCTTCACTATGAAGAAAAAAAGGCAAACCTGATTTTGGAACGGCACGAGTCTGCTGAAAAAATTAAGCCCAGACTTAGACACCATGTAACTGTCCAATGCCGATCTCTGTGCTGGACATGTTACATATCTGTATTGATAATGTGAAACTAGTATCTGTTCGTGATGCACATTTATACTTATTTTCACGAAAGTCATATTCATTGAAAATGGCTTGTGTTTTATTGTTTTTGTTTAAACTCTTATATCAGGTCGGTAGGCCCGCTAATTTTTTTTTTTTATCGACCCAGCCCAACAGGCATGTTCAATTTTTTGTCAGCCCAGCTCGGCCCGTTGAAAAAATTGTCCTAATTCTGCCAGCCCAGCCCGTTTGAAAGTTCACCCGCACTTTGCCCGCGGGTATGGGTCTCGGGCCCGTGCAAACCTCTATGATAGATGTTACCTCTAAAGAATGTCTGTAAAAAAATTTCATTCAAAAAATAATAAATGCACGATATATTGTAATCCATGGAGAAATATAAGATTGATTTAATTTTTTTTATTAAATCGGCAAAAAAGGTCAATAAAATATATGAAAAATTTTGTTTTTGTTCTGCACGGATTACAGTGGTGTTATTTATGACTGCCAATTATCTGCACAAGGGATATGGACCTGAAAGGGGGAGGGGTGCCCTCTGAGGGAGTCTTTCTGAGAAGACATAACCCGTATTTATGCAAGGAAATCCAAGGCTCAAAGAAAACCATGGAAAACTCTGAACGATTAGGCTTACGGGTGCAACTGAGTTCAAACCCAACACCTCCCATCTACCAGCTTTGAGAGAGAACCTCTCTGCCATTGGCAGGGCTTTGCACAGATTACATTTATTGCATACATGATGCACATGTAATAAACATATCTATATTATCTACATAAAAACATTTAGAAAAAAAAATAAAATATAGCTAATTCATGAACACAAAAATTATGCAAAACAATCTGCATTAACAAACAAATAAAATCTTTTTAAACATATTTCTTGCTGTTTCTATTTCTTAAGGGAAAACTTATTATACTCAGTCTAGATTCATTTGTACAAATACATATTAATTTCATTCTGTAACTGTATAATATAATGCATGATAACTAAAAAGTTACAAGCATGCTAATTACTCACAAAGAAATTTTTTTTAAAAGGAGAATAGTTATATTAAACAACAGATAGTTAAAAATTGATGTATTATCTCAATGATATTTATATAAAAAATAAATTTACAAATAATTACTATTTATAACTATTTTAGATAAAATATTGTTACAAATAAAATTAAGGTTTGAATAAAAACGTAAAGTTTTTTTTCTAATCAAACTTCCATTATTACTGGTGTTTATTATGTCTCTCCAAAAAACTATTTTTGTGTATTTTCGGTTGTATAACTACAAAAGTAGTATATACAACCATAAACAAGGAATTTTCATTCAAACAGCTTTATCCTGGGATTTTTAAGATGGGAATCATGTCTAGTATTCTTAAATTTTTAGAAGATGTACCTCTTGGCAATCGACCCCAGCTGAGATACATGGATGTCATATTCGGCCATGGTTATTGATCGAAAATCTTGAACATGTAGTGAATCTGATGTTGCATTTTTGGTTTTAAAAAACTTATTGTTTGTAGACAATGTACCCATAGACAAGTATCAAAAATCAATAAGGGTTTGGTGAAACCAAAGAGAGAACATATTATGAGTATGTTCTTATGTTATGCTTATCTCTTATTGCTATTAAGTAACACTTATTGGCGACATGTATATTGAAAACAGATGAGATCAACAAAAGTAAACCAAAATATGATAAATTCAAAATAAATTTTTGACCATTCAACAATAAATACCACCGATAAAAACAAAGAAAATACAATTAATTATTACTTGGCAATAGGGTGTCAATGATTTTAATCAGTTGATTTAAATCAGCGATTAAAATCATGATTTTAATCAACCGATTTTTTTTTAAAAATCACTGATTTAAATCAAAAATTTTCTAAATGTTTAAAATGTCAAAAAATATATTAAAATCTAACAAACATAATTTGAAAGTTTCTAGAGGTATTTTGACTTATGAATAAACAAAAAAAGAGCTTTAAATAAAAGTTTCTAAGCTTAATTCATGAGTATTGTAAAAAATTAAAAACAGTTGAGTTTATAAAAAGCATTGTTTTTAAGTTTTTATCCAAATTAAAACAGTTTAATTTAAGAATGATATTTAAATCTATATTATTTGCAATGTCATAAATTCCTTTAGGTAATCAATTTATGCATTATTTTATATAAAATTACACATAGCAAGTGTAATACATTTCTACAAGTAAAAGAATAAATAGTAATTAGTAACAATCTCAAGTTAAAGAAGAATGAAAGAATGACATCTTTTCAAAGCTAAACTGTAAATGAATGCATAACAGAAAAAGAAATAATTGGTATAAAAATGCTAAGCTCACCAAGAACTTCTTCGGTATAGGTTGAATAAATGTTTTTAACTTTGTAACTCACATAATACTAAATAAAAAATAATGATTAGGGATTGTTAGGGCAGCAAAATTTTTCTTAAAAAGAAAAAAAAAATTGAACCATTGAAAGCTAATAGTCCACACTGAAAGGTTATAATGCTGTTACTTAAATATTTTAAGGATTTCAGATATAAATGGCTAACTTTATCCTATATGAATGGGTTTAACTCATTTTCATAATTCTTTTGATTATCATA
Organism: Maratus speciosus; assembly: GCA_963932465.1. NCBI lineage: Eukaryota > Metazoa > Arthropoda > Arachnida > Araneae > Salticidae > Maratus > Maratus speciosus. Next base: position 127,057,522 of record OZ010797.1, read on the forward strand.
CACATACATCTGTGTAAGTTTAGATTTTGGTGGTTTACAGTAATTTTCCTAAATACAAATGCAAAACGAGCTGCAAATAATATTTGTTAGTTTTGTTATTTGTTAACGAATGAATTACTTATTTGCAGTTTTTATTAATCCTGTAATTACTTATACTATTTCTTCTAGGACTTTTTTAAATAGTGCCGCATCATGCCCCTTTTGAAATTGACAAAATGTGTGCCTTAAAAAAAAAAAAAAAAATAGTTGAAATTCACCTGTAGTTGTGGCCAGAGATTTCTTGTAAAAAACTTCCCCATTCAACAGTATTTCTAAATTCATGTGGCCAAGATCTCACAAAAACATAGAACTTTATTTCTTTAGAAAATACAGGATATTATTAAAATATGTTATTTAATTGTATTTTTCAATTTGTTATTCATAAAATTATTAAAAATTAAGGACACTTTATTCATCATATTACAAATTATTCATTTTTTTTTTTCCTTATATCATTACTAATATATTTCCTCATGAAATAGTGCCCTTTTTTGGAACTAGCATCCTGTCCCTTTTCCTTTCTAAAATGAATACTACAGGGTGTCTACAGAAATTCTAAAAAAAAGTTCCCTGATTTTTCCATGATTTTCCTGCCTATTCTGATCAGACTTCCCTGATTTCCATTATTAACAACACACATACAGTATTTTTTCATGTATGCTGATTCCTCGTATAACACACTTATCCAGCTTGCTAATATCTCATTTGGGAGAAAAAACAAGAGAAGAACATAAAAAATGCCTAATATTCATTAAGTATTGGTTGACAGTTTTATAAATCCGAACTCAAATAACTTCATAGTTTCCAACTTCATTAGTCCAATATCATATAGAAGCCAATGGATATAGGGTGACCAGAAAGTTTCCTCATTTTCTGAAAAATATTCAATTCTAAGTCTTATCTAAATCTGACAGGATAACTAATTGGATTAAGCTGGGCACCTGGTCAGGTTATGCTAGTGTATCATTTAAAAATTTTTTAAATGTGTAAATTGCCTTCAATATAAATGCTATGTACAGAAAATCAGGACATCTGATCACCTTAATTTACGTTAAATATCAAAAGCTCATAATAATGAGCATCTTTTAAAAAATATTAGGAAAGATTAATCAGTATGTGAAAAAATATGGTACATAAAATAGATGAACCAGTCTCGTTGGCAAGGTGAAAATGCAAATATTTTCGCAATATAGACAAATTTCCCTGATTTTCCAGTATTTTAAAAAAGTTCCCTGACATTTCCCTGATTTTTCCAGAGTGATAAACCTCCCTGACTTTTCCATGATTCCCTGATTTCCAGATTCTGTAGACACCCTGTACTACATTATTATCATTTTAATAATTAAGTCTTAAAAATATATAATATGTTCCTAATTAGAGAGTTAATTGTTTAATATTAATTTGAAGTAGTGTTAACTATTTAATATAAAATGCATTTAATAATTTTAATAAATGTTAGATATCACTAGTATTTATAAAGTTTTACATAATTATTACAATATTAATGAATATAACATTATTGTATGATACTACCTAATGAAACTACTAACTTGCAGTTTTTATAATTTCTGTAATTACTAACTAATAATTATAATCTTATTAATTAAAGTGTAAAAACATAGATATGTTAATAATTAGTGGTTTGATTGTTTTGGAAACCTAAAACTCTTGGTAGCTATTCCGTATTTGAACGCTGGGAAAAAAATCATAAAAATCTGATTTAAATCAAAAAAATCTGATTTAAATCAAAAAAATCCGATTTTTTTTATTTTTTTTAAAAAAATCATGACTTTTTTACACCCTACTTGGCAACATAAATACTTACTCAAACACTGAAACTTCATCTTTGACTACTAAATCAGACTTCTGCAAAAAACTGATGAGAACCTCCGTTTCCAAGGAGCCAAAATCTTCCATTTTACCTACTAACTCAAAATTCCATGTAATGAAGCTGGAGCAGGCATTATATACAAGACTATGGCCACAATTCAGACAATACTGAAGCCATAAGATCTATCAGAGAAATAAATACAAATTAAAATTCAATTTTTTAAAGAATTGTTCCTATATAATTATATCTTAAGATAATTTGGGCTGAATACAGATATGCATTATTATTTAATATTCATTAGCTGATTTTAAATAGTTAAGAAAAAACATTTAAAAATCTAATGTTAAAACAGAAAATTTTAGAGGAACAGGGAGGGGGTAATATAGTTAAAATTTCATCATAAGGGATTGGGAGTTTTCTCTTTGGAAAACCTGTATTTAGATTTTCCGCAGAGAAAAGATACATGCATGAAATATCGTTTAAAAAAAAAAACCTGCCTTATGGCAACATACCATAGCAGCAAATATTGTTAAGATGTATTCTGAAAATTTAGTGAGTCAATAAAAATCACAGACAAGCCAGATCTTCAACATTTTCAACTAACAATTTAAATAAAACCTCAATTCAAAACCTATATAAAAATTACAAATATGTAAAATTTTTATAACAGTATTTTGTTCATTGGCTAAAAGAAATATAACTCTCTGTCGATAAAAGTTATGTATACAAAAATCTTACATAGCTGATTGTCACTTTACTCAAGCTGTATAGGACTGAACCTGCGATCTTCAATTCAAAATATTTTATGTCTATGAAAAGTGAAGAAATTAAAGATTGTGTAGCTGGATTAAAGACATTAGGAAATAAAGAATCAAAACATTTGTGTATATTAATATTATAGGCTACTTTCATAGCAAAAAACTTTTATTTATTGTACAACAACATATTGTAGACAATCTAAATTGCATACAAGCAGTAAATTTCAGTGTTTCTTACATGAATTTTACACTGTACTATACTAATAATAAATACAGCAGACAGCCAAATTTATGTGACAAAACATTTAATTTTAAAAATGCAAAACTCAATTTTTAAACTAATCGAGGAATTTTTTTTAATTAAAAGATTTTAGAATTTTTTTAAACTAAATTAAATGTAATCAAGGTTTCTTAAAATATGGCAATACAATGTGATGATAAACACAAAGATTAAAAGATATTTCAGCATGCATCTGTTTTGAAGCTTATTAAATAAAATAAAAAAAATCAGTTTAATAATAAATAAGAATAAAACTAAACTAACTAAACTCTGTGGCTATACAATCCATGAAGGATCTGGGCCGACAGTGACCATCACTGTTTTCTTGACCCTGAGGTGCTGTGCAGCATGCGTCCCGCCCAGGTGGTCAGCCTAACGCGAGACCTTCGGTGTTTAGTTCCCAAGCAAGCTTGGTACTCATTTTATCGACCCCAAAGGGATGAAAGGTTGCGTGAGCCTTGCCCAGTCGGGAGTCGAACTCTCGACCTGTGGTGCGGCAGTCAGGTGCTCTGACCACTACACCACTGGGCTTCAATAAGTAAGAATGTATTCATTAAAAACACACAATCTTGCTCAATGGTACACAAAACACGAACTTTAATATGAACTTGTACAATTAAAAATGAACTAAAAGTTAAAATTATGTTTCAAGCTGTTTCTCCAACTGTCTTCAGGATAAAATATGATGGTGAAATGACTAAAAGTTCAGATGAAAGCTTCCTGTCTGAGAGACAATTTCTCGAATCCTGACCATGATGACCTGATATGAGTGCAAAAATGCAATGGCGCCATCCAGTGAGGCCTCCAGAATATTTTTAATGAAATGAGTTCGAAAGGAATCAAAAGTTCGATTGAAGAACAATGAGTGTCGCCATCTACGCATGAAAGAAAGAACCACATTCAACTAGTTCTTGGCCCCAAAAAAGTTTTTGGCTAACATGATTCAAGTTTAAATTGAAATATTGCAATCAGATACAGAATTATGACTTGTGTGAATTATGTATCCAATTGCAATATTTCAGTTTAAACTTGAATCATGTTTGCCAAAAACTTTTTTTTTCAGGGGGGGGGGGGGAAGAACTAGTTGAATGTGGTTCTTTCCCTCATGCATAGATGGCGACACTCATTGTTCTTCAATCGAACTTTTGATTCCTTTCGAACTCATTTCATTAAAGATATTCTGGGGGTTCTCACTGGATGGCGACATTGCATTTTTGCACTCATATCATTGGTCAAGGTTCGAGAAATTGTCTCTCGCACAGGAAGCCTTCATCTCTGAACTTTTAGTTATTTCACCATCATATTTTATGCTGAAGACGGCTGCAGAAGCAGCTCGAAATGTAGATTTTTACTTTTAGTTCATTTTTAATTGTACAAGTTCATATTAAAGTTTGTTATTTGTGTACCATTGAGCAAGGTTGTGTGTTTTTAACAAATACATCCTTATTTATTATATTTTATGGTGCAAAAATATAATTCTCCAGTATGTGTTAATCATTTTAATAATAGATAACTTTTAAATCTTTTTGCACATGAAAGGTGCTATAAATGACACACAACTACTTTTTTTTTCTAATGAATTATGTTATAAAGTATCATACTTATAAATACAAAACATGCTTCAAAGGATTGCTACATTTTATGCCTACCATTTTTAATTTATATTTTATAAGTTTTGTGCAGTTCTGAAAAAAAAAAGTGATCACCTCCTAATCCTGCCGCAAATCATCATAATAAATGTGACTGGTACCAATTGGTTAATAATAATGTCTACTAATGATTGCTACACTGAAATTTTACCTAGGATGTCCTCTACATACAAAAATTTTTAAATTTCAAATACTAGTCCCCAAGTTTGATATATTCAGATTTTCCAGTAAATTTTACCTTGAAGTGCCAAACAGGAACTCACTCGGTAAAGTAATTTAGGATTTACGAGGTTTAAGGTTTGGAACTCCTAATGTTAAATTAATTTTAATTAATTGAAAAATAGATTGCAATGCAGTTAGTTTTTTTTTTAAGCAAAACTCAAAAACTTCTTGGCAGAATGAGTTGTAATTTTGGATCCACATATTTAAAGCTTCTCAAAATCAATTTTTTGTAAAAAAAAAAAAAAAAAAAAAAAAAAAAAAAAAAAAAAATCGTTAAATTTCTATTTTTGTTGAAAATTATTTTTGAAAAATATATTAATTATAATTATGAATTTTTTAACAGAAATAGATTTTTACTTAACACTACAAGAACAGGCATAATTCCTAAACTACTCAACAGAATAACTTCTTGTTTGGTATCCAAACATACAATTTAATGAAGAATACAAATATGAGTTCAAAATTAGTTATTAAAATTGAAAAATTTACACTTTGTCACAATTTCTTTATATAGACGACTCCCAAGGCAAAATAAAAGTATAGTATTGATTAGTAGATGTCATTACTAATCGATTGGTACCAGTTATATTTTTATATGATAGTTTGCAACAAAGTTAGTACGGATGATCCTTTTATTTCCCTCAGTATTATACATAATCTACAACACAATACAAAAGCAATAAACATTATTCTGTAAACATATAACAGCTTTTCATATTAGAAAGCAAATAAATAGTGACAACAAACACAATTCAATAAAGCTCAATCAAAGTTTTTTAATATGCAATTATAGCACTGGAAAAAAAAAAAACTCGGTAAAAAAGAACAAAAGAAAAGGTATTTCCTTTTTATGTCATGATGATATAGAAGTAACAACTTTTATGAGAAAAGAAAAGCTATCACAAACGTTTTTGGACAAACAATTTAATGCTCCATATATACACAAGTAATTTGTTCAATATTTACATCATTTCATAATTTAATATAATATATATACAATGCTTAATTTACACTGGAGGACAGCTCTGGTACTGCTTTGGTTTTAGTGATTATTTAAATATCTGTTGGAATTCACTGGACATCATAAATACCGCATTCCCAAAATATAGAAGACTAAATTATCTTTTCATGTTCCTCCCATCTCCAGTCCTTTGTGCTAGTTCCTACAATATGCCGCTTACATATGTGGTGTAGTGTGTCACACAAGTAGGAGCATACTTCTATCTACCGCTCGCAAATATAGACTCAATGATTTTCTGTCTCAAAGGTTTCTGAACAGTGACAAGGAATGGCAGATATAACAATAAAGCTATTTGCCATTTCTAATGATGGTCATGTTATGTTTACTCGCTGTTTTTTTTTTTTTTTTTTTTTTTTTTGCCTCATGTTTGTAAAAAAATTTCTTGATCAATTTATTGGCTCCACACGGTCATTTGCACTAAAGCTCAAAGGAATGCAGCTCCAGTATTTCTTTATTTTCAGAGAATATTTAAATTAGTCTGAACACACCAGAAGTTACAAATAATGCTCACCGAAGCCCTGAGTTTTCTGTTTTGCTAATTGATACAAAGAAATCCTTAGCAAATAGGATTTTCTGAAAATTCCGCACTCACCAATTTTAATCTTTTTGCTTTGTACTTTTATTAAATTTTATTATATATAAATAAGTCATTTATTACTGGTGAAAATTAGTAATTTTTTTGTTAGAAATTAAGCCCTATATATATATTTTATTTTATTTTTTTTTTCAAGACAATATATTGAAAAAAATATTTATGTTTATTATTAAATATATAATAATAGTAACTGTTAAACCATCTAGCCATGTGAACACTTTTCTTCTTTATACAACTGCTGATACAGCTTATCCAGATGATTTTTTTTTTTTTTTTTTGTTTACAACATTATAGGGTTGTACAGGTACTCCCACATTATTCGTGCCAGGAAATACACTGTGCTAACAACGACACTGATAATATTAATTACAGAATACCTCCTCCCTTTTTTTTGTACTTTTATGAGTATTATATACTGTATATATTTCTATAAACTTACATAATTATATACTTATATTTTTTATTATACAGTACGATGTATATAATTATTAATAATAAATAGGTGCCATAATAAAGGCCATTACAGAAGTATTTATATACAGCTACATAATATGATATAATTGTGATATAGATGTTATTATCATCGAGTATGTATATAGAAATAGGAATAATATTTATAAAACTATTCTCATGATTTATATTTATAAAACTATCATCATCTTTTGTGACTGAAAGTTACCAATCAATATTGTGAATTTAATAAAAGTATATATTATTGTTTCGTACTTTTTTAGTTTGCTTTTATATTATTTATAAATTTTAACTATGTTATATATTTAATAAATGTATCAATTACTGTTTTGAAAATGATTGGTGATTGACAACCATTTTTGGCAATCTATCTGCCTTGTATGGATAATACATAAGTACCATTGCATATGTTAGAAACTTTTACACACTCTGAAAAAGTGAAATGCCATTTTCTCTTGCTCTTTTTTTTTTCCATTGACAGCTATTTGCAAAGAGTAAAGAAAATCAAAATTTTAGAAACTAAAAAACTTTAATCTAACAAATTTCACAAGCTAAAGAAACATAATCTTCTGACTAAATTTAATTTGTGATTTTCCTTATGTTAAGTAAGCTTGTTTTTAACTAACTCATGACTTGAATTTTGTTTTTAATGGAACAAAAAAAATTGTCAAAATAGTTAGAGATAGATTGAGCTAGAAATTAATTTATATCATTTTACAAAGGAAAAGAAAGTTAAAGACTGCAGGTGATTATTTGCTTAGATTTAAGTTAGATATTTGATTTATGGAATTCAACTACTTTCAACAAACCAACATTAATATTCACAGAATACTTCTCTTATTCCAATGTAATTTTAAACGTATTAAGCAACATACTTATTTTCAATCGCTTTAAATCCTTAATCTATGATTATACTCAGTAAATAAATGAAAAAAAACGTTATAGCAAAAGAATACAAAAAACATTTTGACACAAGAATCTGAGGAACTTAGCGTTGGAGAATTTCACTAATTTATTAGCTAAAATTTTGGTATTTTTTTATTAGATGAACACCACTTCAGGCCAAGAACAAATGTTGGCATGAAAGCTAACAAAAATGGTCATTCACAATAATTACGAAAAGGGTAATCAGAGGTTAAACTTGGGTACAAGATAGAAATAGCAATCCTAATAACATACGCGTAATTTAATTAAAAGTATAACTATTTTATTAATTACAAAATACAGAGAAAAATTTGCTAAGAATAAAAAAAATAATTTTGCTATACAACCAACAAAGTAGATTTCATTTATCATCGTTGAAAATATCCGATATTTTCTTTTCATGATAGCTGTGCTACGTAAATTAAGTGTATTTCACAGAAATCTATGCATGTATACTCAGAAGCATATAAATCATAACACTGTAAAAAGAATCTTGAAATCAAGTTTTGGTTTCATTCTATGACTTGAAATCAACTATACATTTTTTTATCATATACTTTTACAAACAAATTTCACTATATGAATACCTTGAAAGAATGTATGTAATCATATTTATTATTTCTATAAAATGTCAAACTAAGTAAGTTATGCAAAGTTCTTAAAAAGAAAAGGTGAAAAAATAGCATTGAAAAAGCAAACTTTGAAAGAGAAAATTATTTCGACGCAAGTTTAACCCTTAACCGGAAGCGTGAAAATCCCGTGCACAAACAGAACACCTAATAATTTACCAAATAGTGAAATTAAACATTTAATCTTTAATAGTAATGCATTAACAGGATCAATTTTTTAATATAACAGCATAAAAATAAGTTTGGAATGTCAGAGAAAGAAAATATTAAGGGCAGATATGTAGATGCAAACATCTTACAGACGTACGTTTCCGGTTAAGGGTTAATAATCTCATTAAAACATTTGTTAATGCGAAATAAGCAGTTTAACATATTTGGCACTTTGGGGCAAACTTATATTTAACATAAAATTTATGACATCATTATGTAACTTTGCATAACTAAGTAACTTAAATAAGTATTTTGACAATTATAAACAAAAACTTTGTTATACAGACATTGAGATTCTTACAATATTATTCTAATCTTTAAAAAAAAAAAAAAAAATTATCTTTCATTGATTTTTTTTTTTTTTATTAGCTTGATCACATAAAAGAATAGACAAAGGTTGGATAAGAATTGCATTTGCTTTGCAATCATTTATGATAAACAACATAAATGCAATGAAATATAAAAAATAACTAACAAATTGAGAGATTTATGTTTCTTATTACCAGAAGATTGAAAACCAGGCTTCCCAAGTTACAGAACATAATACACAAATATTTTTTTATAGAAGACTAATAGATTTTTTATGTTTAATATATATATTTTAGATTATTTACCAATTCATCCAAAAAGAAATTTTATGTGAAAAATATAAATTATACATATCAAAACAATAAAGTTTCTAAATCTACTATAAACAATATTGCTTTCGCATTAGCCAAAGGTTCTGCTATTTGTAGTAACAATTTTTAGTCTGATTATTTTCGTGTTTAAACAATTCAGTTACACATCTGTTAAACATTTTATATTTATTTATTTATATATTAATAAAGTTTTAATTTTATTGTGGAATATTAGCCAGAAACAAATGCTGAACTATTATTTACAATGTTTCAAATGCAAACATGTTAAAACCATTATTTAAAAAAAAAGGGGGAAATTGAGATACAGCTTTTTATTTAATGGAATAAAAATTTAACCTTTATTAGATGCTAACTTTTTACACATAAATCTAATTGCACCACTATATTTAAAAAATAAATTTTGTAGTACATTTCTTCTGCACATGTTGTCAAAGTTCAAGTGTTTATTTAAATAAAAAAGTGGTGCCAACTGAATACAATTTGTGAATGAGATACTGGTCCAGATGCCACGTAGGAAGTGACATAGGACCAATAAGGGTTAAATTGTGACATGCTTAGAAGTTAATAATTTTGCAATAAAAATGAAATTGATTGCCCAAGTCATTTCCATCATTGGCATGAAGTCGGCATTGCATCACAGGCATGTTTTTGCTGTATAATTACATATAAACATTATTATTTATCTAATATATAAAAATGAAAATTTGTCTGTCTGCCTGTAATTCTATACAAATCCACAGTTTGGAAGCCAGAATTGTGAAATGTTAGGTACATGTGTATTAAAACACAGTCAAGGCAACTAAAGGAATCTGGAATCGAAATAATTTATAGTTAATTTTTAATTAATAAAAAACCATCCATTTAACAGCAATTCCTATCAAATTGAAACATTTTTCGTTATAGCGGTTGCCAACAATTAAAAATCCACAATAAAATTCTTACCATGACGATTACTTTTCTATTGCAAGATTTCCACATGAAAAATGAAAATGAATATTGCGTCATTTTGGAAATATAATGGATGACAGCAGGTGAATATATAACGTCAGACGAGTTTGAAAAAATGTATTGAAGCATGATAAAAACCAGATTATGGAAATATAGGCATATTTTAACAATTTTCAGGCATTTTATTGCTTTTATTTGTGTTTAGAATTTAAAAACCTATTAGTAATTAAAAAAATTATATTTTTCTGTTACGAATAAAATTAAAATAAGAAAATACCACCAAACTGATTTTTCAAAGCAAACATTCTTAAAATTCCGGGCAACGCCGGGTACTTTAGCTAGTGCGCTAATAAAAAAGATACTGTGATATTTATGTTATTTATTTTTACAGCCCACATTTAACAGCATGAGAAAACAAACTAAGTTCAATAGACTTTGATTTCATGTTCTTCCTGCATTGACTGTTTCGATTTTACGGTCTCAAGAATTTTATTTAAGACAAAACATGCATAGGATTTTTTATATGTAAAATTGTCTCTCCACACTAACGAACAAAATTAGCAGTATACAAATGAAACAAAAAACTGGCAATTTTAAATTATCTGTCAATTACCACCTTTTCCACTCCATGAAAATTTTCCACAAATACATGATCTATAATGCCCCAAAACATATGCTTTTGTTTTTTTGTCATGTGACTTCAGAGGTTTGCAAATCATTTCCCTTTTTTTGTTTCCAGAAGTAGGGGGCTCGGCCCCTACGAGCTATGCTCGCCAACCCCCGTCCAGACACCGCAGACTCTAAATGCACGCTGATGTGATCGGCTTTAAAAAGATTTCGAAAGATTGAATTATAATTTAAAAAACAGTGGAGATCTCCCTATAAACGGATTTCTATTCATTTCTCTTTGATTGGGTAATTTTAACGCCAAATCCGCTGCGGTACTACTTGATTATCCCGTCGACTAATTTCGCCAAATTATATAAATCGCCAAACCACTCGCCAAATTATACAAATTGACATAATTTTTATTTTAAATAACGAAAGAACAAATAAATTAGTACAACATTAATAAAAATACAAATAAAACGTCGAAATAAAAATAACTTGATGATGTAGACACGTGTAACAACATTTCAAAATAAGCTAATATAAAAGGAATTAAGTAAACAGAGTCTTTGTCTCCTGGTATTTTTTAACAAAGCGAAAAGAAAGTTCTTTAAAATGAGACATTTTAAATTAATCGTTTTTAATCTGACGTAATTTTGACCAAACTATTCTTTCTCTTTTTAATATTCACGTGAAAATACTTGTGTTAGAAATAAAATATTATTTGCGCTTTCCTAAGAAAAATAGTTGAAAAGTATCCTCCAAAATATCAAATAAATGTCTAGCGCAATTTGTAAATTTAAACCGTTTTGCAATATTATTTTGTGTTCATCTTATGTAATAACTGTAATGTGACGTAAATATGACGTAATTTCTCCTATTTAAGACTTCTAATGCATGTTAATAAATTTATTATTTTACAAATTCCTTTCTCTCTTAAAATTCACGTGTAATTATAGTTTTTATGACGTAATTTTTAATAAGTTCCTGCTTTTTGTACATAATTATTTAATTTTAATTCCACATGTTTTTTTCTGTTTATAATAGTTACGTGTAAATAAATTTTTAATTTATTACACGTATAATTTTTTTTTTTAAGCAAACATTATTGTTTTCGCTGTTTATACAGTTGGCAACAGTTTAAATTAATATCACTTTCTAAAATCTGTTAAAAATATCTCTCGAAATGCTGAAAATTTGAATTTAAAATAGATATAAAACCTCGAAAAATGAGTCAAATTAAAAAAATTAATCAATTCTGCACACCGGGAAATTATAACGTATAAAATGAACTAAAAATTATTAAATTCCGATGTATAGTTTTTGCTGCTATAAAACTTTTTTAGTGGAACGATTTTGTCCAACTTTAGCATTAAATATCTCTTAAAATAATTCTTCGATTTGAAAACTGTCTGCATCAGCGTGTTTATCAAACATTTCTGTATAACACTACAGATTTTCATATTTTTGTATGCATTATTTTTCTTAATATTAACGATGAAAGACCTCCAGTCACAAAAAATTCAAAACCGGCGGCGGCGGTGACAGCGGTAGTTACTTTTTTTTAGAATAGAGAGACACATCAAGGCCTATGGAATTTCTCAGTTTTGCCGATACAGTAGAACCTTGATTATCCGAAGTAATTGAAACTGACCCTCTTTCGGAAAATCAAAATTTACGGATAATCGAGAAAGCTTCCATTTTAAGATTAAGGCGAAATATATGCAATATTTCTTATTATGGTAACAAGTACTTAATAAAAATAACGCAATAGCAAAATAGAAACAAGAATAAATTACCAGAATTTTAATTTTGAAATTAAATACCTTTTACATGTATCACAAGGGTTTGAAAAAATGTTTTGTTTGTTGCAGTTTCGATTGCCTTTGCTTTGAAGTTCTATCACAGAGTTTTTTAATATTATTAGTTTATCAGTATCACAGTGTTTAAGCTACTCCAACCATGCGAAACCTTTCGTAAAACATTCAAAAGTTTATAATTGCTAATTTGTTCATTTTCTTCATTCCACTCCACAGTTTACGGGAGCCGGGAGCTCAAGTTAAATTCAAAGCAACTCTAAGAAAGAGGATTGAAAATATTTATATGTACTCGTAGTTCAGAAAGGACCGCTTGCACACAAGAGATATGATAGGAGAGAAAAAAAAAAAAAAGCTTTCAAAATGGATTTTGCACACAAAGAATGAGATAGTAAAAAAGCTTTAAAAATAGATTTTGGTTAACTGAGAGTTTCGGTTAAAAGAGTTTTGGATAAAGGAGGTTCTACTTTACTTCCAATGTTCTTTTTCAGTTTAAACTTGTAAGTTTTATTTGCCCATACTGCTTCCCATGCATATTGCTTTTCAGTTTAAACCTTTTTTATTAGTAAAATATTTTTTAAATAAGGGTGTATCACAATTTTGGGTACAAATCAATCCATCAACACTGAGGAGATTAAGTCATATTGCCCCCATATGAGGATGATTATGGGGACCCCAGAAGTCAAGGGGTATAAGTGACAAAATTGAAAAAACTGAGCTAAGCGCACAGGCTATCTGCAAATAAGGCTATTTGTTTGGAGGGAAAGAAATATAAGTGATTTTCTAATTATGTGCTGTGTTTTAGAGGTCAACTATTTAAGCTCGTTAAAATACTTAACTCTTTAACCCGTAACTGGAGATGGGAGTCAAAATGACTCTGCGTTTTCTTTGGCTCTGAATATCACGTGGTTTTTCTACTTCAATAAAATCATCTCCTCAGTACTGTCAAGTAGTTCTTTTAACATTTCATGAATTCCAGAATATATTGTGTTTCCAAAATAAATTCCAATGCTGTTTCCAAAAAACTAAAAAGAAAAATAACATTGGAGTCTTTTTGACTCTATGCCTCTGATCGCATAAGGAAATTCATGTCTCCAGTTACAGGTTAATCTCTACTTAAATTTTTAAAAATATTGTACTCTACTCTTCTTTAAAAGTAATTAAAATAAGGGTTCAAAAACCGCTGTGCAATAAGCAACAGTTTCACATTTTAATTCAGTGAATTACTACTGATGTTTCAACTTAGAGCTCAATTTGCCCCAAATCTAAATTTTGTCACTTGTATCCCTTGGTTTTTGGGGTTCTGATATAAGATCTGGAAACATTTTTACATTCCGTTTGTCATATAATGAGAGGGAAAAAAGATTAAGAATGTATGGAGATCCATTATAAAATAAAGCAGTAATATTTTGGTTTGATTTTTCAAACTCTGATATTAAATTATTAATATTTAAGCATACCAACTGATTGTGCTTTGTTGCAGAGACCACATGTCGGCACATGTAATCAACACACAGATGAACCAGATCCTTGACATTATACTTATCAGCTAAGGTCACAAGAGGCAAAACGAGAAAGTGGTTTATATGAAGTTTTCCTGTATATAAGTATTTTAGAAAATCTGGAAAAACCAATGTACAGGCAGGATCTTCTTGTAAACAGATTTTTGTTTCTTGGGACTCACTCCAGTTTGGATTCATCAACATCACCTGAAATGAGGTTTTTTTTAACCAGAATGAAAATCAATGTAGTAAAGTATAAAATGATAATAAAAAAATAATAAATGATTACATTGATTCAGGGATTTAATTTTATTAAATGTCATTATTAAAGAAATAAATATATCTATACTGTTATTATAACGAAGAAACATTTGTAAGGGGTGATTCTCTGGATCTACTAAACAGATTTAAAAAATAACAATGTGGAAAACTATGAAAGAAAATGTTAAAACAGGAAATGTTAGATTGAATTTTTAATAAACTTACAAAAATATTTACAAACAAACATTTAAAATATTTACAACCTACTTTACACACAACAAATATTTAACCTACAAAAATCAATCTGATATTGGCTAGTCTTATTCTTAAAAGAAATCATATACAGAGTTTCCCTCAGGCAGTTTCAGGAGGGTACTGCCCTTTGGTTTACAAAATAGCACCCCTCTTCCAATTAGCACCGTTCTTGCCTCTCTATTAAAAAAAAGGCCTTTTTTCTTTTTTGCATTAAAAAATTTACTTACATAGTAAAATCTGACTCAATGTTGTTTTGAAAAGAAATATCTAAGTTTTAAATATTAAAAGTGACTTTAAAAATAAAAAAGTGCTCTTAAGAATCCAAAACATGCCCTTAAGAATAAAAAAAGTGTCCTTTTCTCCCCGGCAACACCCTGCCCTTTTTTAAATCAAGGGAAACTCTGCGTATATTAAACTAAAGTTACCAAAACACTATATTCATTAACTAGCCAAATGATTGAAAAAATAAACTTTGCTTGTATAAGTAATCAGTAACATGTAATCAAGGTAAGTAAAAATGACGGAGTTATCAAATAAGGCTCCAATCTTTAGCATTATGGGATGAAAAATCTACAAAAATTTCGACCATTTGACACAATAATAGAATTGTTTTATTCAATGAAATCTAATCATAACGTTGTTTTCACTATCACAAAAATTCCACACCTACATTTCATATTTCACAAACGTAGGATCCTTTTTATGTTGGGACCCCAGCTCAGAAAGGGGTGCCAAAACAAAAAACGTTCTAAAATAATTTCTTTAAAACTGTCCATCTAAACACTTGAAAATTAATAAGGTGATTCATTTAAAGATGCAAATGCTCACTAACAATGGTTTTCTAAGAATTTAAAGCAAGGAAATTAATAGACAAATTCTAAAACCAAAATTGCTCTGAAACTATCGAACTGATTTCAAAATTTCATCTCTATATAATAAAAGGCAGTATAACGCATCCGGTCCAGGGCGAATCCATCAATCTTACCAGTCTCCAAGGAAGAGACTCAAGGGATAAAGGTTCCATTCTCCCATTGGTTGACAAGAAACAAGAATCCCACGATTACTTCTCAAGGTTACAAGTCCTGATAATTGAGCAGTGGTAGGCACTTCTTCCTAACAGATCAGGAGGCACATCGCATTTCACCACCAAAACAAATCACCAAGTGTCACTTGAGATTATTTCAAGTATTAAATTGCAATCATATTAAATTTTCTTTGCGACATGTAAGGAATTTTAATTTATTTCTGATATAAAGTGATTATGATATGGTATTTTTAAAAATATCCCTTTTTTCCCTGCAAAAAATTGATAAAACTGACTTTATTTTAAAAACGTAATCAATTTAAATATTTTAGACATATTATTTTGTAACTTATTTTTAAATTACACATTACTTATATTTTCCTTTTCTAAATACAGGTGTATGTAAATTTAAACTTAAAAAAAAATAATAAAATAAAATAAAACATATTCCATATTTTAAAAGTAAAAAATTAATATTTATACGAAAAGTAAAATTAATAATTTTTGATTTATAACTTTGCATCAGGAGGACAGAAGCTTAGGGGATTAGATGTCCTCTCCCCCCCCCCCACCCCCCACCCCCCGAAATAATATCCTGACATTTTGTAACTTATTTTTAAATTACACATTACTTATATTTTCCTTTTCTATATACAGGTGTATGTAAATTTAAACTTAAAAAAAAAAAAAAGAAAACATATCCCATATTTTAAAAGTAAAAAATTAATATTTATATGAAAGGTAAAATTAATAATTTTTGATTTGTAGCTTTGCATCAGGAGGACAGAAGCTTAGGGGACTAAACGGTTGGGATTCAACCCGAGATACTTATTTAATCAATATACATATAAAAAAGTTTGGAGGGGGAGGAAGAGGGGGTAAACGATAAAATACAATTTCAAAGTGTTATTAAAAAAAATAGTATTATTTCAATAGTTGCAGCAGACTGTTTTAATTACGCACTTTTATTGCATATTTATTAAGAAGTCTTAATTTCATTATAGTATATTAGCCGGGAAACCTGGTTTACCCAAAAATATTGTAAATGCTAATTGTGTGTTTATTAGAACATAAACTAGCCGAACTTTGCTCACCTAAACGCTTCCATATTGTCAACTATTTTTTTACCAGTTTTTCAAATTTTAAATGAAAAACACAATTTTTACCCACCGTCCTAGGACGGGCATTTACACTAGTAAATAATAAATAACAGACTACATTGATGTAAAGAGAAAATAACCAAAAAAAGAAAATTATGGTTGAATTAAAAATTATAATGATATCAAAAGTCAAATCCCCCTCCCCCCTAAAGTGATAGTGTTATATATGTACAACCCCTAATGAATCATAATTAGTTTAGAAAAAAAAAAACAAAGGGAAAAAGTTCATTAAGACCACATAACTGATGTGAAAAAATATAACACATTTTCTGCACACAATCCTCAGATTATATGTTAAAAAAGTCATGAATTTCGTTATGCAGATTATATGCAGATTTTTTTTCTAATGTTAAGTCGAATCATGAAATTTTTGGAAAAATGGCTGATTTTTTAAGGTGGTGAATACAGATTGAGTTAATCACTTTAGCAATCCAATAATTAGACCTCTGACGTCCATGCACAATATTTCATTCTAGCGCTTTATTCGCGATTTTATCCCGCGATCGTTTGACGAAATTTTGAATTAATTTCTACAATTGTTTGACAAAATTCGTGGATTTTTTCGTGACCAATTGATGAAATTTATGATTTTTTCCAAGACTGATTGACAAAATTCGTGATATTTATCTACAATTGTTCGACGAAATTCGCGTTTTTATTCCGTGATCATTTTGACCAACTTCACAATTAACTCCTGGAATTGATTGATGAAATTCGCTTTTTTTTTCACGACCGATTGAAGAAATTTATGATTTTCTCCACGATCAATCGATAAAATTTGCAACTTTTTCCCACGATCATTCGATGACATTTGTGATTTTATTCTTTGTTCATTTGACGAAATTCACGATTTTTTTTTTTGCTGTATAATCTGCAGATTATACAAAGGTTTTTTCCTGACTTGGAATAAAACCCTAGCGGATTATATGCCGCTGCAGATTATATGCAGGAAAATATGGTATATCCCTTTGATTTTAAAATATTAGTCTAAAATTTTAACTTAATATCTGCAAAACATGGACTTTTGAAATATAGGAATAAATTTGGCCAAATAATCGGCATTTGGCCAAAACGGTTATTCTGTGCATCCCTAGTTCTTAATAACTAAATATCTAAAATTTTCGTTATTTATAAATCAACAAATGAGCAATATTTTTATACAGAAAAAGTTTTTAAATTTTCACTAACTACTCTAGCATTGATATGTTAAAATTGTGACTATTGCAGACCTGCCAACCTTTGAAAATGAGAAATCGTAGCACACAAAATTAAAATTAATCTGGAGGTTGGTTGGTTGGTTTTTCGTGTTTCTCAGCTATCTTTTGACATTCGTAAAAGGAATAACGTTTCAGTCTTTCAACTCAATACAGTAAATTTTTTCCTCTGAAAATTTTTACCCACGATTTTGAGAGTTTCTTCTCGATTCGAAGCTTTTTGTTTTACATTTGTAAAAGGAGTTTGGTTCCAATTTTTTAGCCCAGTGCAGTAAATTTTGACGAAATTCGCGACTTTTTTTCCCGCGATCATTTCAGGATACAGTTTTTTTTTTTTCCACAATCATAATTCACATTTTTCTATCACGATTCTTTATTGAAACCCGCACTTTTTACCACGAACTTTTGATGAAATTCGCATTTTTTACCACGATCCTTTGACGAATTTTGTGTTTTCTTTCCGCGATCTTTTGGTGAAATTTGTGTTTTCTTACTGATCTTTCGATGAAATTTGCATTTTCTAACTGATCTTTTGACGAAATTAGCGTTTTCTTTCTGCGATATTTAAAAAAAATTCGCATTTTTACCACTATCCTTTGATAAAATTAATTTTCTTCTGTAACCAATTAACAAAATCGATTTTTTTTTACACGGTCATTTGTCGAAATTCGCGATAGTTTATCGCAACCGATCGGCAACATTTTTGATATCTTTTCGTGAATAATTAACAAAATTACACGTTTCCGCGGCCTTTTGACGAAATTTGCAATAATTTTCCCTCGATAGTTTACCAAAATTCGTAATTTTTTTACGCAATCTTTAGACGAAATTCACAATTTCTTTCTGAATTCTTAACGAAATTAGAGATCTTATTCGGCGACCAATTGAAGATAATTACTATTTGTCTTTGAAGAAAATGAATTTGAAATCTTTGAATTTGTTGATCTTTGAAGAAATACCCGATATTTTTACACGATCATCTAAAGAAATTCTCAACTTTTTCCGCGACCTACCTATTCATGAATTAATTTAGGGAAATTCCATAAAAGAAAAAAAATTCACGGACTTCCAAAAAATTTCAAAATATACTCGCAAAAGAATCATAAGTGTGTGGAAGAATTTACAGGGGGAAGTACTGCACAGAATTTTTCATTATGCTGGACTTTTCTTTTCCGTGTGCAAATCGTGTGATTTTGCACACTATTTCAAACCTTGCCCCTCAAAGAACCACCTCCCCACCTCTAGAAATTCTTAACATGGCATCCCTTTTCTAAGGAAGGGAATTCCTGTATAAATATTTACAGAAACACGATTCACTCGTGGTTAATATAGACATAAAGAGGGTTTTGCGTTAAAAAAGTTTGTTTTCCAGCACTGATTTTTTCCCCCCATGAGCATTTTTTAATGTCCGAATTTTCGGACTAATGACCAATTTTTTAAAACTTTCGGAAATGAATACTTTTAAATTTCAGAACAGAATTACTCTTGAAAAATATGTTGCGCGGGATAAAAATCGCAACTAGAAACAAAAAGTGCTTTTGTGTTTTTTGCAAAACAAATCGTAGTTTAAGACCGATTTTCATAACATCGTAGTTTATAGGTCCAAATCGCAGCAACTACGATTTTTTCATAGCAGTTGGCAGGTCTGCTATTGTATCCCGAGACCCGGAGCCGAAGTGCTCCAGAGCTGTGTTTTTCCTAGAACTAGAGCCGCAGCTGGAGGTCTAAATTTTCCCCTGCCCTAGTGCTCCTTTAGTTTTTTAATATTCTTTCAAATCTTTTTTTTTTTCAGTCTTTTAAATTTCCAGTCTTAAAACATTTTAATTACATAATTTTTCAGTATTTTAATTCTATCATTTTTTAGGGTTTTTTTTTTTATTATTATTAGAGATGGAAAACTTCTCACAAAAACATGGTAACACTACTTCCCTTCCACTTTCTACTTGAACTAAGTGGCAACACTATTTGTAAACAAATGTGGCCACCTGTTTACAAGTGTAGTTGTACAATTTTGGTTGTTTGAAAAGCGTTAATTTTTTGTGTTTGAAATTCCACAAAACTTTCTTTTTTAAAAGTAAAAGCTAAAAGATGTTAGATTTTCTAAACAAGCATTTCAAGTTTGATGAGAAGAAAAACGCATTTTGTCAGATCTTTAATGAAGGTAAAGGAAGAATTTATGAGCAAAAAATTAACTGTGTAAATTGAAATCTGCAACTCAAAAGTGCAAAGTTGAGCAGAGTTTGAGCGATTGCCAGAGCTGGAGCCACAGTATTTTATCTGTGAGCAGAGCTGGAGTTGGAGCATGAAAAATTTTTCAGCTCCGGGTCAATGATTATATCACTCTTATCTAGTTATGACTCTAAAATATTGATTACTGTGTACTGTGCTTCAAAATAAGATATACTGAAAAAAAAATAATATGATACAGCCCTGGATCAGATTGTATTGCATATTGATTTATTTCCAACTTGACTCGACAGCCAGTTGAGCTGTATCGAAAAACTTGTTTTGGTTTAAGGTTTAATCTAATTTTTTCAAGTTTAGTTGGGTTTTGAGTCTTGAAGGTGGGATTTCTAACTTATTTTTTCAAAAGAATGTCCACATTATTGATAGATAAACTATATTCTTTAATATAAAAGAGCATATATATCTTTATTTTTCAACATACAAGATACAATGGGTATAAGAAAAGTAATTAGAGCATTTTTTTGTGAATTATTAAGCATTAAAAAACAAATGAATACTTTAAAGTATGGATTGTTTGATGGATTTCTTGTTGACTTCAAATAGAAATTTTGGGTTGGGGTCGGTACAGACAAACATGTGAGGGACTCTATGTGGAAAATAATGTTGTATTGCCACAAAATTCAACAATTGCTTACAATTCAATCTGATTGGAAATTAAAAGTACAAGAGTCATTAATATGAATTTTTATGCAGAAATATACATTACAGCTGAATAAGTTAACAGCAAACCTGAAAGACATCACTAGAAGCACAAAGGATAAGGCGATGAGCAGCAAACTGTTTTCCGCCAACTTCTAATGTAATATCACTCAGCAGCCGTTCTGCATACAGACTGGCAATTTTTTCCAGCACCGTATTGGAGTTGTCAATTTGTTGTTCATGCTCCTTGTCACACAATTTATGTCCTTCAGATGCAGTCTCTGACTTTGAGCTTGAAGGTCTGTTGAGGGTGTCTGATCGAGAACCAGAAGGATAATTCTGAGCTCGATTGAAGAACATGATTTCAATTTATACAAGACTCAAAATGACGAAACTTTGAATGCTAAAATAGGAAATTTGTAGCTGCTTTTCAAAATGAATCTAGAAAATATACAGAAGTATTATAAGATATGATGTATAAAAGACAAAAAAAAATTTCAATATATCTATCTGTATAATGAAAAAGATGCTCAAATTACTTTATTTTATCTCATCATGTCAAACTACATAACTTGTAAACCTAATTATTTAAGTTATTTTGATTCTAAATTAAACAAATTTTAATTAACATTGACAAATTTATCTTTAAAAAATAACAATAAAGGTTTTTATTGACTTTTTAAAAAAAAAGATTTTATCAAACTAACATAATTTTTTACATCCTATCCTACTAAACCAGGAGTACTAAAGCCACTCCTGTTTTTGTACCCATGTGTCAGTGAGACAATTGTCACCACTATTTCCTAATAGTCATCTTTGTTATATTTAATCATAAAAGTTCTGTTGAACATGCCAAGTAATGCCTTCCTTAAAGAAATTTCTTTAAAAGCAATTTCTATCAACACCATTTAACTAATTTTGCAATCATATTTCCCATTTTGAATGAAAAATTAATTGTATCATCAGAAATAAATCGAAAGATCTTAAAATTCAATGGTTGACATGAAAATTTTATTTATGAACATTATACAAAAAATAAATTTTTGCATTAAAAACAAAATAAGATAATAACGCAATCAAATTATTAAAATTTAAATGAAAATTTTATTTATGAACATTATACAAAAATAAATTTTTGCATTAAAAACAAAGTAAGATAATAACGCAATCAAATTATTAAAATTGTAATATATACTAAATTGAAAATATTAGGTACTTTTCGGTTAGCCGAGCGCCAGTGTTATCATAAAATTCAAAACATGAATACTCAAATGTTAATTACTTTTTCAAATCACATATTTAATAAAATTAATATCAATTCTATAATTAATGATAAAAATTGTTTTTTTCCTATTAATAATCTTCATATCTCAAAAACCTTTAAATATCCTAATACAATTGGTAGAAAGATTTTTAACTACAATACATTTTCAAAAAATACATCTGCTGCAAGTAATTTTCCATGTAAATGCAATGACCCCACTCTAAAAAAATACATAAACAATGATCATGGACATATAATCACTGGAAATCTTGATATTGTTAATGATTTTAAATTGAAACAACTAATGGGTTATGGTACTAAATATAGACTTCCATCTAAATTTAATGTTAAATCTATTATCAAACAGTTTACACATGATATGGATATTTTTATTTATAAAATTTCTATCTCTTATAATAAGCCTATTGAATATTTTAATCAGTGGAAAATATTAATAATTGAAAAATTAACTATGGCTTTAAAAAATAATATGGCTGATTTGGTTTCTATTAATACACAGCATATTTTCCAACAAATTACTAAATTACAAAAAAACTACGTTATTACATATGTAGACAAATCTCCTAATAATTATGCTATTATTTGTAAATCTTATTATCACCAACTTCTTACAAATTGTATTTCTTCTAATAAGTCATTTAAAAAAACTAATGAAAATGTAATTGTAAATAATCGTAAAATTCGAAGTTATTATAAACTATTAAATATTTTATCTACTAACTTTAATTATCCATATTTAGTTCTTATTCCCAAATTTCATAAAACTCCAATTAAATTTAGGACTGTAACTATTGGTTGCAATACATATAATAATAAAGCCAATAAACTTCTCTTAAAAATTCTTAATCAATTATATGTACTTACTACAAACAATGATAATACACATTGTATAAAAAATAGCTATCAACTTGTCAATATTTTAAAAAATCTTCATTGTGTATATAATATAACAACATATGACTTCAAAGATCTTTTTAATAATATAGACCTATTAGATTTACATAAAATTATAAATGCATTATTTAAAAAGTATTATAAAAAACTGGAATTACCATCTAATATTGATATTGCATATTTTAAATCTTTAACTAACTTCATTATCTATAATAATTATATCTTGCAAGATAACACTTTATATTTACAGCATGTCGGTATACCACAAGGCGGTTGTACATCCAGTTTACTCTCAGACTTATACTTATATCATTATGAGGGTGATTCTATGCAAATAGGCCATAATGATGAAACTGGATGATATTTAAATTTTTTCAACAGAAAAACCTAATGCATTTTTTTTAACATGTAGTTTAGACATGGTTTTATCATATTAGCTCATGAAATTTCACTATTAATTTAAACATATATTTAAAATAAATTTTTAAACCTATTAAATATCATTCCCTCACATGCAACTACTACCACCCAAAAATATAAAAAATACCATTTCTTACTGAAATATTAAAAAAAAAAAAAAAAATCTGACTTCTGTATTTTAATATGAACACAAAGTATTATTTCTATGTATTACATTATTTTTTTTTGGTCTGCACATGCAATTTTTATTTGGCAAAAAAGTTTGCAACTCATATTTCAGATCATTCCCTCCCTCATTAATAATTCTGGATATTTGAGATAGGTGGTACTACTGTAGACTGAAACATTTCATATGTGCTCAGCACATGGATCTTACCTGTCTGTAAAACAATTTTTAGCCATCCTGGAGAAATAGTTCAGTGTGTAAGGAATAATTTAATAGACAGATTGGGCAAATGTTAAGATGATGTTATCATTCCCTCATTTAAATTTATAAAAATAATTTATTTTCTAAAAATCTATTAATGGGTGGTTTAGTTTTCTCTGAAGGGATAATTTGAGTATATGTATTGTTTTTTAAATTTACTTTATGAGTACAAATTTTAAAAACTAATAATGTATGTTTTATCATTCCCTCACTAGTCATTCCCTCATGTGAGGGAATGATTCTCATGTGAAAAAATTGTCCTATTCTTTTTAAAAACTTGTAGAAAAGATATTTTTGTTGAAAATTTAATGCTTTTGATGAAAATAAATGCATATTTTTAGGCAAATCAATGTATAAAATATTATTTATTATGCAAAAGGTAAAAGAAAAGTCAACAAGGAAACCAAAAAAAAAATCTCGTGGAGAAATTTCATCAAAATAACTTGTGAAAGAATTTAGCATTCAGTTGAAAATATTCCTGGTACACAGCAGAAATGTAGCTTATTAATATGAAGCAATTAAGAAAATAAAGTCATCTTAAGCACAAACCTATATCTTATTGCATATAGATTTCAGCGAAAACTTTTTTTGTATATTCCTTAAAGAAATTCAGGCAATACATTTCAAAAGAGATTGGCAACAAGGGTAATATGCATACAAACATTGGGGACTCAATAAATTTTATTTAACAGTACCTCTAGATAATTTGGATTAGATAATTTTGGAGCATGAAATTGAAATGGAGAACTATTGGAAATTGATGACAAATCAGTCAAAGTAAATTCTGTTGAACCTACAGGCAATGGAAAGTTTAAGTAGCATATGAAAGAGGATATTTATGACAACATGTGACTTTGTTTTAAAAAAAAAACTGAGCCTCTTAATAGCAGAGAATGTAGATTTAATCTTTCTGGACAAAAGCTTTCTTAAAAATGTAATTTGAAATTGTTTTTCACAAAATTGCCATTTCCTCACATTGTAATCATCCCCTCATTCTAATAAAAATCTAAAAATTATATGGAATTTCTTAATATTAAGCCTAACGGCTATTGTTTTCCTAATAAGGAGCTTTTCTGGTGTCTTATTACAAAAAATTAGGAACTTCTGACATGATTTATTTTTTCTTCATCACTATGATGAAAATGGCCTATTTGCGTAAAATCACCCATGAACGTAATTTTACTAATAATAATCTACATTTATATCGTTATATTGATGACATAATTTTAATTGATACTGATCATTCTGCAATTACTCCATTTCCAGTAGATTATCCCACTAATTTGGAATTAACGGAAAACCTTTTATCTAACAATACAATTAACTTCTTAGATCTTAAAATTACAATAAAAGACAACAAAACAATCACAGATTTATATGACAAACGTAAAGAATTTAAATTCAAAGTTAATACATTTACAAATTTTAAATCTTGTCTACATCATTCTGTATTTCGAAATATAATACTTAATCATTTATATAGAATAAAATGTTTATGTTCTTTTCCTCTAATTAACAATAATATTAAAAAACTAATTTATAATCATTAAATCATGGTTTTCCAAAAAAATTCATATATTCATTAATATACAATTAGTATTTTTCTTACATGATATTTTAAAACAAATTAACACATGCGTAAACAAAATTACAAAAAAATTATAAAATAAAAAAAATCTATAAAAAAATAAAAATTGTAAAATAACATAAAAAAATTATTATAGGTTGGATGGGTGGGTAGATGTTAGAGTACGGAGGAGGGTGGTGTTGTCTGGATAATACGCAATGGTTAATTTATAAAAAAAAAAAAATGGGGCTTTTGTATTATTACTATATTTTTGATACGTATTTTATAAGGATGTTGATTTGATATTTTATATGTAATTGGTGAATTTCATTAATTATTAGCTTTATTATTGTTTAATCTTATTTACAATCATTTGTTATAAATTTTAATTTAATAAGGACAATATCATATTAATTACTAATAGTATGCCATTTTTATAGTGATTAATATACATATAAGTATTTTTAATATAAATAAAGTTATACTGTATGGATTAAAATTGGGTAATTATATTTATTGTTATTCCTCTATTCTTATTAATATTTTAATATTTATTTATTTTCACTTAGTGTTATATAATTTATTATCGGTTTATTGTTTTTGAATGTCCCACATTCATACTTTTAGGATTTTTATGGATGTATAAAATAATCCACACACTATATTTGTGCTTTTTAGGTAATTGGAATTTAAGTATCAGTTCACCTTCTTTATACTACCATATGTTTTTTATTTCCTGTTCATTTTATAATTATCTTATATATAATAGTTTTTATTAAAGATTTTTATATTTTTAATAATTATTTATATTAATTATTAATGAATTTATTTTGTTTTATAGCATATAGCTATATGCTATATATTATCGATGTTCTAGAATTATTTAAATTCTTAGTGTAGTTTAAATAAATTTGCTAATAGAATATTTTGTATGCTTTTTAAATTTTATTAACAATAGTTTTTTTTAAATACATTGTGTGGTTTATATTCAGTTTATAATTATCTATATATAAGGATATGTTTGGTTTTGCTGTTAATAAAACAATTGTTATATTCAATTGCTTACAACTGAAGCAAGTCTTTTGACAATTAAATGATAAAACTAATACTAGATGGCAGCACCACAATTTGTGTTTTTTTTTTTCGATAAGTTCTAGATTTACTTATTCCAGCTACATTTCAGTTATAATTTACTACACCAGGGGGTATTTTTAGCTAAATTTTGACGATATTGTTTAACGGTTTTTAATTACTTTAATAGTGCATTTTAATTATATAATTACTTTCTATTTATATTATTTTATATTATATTAAAAGTTATTTAACATTTATTTCAATATGTATTAACTGCATCCTATGGTATCAATTACTGTGATTTCTTAACTGTTTTATTAACCTTAATCTTTACGATATGGGTGCCATGTGCGCGTGGATTTATTCTAAAATATTAATCGGTATGGTGTTTATTATTTCATTTTATATCCTATAAATAATTATATAGGTTTTATTGTTTTTTCCATTTCATATTATTTGTTTCTATTCTGTTTTCATTTTTAATCAATTCACTTGATTTTAATGGTTGTTTGGGCACAGGGGAAAATAACTTTTAGCTTTAGCTTATTTTTCCCACAGAAAACAACCATTTTGCTTATATCATTGAATTCTGTACGTTGAAAACGTAATTCAATATATAAGCATTTCCATTATTTGTCGGT
Organism: Maratus speciosus; assembly: GCA_963932465.1. Taxonomy (NCBI): domain Eukaryota; kingdom Metazoa; phylum Arthropoda; class Arachnida; order Araneae; family Salticidae; genus Maratus; species Maratus speciosus. The sequence goes on from OZ010797.1 coordinate 127,084,776, forward strand.
GTCCACTTTCTTATTTTTCTTCCATAATAATTCTTATAAATAATTTAATCTTTTTTTTTTTTTTTTATATATATATATACTTACAGCTTTAATTCATAATATTATGGTGGTAGGTTATGTTTAATTATTGGTTATATATCTATATATGCATATATATGTATATTTATACAATAGAAGCTATATGTATACATATATATGTGTGTGTGTACATATACAATATACATAAATGTATATGTATATATACATATATATACAACACTGGCACCCAGCTAACCAAAAAGTACCAAACATTATTAATGGACACTACAAAACAAATGTTTGTATTTAGAAACAAAGCAAGATAATAACACAACCAAATTATTAAAATTTAAAGATATAGTAAATTGCAAATTTTATAATGTAGATCCTTTTAGCTTATAACAATATCAAGTTTAGACAATTGAGACAATAAAATAGTCAGATTATGTCACCATCTGCACGAAGTACAGTTTAATTATAGACAAAAATTACATCTTTAATATGATGTTTTAATTATTATACATTGAAATTGTAAACTGAAAAAAATTCTGGAAATTATTGAGTCAAATATATTGTTAAACAAAATTGAAGAAATCATCATAGGCTAATGGTTTAGACATATAGCAACTTAAAACATAAAAACATGTATGTACAATCTGGCAACCCTAGAAACTTTCATTAAAATTCATGTTAACATCATGACTGCTATGAAACTGTTTGATTCCTTGTTAAAAAAGGGGGTATTTTTTATGTTAGCCAGACACAAATCTTGCCAATAATATTTTCCCCCCTCATCAACAGCAGCTTCTATTTTTACTTTGATGCTGAAATAAAATTTTTGGTTTATGATATTATATCTTTTTTTCCCTTCTTTATGAAAGGCATATATTTTAAATTCATGAAGTAGCATATGTAATTTTAATGATATTTATGTATTTTAAATTGAATGAAAGGTTTATATTTTAAATTAAATAAATGCAATATAAATAATGGAAACAATGTCTAGCAGCTTATCAATTACAACCGGCTATCATAAAAGTACCAAACAAGATTACCATTCATAGTTTTTTTTTTTTTTTTCAATTTGAATTCTTACTTTTTGTATAAGTCCCTAGAATGATTAGGTAAAATTTCAAATATTTAAGAAATTACAGTCAACTGAAAATGCATGTGGATGGGCTGAAAAAGAGGTATAAAAGACCTGGTGGGACAGCTGCACACATGCTGAATTTTTTGGTTCAAAGATATATATCCTGGAATAACAGACTAACTATAAGTTTCAAAATATAACAATTAGCCAAAAATGTTTATACTTTTTTCTTTAGTAAAACCTTAAAAATGTCTTGAAATGACATTTTTCATCTTGCTGTGTAAAGTAGCGAAATTATAATTGCAGGAGCTGCTATATCAAGGAAGTAGTATCCATTTTTTTTTTACTTTTATAAGAAATATGTTTACTTGATACAATTTCTGCTTTTTTATTATAGGTGCAGATTTATGGTCACCAGTCACCACATGACAAATACATTTTTTGCTGTGGCCACTAACTTCCAGCATCTAGGTTCCCAAGTGTTTTAAACTGACCAATTTCTGATATTTCCCATTCCAGATTGATATTTTTTTCTTTCCAGGAAGAAAGATTAAGGCCAAAACCAGGGTTGGCAAGGTTTTGGACACAACGGTAAAATCCATGGTTTAAACCGTACTGTCCAAAACCCTTCTGTCTAAAACTGTCCAAAACTATATTTTGTCGTAAAATTGTATTTATCAGAACAATGCTAAAAGTTTAAAAAATTGGCGAAAAGATTACAATACAAAAATACCAATTTAGTATTAACAACCTAATTACCGTACGTTATACTACCTAACAATTTAGTAGTAACAACCTAATTGCCCTACATGATGAAGTAATTACATTAAAAATATATTAAATTTAATTATGTATCATAATTTTAATGTTATCCATTTAAATAATAGTAGTTAATAGAAGTACTAACGATTTTTATAAAGAATACATTCTGATTCTGTTACTGAAAGTCCCGAGAGTTGTTACTGGAAATAATTGATAAATGGAGTTCAGGTTCAGCATACTGATTAAACCAGCTTACTGCCGGCAACTATGTATATGTGTATATTAAGAAATAGTATAAATAAAAATAATTGATTTTGTTTGATTATGAGATATTTAGATATTGACTATTATTATAGGCGTAGTGTTTTCAAAATTATTGGAGGGGCTCTTGTTACAGTTTCAAAATTTTCCATGTAATTGGGTGGAGGGAGGAGTACTTGCTTTCCGTTCCCGATTATGCCTACAGGCTTGATAAAATTAGATAATACTTTATTATAACACTATACTATATGACTATTATTATAACAACACTATTTAACTCTTAAGAAATAGAATGTTCACTAGAATTAGATTAAATTCATAATAAAAATACATATTTTAAAAAATAACTTTTAGATTTTAAATTAAATATTTGTGTTTTCTTTCATTATCCTATAATCTAGTAAAGATAATTTACAATGAAACATTATTTAAAAGAAATTTCTTTGTAACATTTTCTTGCACAAAAATTGAAACAAAAGCAAATCTCCCCTCCTTATACTACATGTGTGGTATTATAAAGAATTTCTTATTATTATAACTCAATTTTAACAGAACTTTTTAAGTTACACAGATATTAGAAAAATGTGAACTTTTTTTCATTTACTAAAGAATTAAATGGAATGTTAGTAAAATATATTGTGAGATATTTATATTTATTCATATGTTTAATAAGTGTGCAGTGGTTACATGTGGAATGTTGCTTTTTTTAAGGTTTTGGACACTTTAGTACAGTTTTGGACGCTTTAGTACAGTTTTAGACACTTTAGTACAGTTTTAGACACTTTAGTACAGTTTTGGACAGTAAAACCCACATGTCCTGTCCAAAACTAGTTTTGGGCGTCCAAAACCCCAACCCTGGCCAAAACACATAAAAAACTTTATTATTATGGTTTTTAATAACATTTCAAAACTGTTTAACAAATAATTTTTTTTAAGGTCATTACTAGATTTGTTTAACACAGCAAATTACTGCTTTCAATATATTTGTGTACCTGTGTTCTTCATAACAGTTTGAGTCCAATTACTTTACATAGTCTGAGATATTTTTTCTTTTTTAATATAATTTTTCTTATAGAAAAACTAATGTTTGAAGTTTATTTTGATTTTTATAATGCAAAATAATCTAACACACATTTACTTTTTTTATGTACTTTTATATGACAAAATCAAAATAAGAAATATTGTTTTTCTAATGTATTCCCTTCTACCATGATTGCATAGCTTATACTTTTTCTTTAAATTGTATCTAGCCTAACTTTATCTTCTGACAGTACATAGTTTAAGACATACTTAATTAACAATCAAATTTCAAGAATTTTATGATTAAATTAAATGTATACATTTAATGTAATTAGTATGTTTTGTTGTACTTGTGTAGATCAAATAAATTTTATTTTTCACTTTCAATTTCCAAAGTTTTAGTTTGTTTTTCTCCATACAAATGCTATTGTTTATATGAGTTTGTTTCACAATGTGGCTACTGGATGTTTAAGGTTTATAGTGATGACTTTAAGCCATTTTATAAGGCGCAGCGCTCGGTGACCCATTTTATTTCTTTTATGCATCCAATGGCCCTTTTTAACTCTTCCAATGCGCATGGCGGCCATTTTTAACATTTCCTATGCGGCCCATGGCCTTAAAGAGAGTTTCACAGCGCCCAATTGCTCTTCTTTATAATCAAAATCCGCCATTTTCTTTTTTTCTATTCACGAAAGCATATTCTTTTTGCTCAGTATTGCTTCATTAAGTATTTTTTGTTGAAACTATTTATTGTGATTCTTCTTGAAAATATTTAAAATTAGTTTTTTTTTTTTTTTTTAACATTATCAAATGGAAAGCTTATCTAATTCTCTCAGCATCTGGTTCTTAGAGTTAAATAAACAAACCGAGGTCGTAGTCAACTTTTTTCCCAGAGGGTCTAATAGTGGGCTTTTTTATGGCGCTATAATTTTCTTATTACTTATCATATTTTAATAAATATCTGGTACACAGACAAATTTTTTATTATTTCAGCTGGCTGAAAATTTGAAAGAAATTGGCCAATTAATATCAAAGATACCATTTTTTTTTCTTTTTAGTAAGGAGAGAAAGGGTTTTACCTTCTGTTATTACTTTCTTCTATCTTTACAAGACGAAAGGACTCATGAAAATTTTCGAATTCCAGTTTTCAATTAATTTACACGTTTTAGGGGTCAGAGATCCCGAAAAACATGTTTTTACAAAATATCTGTCTGTGTGTGTGCAACACAAATTTTGAGGCTACTCTATCTCAAGAACTATTGCACGGAATTTAATAAAAATTTATATTCAGTTAGTCCCTGATATAAATTGGTGCTGAGTAGTTTTTGGTGCAAATCGCTCAACAGGTGGCGCTGCTATGCTGCATTTTTTACAATTTCCGGAATGGCTCATCTCAAGAACTAATGCACGGATTGTAATAAAAATTTATATTCAGTTAGTCCCTGATATAAATTGGTGCTGATTAGTTTTTGGTGCAAATCGCTCAACAGGTGGCGCTGCTATGCTGCATGTATTACGATTTCCGGAATGGCTCTATCTCAAAAACTAATGCACGGATTTTTATGAAACTTCAGATTCAGTTAGTCCTTGATATCACTTAGTGTTTACTATGATTTGGCGTAAATCGACCAACAGGTGGCGCTGCAATACACCATTTTTCACGATTTCCGCGAGGGCTCTATTTCAAGAACTAATGCATAGATTTTCATCAAATTTCAGATTCAATTAGTCCTTGATATGAGTTGGTGCTGACTATGTTTTGATGTAAATCGCCCAACAGGTAGCGCTGCTATGCTGCATTTTTCCTGATTCCCGAAATAGTTTTATCTGAAAAGGAATGCACAGATTTTAATCAAACTTCAGATTCAGTTACCAAGTTGACTTAAGTTGTTGTTTATTAGGTTTTGGTATATATCACCCAACAGGTGGCGCTGCTATGCAGAATTTTTTATGATTTCCACCATAGCTCTACTCAAAAACAATGCACAGATTTTCCCAAAACTTCAGATTTAGTTAGAAGTTGACATAAATTGTTGCTGATTAGATTTTGGTGTAAATCATCTAACCAGTGGTGCTATGCTGTATTTTTCAGGAAGTATTAACATGTATGAGATAGAAGAAAGTTTTGGGATTGCCACATCTATCAAGTTTTTCTTTTAATCATCATTTCTGTTAGCTGCTCAACAATTTATTTTTTCGAACAACACAAAACTTTCTGACACATTCACACTCTTTTTTTTATTCTTAAAGGAATACAATTTGCATGATTAGGAATCGAAAAGCGTATTCCTTTTTTTTGTTAAATATCTTATACCTTTATTCTTAAATATCTTAGCAGAATGCGAAAAAACTATTAATTGCAGAAAAAATTTGCAAGAAATTCATAAATACGCAAAAAAAAGATTGCAAAAAACGTGTGTTTTATACAGATTTACAGATAGGTTCTTATTAGATGGTCACAGACTACAAAAAGGCCACGCAGACTATAAAAAGGCCAGGGTGCTGCTGATAGCAGTAACATAGCCAGGATTTTCTTTTGGTGATGTGCGAAGGAGACTGAATAATGATGACGTTGCATGTAAATATATAAATTGGGCCATACCTATATAAATTGGACAGAATTTGCCAATAATTAGATTTTCAAAAAGTACTCATTTCAGGTAGTCCAGATTTCTTCCCTTTTTCCACCACCCGTCTGATAATAAAAGGACATTTTTTAACACTTTCCAACAAAGTTGAAAAGTGTTTATGCATTCAGTTTGTCTGTCCGTCTGTCTATACTCTAACTCCCGCAAATAGACTCAGATTTTCATGCAACTGATAAACATTATTTAGGGTCACCAAGGCATGTTTGGTATTGTATTATGAAGTATGCGAGATTAATAGTTCATTTACAGGGGCACTCAAAATAATTCCATTACATTATGGTATACGAGAAAAAATCGTTTGCAGAATATTTTAATGAGATTAAGCTATTTCAAATGTATTGAAACTGATATAAATAACTGAATTTCACTACAAGATGATTATGATAGAATAGTGCATTCATAGCATTTGTCATTGATTTACAGGGACACACAAAAGAAATCGGTTACAGTACTATCTTTGAGTAATAATTGCTGGAAGAGCGTTTTAAATTAGTTATGCACTTTTAAATTTAACTAATTTTTTGCATTTCATTTGTCCTATATAAATTCTATACATCATACACTTACACAGGGCTGCAAAAAAGAATTCATGCACTATTCTCCTTATTAGCGGAATCTGCTGAAGGAGAATTTTCAAATGAGGTATATGTATTTCTTTATTGAACTAAATTTTGGCATGTATGTAGTTAATAGATACAAATCTATATATCATGCTTCTCAAAAAATTCGGATAATTTTCCAATTATAGATGGAAGCAGCTGAAATTGGGCTTTCAAATGTGTATATGCATTTCCATATGGTTGAATTATCATATTTTGATTTATTAAACGATGCAGTTTGTTACATTATTCTGAATGTGTTGGAAAATGTTTCATAATTTATGCCTGATGCACGATTTTTTCTGTTTTGTTTGATTCTTTTTTTCTAAAGTCTCTTTTAATAAGTCAGAGCACTTACTTCTTTCAATTTTAAGATACGGGTCATTTGCATGCAAGCAATAAATATTTAATTTTAAACCTGCCATATTTCTGCTCATTAATTCTGAATGTCAGTAGCCATGAACAATAGTTACACTATTTTTTTTTCTAGATATCCATTTTTAAGCATTCAAACTCTTTAAAAAATTTTAGTGATTGATTAAAAAATATATTTTTTATTCGTGTAAAAAATGCAGTAAATTGATTATATAATCAATTTACTACAAGCATAGATTTTAATAAGACAGAGGTAATAATGTGGCTGATTTTCTAAACTCAATTTATGGCTTGAGTAATCAGAAGTCAAAGTTCTAATGCAAACTTTATGGGCAATTTGAATTCAATTGCACATGATTTCTTGGCAAGGGTTCAATCAATTAGAATACAATTTACCACAAACATAAGACCTTAATAGGACAGAAGTAAAAATGCAGTGCAATTTTTGAAATTCAATCTGTGGTCTAAGTAATTAAAGGTCAAAGTTCTAATGCAAACACTATTGACAATTTTGATTCAAACACAAATGATTTCCCAGGAATGGCTTAACAGGGGCCGCACTAACCATTCGCCTACATACCAAATGCAAATACATTGTGAAATTGGCGAACAAGCAATTATTATGGCAAAAAGGTTGGAGAATGATTTTTTGTTGTTATAATCATGTTTTGAAATGTAAATGAATTTCTGTTTTCGTCGGGAGTTCGCTTTCAGCCGTATTTCCTCCCCTCCACTTGCTGCCTTTGTAGCCGTTGTTAGGCTTAGTATTCAGAGCCACTTTCGCTGACTAGGGGAGACTTGATCCCTTTTCAGTTTTTAATTTTTATTTTGGAAAAATCAAAATTAAAAAAAAAAAATGTTTCCAGTTATTATTAAAGGCTCATGTGTCTTTCTTGTTGTAGTAATTTTTTTTTTTTTGAAAAACCATTTAAAAAAAAATTGCTTTCCAAAAAATAAAAAAAGAATCAAGTCTCCCCAGTTGCAGGGAGACTTGATCCTTGAAACAGATGTATTGAAATGATTCAAATTAAGTAGTAGAAATGAAATTTATTGTTGATTAACATGTAAAAAGGGAGAAAAACACAATGAACAAAAACCATTTTCAAAACTTGAAAAATCAAATGTAAATATTCAAATTATCGCAGTTCGAAGAATTCCACGAAGCATGGTTGGTTTGGGTAGTTTTTTGACAATGTCATCACTGTCCACAACACTATTGTCAACATTTTCTGGATAAATATCTCGGTCGAATTTAAGTTCTCGTTTTCATAGAAAATTGATTTCACATTCAGATGATAAAATCTTCTTTTAAATTATTCCTACAAAATAACTAATTTTCTTCTTTCCCAGAAATTGCACAATGACAAAGTCGTTTTCATCAATCGACAAATTTTTTGGATCATCAATGATTTCATCAGAATGTTCATCAAGTGGATCTGGGTTGGTTGAATCATAAACACTATAACTGCTTTCATAACTTTCTGAAGATTCAGGTCTTTCATTTTTAGTGCTTTTACTTTTTTTCTTGAGATAAAATGAGATTTTCAAGATTTTTGTTTTTTATTCAGTTGACGATCTTGTATTTCTTCTTTATTCTGTCTTTTAGTTGGTGTGCTTGTCAAAATTTTTGCCTAGATTGTCAAATAATAAAATAAAATAACGATCCAATTTTAAAATATCCTACTATTTATTTGTCTTGCCGCCTTAGCGTGAATGATATAAATCTGCAAATATTTCAAATTTCTTTTAAAATAGCTGTGATGTTGTAACATTAATCAATCATCACATATAATTAATTATACCCAATTTAAAACCAAAATTCTCCTTTTACAAATATATTTAACTGAAACTTCCTTACCTTTTAAAAACATTCTCATTACACGCTAATGTCTGTTGTCTCTTTTACAGCTAATAAATATTCCTTTTAATGTTTACCAAATTATCAACTGTTAACAGAACAAAGAAAAAAAAAAAAAAAAAAAATCAACTTTCTCACCCTCATTAACAAACAGTAAAATTAAATGCTTCTACTTCCATTAACGAATAAATAAAAATATTTTTTTTATCATTAGCTTTTCTTTTGTGCAATAATCTAAACAGTTGCTAATACGTTGCTTTCATCATTCTGATGAAAATAACAAAATGATTTCTTATGGAAAATGTAATTTTTAACCCAGGTGTCCTAAGGACAAGAAGTAGGTGATAACAGGCAGATGCCTCATTTATTTATTGAAACCACAGGAAACTGAAAGATTAATGATTATTATGAAAGGAGTAATTAAATTACTTTTACAAGAATAAAAGCTTTTCAATTGAGATAAAAATAAGGAATACTGAATTTATTTTAGAAACAAATTTTAGATATTAACACACCTTAAAAAGCATTAACAGAATAATATAGGGAACACTAGAAATTTTGATGATTATATATTAATATATACTTCTTATATTTTTTAAAACTTTTTTTTTTTCCATACGGGAAATAAAATTTTCATACTAAAAAAAATTAGCCCGAGCCCATCCGATGGTATGAAAATCAAGCCCGAGACTGTGTCAGGCCCGGGCTGAGCCCGTCTCATCTCTACTCCTTATGCGTAATGCACCATTTAGGGTGAATTCTACCAAGCCATCACTCATTTGGTCGGAGAGAGAGGAGCGAATATCTTCTTTCTTGCATCCCGATACTGCAGAAATCAGACGATTCGAGTACAGGTTCAGAGATTGGATGGTTTCAGCAAAGGAAACACACTTGATGGAGAAGTTTCTGCACATGCACTTAATATTGGTTTGACAAGAAACAGTAGTTTGCCGTTCAACTGCACCAGATTTAGTACAGCAACTGTATACTTTACACATTACAAACCACAAGTGTTTCATTTTAAAACACAAAATCCAAAGTTTGTTTTCAAAGCATAAATGGCTTAACCATATTTCTGAAAAGCAGATATTAGTTTGCAATAAGTACACCGTCGCTAGATGTTAGTTCAAATAAATTTACCACTGGTAAATATAAAGTGGTTTTCTAATTCTGTGGTTAGGCAATACTGCCTCATCAAGTTTGTAGTTCCTTTATGGTTTGTGTTAGTTTGAGTTAAAACTTTATCCGGTATGATCCATATCAATTCAGGCAGCCAAAGAAAAAATCTTACCTTCATAGTCTCAGAAGTTTTTGAATTGAACATATGTTAAAATCCAATAAAAAATAATATACTTGTATATTTTGGTTTTGCCCAAAAAAATTCCTGGCCCGAGATACAGGCCGCCAAAGATGGCATCCCGGGCACCATTTCCAATTCGCCATTTTCGATAAAAATTTTAAAGTGCTCTATCTCTAGAATGGTGCAAGATATTTTGTTGCGTTTTTTTTTATTTTAAAGATAATATTCTTCTGTTTAAAATGATATACCCAATTTTGAAAAATGTATTCAACTTTTCTTGTGGCAACCTTTTGAAAAAAAAATTTTTTTTCAAAAAAAATTTTTTTTTTTCGAAAATGCCAATCCCAAAAATTTTGATTTTTTTGCTGTTGATCAATACCATTGGGAACTATCTTCACTGTAAAGGAGAACTTCCACTTTTGAGTTTAACAAATTTTAGAAACATTTAAAAAATTCAGAGAATTTTACAGGAACTGTATATATACTGTTCCAGTAAAAGTCACTGAATTTTTGCTTATTTGTATCATATTTGTAAGGATAAGCCTACTATATATCCTAAACAAGTTAGAAATTGCAATATCAAATGTGGCAAATGAGGTGCGTGCATAGTATTAACTAGTTTTATAAATATTCAGATCTTGGGGCAATAAGTGTTGCACTCTTGGCGAAAAGGCATGAATACAAAATTTACTATAATTCCATATATTAAATTCAGTAATACGGAAGTAATATGAATCCATCTTAAAAGGACTTAATTGCCATGGCAACCTAGAATCATTGCCTATCATGGTATATCATTGAATCAATTATGTATTATAGGATTTTTATATAGAATGAAGAAAACTTTTATTAATGTCTTTTATGTTTTAATTTGATTTTCATAGCATTTGAAGTGATACATACTTTATTGCAGAGGTTTACAAAAAATTACTTCCTGTGTCATAGAAAGTGCATAGTGTTTACAAGGACACACAAAAGATTTCGGATACTTTACCTTATTGGAAATACTGTACATTAGCGATGATTGCTAGAGGTGCATTTTTAGTTGCGATATGAGTTTTCAAGTTTAATTAAATATTTCCATATTACGTTGTGTGTATAAAGGCTGTAGATCATATACAGGGCTACACAAAAGAAATCGTAAGGGTATTGCTGGAAGTGCATTTTTAGTTGTGTTTGAGTTTTTAAGTTTAACTAAATTTTTCCATGTTACGTTGTGTGCATAAATGCTGTAGATCATATACAGGGCTACACAAAAGAAATCTTAAGGGTTTACTGAGTATGAATGAAAGTAGCTTAAAGGTGATTTTTAAATGAGTTATGCATTTTTACACTGAACTACATTTAGTATACTAAGATATGTTTGGAGAATATAGATAAAATGATATACAGGTCCACGCAAAGAATTAGATACATGGCCGTCTATGGATGATAATCTCTGGAAGTGTGATTTCACTTGTTTTAAGGATGTTTTAATCTTAATTAAATATTAGCTAAATAGTGGCATGTATATAAAGATAGTAGATAAAATACAGGGTTGTATGAAAGTATTCACGTATGCTTCCGTCTATTGACATAAATTTCTAAAAGTCAAATTCCGACCTATTTATGTGTTTTTAACAATTTCCAACATAGTTGAAAGTCTTTATGGATTCGATTTGTCTGCCCATCTGTCTGAACTCTAACTTGTATTAATATAATTTGTATTGCTGTGTAATTGATATGTGTTATTGAGATTGTTTTATTATGTTCGGTATTGAAAATAAAGTATGTATCACTTCAAATGCTATGAAAATCAAATTAAAACATAAAAGACATTAATAAAAGTTTTCTTCATTCTATTTAAAAATCCTATAATACATAATTGATTCAATGATGTACCATGATAAGTAATGATTCTAGGTTGCCATGGTGATTAAGTCCTTTTAAGATGAATTCATATTACTTCCATATTACTGAATTTAATATGTAGAATCATAATAAATTTTGTATTCATGCCCTTTTTGCCCAAGAGTATAACTTATTGCACCATGACCTGAATATTTATAAAACTAGTTATAGTATGCACGCACCTCATTTGCCACATTTGATATTGCAATTTCTAACTTGTTTAGGATATATAGTAGGCTTATCCTTACAAATAAGCAAAAATTCAGTGACTTTTACTGGAACTGTATATATACAGTTCCTGTAAACTTCTCTGAATTTTTAAAATGTTTCTAAAATTTGTTAAACTCAAAAGTGGAAGTTCTCCTTCACAGTGAAGGTAGTTCCCAATGGTATTGATCAACAGCAAAAAAATCAAAATTTTTGGGATTGGCATTTCCAAAAAAAAATTGTTTTTTGAAAAAAAAATTTCTTTTTTTCAAAAGGCTGCCACAAGAAAAGTTGAATACATTTTTCAAAATTGTGTATATAATTTTAAACAGAAGAATATTATCTTTAAAATAAAATAAACCGCAACAAAATATCTTGCACCGTTCTAGAGATAGAGCACTTTAAAATTTTTATCGAAAATCGCGAATGAGAAAGGATGCCGGGGATGTCATCTTTGGCGGCCTGTATCTCGGGCCAGGAATTTTTTTGGGCAAAATGAAAATATACAAGTATCTTACTTTTTCTTAAATTTTAACATATGTTCAATTCAAAAACTTCTGAGACTATGAAGGTAACCCCCCTGCCTGAGTTGATATGGATTCAGCCATCCATATTTGTTCAGGTGGTTAAAAACTTTTCAGAGTAATTACTTTTATGGTACTTTTCGGTTAGCCGGGTGCCAGTGTTATATATACATATTTTTATATTATATATACATACATATATGTATATGTACATTAGGTCTGGGCCTTAAATCGATTTAACTCTTAAATCGATTTAAAGCTTACATCGGAAATCCGATTTAACCATTGGTCTTAAATCGATTTAAGATAAAATCAGAAATCGCGATTTAGCTAATGTCTTAAATCGCGATTTAGCCATTATCTTAAATCGCGATTTAGCCATTGTCTTAAATCGCGATTTAGCCATTGGCTTTAAATCGATTTAAAACAAAATACTGATTCAGAGCTAACATCGGAAAACCGATTTATCTACTTTGATATATCTACCACTTACATGCCAAGCTGGTGTTAAATCGATTTAGGAGGATCCGATTTAAGCAAACATCGCAAGCCTCAATGCTTTCCGATTTAAGACAAACAAGGCAAGCTGGTGTTAAATCGATTTAGGACGATCCGATTTAAGCAAACATCGCAAGCCCCCATGCTTTCCGATATAAGAAAAAGACGATTTAATGAAAACAAGGCAAGCTGGTGTTAAATCGATTTAGCAGGATCCAATTTAAGAAAAAGGTGATTTAAGAAAACGATGATTTAAGTAAGAATTGATATTTATTTATATTGTAAACAAGATTCAGAGTTTTACGAGATTGGAATGTGTATTTTTCAGAAATTAAGAACTTATATAGTGGAAAGTTGAAAAGAAAAAGTAATGTTTAAATCTTAAAATCCAAATTCATCGAATTTCAATTTATATGCTAATGCAATCTTTTGATGATAAATTAAGTTTTCACATATTTGAGTAATATTGCAATATGTATTTTTTATTTTCCAATATTCTGCAATTAATTAAAATGTTTTAAAGTAGAATCCTATATTGTTTCAAAAGATTGTTTTCCTGAAATTCATTCAGCATTTATATGATTAAAAATAATAATAATAAAGTTTTATATTTAAAATCCAAACTCATCGACTTGCAGTTTATACTTTTATGCATTCTTATGATGAAAAATTCATTTTTTACATGTTTTAGTAATATTTTAACATTTATTTTTTATTTTCTATTATTTTGTAATTAATGAAATTATTTTAAAGGTATAGTCATGCATTGTTTTGTGTATCACTATTTGGCCGTGATCCACATGAAATATTTTTCTTTTACTACTAATATTTTTTTTCTGAAATTGATTGAGTATTTATGGTTGGAAAAAAAAGAATAAAGTTTCATATTTAAAATCCAAATTCATCGAATTTCAGTTTTTATTTTTATGCATTCTTTTAATGAAACATTCATTTTTCACATGTTTGGGTAATATTTTAATACATATTCTTTATTTTTTATTATTCTGTAATTAATTAAAATATTTTAAAATAGTCATGCATCAGATTTGACATCCGATTTCAATGGATGTCTGCCAGTCACATGGATTGAGTATCTTGCTGAAATTGATTCACTATTTATATCCAAATTCATCCATTTTTAGTTTATATTTTTATGCATTATTTTCATGAAAAATTAATTTTCATATGTTTAGGTATTATGGGAATATTTTAGTTTTAATTTATTATTATTTTGTAATTAATTAAAAATACTTTAATAAAGTTCTGTAATGGATCAAGTAACTTTATTATTACAGCAGAATGAGGGAGGGCTGGAGGAGGCATTCATTAGATTTTTCTGCAGATCTGCGATTTTTTGCTTTTTTGACATTTTGTTATCATTAAACAAGAGATATATTTTAAGATTATATTTTATTACTAATCTTAAAGGATGGCAACAACCACAAAAAAAATCAGCAATTTCAGTGATGTGCTCCAAGGGTCACACTTTCAATCCTTCTCCATCCGCTATATAAATGTCAGCCTTTATGTTAAACAAATCTTATTTTAATCTAAAAGTTAAAAAGATATAGAATTGCACCTTATTTCTCATATCTCCCCCCCCCTTTTTTTACTACTTTTCTCATCATGGTAAATGAATAGTTAAATTCATCATTCAAGTCTTTTAATATGCTTCTGTTTTACCTCAGTAACTTTTTAAATCTGTGTCTGTAAAAAAAAAAAAAAAAAAAAAGTATGTAGGCTGTTAGCAATGAAGTGCTATTTGAGTGGGCTAGGGGAAGCCCCCCCCCCCCCCAGCTTAAGGAATTTAGATTGTAGCATGCATAACAAGTCAGACAAAAAAAAAAAAAAAAAAAAAATTCTTTTATATTACTTCTTATAGAATGAGTTTATAAAATGTATTACAATAGGTCACTAATTTTTAAAATGGAAAAAAAACTAGTATTTTGGGACATTCAAAGCTTTTTTATGTGTAAAATATACCGCTTTTCAAAATTATTTGACAAATTAAAAGCTAAGTATACTAAATAATACAGGAGGGGGGGAGGGGCACATAAAAATCGGTGCTAAATCGCGATTTAGCACTAAATCGCGATGTTGGATGGATGATAAATCGATTTAAGAAATTTCTACATCGCCCAGTCCTAATGTACATATATTTATATATACACACATATATATGTGTGTAACCAGTTAACCCAAAAGTACCAATTTTATTAGTTATATTACATCTGATTTTTTTTTATAAAATTTTTTTATGTATTCTAAAAATGTGTTGCAAAAATAACAGAAAAACAAAAGAATTCTTTTATAAAAGTTGTGATTTATTAAACTTATAATGCTCTAAAATAAGATTTTTATTTTTGCATGGAGTAAAAAATTAAAAAAGAAAAAAATGTGGGCAGCTAAATATTGAAATAAAGTCAATTTACTTTTAATTTATAGTAGTATGATCAAAGTAAATAATCTTTTCTATCTGGAACACATTTTACTTCCTTACTATTTCAATCTTCTGAAGTCATATAGAAGTAACTATTTTTAATTTAAATAGAATTTTCATTAACTAAATTGTTATATAGATCTAATATTTCAGCCAAAAATGTTTGTATTTATGAATTCATATTTATTAATAAAAAAAAGGGGCATAAAATCACAAAATTTATGAAAAACCAAATGAAAATCGTTGCAGAAAAAAAGATGGTGACGTCTAAAAAAGTAATAATAAATGCTGACAATCGTAGAATAAATATAACGCTACGTGAATAATGAAAATGTCGGTTAATACTCTTGAACTAGGTTTAAATTCTTTGTAAAATATTTTTAGACACCTACTGAATAAATTTTCGTTTTAGAGTTCGAACTTTATTCTTTTATCTTTAGACCTGTTATTCGAAGGAAAATTATTTGAAGAAAAACATTTAAAAGTAGGTTTGCAGCTATAGTGCTGTTTTGAGGAGATGTTTTCAATTCAATTATACTTCAAAAAAGCAATCGAACACTTAAACATAATTATAGAATTAACAATTTATTGAAATGTAAACAAAACGTGTACCATCAGAACACTGTAAATTTGCAGCCACGGAGATTTTGTGCATAATAAAAGAAAGAAACAATAAATGGTATAAGAAGTTAAAAAATTAAGCACCGAAGAAAATCTTCGAATAACTAAACATTAAACATAATTTTAAAATAGTATGAAAGGACAAAATTCTTGAACTAGACGGAAAATTCTGCAGCTGACTCATCCGTCATCCAGAAGGACTTTCATTTCACTTCGAAATCCAATCCAAATAAAAACAAAACCTAGTCACTAAACGTTGCTATTTACCTCACACTGATTGGTGCTTACGCTCAACGATAGCACCAATCAACTTGAGGAATCAAGCGCGTAGAAACAGAAACCGGGGTAGCTACGAGCCGTTAATTCCCAAATTGGCTCATCCGATTTCAGCAATCAGATCCTTTGTTAATATTAATATTTTGGATTACTTTACTGTGATTTTGATCAAATTTAACAAAATAAATCAATTTAAGCCATTATAATTGCATTCTATTTTACATTACACTACTTCATAAGAAAATAAATATAATTATCTACTATATAAATATCAGTTTTAGCCAATCAGATTGCTGGGCTCGGTTGGCCAATTTGGGAATTAACGGCTCGTGGGGTAGCTGGAGAAGATGTGGCTCCCCCTGGAATATTTCAGGCGGGCTCAGCTCACCCGGGAGAAATTCTCGCATGCGATACATTGTTGAATTAAAAAATAAAGTCTACTTTTTCTAGGAAATCCACACAATAAACAACAAAGACAGACGAGAATAGAGGGGGTGGTGAGCAAACTTGTTTGTACTCAAACTTTTTTGGCGTCATTGCTGACGGAACGGAACAACCATAGACGTAGCGTGACCAGAAATTTGGGGGGGGGGGGGGCACGAAGGCCGCGGGAAGTAAAAACGGCGCCCGGAGCGAATTTTCAATTTTGCGTCCCCCACCACCACCACCACCCAAAAAAAAATATTTTTCTTTGTGATGGGTGTAATAAAATTGATAAAGTGCAGAAACATAAATAAATTCTATCGAATAAATATTTCGTGCTTATTTTGGAACTTTAAAAGGTTTAATTTTAATTCAGAACAACTAAATAACATAAAAGAAAATTACACTTATTTGTTAGAGAGTTCATGATGTTTTGCGACAGGGGAAAAAATGATCAAGAGAGAAAAATTTATTCCTCGAAAAATTATCGGCGACCAAAAAATGAATAAATAAACAAATAAAACCGTAATTCCCAGTATAGATTTCGGGGCGACCGCTCCTTTACCCCGCCCCCTCTTTGCATGTCCCTGGGGAGCACACTAGATGTCTGCACGGACCGCAGTTCCCGGGCCCGGCCCGTTTATATTTTCACAGTTTACGATCAGGCCCGACTCGTACAAAAATCAATGAAAACAAGCCCGGCCCGTGAAAAAATTAATTAAATCAGGCCCAGTTCGGCTCGACACAATTTCTCAAAAAATTCCGATTTTTCTTGACATACAATTGCAAGGCTGCCACTTGCTACTAAAAGCGACTATTTTAAACATCCGGCGGCTATGGCGACTATTTTAGACCGAAAACCATTAAAAAGCGATTATTACAATAAAACAGGCGACTTTTTTCGGATTTCAGCGACTATTTTTACTGAAAATATTCGATCTTTTTCTTCAAAGCACCTGTAGAGTCATCTTCCAAAACGTACTTTTTCAACGGTTGTTTGAGGAGATTCGCGATTTTTTCCGCGACGAATTCCAAAATTCGCGATTTCGCCCCCCCCCCCCAAATCGATTGACGAAAATACCTATTTCTTTCCGAGATCTTTTTATCCGATCGTTGAAGGAGATTTTGCGATCCTTTGTCAAATTTCGCAAATTTTTCTACGACAGATCGACGAAATTGATTTTTTTCCCGCCACCACTTGTCCAAATTCGCGATAAAAAAATTTCACGACCGATTGATGGTAGTTACTATTTGTTTCAGAGATCTTTTGACGAAATTCCGGATTATTTTCCAGATC